>RPOG01000083.1:0-600000 GCA_008086565.1 Thalassoma bifasciatum
GTGTGTGTGTGTGTGTGTGTGTGTGTGTGTGTGTGTGTGTGTGTGTGTGTGTGTGTGTGTGTGTGTGTGTGTGTGTGTGTGTGTGTGTGTGTGTGTGTGTGTGTGTGTGTGTGTGTGTGTGTGTGTGTGTGTGTGTGTGTGTGTGTGTGTGTGTGTGTGTGTGTGTGCATGTGTGTGTGCATGTGTGCACTAAGACAGGTATGGGTTTACAGAGTTCAGATGGACTGTATACCCCATGTTTGTTTTTATTAACAACATTAAGACTCCCTTCTTTTTTTTATCTGATACTTAGTCTTGGGGGGGAAAATCATAATCTCCAAAGAGGACCAATGAGCATGAGTCATTTTCTGTGCAGCATCAGCATCAACTTCCTAATGGTATGCAGAGAACAGAAAGGGCTTTTCCTGACCTTGTGCTTGGTTTGTAATCTCCTTTGTGGAAATTACACTCTCACTTTATGAATATATTGTAATTAGGCATATGTATTCTAACGGGCAGTAAGATATAGTTTCTGCCTAATCTCTCATTTATATGCAAAGGAGCACCAGTTAAAGAGCTTAGACTTTCTTCCGTCTTCCTGATTCCTTTCTCCCCTAATCAAGTTACTTTTTTTATTTCTCTTTTTTGCTGCTGCTGTCATTTGCCTTTTCCTGGTCAAAGACTAGAAGTCCATTATCAACTCTTTTGAGGGTTTTAAGAGAGGTTCCGATGGTCTAATGTTACAGGAGTTGGTCTGGTAGCATGGAAGTAATTATGGCCTATTACCTTTTTTCACCTTGTCATGTAAATTAATCTCAATTTGCAACAATCACCTCAGGTAGAAAAATAACACCAACCTCTCTTAATTAAATGAAATTAATTTGATAAATTGTTTTGTAACATCTTCATCCAAATAAATGGTATGTGGTTGGAATTGGCAACTGTGTTAAGCAATCTCACGATTAAGTTATTCAGCAATTCTACGGTGTGGCAAACAACTTACAGCACAACTACAACAAGACAAAATAGTGAATTTATCACTCCACTGCTTAGAAATACAGATTATATCCTGATTTCAAGCTCATGTTAGGAGTTCTTTTACAAACTGAAAAATAAATAAATAATATATATATGTGTGTGTGTGTGTGTGTGTGTGTGTGTGCTCACTGCATTTTTTAGCCTTCCCTGAGTCCCACTGGGTCACACATTTAGTGGTAAAACAAGCACAAATAGGGTGGAGTACTACATTTTAAATACAAAGTAAGCAAAAAGGTTACAAGTTCTGACCTCTTCACAAATGTATAATTTAAAAAATTTAAAGTCATGAACATATCTCACAATTGATGTTTCAAAGCAGAATTCACAGAAAGCCCCTCAAGGGCAGCAGTCGGGTTGAACTCTCCTGATCAGATCAAAAGATCATATCAAGGCTAAACAGGCTTTGTTGGCGTAATTCCTGGTTAAACACTGAGGCAATTTGAAGCAGTTCTGAAACTTCTAGAAACTTGGCTTTATATTTTAGTAATATGTCAAAAGCAAGCTTGCTTCATTTAAACTTAAAATGCCTTTAATAAATAAAAAATAAAAAAAAACAGTAAAATTAAACTTGCATACAATTGGAAGCACAATAATGATGAATTTGTTGATATGATATGCTGAGGGGAAACAAAAGAATGCTACAATTTATCAGAGCACACAGGTCAAAGTGAGAAAAAAATGTCAATATGACTTTTACTGTTGCTTTAATAAAGTCCTCAGTAACATAAAAAAAATATTCCAAGGGTTAAAAAGCAGTAACAGTGCTGCTAGAAAAGCCTGACCTGTTGTTATAATAACATGTCTTTTTTGAATATGACTCCCTGTCAAAGTGATCTTTTCTTTTGCCGGAAGAAATCGTAAACACACACACAGTCTGTTTTTCATTTTAAGAATTCATGATTTTATTGAGGCAGTTGGATTCATCCAACACCCAGCCATGAAAATGCACATATTCCTGAAAAGAGGAATAAGAGCAGCCCACCTGTTCTCATAAATAACTTGGTAGAAAGCCTTCAGCCGTTGGAAATTAAGCTCCAAACAAGTTCATTTACTCCCAGACGTGTTCAATTGATTTTGCACCTCAACTTCAAAGGGGTAGCAGTCAGCATCCGTGGGGCACGGCAACACAGGGAGAAGCCTCGGCTGACTGCTTCTGCAACCCTGATCAAATCCCCACCTATCGCCCACACCAGCTATCCCTGCAACCACAATTAGTATTCATGGAAATGCTATTGATTTATAATACTATCAGGTGGCTACTTGAGGCAGGGAAAATTATAAAATGAACATCAGCCTTTTATATGTTTCTACCACAACTACTGATGGAAAATGTGCAAACTGTCTTGCCTTAGGCACTATTTACACTGGTAAAATATCAAGCAGTGAATCACCTCATTGCTGGTGAGATCCTTGGAATTAGCATTCCAAATCCCATATAAGTTGATGTTTACTCTTCTCCTGAGAATGTTAACAAGTAATGGGTTCAGAGACTTCTGTTAGTATTGCCACCCTTGTCAGGACGGAGTTTCTACATGACAACATGGGTATTTGGTGCATATTAGTGACACTGTATAGTGTATTCCACTGTATGTGAAATTTTGGAATCAGTTGATATTGTATGATGCTGCAAATGGTGTGAATTAATAAATTAATAAATAAGGTAATTAAAAAATTCAAAAACTATACAAGAAAGAAAGTTTTAAGTTTAAACTTTATGTAAGTTTTTGGTAATCATAGATATATTTAAGATGAACAGCTGGACTCAGCTCCTTTACAAATATTCAAAGAAGGGCATGCTTATTTTTTCGTATCATATATAAATTGACCCCAAACTTTGTATGGTCGATCACAGTATTGTGCCGCTACTTATATTGCCGTACAATACATTGATCGAAATTTATCTTCATTATGAACTTGTGTTCACTCTGAAAGTTTTGCCTGAGTTATTGTCATGAACAAAGATTGTCTTATCAAAGTGACTCATCTTAAAATTGTCCAGCTACTCAAAGCTCACAAGACTGAAGTTTGGTCTTTCAACTTTTTCCATGAGCCTGTTAATTGAGCACTGTCACTCAGCTACTTAATTCGTTTCATTGATTATGTTTACAAAAATAATATGTCATCAGTGATAAACCTGAAAATAAATGTCACTCTTCCTTCCTGAATGGGATGAGGGATCAGCAATTCTCCATTATGAGAGCTGGAGAAAAACCTTCAAAGACTTTATTGTAAACCATTTTATATCAGCTTTATAGTATATGTGCCCGAAACTCAACTGAGAATAGAAAATTATCTTGCTAGTTGTAAATTTAGTTAGTCGTTCTTTTTTAGTTTTCTATCTCTAGCTTTTATCATTAAAATAAAAAAGAAGAGAATAAGAAAAAAGACAGAACTGGATGCCAGTTTGTGAGTGTGATTTCACTGCATAAAGTGCGGACACCTAGTCGCAGTTTTGAAATGCTAAATGGGAGAGAATGATACCATTAAGAGTGAGAGAGGGTGAGAATGTACAGCGGAGAGTCATCAGCACAGGAAATATATTAAATGTCATCACAGTGAAACTTTCAAGGTACAAAGTGTATCTGCACTCTTTGGGCCTGATCTACTAAATTTTTGCATGCATAAAAACTAGATTAGACAAATTAGATAGCGTACACAAAGCTAATTTATTAATCAAGTGCACCATTGATAGCGTCTGTCGAATGAGCACAAAAGCATGTGCAATCCATCTAGCATGTCTGCCTTTATAAATATGCAGGATACATGCAGAATATCAGAACATGCAAAATACTGGGGGGAAGAGATGCAGGTATAATCTTTCAGCTCCTACAATGTGATTTATCAAAACTGAAACCGATTGCGAATGGTGTTTTCACGTCTATATTTACCACATATGAAAGTGCAGGCGCAAACTGGCACAGCAGTATGCACAATTTTTTTCAACAGTTAAAATTTTCGAGATATTGCGCCATTAGCATTTAAAAAAAACAAAAAAACAAAAACAAATTAGAAGAGTCACAATGAATGATCACTCCTTTGATCCAAAAGCTTGTCATAAGGGCTGTTTAAGAGGGTCTTAAAATGTATAGACCAGGTCAAACTTGAGGTTTTTATCTCATTTCTTGCAGTCACAAGAAAGGGGGTGATATATTAGAGCAGTTTTCTCCTTAAGAGAGTAAAACTGTAGCGACTGACTGCTGAAATGAAAAGAGTTTTCAGCTCAGTCATTCAGTTGTTATATAATTTAATAGTTTTTAAATTTTGGATAAGCTGTCTGTGTATGGACCCAACTCAGAGAGACAGATTTATGTTACACCCTCATCCAGACTCTTCTGCTCATTAAGTCATAAACAACGCCAATGGTAATTAAAAACACCCCTTAAAGCTGCTCTGTACTTAGCAGACACTATGTTGCCCCACATACGCCGCTCGAGCAGACAGAGACTTTATCAAAAAGAGATAATTAGGTTAAGAGGTTAGAAGTTTATATGTATTGATTTAAAACTCCATTTTCCGGGGAACTTTCTTTCTTCTAAAGAGTTTTTTTAGTTCAAGGTCAGAAACTGAAGCACTGTGGAGGTGAAAGCAGAGGTGGTTGAAGATCTTCCAAATGATAAAACATGTTCTAATTATTGTAGTCTATAATTCTCTCAAGGTCCTCTGTTTTTTCGTCTTCTTCCTCTTCTTCTTCTTTTTTTTTTTTTTGAGTGTGCTCGTTTGACATAGATTTGGAGAATCAAGTACATAACTCTGATGGAGATGGAGGGAGCAGTTTCTTCTTCTTTTCTTGTACACATTTGACCTATAGAAAAACTTCAGATTAAATGTCTGATGCAATTTTTACAATTTTCATTTTATTAATTTATTTACCAAATATTGAAGTTGTCATTTCTAATCTGTTGATTTTAGAAAGGTAAAAGAATAACAGCTCTTGTAAAACAAAGAAATTACTTCCACAGTGTGGAACAAGGAGTTAATTTAAGTTTTTTTCAAAACTAATAACACATTTAAGACACACTGTTTTATTCAACACATGATGAAGATGGAAGATTTCTTTTTCAAATAAATGATATCTAAACATCACACATCTCTCGGCAACCTTGAGTTTGCTGAGGGCTTCACTTTCTCTAATTTGCTTAATTATTTTGCCTCTTCACTTGCTACACACTAAAAGCTGAAGATTTTAAGAAATGAGAACAGTAAAAATAACCCCAACACTTACAATTCTGAAGCTCAAGATCTTAGCTTAGCTTGGAAAAAAAGGCAAAAGCGCATTTTCTCTTAGAAAAAAACCACCCAAAACAAGGAAGTATTAGGAGCTGGCCTTGGTAAGATCCTGTCACCAACAGCCACTTCACCTCTGCACACTCACTTCACAAACAATGATGGAGGTTTTGGTCCAGTAATTTACTACAGGGGAGAGCTTCTCACTCCCAGTGGTGGTGACTGAAGTCTCTTGGCACTGGAGGGAGTCTCCTGAAGGTGTTGAAAAGGGGTGTTTGAAAGCAGCATGGAATATATAGGGGAAACTACAGGTGATACCAAAGAAGCTCTTTGATGGATAAAGAGTTAACATTCGCAGCGAGTTTGGTACATATGCTGAGTTGTTGGCTTTCTTTTAGCTGCGAAAGGTTTGATTGCAATCTGTTCTTCTAATCCGTCTAAATATTTTTTAGAAGTAAACATGTTCAAAATGGGAAGGTCCACGATGTCACCACGCTTAGAGGATTACCAAGTGATGATACCAAAACTGCAGAATTATTTCTCAAAATGCTTAGATCAGAAATGTTTTGTTTGTTTGTTTGTTTGCTTGCTTTTTTTTTTTTTTTTTTAGAAAAAAATGAATTTTGTTTGTGTTGACAGGAATAATACCACCCTTCTTTTAAGAAAACCAGTGTTCACTGTTCTCAGAGGATAGAAAGCCCTGTTTTTAGTGGGGGTTAATACTTACATCCAACCGGAACTCAAATTTTAATTCTACTTTCCTTTTGCTTTCTTTTTATATCACATTTCTCCTATGCTGCAAAAAAACAAGGCTGCCTTTTCAGTTCACTTTTTTAGCACTAGCACTAAGGTTGTGATATACAGACGTTTCTTGTTCTCACTCACAGGCTGAAAATGTAACAGAAGATTCAACAGAAGTTGAAAAATTTGCAAATATGGTCAGCCATCATGTTTCAACTTGTTTTGCTGTGGCATGGATGAAGTCATCAGAAAAAAAAAAAGAACGAGTAAAGAACACTGTGTTGCATTTGAGCACCATAGTTATATTGAAACTCACCTATACAGTTGCACAGGGTGTACACCGACCTCTGCCTGGCCTGAACATCATGATAACCAGACTGTTCCACTGCTGATCGTTTAGGCTTTTCTAGAGTTTATGTGCAAATAAAGTGAGTTCAGGGTATTTGCATTGGGTTGACTGCTTTTTGAGAGCTAACATTTTAGCTTTTAACAAAGTCTTTTTACTTGCTTTTGTAAATCAATTTGCTTCTGTTTCAGGGAAACACACTTATATCAAAAACCTTCAGAGTGTGCTTGTCTCCTGTGCCTTGAATAACCCTGATGGCTTCTTGCTTGTGTTATTCATGAAATTACACCTAGTCATTTTACTTCCAGTCCTCCACATATACAGAATTTTGTGAAAAGTGTGTCTCTATTCAAAACCTTACCAGCATGCATGTCATATGACTTGCATATTCATGAGCCAGCTTTCCAGCTTTATCTCACCACGTACGTGTGTATATTTATGAGCGATGGAAGTGTCCCTGATTTTGTGTTGAATCTTGATAAGTCAAACTGTGGCTCTATTTTGATTTGACCTTTAAAGGACTCTACAGGTTTGAGACCTCTCTTTCACTGAGCTGCAAGATTTGCATTTGCGTGCACAGCCAATCAAGTGCAAGCATCAGCCTGTATATTACACAAAGAGTAAAAACTTATATGGATAGAATTCTAATGCATTGACATTTTGCAATGGAAAGACAACTTTGACAGCATTATAAAACCGTGCTGCCTATAAAGTTGTGTTTTTCTGGGTGAAGTTTTTGCTCAGCCCAAGGGTACAATACAAATTTTTACTACATCCATGACGAGCTTACTTTCAGTTTTATGACTCTCTTAACATGTGTGTCTTTCTCCATGTTGCAATTTTTTTTCCAATTTAGGATACTGTGCAAGCATCCACACTTACCTTTGTGAGTAATGCAGGGATGATGGCATGAACTCTGAGTTGACTTCCTAATCACACATGCCAAATTATGTTAGGTGGAAAACAAGAGCAACTCTGGTGCAAGATTTTCTTTATCCGTGCAACCACTCAAAGATTTCTTGACATTTTCCCAACTTTTAAACAGGCAATTTTGGTTACTTGGGGTTATTATTTGTTTTTGTTTTTTTTTCTAAATATGTTTTCAATTATTTCAAAGACCCAGAAAATCATGAATTCTGATCAACAGTATGGCCCATGAAATCAGATGTGCTGTAATTTGATCATAATTATCATTATCATCATCATTATTTTACATATCTCTGTATAAATCTGGTAATATTTTGAAATAGGAGAAGGTAGAAGAAAATGATATCATTGATTTAAAATCAGACAGTTGTAAAACATTATCCTGAAGTTTTGAACTGATTCAGAATATCTTAAAATCTTCTACAGAAACCCAGAAACTTGGACTAGCAAAGCTGAGGCACTGGTCAGATTGACACGTCGGGTGTGTTTTGTAGTCCACAGTGGAACCTCATAGAGCTGCTTTTCAGGGTAGATAAATGCCTGTCAGTTCCCTCCTGGATAATGCTCATCTGCTCTGCACTCCAGTGATTGAAGACGATGCAGGAAACAATTTCCTGGGAACAGTCGAGTGAGATCATTTGACTTTTAGAAGACTGAGGTCTTGCTAGGCTACTCGGCTTGGCATTATCGAGCTCTGGGACAGTCTACAGGAAATTAGGTTGTTTGTTTGAGTTTCCTACTGCTGCAACATGGTGACTTTTTCTTGAGAATGATTGCATGCTACCCTGGATGTTAAGCAGAAAATTTACAGCTTTGATGACAGTTGGGTTTAATTTCCGTTTCTCTAAGTGGGTTCTTGAAACTGGGAGCTAAAGGACCACTTTTTTGGATAAGCACATCAGGGAGTGTGTATGAATCGAAATTTCAACTATATGAATTCCTCCCCGCTACATTTTTAGTTATGTTGTCTCTGTGGTGTTTTATTTTTTTATACATTTTTTGTTTTGTTTTGTTTTTGTCTTGTGTCTCATTTTTATTATTTCAGCTTGTATTAGTTTGATTAAATTTGATTTTGGTGTTTACATTTTAATACTTCTGTGAGAAACTAAGTGTCAAGTGTCTGAGCAAGGTGCTTTGAGATGAACACAACCTTCTTACTAATTTCAGATTTGAGTGGTAGAAGCTGAGGCTTATTACCCATTTTGTATCAAAAATTACTGAAGGCCAACCAGGAAATTTCAACCCTGAAAGGAATCTACAAGTATTCAAAATATCCTACATTTCAGGGTTTGGGTTTGCCGTTTCTGTCTATTATTCCTGTTTTTTCCTTTCTTTGTTTATTCAAAACATGACTATAAAAGCTCTTTCTTAAAATTTAAATCCTCGAGCTTAGCTCTACCAAGGTTTTGTACTCGAATTCAGACAACAGTCAACAGAATGATGTCCCAATTAATCATCCACCTTCCAGGGTGACTTGTGCGAAGAAGTAACAAGTCTTAAGGGTTTCAATAAAGAAAGCTGTGCCTATGAATTTCAGAAAATTCATGACACTCTTCGTTTTAATGCTGACAATAAGTGAAATCCTCCAAGTTCATAGAAATATCTGAGAACAGATGGTCTGACGCTAATCTGGATTGCATGCTTATGCCTTAAGTCACTAAGTAACGTCTACAACAGAGACTTTTCATGACAAGTTAAAGAAAACGAGCCAGTGTCACTTAGGATGCTAATGCACTTCTCTCTTCTCACTCTTTTAATGCTCTCTCCATCTGTCCCTCCATTCCTATCTTCCCCTTCTCTTCTTTTTTCAAAATCAACTTCCTCCTCGCTCTTGAAATAAGAGTTACCCTGAGGAGAAAGATAATTATTAACAATTAATATTCATAATGATGTCTCCGTCCCTGGACAGTCTGCGCACAGTCCCAGTCAAATAGGTTTGGAATTCAATTTTTATTTTACATAATCCAATCAAAAATGTGGATGCATCCTCAAACACATCAGTCCCCTGGTGTTTGCAAAGCCGACTCTACTATTCTTACAGTTTGACATCCTCTGGGTTTATTATCTTATTCTCTGCATTATATATTAACAGAAAAGTAAGGATGGGTGCTTGAATATGCAGTGTATTTTTAGGATTTTTCTTTTCATCAACGACATGTCTATTGGCATATGACGAAAATATATTTTTAATTCATTTCATTTCAAAGGGTGAAAGATCAAAGTGTAGAAGTGTGAGTTTAACACTCCTGGTTATGACTGTTTTGTATGTTAAAGCTGTTGAAGTGATGCCTCTTTATGACACACATATAGAAAGGGACCACCATGAAGTAAGTTTATTATTTTTACATATGTGTTTTATCTTTATGTGAGTCCTGCCAGTATCATGATTGTAAACCACAATGCTGTCACAACCTCCTTAATATTGCCCAGCAACATTTAGCTGTGGTGCACATTAATTGTTTAAAATAGGGAAAGCTTGGATTGATTTGCCTAAAATGATTCTTACTCATGTACAGGGAATTTTTGTTCTGTTTTGTTTGCAGGGTGTGCCAAAATTAGCTCACCTGAAATGTTCTCACTGGTGTTTTGGTATTAAGCACTACTTTGAAAAAAACGTGGTATTAAAAGTTTGGATTGGACACTACCTCCCCATGTAGCCATGAATAAGATTTGTTTTTCTGCTTTATTCTCACACTTTAATCTGGATGAGATTTTATTGTATTTGTCTTTCTTTTCTTTTTCAAATTGAATTTGCATTTAAGAAAGGAGATTGTAAATACAATATCAACAAATATTTCAAATATTTCATTTCATTATCATTTATCTATGTTTCATACTTTGATTCGTTCATATTAATAAGAGGATTCCTGGTTTTATTATCATTTTCATTGCAAGTATAAATGTATATTCTTACTACCAGAATTTGATTATTTGTTTGCATTCAAGGAACCAGTGATTTATTCATGAGAGTTCATTGAGAAAATACAGTTTAGTGTGTACATTCTAGCATAACAGTGTAACCTGTCTTAAAGAAAAGATAAGATAAGATAAGATATACTTTATTCATCCCAAATGCAATAATGGGAGTCCAGCAATGTCAGGATGTAATAAAACATGTTCCTTGATGAGATCACAATGTGGTTGCACCAACACACTTAAATGTAAACCCCTGAAAATAACAGTGAAGCAGCTGCCAAAGATTTAAAACAGAGAATGGTACCAAGCCTGTCAAGTGCTTTCACAGAAGAAGGGACTGTGGAGAGTGTGTGGTTTCCATTAATACAGCTGATTAAAATCCCAAGATAATACCAGCCTAATGCAGAGGAGTATGTCCCGTCTAAATATACAATCAACGCAGTGCATTAACAGTTGATTAAGGACCTTTTTCTATGTTTTTAAAGGTCAGACATGATTTCTATTCATGTTATTTTGTTTTACAGTCATTCACTGAGCCCACACTTTTAGTCATATGCACTCTCTTTTTGTGCTTTCCCAGAGGCTCCCTATAATTTAGATACATTTTGTCTGATGGTTATTTGCACCTGCACTTTAATAAAATTGTAGGCTGTGAAACATTGTCTTTTGAGTCATTCATCATTTTGTGAAGGATGATTTTTAAAGTTCAGTGATGCTGGTCCTCAACCTGGAAATACATACTCATTGGTCAACCAACAAGACAGGTAAAGCGGTAGAGCTGAAACAGGCTTTGGTCCCACCATACATTCATGTTTGTAAGCTTAGATTTATGTATGATTCCTAGCCATTATATGGTTATAAAAGGATCATTTAATCCACAGAAAATATATAAGGCAATGAACAGCACTTAAAACACTCAACGGAAAAAAAAAAGAAAAAAAATGTTAGTATGATCATTCCTAGATGAATATTTTGGTATGAGCCCTGAAGGAGATTTCTTAACTCTGCCAGCCAGCTTCAATTGGACACTCAATGAATTGCACATTTTTGCACGACCATGCTGGTATCATTTTTGAACACTGAAGGTTGCAGCTTTAGAAAAACACATATTAATCATACATTAAATGGCTGCGGCATAGTAATCTCTGAGGCCAGTGCATCATTTCGGTAAATAACAGGCATATATAATGCTGAAATAAGGCACAGAAGGTTTAGTAAACCTGACCAGTGGTTTCAATCTTTCATGTAACATGTCTCATGAGTTGTAATTGTTTTCTGTCAAGGTCTTTTATTCACTGTCAGTCTGGAGTCAGTCCTTTGGACTATGGGTGAACCAACAAATCCAGATGCATTCATTAAATGTGTAACATTTCCTGTTTGCTTGGAATTTTTAAACCTATGTCACATGCCACTGACTTTGTCGGTCTCTGTCTCATTGTTTCCTGTAGCTCAGATGTAAGCAAAAAAACAAACGATTGGTTTGAAAAGAATACTTTACTGGTAACTTAGGCATGACATTTGTAGAAAAATACTAAACAGGGAAAAATGTTTTGGTTTCTCCATTTTTTATGATTCCAGTTCACTTTAGAAACCAAAATGCTTTTCATCTTATCAAAGTATTACTCTCTGTGAGTTTCTCTTTCTCTTTCTGCCGCCCTGCTCCTCTCTTTGGGCTTGATTAGACAGGAGAGGGCAAAGTTTGAATATTCAGCATGCCACTGCTGTGTTTTGCATCAAAGTTTTATCAAGACATAATTGTGATAAATGATGCATGTAATCAGGCATTAAATAATGCTAGAATATGCAACCTCCAAAGTTAAACTGTGACCAGCATGTCTGTGTCCTTCGTCCCCAGTGGATAGGTACCATCTGGCTACGGCCATTACCACTGACCTGAGTGCCAGACTCCTTAGTGTGCGAGGAAGCTCGACATCGACCGGTCAAGCCCCCACACACCTGACCACATGGACGCAACCTTGCCATAAGTGTTAGGGGACAAATTACACATTCAAGATGGCCATATCCTAAAGGTTATGATCAAGTGTGCGTGAGCTCTTATCCATATGTACAGTATTATGCACCGGTTAAAACAATGTCAACCTGCTTCTTGGATTTTATTTTTGAAATGCAGCAATCTGCATGTTTGTTAAGTCTTTTGTCTACATGTGGTTTGATTCCTTAACATTTGTGTTTTTTTGTATTTTAAACAATAAAGCCTCCAACCAATATGGTGACATTCTGTCTTGGCCTTAATAACAACCACAAAGAATGGTGTTTTGTTGTTTGTTTGTTTGTTTTTTCAATTGACATGACGGGCAAATTGGCCAATGCAAAAATCAGGCAGTCCCAAACCAATGTTAAACTTTGCAGTTCGTGCACAAAAAATTTGAGCACTCTGTCAGTTTTTAATGCAGGACCGAGTCAATAGCATCATGAAAGTCACTTCAGCACCATGGACAGCACTACACATCCAACAAGCACAAAAACCGCTACATCTCACAGTATCTTATTCTGCTCTCTCAAATGTTTGGTACTCATCACTAGGAAACAGACAAATTATTCACTTGAGTTCAATACAAAACCAGGAGACCAGTAGATCTAGTGTAGTTTAGCGTGCTCATAGTTTTGTTTAGAAAATGATTGTGATAGCCTACCTTGTGCAATTATCTGATTCACAAGGCAGATTTTGTATACATCTTCAGGAGCCATTTTTCATTTATTTGTTGCAAAAAAAACCCACTCCCTTTTCACAGCCATACCCATCTGTAGAAAAATAATAATAATTCAAATGCCAAAACTAACATTCAGGCAGAAATGAGGTTTAAAAACTCTCAGCCTGAACTCTGATTTCATTTACTCTCAGTTGAGAAAATTCAAGTTTCTAGAACCAAAATAGCTGATTTGGGTGAGTTTAATCAACTCTGAGTAGGTTCACAGGAAGTTCAGTGCATTTGTCGTAAGTTGATTCACCGTGACAACAGGTGACTAAAACTGTCTCTCCCACTTTTCCCTGTTCTAGCCTGAAATTTCTGTAAAGAGAGAAAGGAGAAGACTGCTGCTTGTGTCAATAAGAATCTTTGAATGTAATTACTTAATTTGTAGTCATACTTAAAATATAACAAGTGAAACCTTGTGGATAACCATTTCTCAGATACTTAGGTTATGGAAAAGTGAACTTAAATTAAATATGTCAAACAAACAAGTTATCTGACATAATGTGCTCAGGGTGGTTTCTTGCTTCAGTATTTGACATATCACACAAAGTAAACATAATAGATGGAGAAGAAAAGGGAAAGCTCCAATATGTAGTCATCTGAAAATGATGAAATATCCAGGGACTTTAGTTATCATCACCAAATGGAAATGTCACTTCTCGCAAAGTAATGCAGCCACTTTGGTTTAATTTGGTTGAAACTCTTGAACTTATTGATGGGATTTAGATAAAGGAAATGATTGCAGTGGCTCGAGGTAGATGTGCAAGTTTAAACATGATATGTTTCTTTCTAGGGTAAAATTAAAGAGTACCATACATTTGGTAAAACGTTTTTTTTTTTTGGGTTCATATTTTGAATTTGATTGCACAGCTGATATTAATTGTGCAAAATTAACAGTCCAACGTCAATTCTGTACGTTACCAGAAACAGTTAATACTCTGTGTTAATTTAGACATATTTAGACATATCAAAGTGTATACATGATCATTTAATCTTTTCATTAGATACAAACTGTACATTCAAGCTCCTTATAGGGAACAAGTGCATACCACTAAGTGGGTCATTTCTGATTACATGTAAATCTGATCAGCTGCAGGTCATTCTGTTTTGGAGGAGCTTCCCACTATTTTGTGCCTCTGAACCCCCCCCATTGTTTATCTTTGTTGCAATTTCTATGACATGCCATGATGTTGATTGGCACATAAACTTAGCATTTAAAGAAAGGTTAATAAATTCGAGTATATATTAGCGGCTCAACTTTCTCGTGAGAAAGGTCAGACAATTATTTTATGGGATATGTTTTACAATTCTCACATTCTAAAGATTATATACTATATATGTTGATAAACACTTTGCTTCACGCAAATCTGTCTAAATGGATTTCAAATACAAAGAGTACACAGACACTTGTGGTCAGGTTATCGAAACATGACTGACAAGCTTCAAAATGAGCCGTAAGCGTTTTGTTTGGCCTTGTGGCTGTGCTTTTGTTCGTGACATAGGTGTTTACTTGGTGGGTTTGTTTGAGTACATAAAGTTGTCTCTCCACTCATAGGATTCAATAAACAATTTCCTCCCTGGACTCTCCAAGTCTTTTTCGGTATGACTGTCATGTCTTTCTCCCACTCTTCCACCTGTCTCCCTTCAAAGTGAGATTCTTATTACAGCTCAGCTCAGCCTGGGAACCATGAGTGTTGATACAAATAGGGCATGTGTAAAACCAAACTGATGGCAGACAGAGATTTGTTTCTTCTGCGTTGCCTCTTTTCTTCTTTCTGGCTCGTCTCTCTTTTAAACCTGTATGTCCCTCGCAGGCATCACTGTCTGCATGTGTTACGTTCAGAGACAACAGCAGCTCGGTGGTCCATGGGTTGAATTGTGCATTTTTTCCCCTTCATCTCTGTTCTACAATAGGGTGCCTGATGAGACACAAAGGAAGAACATTGTTTTTGTGTTTTTGAAAAGATTTCGGAAAAAGCTACATTATCATTGCCAAATTAGTGTTGGTTTCTTCAGCCCAGCAGAACACAGTGATACGTGCAGCTGTCAAATAATGTTCTCACTCTTTTTAAGCCTTTTACAACAGGTCTTGTGTGAGAATCATATTTTGCACAATATATATGTGCATGTGAGACCTTCCCTAAATTATCTAAGCAGTGGCCTACTGTATTGAAGGGTTAAAGCAGGGGTTCATTTAGGCATTTGGCTCCAAGGCCAATCACACTACTTCTACATCATCTAACAAATCTGTTTGTTTCAGTCTGTTCCAGAGGTTATCCGACCTCACTCTCACCTCAACAGACCTGCACTAGGATACATTTGATGCAAGGTAACTGTCAAATCCTGAACAAAAGTAAATGCTGTCTATACTTAAACAGTGTTGTACAATTTGAAAGACAGTGATTCCTTAAATTAAAAAACAGAGTTTTCTTGTGAAAAAAGTGTGAAAACAAAACTCAAATATCTTAAATTAAAAGTAAATTTCACAATAATTGATGTGGATCAATAGAAAATGATTAGTTAAGAAAAATAAATGGATATATATAAAAAAAAAAAAAAAGGGTTGAACTCTTTACTTGTTCACAGCTTTGTTTCCCTCAACTGTCCTATTACTGCCTAATGCAGGGAGTAGAAATGTCTGGGTGTATCAGCATTTTTCACCTTTTTCTTTTTTTTTTTTTTTTTTTTTTTTCAAAATTTTTTCTTGGTTTAACAGCAAGTTACTATCCTGACTGTGAATTTTCCAGTGTCAAATGAGAGATATCTCTATTAAAAGCTGCCTTATCCAGGTCAGTTAGTGAGCAGCATCTCTCCACTTATCTCAGACTGAGAAACTACACCCAGACACTCTCAACACCCAATCAGTTAACACTGGACAGTTTGTGACTGTGACATGAGTCTGGTAAGCTGTGCACTTCCCTAACACAACCATTATGTTAATTTTATTCTGAAAGATTTGGTGTCAAAGACTGCTTTTGACAGGGAGGAGATCTCCATTTCAGCAATTTGTTGCTGAGGATGTGAGTGCTCAGATGATTCTCAAGTACTGGAAAGTGATACAAGATGGAAAATAAGACAAAGCTGAGCAATGTGGTGCAGAGAAAATGGGACCCAAAATGAGACATTATCTGAGCACTGTTCTGTGAATATCTTTGAGGAAAGTGATGCATTTGTTTGTAAGTTCCCTTGCTTCTAACTCAAATAAGCCCCCTGTGCTAGGATAGGAGTAAATAGTCTCTTTTCTTTTTAGATAAACCTAAAACCTCAACTTATTTTGGTATGCCTGCCTACAGCAAATCTTTACTTAATCCTTCAAACTCAGAGTAAACAGAGTTCTTGCAATGTTGAAGACAACATTGTTTTACCTTGAGCCTCAACATGTATCACACATCACTTTGTGTCTAGTTACAACTGTGATCATGACAGCAACACAATAACAATGTTTGAGACTGCTGCTTGAAATATCATTTGATGTGTCATTTGGTTGGGGAGATTTATATTGTTATTTGCTAATTCAAGCACGGTGATGGCGACACAATTTTTAAAAAGTATATGGCACAGCCAAACCTGTAAATAATTGATGGTTTTATTGCTTTTACTGTCTCATTTTGGGACATTTAACTGAAGAACAAGAAGACCCAGAGATCAAATAAGAATAAAAAAAACCTTGGATAACTGGAAAGACTTGGGGCTACTCTAACAATACATTCACTGAAAAAAAAATAAAATAAATGAAATGAACACAAGTCTGCACTGTATACTTTGGCTACGAGACTAATTTGGTCTTGGCTGCCAAAGGAGACCACCTTTCTTTAAGGCTCTTTGGCACTTGCAGCACAGATCTTTAAGAGTGCTGGCTTATATCCATCACAGACAGCATCTTCTGATGCCAGGGATTCTATTCAAGTTCCTGCCGTTAGTACAATGCTGTCAATGTTAATGAAAATACGCAACATTTCTGCTCTACCTGCAACAAAAGCTAAATTTCTCCTTTATAAATATATAACAACTAATTTCTGATGCAACAAAGATCCTCGGTGCTGCACTGACATTACAGTCATTTGGACTTGGCATATGTGTTAAAGACTAATTAGTGAGGAAAACACTGTCAAGATGCCATATGGTGGGTAAGACAAAGCAGCTTGCAGAGGTCTGGTGCCACCCAGTACACTTAAGAAATTTAAATGCTGAGAAGACAGCCTGTGTCTAGTATCAGGGTACACCATATGGAAATGAGGTCAAATATTATCAAAATTTTGACATTTTTGTTTCAGGGAAAGGGCGGGGGAGGAGAAGAGAGGGGAGATAAGAGGGGCGAGCTGTCTCCATTATTGCCAGGTTTAAAACAAATTTATTTCAAGCACCATCTACTGTACACCAGAGCGAGAAAAATACCAATTGACATGCTCAATAGTTTCAACCATCAAAGCACACAGTCATATCTCAGAGCTGCTCTATAGATGAGAGGGCACTGCATCGGGTCAGATGGATCTCAGGAGATTATGCTAATGTCAAAAGAAGGAACACTGAGTCTAGTCCTTAGTCAGCTGAGACAAATCCTAGCGCAATGCCACATTATATAACTGTTCATACCTCTTTGGCTTTCTCTGTGATTGTCTCATCAAAGCACTGAAAGATGTTAAAGTAAAACAGGACATAGATCAGAAAAGGAGGAGAAGTGATTGCAAAGTTGTTTTTACCTATTTGCTTTGTGATTAGAAAAATGCAAAGTTGAAACACAGACATTTCTTAAAGTTCACCCTGACTAAATCAGTGACATTTCATTCTTCAGTAATCATATCAGCAAATGCATAACAATGTATGATAGATTCTCATACATCAACTTAAAGTTTAAGAAAGCACAGTGAGCAAAAAAGTCTTGTCGAAAGAAAGTTCTACAGCTTCAGATTTTTCCAAGTGTGCGCCAAACCTCTTCTGGTTGAGTTCAACTCATCTAAATGAGTATTAATGAAGGTTTATTTCCTGTCACTTTTTGCTATAATGTCTAATTAATCAGATTATTTTAATCATTATACTCTGGTTAAATGTGGACTGCACACTATTTTGAGCGCAGGTTTAATTAAAAGTTTAATTTTAGTACAGGTCATTAATGTCTGGGTTTCATTTTCATCAATTGTAGCTCTATTTTTAAAAACCATCCATCTATTAAGAGCTAAGTGGTTTGATTTTAAAGTAGAAGTATGAGCTCCATGTCTTATTATGTATGCATTTTCTCTTGTTGGTAGAAAACCCTGAAAAAATAATGTTGTAAACTGTGTAAACAAAGGCAGATGTCTTCGACTCTGGTTAAATGCTCTGGTAGACGTGTGTTTGCGATACACTGCCCCCTGCAGTTTGGGAATAAAGCTCATGGATTGATGGGAACATGTCCTGCTCTGGATTTCTGGAAGCTTTCTTTTAAAGTCAAGTCTGACCTATTTTAGAGTCATGTGTCAAGCTGGTTGTAAAAGCATTTCATTCAGGTCTACTTTATCTCAAGGAATAGCAGCTGTTTTGTACCAGTAGGCTTAGCTAAGAATCAAAAGCAAATCAAACCTTCAAATCTTTTGCATCTTCCCATGAAAAGATTACCTTATTTTCTTTTACTTTGAATTTGCCTATACAATTGGAGATTCTCCATGAATCACTGCTTTTGTTTTGTTTTGATGCATTAAGAATTATTTATCTCATTGGAAAGTCCACTTTTTTGGACTAGCATAGCTGAAGTGTGGTCATGACCTTTCAAAGTTAAGACAGGTTCTAATGTAGCTTTGATCCTTTCTTTATAACCCCTCCACTCTCTTTCCTTTTACTGCTGGTCACAGCAAAAGGAGTGGAAAGGCATCGTGCTGAGGGCTCAGTTAATGACATGGATGTGGAGGGGACCCCCTGCCAGAGTGGACTACAGTGATGACAGGAGACATGAGAGATGACCAGCAGGCCTTTCAGCTTTTGAAGGCAGAGTTGATGTAGCTACTTGCTGTGGGCAATTGTACAATCTTGGAATCTCTGCTGGGCTGCACTCCCTCTTTCACATTCAGGGCACTCATATCTACTAGAAGTGCTTAGTTTGCCTTTATAAATCTGCAAAAGCATCTTGTTTTTCCTCTAGCTCAAGTTTTCCAACCCCTGGGGTCAGGTTCCCATAGGGGGGTCTTTTGATATTTGAGGGTAGCTGGTTGATAAACAGCAGCTAACATGTTTATACAGGGCCAGCAGTACAGTATTTCTATCCCATGGACAGCGTGAAACATGTTAATGGCCTCCAGTGCATACAGTATATTATGTTGCTGAAACAACAAGAATGCTTCTCTTATTTCTATGTCAGTCCTTCTGGATAAAATGTCTCAAAAATCGAAACTGGAGTGACTTGTATGGAGAAATTTTATGTCACCACACAGAGGAGCTGGTAATTATTTAGTTAAGTTAGCCACAAATTATTTTGTGGACCTCAGTTGAGAGGATAGGACAGTAGATGATACAGGAAACTGGGAAGAGAGCTGGTAAATTGCATACATTAAAGTGTCTGCTGTGAGGATTGGAAGCTTTTGTTTATGGGGCACATGATTTAACCACTCCACCAAAATGTGCCCACAAAATTGTTAACATTTTATACCTTGCTTCAACTGTTTGGAATTTTAGTACTTTCATTTGCCTTCAGAAAACAGTTTTGTTTAAACAGCATGAAAGCATAGATCCACCCTGCCTTATACAAAATGGTTCAGGCTGCTGCTGCTGGTGTAATGGAGTGGGGGAGATTTTCTTTGCACGCTGGGCTCCTTAGTATCAGTTGAGCATGGATTAAAGTCCACAGCCTACTTGAGTAGTGTTGCTGACCACATCCGTCCCTTTATGAGCACAGTGTTCTCATCTTCTGATGGATATTTCCAGCATGATAACACTCCATGTCACAAAGCTCAAGTAATTTCAAACTGGTTTCTTGAACGTGACGATGGGTTTGCTGTACTCCAACGGCCTCCTTTCAGATTTGGTGAAACTGAAGACTCTCGCCATAGATGTTTAGCAGGCAATTCTGCAGCATTTGTGTGATGTTATCTTTTCAAAATGGACCAAAGACTCTGAGGAATTTTCCAGGAGCCTGTTGAAACCGTGCCATGAAGAATTAAACAGCTGAATTGTCAAAAGATGCACCTAATAAAGTGGTGTAGATATTGGTATTATCTACACAAAACATATATTATATTTATGTAGACATAGTAACAAAAAACAAAATTATGGCAATATCATACTTTTAAGCTTTAGCCACCATTCTGAGTGCAATTCATGCTATTTATCTTTATAGCAGTGTCACAGTAAAACAGTAATTTTAGTTATAATGCTTTTCATGCTGATTCGCATTGTCTTTTCTCAGAGGCTTTAACAAGTACTCCCAAGTTGATCAAAGTTGAATATTAGAGTGGCTTGTGATAGCTGCATGATGCCATCCAGTGAGTTTGACATTGTTGAACTTTGTTTTGAACTTAGTTTTGCTTTGCAAGTCAGAAGAAATGCAGATAGACATTAGTAGAGGAAATTGAGAGTTAAAATTGTGTTTCAGTGCCGTTGTTACATGTGGCCAGCGATAAGTAAATATAAATAGACTTATCATTAGTGCAATGAAAAGTATGACTATGAAGAGACTCTTCAAATGTCGAAATTAACTTGATTGTAGTGTAGTGATAGAATGGTGATGCATCAAGGATTGTAAAGTGAGGTGGTTGGCACTGCAAAGTACATCTTGAGCATGATACTATTAGAATACAATGAAATTTGGAACACCTTTACAATGAGCTGAGCATACATCCCCTTTAGATAGTAAACCATCCACTGAAAAGTACGTTATTCGAGTCCACTTACAGAAAAACAAAACAAAAAAAAAAAAACCTTAACCATTGATTTGATGCTGCTTGTCTGTAACAGTCAGTCATTTTGTTTGTTCTCTCTTGGTTTGTAACAGCTTGACAATGCTAAATCCCAAAACTACTTGTCGAAATGGCCAATTTCTGCAGGCGTCAAGGGTAGCCAGTGATTATTAGACAAATGATGAGAACATTTTAGGCCAAGGCCTCCTTTTCCATGTTTTTTTTTTTTTTGTAGTTTTCAGTCAAGCCAGCAACTGTACACACAAGAAATGAGTGTCAATAAAGCCACGCCATTAAGGACTCATGCTTTTGTTTATAGATGTATAATAAAAGGGTTTAATCATCATCATACAACTACAGCCAATGGATTTCTCTTCATTTTTACGCCACAAAGTCTGTTTTCTTGCTGCAGCCAATGGCCACAAAAATACTACTTGGACACTGAGAGGAAACCAGTTTCCAACAAGCAAAATCTTCTCCCTCGCCTACAGATTCAGCATTTATATGATGGCTCTCTTTGTAGTGATCAGACAATGCTTGACAACAGCTTGACAATGTGGTGAGTCTGGCTGTGCTGTTGATTGGATAATCGTCAGTGCACCTACAGTACCCATTCTTATTTTTCTCTGTTAACTCAGCAGAGCGGACTCTGGAAAATGGCTGGGCCCTGCAAAACACAAACTCTGATCTATAACTTACATTTTCACTCTCAAGGACCTGCCTTTTTAGAAAAGAATACAGTTCAAATAGTTAAGAGGGATCACTGTAACCCGAACGCCACGAGCTGGAGAGATCTGATTATTCCTTTGACTCAGGTTTTACCTGGAACTCCTTCATGACAATCAGCTCACATCAGTTGCTCTTCCACTTTAAAATGATCTAATTCTTGCAGTGAATGGGGGCCTTTGAGTTCAAGAATGTGGTTTTAAAAAGTGAGCAAAACTTGACCATCTTAAACATTTAACTGCTGCTCTTTCTGTGCTCTTACATTAACCTCTTTGATGTGTGTGACTTCGGTCAAATGACCCCTTTTACTTGTGTTATGTCTGCAATGTAAACTATGCAGGACACCACTCTCAAATGAAAGGCATGCATTTGGCATTTGTGAATAGCTTACTTCCATGAGTCTAACATCTGTCTGTGTGAAGCATGCTTAAGCACTTATCTGAGGAGAAAGCTGCACATATTATAACACAGTCCCCACCAGTCATTGTAGACATGTTCACACCTTAACGGTTTATTGTTTCAAACAATTCACAATCAAATCAAAACATAACCTGCAAAAAAAGATGTTTAAACAAATGTGAACATTTAATGAGCATATGCTCACTTAAAGACTGAATTATTCTATTTCAATAAACATTCATCCTTAGCAACATATGCTCTACATGCAATGGGTTTTAAAATAAATACAGATTTCTTTGTACAATGGAACGTTACAGCCTGAAATAACATTTCCTACACACAAAGTTTTTCTGTATCATTTTGAAAATAAATGTCAATGCCAACAACAAATATAAAAAGGATGCTACCCCAAATATGGGTAGATTTTAATTCATAGTTACCACTTAGATATGACATAAATCGGAACATGGACATTTCTCAGTTGCTTTTAGACATTTCTATTCCAACTGTGAACAAGCACACAATTAAATGCATAATGTATGTTTGCTGGACAGGTGCAGGCTGAAAAAAGAAGCTCTGCCTTGACATAAATACAACACAATATAATCCCTAGTGCAATATTTACAGGCTGCTGTGTCCTTCCATTTCAGTATCTCTGATAAATTCATTTTAAATTCATCAATTTTTAACATCATATAGCTTAATGTGTTTTGCCCCAAGAGAAAGAATTCAGGAATGCTCTTTTCAATCCATCCTTTTTGGTTTCCAAGGAATTCTGCATTGCTGTGTGAATGCGAATAAGGTCCGGATGCAGGCAATTGAAGGAAAACGGAAAGCTGGATGAATAAGTAAATGATTAAATAAATAGATAAGTAAACCCCATGTTTCCTATACATTGTACCTGTACAACTGAGCTGCATAATGAGCATCTGTTGTGTGATGTACAATGTTGCTGCTGAAGGAACAGAACAAATGCTGCAAATTGTAAGTTGCGTCACAAATATGAAAAGTATCACCTCAGCTCACTGGACTTGATTTCTGGGCCTCTGTTTCAGTGGAAACATTGTTTTGACAAGTTTACAGTAATATATTGCTGTCCTGCAAGTGTTCATGACTGTGTCCACTGAGGCTGTCACTGAGAATACCAGGATCTGAATAACATGTGTTACTCATGTCTCATTGGCCCAGCAGGGAAATCTAAGCTGTTTGTTAGGTGCTTTCCACCAAAATAAATAAATAAATAAATGAATGAATGAAAGAAAAAGAGTGTGAGCTCATCTGTAGGAACCAATGGCCATTTGCCAGGTGCTTTTATCCAAAGTGATGTATCTTTGAGAGTATGAAAAACACAGGCAAGAATCAAGACAAGGGGCAACAACATTACTAACTGCCAAAAACTGCTCCCAGCCCAATTAGATACTTTTTAAAAAAAATAATAATAATAATAAAATTGCCATTATCTCCAAGGTACGCAAAATTTGAAATTGATTTAACCATTGGGAAAAAATACCTCTAAAATTACCTCTGTGGTGATACCTTTCTACGGAATGTTATTTTCTTTTTTTTGAAAATTACAATTTTGTAAGACACGCTAGATCAAAGACATAGGGCTCTGCTCCATAATGTGTAGTGCAAACATGCAGATTAGATATTTTTTTATCATTACTGTCACCAGTAATGGTAGCATTTAATTTAATTCCCTAAAACATGTACCATTTATAGGAGTATGGCAGCAGGACCGAAATATTTCTTATAACTTCATGGGGCGTTACTGGGAGAAACTGAGACTATTTGACATTTCTTTTATAACATGAAAAGAAATAAAATTGTTACTTGTACAATATAGAGAAACTATTACATTATTGGTGAAAGGTTTGGGTAAAGAAAGAATGTGAAATGTTGACGCTCATTTTCTGAAGGATCCCAGTCAATCAGGGGCCTTATGGAGTTATCCAACCATTCAGTAACCTGTCATTTTTCTAATACATCAAAGTGAGATTGAAACCGTTTAAAAAATGTTTATATACTTTCATTGATGTTCAATGGGTGAGAGGTCAAGTTTAAGTCATGACAACAGCTCAAAGACCTGAAATGTACCTGAAATCAGAATTTGATCTGATGCGAAGGCTTTAGACGTTCTCTGTTTGATCTTTTAATTAGGACTTAACCAGACTAGACTCCAGAAGACATGAAAGAGTGCTGCAATAATATAAATGGGAGTCTTATAGATGAATACAGCAAGAAATATGCGTTCATGTTTTACTTATTCATCAATACCAGGTCACAGTCCCAAGTTTCTAAAGAAACTGTAGCTTTCAGAAAAGTGAACATAATCACGTGAATTCATTTTTGAATTAAATAGATGTGATGCTTTTTGATTGCAGGCAAGTGGTTTTACTTTCTCATCTGGTAGTTTTACACCAGGCACACAGGCTGACTTGTCAAGAACCCTGACACAAAATGCACTGAGTACAAGAGTATGATTGGTTTGCTATTTCAGAAGAGGTATCAATTATTAGTTTGTAGGGTCAGGTCGCATTGACATCAGAGCTCTGAGACAAATCTAAACATGTGCAGAAAAGAAAACCAGGCTGGAAGATGGTAACTCTCCACAAAGACCTCTTTTTGTATTTTTTGTACATTCATTTATTATGTAATCTTAAGCCTAAGCTTAAATACTTTAAATACATGGGCAAAATGACAGGCCTTTAAATGTAGATTTATAGCAAAATATGACAAACGTGAAGTAGGAACTATTTTTGTAAACAAATGGCTGTTAGGAAAAGAAAGCACTCAGGCCGAAGCTCTCTGACAGCACAGTATCTCATCTACTCTGATGTGAATGATTTGGACCTATTATGATTCATTTGAGTTCTAATGCCGCCTATTAAAACATGAATATTAAAATGTTCATATTCTCAGACTGAGCTGAAACTGGGCTGAAAATAGCTGAGGCGAGAACATTTATATGTAGAAAGCTACACGTTATAAAGACAAATTCACGAGCAGACTAATTGAGGCAATGTAATTCGTCAATTAAGGATAATTTATTTTCCAAGGCAGCACTGTCTTCCTCTGATTCAAATATAGTTCTTTATGATAAATTCAATCAAATGGTACTTTGCAGTTAAACACGAGGTATAATGCTCTCATAAAAAATTAAAAAGACAAGAAAATTGTCATTAAAGCATTCATCTCTGTGACCAAATATGGTTACACAATTAAGTTAAGCTGCAAGTGATTAATGAGAGTCAGTAGAGCAGCCGTTCTTTTATGCAGGAGATACTGCGGCTTCCACTGTGGTGTAGGAAACAATAAGCAAACATGACACCATCCTAAAGATGTAATTTTCTGCCCCTAATTACTGTTTGACCAACCATCTCCTATTTTATGTTTCTAACAGCACCTCTTTTCATGCACCGGGCCTGCCAGTGTGCATAAAAAAAGCAATATTAACTGACTTACTGGCAAAAAAACAAAGGATTTGAGCTTTAGCAATTCAATGCTTCCACACCAGAGCTCAATGCCAATGAGGCTTATAATATTTTTAAAGCTGTCTTGCAGCAACATGTGCAGGGTAAAATCTAAGTGTTTTGCAGCCGACTGTCAGACGTAGATATCAGATGTCAGAGGCAGATGGCGCACCAACAGTGATTTATATTAACTGTTTGTCAAATCTTAGCTAAATATTTACTCTTGGGAATGAGTTATCAAGAGGCCGACTTTTGAAAAGAATGATCAGATTTGTTGAAGAAAGATCAAGATAGGAATACCTCACAGAAAAGTTAACAACAAGGCCATAATAACTGTTCTGAATCAAGTTTTCAGAGCCCCCACACTAAGCCTCTTATGAACTTATGTAAATGAACATGTCTCTCCTGTAGAGGATAGAGACTGACATTCTTCATTGTGTCCTTTTTGGTTTATGAATGTATTATGGGCTAAAGGATTCTGCTTTTATAACTCACATTAAAATTTTTAGTTTCATAAATTCTCTAAAGTTGAAGAGCTTAACTGTTAAGTTGAAGAGCAGCTTCGGGAAAGTGCTGAAATCTTGTTAATAAATTCTGCTGGCTATGTTAAGAAGGTTCAAGTGGATGGCAAAAATTGGGCTTATGTATTAATACCATTTCTTCTTAATATTTTTATTGCATTGCAAGGCATTTTTTTTATTATTTTTGACAAAGTGACAAAACTTTCTTGAAAAGAGAGGACAACAAAAGTCTTCTGTGCGAGAAGAGAGGGAATCTCAGGGACATGGCATGGAGCCAGAGATCCTGAAGACTCCCAGCTGCATATCAACTTCCAAACCAGATCCCATTGGAAAACAGTGATCCGACCGCAGAATGGTAACAAATCTGCTCATCTGGGATTCTGTCATGGTGACCTGTGTGCCAGGTGACCTGGAGAGTCAATGGAACAAGGTCAAGAGAGAAGAGGAGGAGTGTGAGGTAAGGAAACAGGAGACAGATGTGGTATCATGGTGTTGCTGTGTGTGTGTGTGTGTGTGTGTGTGTGTGTGTGTGAAAGAGAGGGAGAGAAAGCGAGAGAGAAAATGACCAGAAATTCCCAAGGTTCACCTCTATCAACTGTATGATGTATATTTTTTATCAACGGGTATACTGGAGGTCAAAAAGATGCCAATAGGAATGGACCAATGGACAACTGCCTTTCTTTATGTTCGCAAGTAAAAAAGTAAATAACAATTGAGTGCAGATTTTATAACTTTTCCATATTCATATGTTGTAAAAAAAAAAAAAAATCCTGCCCGTAAAAAAGACCAACAGGGAAACTTTTAGTCCTTTTGAATGCATATATTTGATAAGGATAAGTTTAGTTGTTCTAAGAACTGACAACTGCAAAAACCATAGCATTTTGTTGTGCTGGATCAACAGCGTCCATCTTGTCTGTTGTGTCTCACTTGACATAGACCCACACAGTTACATAACAGACATACTTCGACAAAAGCAAAATACAGCAACAGAACTTTGTGTCAGCTCTGACAGCAAAGAATTTCCTGGGTTACAATAGACACAAAGTTGACATGGGAGCTGTTATACTGTCCCCTCCTCCAAAGATGTAGCTACTAACTGAATATTCTGACATAAATACGTGAAAAGCAATATGTGTCTTTGGTTTGCAGATAGGTTGAAACAAGCTTATATCAACACACCGCACTTACGGTTTTAATAAGAGTGTTTGTTGTTTGTGGATATGTTCCAGTGTTCTTGTGTTGCTCCCTTTGCTGCTCACTACCCCTACAAATAACAAGCAGGATCTGGGACGCTGAATCATTGAATGACAAGACGGATGAGAAAGAGAAAAAAAAGTACGATTACAACAGTGCCTTTCTCATTAGCAGTGATAGTATCACTGCAGGCAGCATCAAAGCAGCTAGAGCGTTTGGGACAAAGAGTCAGTCAGTCAGTCAGGAACAGGAAAGCTTTAAAGCAGCATTACAATGACATATTAGGAGCTACATGAGATTATTTCCAGCTCTTTTTTTCCCCCAGATTGTTATTTTCCCTTTCGATTTGTTGCTGAAAGCCTAGCAAACGTAGCGGAGCGCTTCCAAATATCTATGCCACAAAGGCACAAAGGCTTCTCTTCACTCTTACTTCACTGCAGATCCTCAAGTAAGGCTTCACCGTTTTTATCAGAGTCTGACATTTCCTATTGAACTGGTACAAATGGCATTTCCCCAGACAACTTGTTAACTTTTAAAGGTTGATGGATTCAATACACAGCTGCCTCAAATAAGCAGTGGATCACTCTGAAAAACAAAGCTTCAAGATTAGCTACTGTCAACTTGAGAATAAGATTGTGCAAGTTTGAACAGCAAAATGTGAACACTATGCATTCTGTAGAAAGAAATGTATTTATTTAGAAGCATTTATTGGAAAAAGGGCCTCAATTTGTGGCCCTTCACTGTGGATTCCACTGTCTCTGTCCTGCGAAGTGATAAGTAAGGTTTTTGATATCATTTCTCCGCTGACTGTAAAGAAAGACGGCACGCTTCCACCCCTGTTCGATCAGAAACCATACATGTGGTTTGTAGTTTCACCCAGAAACATATCTGAAGTGCGTATGTCAACCGAAATGCCTTATGGCTATCCAAGCCCCCCTCATGACTACTGTGGAAATGGTGTAGTTGTTTTTCTAATTTATTTATTTATTTTTGGCCTAAGATCACTGGTGGCATTACTGGGATGTTCCTCCATATGGTGTGCCTGATGGTCATGATGAACAGAAGTAGGAGGGAAAGCAGACCTTGTGCATTTATATTGTGCTATAATAAGCGGTAAATTCAAAACATGAAGTGTTACCATGCTTTGCCAAGTAAAGGGCAACCCAGTTGGAAGGCTGTTCTTATAGTTGGGTGAAAGAGCACCACCGTGTAGATAGCCTTTGCAACGTTTTTTATATTGCAGATGCACCAGACCAATGTGAGGTGGCTCTTGAGGGCAGCAGACACATTAAAAAAGGGCTCTGTCAATCAAACCACCAACTAGTTGAGTACACTGGGTCCATCTACCAAACAGTGAAATTCTACATAAGACAGTGCATGAGCTCAGACAATGCCTGCAAACACAAAGATGTGTGCTGGAAGGACACATTTGCTTCATTATATTGTTTAAATGATCAGCAGTGAAATAATTTACCCTTCAAGAATACATTAAAGATGATTACAATTTTATGGTTGTACAGAGAGCAGTATCATTAGCGAGCCATATTGAAAGTGGTTTTCCCTGAGGTTCCAAGGTCATCTCCTGTACATTAGCAGGTATGCGCACAGTGAAAAAATGAGCACAAAAATAATTGCAAACCCAAAGGTCAAAGAGAGGTCAGCTGAAGTTTCCTAAGGAGAATTAAAACTGAGAAGATTCAGAAGTAGAGCATCAGCCTCTTTCAACTTTAGATTACAGTGCAATGGAAGAAAAATGAATCATTAAGTTTCCGTAAAGTCTTA
This sequence comes from Thalassoma bifasciatum, assembly GCA_008086565.1. Classification (NCBI taxonomy): domain Eukaryota; kingdom Metazoa; phylum Chordata; class Actinopteri; order Labriformes; family Labridae; genus Thalassoma; species Thalassoma bifasciatum. The sequence continues at coordinate 28,843 of RPOG01000083.1, forward strand.
TCTCAAAGTGACCTACTCATAATCTTCAACTATTTTAGTTAAAAAAATTTTAAACAGATAATGTAGAGAAGAAGAAAGAATGTCAAGACTGATAAAGTAAAAGGATTGTCACATGTGCAACCCAGAGTTGATCACAGGGAGACAACCCACACCAAATGATCAATAAGTTGAGAGAAAAAGCAAGAAAGTCTAATTTTTCCCCAAAAATACGGACAGCGAAACACCAGCTGACTTTTGTTCCGCATAACTGAACAAATAACCGTATGAAAGTAACTTTAAAAAATAAAATAAAATAAACACATTGTGAAAGAATAAGGAATGCAGTTGGAAACTTAATTGAACATACACTAACCACAATGAAACACAACAGTAAATGTCCCCTGTGAATGATGAAGTCACTGCTGATTCTTTCAAAGCCTAATCTAAACTCAGATCGCATTGTGACTAAAGCGCATTTAAGGCTGAAAAAAATTAACATCCTCATTCATAATGTAGCACAGATACTCAGGAGCCTGTATGACACAGCAACATGATGTTCTTGCTCTAACCACCCTGCCGTCAATATATACCTTCCATTGAGTCATGCCTGCCTGTAATGCATATTTAATGTAAAATGCAGGATCCAAACATGCTGCAGTTTGCTTGAATATCAGGCTTCAGCAGTCCAAACAAATCAAGTGGCTGTCTTTCAAAGTTTGAGCATTTTTAGTATAAACTCCCCCCTTTGTGTCTTCACTTGCTGAAGCAGTGGAAGGACACCGACAAAAAAGGGTTTAAAAACTCTGGCAGACATTCACTTGATTTGTCTCACACAGATGGTTGCCTTGAATTTGCTCCAGATAAACTGTCTTTTTTTCTTATTTTACAGAAAGACTGTGGATTGATCCATATGTGCATTCATATTATTTTATGGTAATGGAGAGAAAGACAGGAAGGAGCGATTACAGCAAGCAAAATCTAGACAAACAGCAATGTTTCAGAAAAGTATAAATGTGAAACTGTCCATTAGACACCATCTACAATGAGCACAGCTGCTGGCTAATATTTCACCACTACTGATGTTAATAACAACATGTTTCCACTAAAAGGGATGAAATCAGAGTTCCAGTATCATCTATAAATAATTTTTTGGGCTTATATGTAGATGAATGTGTGCACCGGTGTTTCCTTAGATGATTTGAACCCAGAGTTTACTTTGAGCAAACACAATGAAAGTGAATTAAAATCTGACTGATATATCAGATGCAAAGTGACCTCATTCTATAAAATATATTAATTAATATACATATTAATAATCTCCATAGGGGAAATTAAATTTTTTCACTCTGATCTTAGATCATGTCACACACATGCAGGCATGGGCCTTTTTGCACTTGGCACAGAACATGCACCAATGGAGAGTGCAGAGTGAGGGGGCTGCATCAATAGTGTGCTCTCGAGCAGTTGAGGGTTCAGCGCTTTGCTCAGGGGCAACTCTGCTCAGGAAATGTTCTATAACATGTTCAGTTAACAGCCTGATTTTCAAACTCTCTTTCCAGACTCCCTGTTTTCTCCCTCCCAGTTTTCAAGCCAAGTCCCCATTTACTGAAGTACTGCTGCCCCCAAGTAGCTCTTGTCCTTTGCATCATCAGCTGACAAAAGTGTGAGAGATTTCAGACCTGCAGTGATATGTTTTTTTTTTTATAACACAAGGCAAAGACTTGCAATACATGCACATAATACATTCAGTCGAAGTCATTTTGTGCCTTAACACTGCTTGAATTAACCTTGAATTTCCTATCATCTTTGAAAAATTGAGCCTCCCTCCATTCCCCTTCCCTCATTTTGACATGTTTGCTTCACCTAAAACTGACCCTTAAAGTGAAGCAAAGTCAATTAACTCAAGGATGAACTTTCCTGGCATTACACAACAGTCATTTCTTTGGTTTAAGACTTTTCCCTCTTTAACAAACACAATAAGCAACAAAGTTTTAATTTGATATTTTTGACCAGAAATTTCTTGCAAAAACAAACTTTTCTCAGCTTTCTTGAAAAATGTTTTCTAACCATGTGTATGGAAATGTTTAAAAAAAAGTGCTTTCTTCATATGTTTTAATAGTTTAATTTTAACTGCTTCTGGTGTTTTTTGTATTTTGATGTATTTTTTCTTTTAAATGTTGTTTTTGTGCTTTTACCTGTGCAATTACAAATATTGCTGTTATTTTTTGTCTTTTTTCAGTTATTATTTTTTATTGTATTTCAAATGCATTTCTTTTTCATTTCATACTTTTGGTAACAATTTGCTATTGTGCTGTTGGTTGTATTCTTGTTACCTTTGCTTTGTGTTAAAGTTATTGCTGATTTCTCAGAGCTCTTATCCTTGGATTGCTGTTGTTGATGTCATTACAGCAAGTAATTGTTTCTGTCACTGAAGTTGTCACTTTTTAGTTTAATTGTTGTTGCTGTTTTTTAAGTATAAATAGATAACTTTGCCATTCTGTCTGAGCAAACATCATTTGGCATTCAAAGTCATATAAATAAACAGCTGAGTAAATACTGTATTTGATGAAGCAAGCAGTCTTGAAAGCAACATTATTGTTGTTTTTGTGTTAAAAAGTGCTGTTCAAGATCATCATTTTATCTCTGACTTTACTGAATAACATCTATGTGAACAATGTAACCCTCTAAGCATAGAGTGAGAACTCTAAAAAAAAAAAAAAAAGCAGTAGTCATTGTTATGTTTCCAGGATACGAATGACACCCTTTCATCATGCAGGCTTTGCCTCTGTGTTAAATAATAAAACCCTCCATAAGACCTCTGATGCTGTCTGACATTATCAGACGGAGAAGAAAAATGACAGCATGGGCACACAGCAGCACAGAAAGGACAAATCTAAACAGAAAATAGATTTAAAAAACTGAATAAAGGGCATTTTACCAGATTACAGATTGGCATAATATTGGAGACGAGAGGGGCAAAATAACCCTTCTTGTTTATCAGATTCAGGGGCACGCTGACAAACAAGGACAAAATGAAAGTACAGGATGACATTGACATAAAAGTCCAGTTGAGGCCTTCACTTCTCTCCATCAAAGTGCTGCATGTGCACTCATCACTATGATGGCTCTGCTCTGCATCACTGCTGACGAGGCAACGGCACCCATGTGAGAGGAGGGAGACACGAAGGAGGAGGAGGAGGAGGAGGAAAAGGATGGCGACAGATTGGCAGATGAAATTCAGCTAAGAAGCACATCAAGGAGACCATTTGTGGCCAGTCAACAATTTTACTCAAGTTCTTATCCCCCATGTGTCCTCTCTTCTTCTAATTTTACTAGATAAGCATGCAAGGCTTTGTATTTTGCAGTACTGCCCTGCTCATCAATCATGTCACAAAGTCCCACATTTATTAACCAAGAGTCCAGTTTGGTCATTCCAAAACTTTTGAGCTGTATTTTGAAGGAAATGAAGAGAGAGGGAGAGGTCCGGAAGAGGTTTTAAGCTGAAAGAGGCAAGAATGTACAAAAGAAAGGTTCAGCTCAGACATTTCTGAAACTTGAGCACTTACTTCAGCAGTACACAAACCAAACTAAGTCAGTGTGACAGTGAAAGACAGAATTACACATCAGAGAGGACAGCTTTATTGTTGCTTGAGAGACTGGAAGTGTAAGAGAAGTGACAGCTGTGTTAGCAAGGTAACTGTACCTTGCTAACTCTGTATTTAGCAAGATTCTAAAATAACATTGTTTTCAAAGGAACAACGCTGTAATTCTCCAGCAAGTATATAAAAAAAATCAAATATGGAGTGTTTCCACTCATGTCTCTAACAATACAACTTTCAGTATTAAATTCTTGATCAAGTTTTTTTCTTTCTTTTTATAATTGTGTGTTTTTTAGCCTTCAGCTCCAATTCTCAAACACTCAGCCCAAACGATATACTTACTTTTATTTCAATTAAGTTTAAGAGTTACTCTCAATACCATGAAGTAGTTTCACTGCACTTACCTTTCTTCTGTTATTTCATCCCATAACAGACATCCAAAAGATCTGTTTTATGCTTTCATAACTACACTGGAAGGGCAATCAAAAGGTGCGCATTTCCTGGGGCTGGATAAGAAGGCTCTATTAACTTCTCAGTATGCACCACCGCCCACACAAAGATAAAAGCAGTAGAAAAGCATGCTGGGATCTGCAATAATCCAACAGAAGATAAACATACAGCAGCAAGAATGACGTCCATGAATTCTTTTCAAGACAGCATGGTTACACCATTTTTCGTTTACTGAAGCACAGCATTTCTTAAGAGCTCAACAAGTGAAGTTTTGACACCTGGCTGGGCAGGAAGTGGAGCAGGTTGCTGTTACAGACATGCTTCCGCACATACATGTTCTGAGTAATTTCTTTGTTACAGACCTCCATTCTAAAAAAAAGTGCTTTTTTCTGCTTTGTTGTAAGTGTAGGCCATGACTCAGTATTGTGTGAGAGGAAAAAAAAAGTATTTTCAAGTAATATACTACTTCTTGAAGCATTTGTTTGCTTCACTAAAGCTTACTAGCTTAAAGAGCATATTGCAGGGGGATTTTTTTTTGATCAGCACTTAACATGGTATAGTATAACTGCTGCATGTGGCTTTGACTGCATGTGAAAAAGTAAAGCCGTAAAGGAGAGCTGTTCTGAACCACATCAAACTTTGATCAGTCTATATAAAAATAACAAATTGGATTGCCGCTCAGCTTTCAAAAACCAACCTTCACCCTGGAGGAAAGACTTTGTTTTAGCTCTCACAATAAACCTCATCACTTTCCTCCTGTATTTCTGCTACGGGAGTCATAGGCATGTGTTAAAATTTCAAAACATGCAAAGCTACATTATCTTGAAAATAGATTTAGCAATCTAACTATTTTGAATCTGTAAACATCTTTAAATGTATGATTACTCTTGTTAGAACTTCTCAGATTACTGAAACAAGTAAAACCATTTTAATTGCAAATGGCTTGCCTGGCCTTTTATTTGTCTTTCTTAGTCAGCCCACTAATGTTGTTATTGCCTGTCAAACAGTGGGCTACAATGCACACAGAGACCAGCATTTTACTTGCAAAGGGAATAGACTAATTATTTTGATCACTAATTTAGCAGTCCTGAGGCCATTTTTTTTAACTTTTTTTCTAAATCCCAGCAGTAGTGCTCCTCTGCTCTGCTGATACACAGCTGGAAGTGAATTAAGAATCCATGTCCTCTGAGCATCTGTTTAGTGCAGCAGATAATGTTTGTCCCCCCCAGGTCTAGAGTACTAACATGCTGTGCATGAGCTATTTCTTTTTTTTTTTTTTCCAAAAACACAACCAAGACAGATAAATAAAGAGGAGGAGGATGAAACTGTTTGATAAGTTACATTTCAGTTGTTACACATGACAAAATAAGAGAGGATTTTACAGAGATAATGACTGTTTGTCCATTTGAAATGTAGACAAATGTCCCATTTTAAATGTTTCAGAAAATAAGCAGGGGCTTTGTGCAATTTAACTGAGTGGTCTGAAGGGAATAAACTAGGCCCATTACAAAGCATGACACTTAAATGGTTAAAGTTTAAGGCTTTTCTTTTTCCAAGGCTTTTATCAACAAGGAACCTGAGCAAAAGGAGACAATGTAGCTGAATAGAAACAGAATAAGTTGCTTGGCTGTTAAAACTCTGTGGAAGGAGATTGAACAAAAAACCTTGAAAATTTGTTTCTCAAGAGAATTGAGACAGATGTGCAGATATTAGGCTTCAAGGAAAAATGTAACTCAACAGCTTTTCTCTTCGAACATTTGAATATGAATGTGTGTTACTCTACAATAAAGTACAACAGTTGGTTTATTGTCAATGCTTTGGTGGTGGAGGTGGTGACATTCAGCCTTGTTTGCCAGTATCACAATGCTGGAATCTGTTTTTTGATCAAGAACTTTGGGTTGCAAGTGAAAGAAGGTCAGTCTGAAGTTGGTGAGCTTCACTGTGTTCAGCAGCTCAGCCGGAAAGAAAGAATGAGCACTTACAAGCCAGTAAAGTTGATCTGGGCATTTAAATATAGCTTTTGTATGTCTAATCATTGATTACCAATTATACTATGGTCACCAAGAAATACTCTGCAGGCACAAACACCAAAACAATTGGGAAATGGATGGGTGTAAAGGGCTTTTGACCCCTTGTCAAGGATCTCATTCAAATTTTGTATTTCCACTAGGTAGTACAGCATTATTTTGTACGAAATTTTGTGACTTTTTCAAAATTCTTCTCCACCAAAATTCTAGCAACAAACATTCTTTTCGCCTCATTGGGTTGATACTGCATTGACTTAATTTTTATATAATATGTAATGTTATCTGTCATATCAATCTACTTCATGTGTCTATGAAATGATTATGTGGGGTCTTAAATGAGAGGGCAGGGCTCAGGCTCACACATTTGAATCCATTCCAAATCAAGCAGCTATAACATTATTTCACAGACTCTTCTTTATCTATTTACAGTTTGTGTGTCTTTGCCCTTCACATTCCAAACTTTAAAACTAATAATACTGTAATGAAGCCTTGTTTAAATTAGCATTACATTAGCATCTAAGCTTCCGCTCAGCTGCGAAAATGTCCCCCAGACAGGCTGCCTTTGTTTAGTATTAACCAAGGATTACACTTTTGCCCTCCCATCTGGTCTTTTCCCAAAGCCTCGTAATGAGAAACTGAGCATCACTGCACGGGATGTCCAGACTCATTCACAGTGATGAGAGTGTTGGATTTCTCTGCCCAATGCTCGACAATGTATTTCTGCACCACTCTCTTGTATCACCAGTTTTATTTTAAGCAGTTTGATAGTACAGTACCAAATGCTGTGTCTTTGTCGAGGTTTATGATACCCTGTGGATGGCAATCTGTATTATGAGATGAAATTGCAGTGGCTACCTGTGAGAGAGGGTTTTTTCTGTGTCGTGTTCTCTGCTTTACAACCCTCTGGGTAAATTAAAACCTCTACAGATAAGTGGACTGCCTGCTGTCCTGTAAAATAGAAAGGGAAAACAAAGATTCTCCGGATAAAAGGAATTCATTTTCACAAGAACAAGCTGACATCCCACTGACGCTAGTTGTTTTAGATTTTATGTGCATGTTTTATGAGTATTTTTGCATTATTCCTGAAAACTACAAGAATAAAGCCACTGAGTGACACAAAAAATGAGAGTGATGTGATGATTTTGAGGGAATCTGTTGATAATGAATCCCCAAAAAGCCTCCATAATTTCCCTGCTCAATTGGCCTTGCAGCAGCTTGGATTGTAGCATTTACTGGATCCACCAGATGGAGACCTAATGAGCCCTTTTTCAGGAGCAATACACAGATGGAGACAATATACTATAAGTATTCATACTAGCATGTACCCAAATCAACAGATGAAAACTTCTCTGCATGGGCCCAACCACCCACATACAAGCCTCAGTACACATTGACACAAAGACACTCTCTAGTTTTAAGTGTAGGCCAGTAGTTTTTACAATGAATGTTTAATGTCAGGGCATATCAACAGCCATATTGTTTCTCTCAATGCTGAACTTGGAGAAGTGACAATGGATCATTCACCACAAGGTCTGTTTCTTCAACCTATTGTGAAAATGTATTACAAGAGGAAGTATTGCCTTGACCCATCAAGTTTGTTGAAAAAGCCCTGAGTGGGTGCTGTAACATTTGGGTGATTGGCAAGGTATACTGAAGACATCTACAGAAGCCATTGAATTTTATTATTGTTGAATTTTAGCACTTACTTAAATCTCAACTTCTTTGTTGTGCATGAAGAAGCATTCAAAATGTTTTTCTAGTACTTCACCCAAATGATGAAACAGTTTTATGATGTTCCTGTAAGCTACCTTCAGTTAAAAAAGCATTGTCAAATGAATGATTCTAAGCATCTGGCATCCCTAAAAAAGATTAACTGTTCTTTGACTGGTCCAAAAATCACACTGGTCAGGAGTGGGTAATGATTCATATATCACTTTTTCCATTAGTGTCCACATGAGGCTAGCTCTGTATTTATCTGTATTCCAAAGCCCATGGTCCTGTTTTGACGAACATCTTTACACTCTGGTTAGACAAAGATATTTAAATCCCCAAATCTGTTTTCTATATTTGTAAGTACTGAGGTTTTTGAATCAACCCCCACATCAATGTGCCAGTCAAAAAATGAAAATAAAGACATGTTATTAGAACAAATGTTTTGACTTTGGCTTAAAGCTGATAAGCACTTTTGATAATATACATGTATTGTGTACAAATTGATGACTTTCATGGACTTTTCCAGCAATTCTGCTCCTTCTTTAAGGTAAATTAACTCGTGCAAAAGGATCTGAAGATTGAGTTTCATAAAAAGTGACAAACATGTCAGTTGTAAAGCACATGGTCAGAATAAATCTTTAAGCCATATTTGATTAACTTATCCTTTAGAATAACTCAATGAATAGCTTAAAACTGTGAGCACATGTAAGTTCTCGAAGATGTAGTGATTTGTTGACCACAGGAGTAGAGGGACAGCTGAGTTTTGGAAGTGTACCAGAGTTTATTTATTTCTTTGGATGCTTAACTATATCAAGTGCAATTGCAATATGTGGTGGTGGGTGTCATGGATGCATACATCGGAGTCCCACGGGGGCGGAAAAGCTGTTTTGAGGTGAAAGAAGTCAGTGCTCCAGGTATGCCTGAAATACTTGAATGGGAGGTAACTGATTAGTAGTTGTGAGGCTGAAGTTATGTATAGTATTGGCTGGTGATTTACACTTGTCTTCATGAAGCTAAAGGAGCACAATGAAACAACCTCATTGTGAAATTGCAGAGGAAAATCTCAGCTTTAAGGTGTTGATGAATGTGCACTGTTTGGGCATGCTGCACTGTTTGGTTTTACAAACTGTTAAGCTGTGTTGGTTTGTTTCCAGGCTGACTTTTAAAAAAACAAATTCTGCTCTTGCCTTTTCAGCTAGAATAAGAATAAAAGCGTTAATGAGGAGACCACTTTAGCCTGCATAAACACAACCTATCCTCATTAGTGACATAGCAGCAGAGCTATTTGTGCATCTGGGAAATATCAACAATTGCATCGCCTGTTTATCACTGTTTTTATTATGCAGACAAACTTCTCAGCAATGCTGTATATGTTGCAGGTTGGATATATCTGAGTGTTATTCAGACTCCCCCCACTTCATTAACACTGGCATTCTATAACAAGGCTAACTTCACACATCACAGGATGCTGTGAATGACACATGAAACAAGCTTTTCCTGACTCCTCTAAACGGCCAAAAAAATAACACTGCTGACAAGAAGACAGGTGCCCACAATACTGCTCTTACAGCTTAGAGAAATTGATACACACTTTTCGAAACCTCCCCTGACACAGGATAATCCAGGAGCAAGTAAGAGCATAGGCTTTAAGTAAGTGCAAATATCCCAGAGAGTATGATAGCATTAGAGAAGCAGCTATAAGATGGTTTATGTGAGTAAACTTTTGGATGTTTTTACAAACTGCGTGGCTTTTTAACCCAATGTTTAGTGTGCCCAAGTCAGCTTGCACTGACCTTAGGCATTAATTCACATATTATCAGAGATACCAAGGTGATACATAAACAGAATGTGATTAGTAGTTGAAATGCGTTAATTAAAATAAAAAGAAAGAGAACTCCATTCATCAGTGTACAAGGCAAAGTGAATCTACGTCATTGACTTGCATTGCTGATTGGTGTGCTGCAGGCAGAAGAACACACATCTGTTGAGTCCAAAAATAGAACTAAAACTAAGTTTTCTCCTGTCAACATAGCACTGATAATGTCTGAATGTGGGTAGACTTGCATGAAAATTAATGCTTTAGTCAAACTTTCCCCAAACAAGCTGGGTTTTCTTATGAAACTGGCCTTATTTATAACAGTGAATATGTGATGCAGTATTAGTCTGTCAATAAGTTACAGCATTCATGCATCCTAAACTGATTATATGTGAAAACAATGTGACACGGACTCTTTTAAAACCCATTCTATAAACTGAAAGCTTTTGTACAACAAGCATTTATAACTTATATATTTTCAATCTCTTTTACCATACCACCTTCTGTTGTCCTTTGATGCTTCTGTTGCCTATCTTGTTATTGGACTTTTATTATTTGCTGTGCTCCTGCAACAAAATAATCACCATGTTCCATCATCATTCTGTTTATTTACCTAACCCCAAGTCTCCTGGCTGATAGTGAGTGGGTTTCGTTCTTTGTCCATGTATACCATCACATGCTTTACATTTACTGACTTGATCCTGCCACAGGAGCAGGTCTGTATGATTAGAAAGGGTTGGAAACAACATTCACTGTGTTGGTTGAGAAAAAAAAATGAGTGGGAGATTGAATAAGAGTACCAACCCTAACATTAGCTTGGAGACTTGTAGCTGCTACAATTTGCCTAAAAAAAATAAATGATAAAGATTCAGATTCTTTCCATATATTCATATCTGTGAATCATATGCAGCTTCTTACAAAAACATGAACACTCTGCAAGACCCAAAATGCAGACCTCTGACATTTGAGAAACTATTTTTTGCCTTGGCCTTCATGCAAATGAACCTCGATTAATAAGGTCTGAAAGAGACATCAGTGCAGACTTCAGAAAAATGAACTCAGTTAGGTTGTATTGTGTCCATGGGTTAACCAAGGATAAGGTATTTTATACATGTCCGCAGATTGTACAGTTTAAAAGAAATAGTGCAGTACTTGGTGTATTCAAGGATGATAAGCTATGGAGAAAATTTGATTGTAAGATGTTGGCTGGTTTGGAGCTGCTCTACAATCTATGGTTATTGTACAGTGGCTTTGTCAGTTATATGATCTGGATACAGAAAAGAAGATACATTTTGTCTGAGACTTTTTCAAATGAAGAAATACAAGATGCATGTATGGGTGGCAATTCTACTTGAGCAAAGTAGCTTCTGCCCCCCTGTTTTTTATTTTTTGTTTGTCTTCACACTTGAGCCAAACATCCACTAATGCTTGCAGCTCATAACTCATATGAAACCTACCTAACAGTACAGTGGCTGCAGGAACAGATGATTTGCTGTAACAATTGGCCACACTTGGGAGAAGCTCAACCTGCGGCCAGATATGAGCAGCTGAGAGTGCAGAAAGGTGGAGTGTTACTTTTGAGTGAGTTTACTGTGATAGAAAAAAAACACACACACACACACAATAAGATATGTATTTACAGTGTGTGTGTGTGTGTGTGTGTGTGGGTGGGTGGCTGGGTGGGGGAGGATGGGGGCAGCTACATAAAGACTGCTAAACTGCTTTTTCCTTTGAACAGCACAAATCTAAGGTTAGGCTTGTGAGGTGATTTTAATGATGGTTAACACAATAAGGTTTATAGGTTGATTGCTCAATGCAAAGACTGAAGTGCAGCGTATTCACTTAACTGTAAATCTAAACACAGTCTTGAAATGTATTCAATTCACCAAATGTAATCAAGTATTTTATTTTTTTAAATAAACCCTGCTCTTAGCCATAACAGCGACAGAGCACTCTGGTTGTTGATATCATTTTGATATTTGGTATCATTAAAGGTGACTTTTTCCAAAAAGAATAGGCATTGTTCTTTTTAAGGCTACATACTGTCGCTCTAGTTCAGCCTCTGTGTAAAATGTTTTATTTCTTTTAAAACTCCCTGATCTACAAACCTGTTACCTCTGATTGGCGGCCCTTAAAAGGCCAGTCAGGAGGCAGAACCATGGACAGATCTTTGTACTTGGGGCCTACCCCTCTGATGTGTCATGCAATAGTTGCAAAATCTCAATATGATGACCTTGTGTCTCGTAAAGATCTTGTAAAGATCTTATGTTACTTTTAGAACAGACAGTTTTGAGCAGTTTACAGACAGACTCAGAGATCTCTCCAACATGTGAATGTGTTGCAGTTTGAAAATCTGCACACATCTAGTACGAACATCCAGCATTGATACTCTATGTTAAAATAAATAGGAAAGCATAGAAGTCTGTCTTCAAGACTAAAATAGATCACTGTCTATGTTTCTTGTAATATTTACAAAAAGGTAAAAGCAAATTAGATCAGTTATTAGGCTTATGGATGGAAACTGAGACATAAGTAAGAATAGTTTAAAGTTTGAATTCATCCTTTTTTATTCCATTGTTTTTGAGTTTAGTTTTGTGGTGATGTATCTGCACTGAGCACTGAGCTACATCACCACACAACCATAAATAAAATGTAAAGGCAAAATGACGTTTGCATTAAAAAAAAAAAAAAAAAAAAAAAAAAGCTCTATTGTACTCATGTGCAGTCTTACAATGCCACTGGTGAGGCTGTAGATGCTTCTATTTCTGTTTTATTTTTTAATTTTCTGAACCATCTATGTGATCTACTATACAGAGTAGTTTCTAAGACCCTCACACCACCATGATGTACATACTCTGTCTCTAGCTGGTGCTTTAAAAAGAAGAATACACTGAGGATGATAAATCCAAAGTGGGCTCGATTATATATTCAGTCAAATTTACTACAGTTCACACAATTACTGTGGGTTGATTTTTGCATGAAATCTTCCTCTAAACAGCAGACGAAATTGTGCGGGGGTCTAAAAAACTATAATATGAAGATGAGCTCTTCAAACAACGGGTACAGTTAGTGCATAATTACTCCTCTGGAAGGAATAAAAGGCAACCTTGAACCTCCCACGCATTATTCCCATTCCAGCCCAGTAATAGACCAGCTTTTTGCAACATTACACCAAATTGCATCTGGATAATTTCAGTCGACAGATGCTGCTTCTGCTGGACGATCACAGTTGGAATTTTGCTGTAACCTATGTATGCTGAATGCACTCTCGCAGCACACTAGTGAATACAGAAATTTGCCCTGGGGACATTTGATATTCAATTAAAAAAAAAAACATTACATGCAGGAGAAACTTAGTACACACAGAAAACCAGCCTCTAGTTTTTGGTGCCATGCTGTTGCTGGTGTGGATCCTCAATTAATGCCTGATGAAACAGGCAAGCACCAGCATTGTGGATTAGAACATTCTCTTGTTGGATTGTTACTCCTGACACATTTTGTATTTGGCCCTGTCTGCACTTTTCAAACAGGTAGCAGAGTTATTGCAGTGTAATAAAAACACATTACTTTTGTTTGTTGTTTTGTGTTATTTTATAGTGTTTCTTCACTGTGGTCATCAATCCAGCTAGCCTGGGAAAGCTGCAGCTGGTCCCACATCAGCACCCGTGTCAGGCCTGAGTTCACACTCAGTACCCTCACAATGAAATTCAGTTGCTTCAGTCATGCTGGTGTGGTGCACAAAACAAACTAGCAGAAATGCAAATCTGTGAGGACATGCTAGATTTTCCACAACCTCCACATTAGTCACGGGATGCATAAGGGTATGATGTGGGGAGATATGGTGTAACATAAATTACTGTGACCAAACGGAGGAATGAAAAAATTTGTACAGCTTTCTCAGATGAAATAACCTCTCAAAACTGCAGTCACTGACGCTGAGGTGTTAAATTTGTATTTGCCTTTTTAGCACACAAAACAGATGTTTGAAGGCACTTGGTCTTTGACTTCATGATAAAAGCACTCCAGCCGATTGCTGGATTGCCCCCTGGGTTCATGAATGGATTCAGTGGATTTTGGAAGGGATTGTCCGACAAAGGTGATGGGTTAGCTTCTGATCCTGTCACTGCTGTGTCACGCAGGTCAATGCTTGTGTTAGCTCTATCTCTGCTCCCACCTGTTGTTCTGCTGTTGTCAGCTCTGTGGTTTGAAAAAGAAAATAAGATTGCACTGTTCTGTTCTGGGCATCATTTTTTTTCTGGATTTTGTTCACAAGAAGGCACAATTAGAGGGCCTCCATGTGGGATGTGCAGAAAATGACTATTCAATGAATCCATCATGTTGTGTAAAAGATATAGATCACTGTAGGGCCAACTATGCAAAAAAAAAAAAAAAAAGGATTCAAGCAACTTATGTTTATGACATTTCTTTTGTAATTTCCATCCACAGAAGTTTTTTTTTTTTCCCCCCTCTCTTATGATGAACGAAATGATCAAGCCACATCTTGCTTTAAGTGCTTGGAATGGCAGTAGAAGTGTTTGTCTGTTGGTTTTTGATGTGTGTGTGTGTCTGTGTGTGTGTGAGAGAGCACTTCTAATGGCACAAACATTAACCCAAGAAACAAAATAAAAAAGAGAGAAAAAGAAAAAAGAAGAACCAAACAGTATTTACACCTGCCACATTACCAGCTTCCCACACCAGCCTCATACATCCAGACACCCACACATGCGCACACAGTTTCCCAGTCAAAATGAACACAGCAACACTATCACCAATGATGATCAGTATAAATTTTCATACTTGACTTGACATGTGTCACATTCACCTGATAAGTCCAGAAAATTGAATGATTCAAAATACTAAAAGACAAAAATATTACCTGTGTCGCTTTAAAATTCCAAAGGGGTTAATGCAATATATCCTGCTGTCAAGATCAACTGCTTTGAGGCTGCTTAATTCCAGCTGGTCCCAAAAGAAAATTGAAGGAACAACCTTTTTTTTTAGCAATGAAGAAAAGAAGCATTTGTGGAATGCTTCATTTTTTAACACTGGAAGCTGTTGCTTGTTTTAGAAATGTTCTTTTTACTCCATTTGGTGTTAAATAGTAAAAGATTGGGTTGTGAAGCTTTTTCTCAAGGCTTGGTTATTGTAGCATTGGCAGAACAAATTTGTCTCAGCCACGGTGTATACCACTTTAAGAGCTCCAGAAACAGCACATCTCTGTCCTTCTCGCTCCTCACCAATATCTGGCCATCTGAGGCCTCTGTGACAAACACTCACCTTGAGTGCTGAATCACACATCCCTGGGGCTGGCTGACTCCGCCTGATGAATTTTCTTGGGAAAGAAAGGAGGGGTTATCTCGGAGGTCACCCTAATGTGAGCGACATTCATCAAACCTCGCTCCAGAGGAAGCGGATGAAATTGGAAAAGGGAAAAGGTAGTGATTCTTGCAGAGTTGCAGACAAGCCAGGGCACAAACAGGGGGGAAATAGTAGAAAAACAAACAAACAGCTTCAGCAAAGACTTGCATGATAGCTAATAGGTTGGAGATACAGCAAGTGGGCAGTGCATGTTTACATGTTGTAAACTTCAGTAAGCTCATTCATCATGGCTGCCCTAATATTTCCCTCGAGCAGACTCCAGTTTCATTTTGGTAGCTTTCACCGCACCTACATCCACTTAGACACATCCACTCCCACACTGAAGCGAATTAGTGCGTTCATCTAGAATTATGCATGTATGCGCACGTGTAAGTGCACAGATGTATTCATACATAAAATATGTGTATGTCAAACATATCCCATGGTGTCATCACTCATTTTTGAAGGTTTTCACATCAAATCCTTTGGTTCAGCCTCTGTTTCAATCAGTGGCAGCATTTCACTTTTATGTTTTCAAATTGAAATGTTATTTTGGTCTTCTCACCTTCGTGATAGAATTCAACTCAGTTCAATTCAGCGTGCTCTACATGTGTAATTTCTGTATGCTGGTATATAGCAGTAATGAATTTCCTGGCAGTTGCACAGTGCAGCGGCTCGGTGATTGGAGTCGTTGCCTCTCAGCACAGAAATTGTATCTGATTCCTGGCTTGGACTGTCTGTGGTTTGCATTTTCTACCTGTGTTTGTTTTGTTCCCACATATCAGAAGCATGCAAGTGCAGCAGACTGGAGACTCAAAATGGCCCTAGGTATGAATGTGAGTGTGAATGATTGTTGTTCTTGGATGAGTAACCTGATTCTGGCTTTCAGTGGCTTCCAAGTTGTTCTGGATCAACTTCAAGACCCCTGACCCTGAAAGAGAAGAAGAGAAGATAGCGTGTGAGTCACATACAAGACAAAATGAATATGGACAAATAAGACAGTATTCTAATCAAGACTACCAAGCCTACATTTAAAAAAAAACAAAAAACAAAACTGTGTACTTAAATCTCCATTTTATGTTTCCACACCTATCAGCATCTGCTCACACACATGTGCACCTGTGTTCACTGAGCATCTGAGCTCCTTTCCTCGCACAGGGATCCCAAACACATGAGACCTTGTACCTATTCTCAAGCTGGGTCACAGATCTGAACTATTTCTGTGTGCCGCACAAACTGTTCTCTTCTCTTTTTCATGGCGACCAAGTTGCTACGCATCAATATGATTCTGGATACTGGATGCTGCAGACTAGTAAAGCACATCAGGAGAGGATTGACAAATAAAACATCTAAAAACACTGCTGCCTAGAGGATTCATTAAGCCACTGCCAATTTTTGTTTGTCAAACTTGGTATTTTTCAGCTTCGCACCAAATTCACTGCTCTTGTTTACTCTATAACAGTCAGTTCTTTAAAATTTTGACAGCTCAGCCATGTCAGGAAAACAAATGACAGAATAAGTTTGTGTATCAAAAGGTTGCAAAGACTGTTTCTAGAAACTGCATTTATTTGACAGCCAACAGAGTGGTGAAATTATTGAAAAAAGTCATGATATGAACAAGGTTTATAGGTGATGTGGTCCTTTATTTCACCAAATGGAGCGATGACCAAGTTGCCTCAGGGAAGAAAGTGTTAAGTGCCCTTAAGTGCAGGAGCATAGGATGGAGTTTAGAGCTGAAACAGCCCGCAGGAATTCAGGATCCCTGAATTTTGGGGTTTTCACCATGTTCATGGTAGCTTATAGAAGAAAAGAGGGAAAAAGAGACTGCTTGTAGTGTAGTTTTCTTTTCTGTCCGGGAAGGCTGAAATAATGTTCCTAAATGTGCTTTCTACTTCAGACAGCACGGCAGGATATTTATGAATGATTGATCATCTGTTTTATTGGAAAATCTACCAGATATGATTGTCTGCTCCTAGAGAACTTTTATATTCTGTGTGTTTGTTTTGTTTTTGTTTTGCAGAGTCAAAAAGTCATCCATATCCCTTTATTTTAGAATTATATTTAGGATTTTGTCTGTTTAGTCCTGATAAATGCAGTTTTGAGCTTGAGACTTGGTGGATTCTGTCTGCATGACAATAAATGACATGAATACATGGATACATTCTGAATATACAACTGAGAAACAGCCTCTAACCTCAGCAGATAGTCATCACTTCACTCCAGGCGGGCCATTCAGAGTCTCTGGTGTGACTCATACCTGCTGTGGGGCATTGAGTTTCATACATATCCCTTTTCACCATGTCACATTTGGTTTGTGTTGTTTTGGACCAGTGAGCTCTTCCTCTGAAAATGGGTATGGAGGATATTTGAGTTTTAGAATCCGGTTATGTTAAAAATTTTGTTTTTGTTGTTTTTCTTCTTCCTTAAAACCAACTGTCAAAGAACTGTTACTATTTGTTGACCTGGGATAAGAACATTTTGTACCAACTGATGTATGTCACCAATAGCAGCTTTGACAGGGTTATGATTCATATTATTATTTGTTTTTCTCATAATGTTTCTTTTAGTCTGGGCTTTGAATTTTTTTTCCTGACAGACTTTAACATACACAACAATTTTTCCAGTCTTTCTCACCATTCAAAGCACTTTGCGCTTCGTTTGACTTTTACCCATTCACATCACACTTGCACACTGATTGTGAAGGGTGCTATTGTCAGTATTAACCAATCACATCATTATATTTCCCGGAACTGCGAGCTTAGTTGCTGAGAGCAATTTGTCTTGGACTCAGTAAAGGGGTATTTCAGCATGTGACGGAAGAAGCTGGGATCAAACTGCTAACCATCCAATCAAGAGTCAATCCACTTTACCTCTGAACCATGGGTACCACTGCAAGTATACTGTGTCCTGTTTTATTTCCCCCCATTTCAATCCTATACAGTTTTGCAACATCAAGAGACAAATATTTGAAATATACATCTGATCACAGAGAGAGGTCCAATTATACCATATCTATGGCCCTTCAGGTTTTAGTTCATTCATTGAAGCATTTTGTATGACATGAAAAGCCCGGGGTAACAAGTGACCATTCATATACATGAAAAGCAATATTGATGTATCTAATCAAAGCACAGTCATAAGTCTATAACTTTGCAACTGAAAACATGTTTAGACATGCAGGATTTATATCAAATATGTCAAAAATGTATCTAGAAATAAAGGATGTTTCTAAATTCTGCTGTGTCCAAAGTGACACAAACGTCATCAGTCAAATGTCCCGTCCTCTGTCCATCTGGACGGCTTGTCAGAGGGAAAAGAGGGGACAGAACCAGGGTGCGATTAAAATTATGTTCAGCTGAGGCTTATAAGAGCAGCCCTGTTGGCTAAACATCCCGCTCTCATGTTTTTCCAAAGACGGTTCCTTTGGGGCTAAATGTAGGAAGTAGGTCATCCCTTTTTTGGATCGGCCATTTTCTGTTGGTACAGCATTAATATTTGATGTTCATAACCTCCCGTATGGATAGAGAGATATATCAACTAGAGGGAGGGCTTTGTAAAGGCTGTGTAAACATGGTTAAAAACAGCAGCTATTAACACTGTGACGGCACTATAGAGAGGCTTCACCACAGTGTTTATATCTGACATCACACTTAAACCACTGCATATAACAGGTTGTGGTAGACAGCAGAGTAAACAGAAGCCAGTAAACATTCAGATTTTGATTTATGATGAAAATCAGTACAGGGCTTTTAGAATACTCCTGTTTATCAAAAAAAGATAAACACATAATAATACTAATAATACTAATAATACTACTACTACTACTACTAATAATAATAATAATAATAATAATAATATTATAACTCCTGACTTTTAAAGTTCGTCTTAGCAATTGGCAAAAAAAACCAAAACTGTTGGACTACCAAAATAAAGGTGTCAATGCTTTAAGTCAGAAGCCCAAGGGAAGAGAAGGAGAAATAGAAGGACAAGAGGAAGAAGATGAGATGATTTATTCATCACAGAGGGTTGATCCAATCTTTCAATACATTATTGATCATGCAACATATATATATTCATACTGGAAAAAGATGTTCATACACAAACTGGGTCCCATTAATAAATGGCAAGATGACAGATTAAAGGGGCTGAATAGGGATAGATGCCACAAGCCATTAGGAGTTCAGTCTCTTGCTTCAAGACACCTGTCTTAAGCAAGTTCCCAGGAAGTGAAATTGCGACTCTTCAGAAAGCAACCAGATTCTCAAACTTTACTCTGTACTGGGACTTTAATCACAGTCACCTTCCATTTCCCAAGCCAATCCCCAAATACTGAGCTAATGCTACCCCTGAAGACTACATTGCAACAGTCCCAGGGCATGTTTTGATGATGTAACATCTGATGCAAGGAAGAGGGCAATGTCAGCTTTCCGAGGAGAAAGAAAGAAGCATTTTGGATAAATGCCCAACTCATCCAAGCACTAGCCCTGTTAGCTTACATGAATGTGAAAGCATTTGATTAGATGTTTCTGTATTTTTATTCCTCAGTTCTAAACTCACCCTACTTAAGTATTATCTGATTTATGTTTTACCATGACCTTAATGAAACTCGTAAACAGAAAAACACTGGTGCAGAGCAACAAGTGTTTTCTTTACTCCAAGTGTTGCTGGAAATTTGACCTTTTAGATATTTTTTCCACTGTTTGCACCCTGTAAGTAAGTGAAATTGTGCCAAATTCTTCAGTTTCTTCATCTGTTGCAAGAGATTATGATTCACTGGATAGCAAAGTTCATCAAGTGTTTTAATTTTTCTCCTCATACTGCTTTCACTCTCTTTACTATTATCTCTAGTTTATGAATGGCTGTAGCAGTAATGTTTGCATGCAGCAGGATAGCAATAGGCCGATATTCCATTTACACAATCTCGATGAGAGCTCAAATTCACACCCTGTTGTTATTACAACAATAGCAACACATTCAAATGAAAGTAATAGCATGGTTGTCTCTTCTCTAATACAATCTCTAATTAAAGTATCTGTGATTAGAGATACAAAAGTTAGAGAAACTTTCCCTGAAAATGTAGCCAGAGAAATCCTGTAAATAAAATGCACTGACTTCATTTTATCAGGTTTGTGGTTGAAAAAAAAGGGAATAAAACTAAACAAAAACAATGGACCTTAAAAGCAGTGTACTTTGCAGCGACGCCTCACGAGGATAAGTCAAACAAAAAGGACCAGATGTGGCAATATTATATAAGAGAAGTTTGGGGAGCACATAATTTGAACTGAGAGAATGAACCGTATTTATTCCAATGTCACACAGTAATATGATAATAATTGGGTTGTAATGTATGTAAGATTACCAAGACCCACTTGTGCATAGTTGATAGCATCGCAGTGTATAATGTTGTGTAATGTTGTGTGTAATGATACAGCACTTGCATCAAAGCAAGTTTCACTGAGAAAGAGCGCATCCACCATGAAATCTGTCTTCCTTTGCACACTGCAGCTACAGGAAAGCAGGTTTACATACTCCACGTCTCACTCCTTCCCCACCTGCTGAGCTGACACTGCGAGATGTCTCACTGAATATTCATTAAGAGCAAAGAGGCGAGTCTGCTCCACAGCCCCCCCACTGGCAAGAAGCCTAAAGGGACATCTCAGGGTATACGTTCCAAAAAGGATCTTTGCTTATTTGACGAATGTATGACGGGGTTTAGGCTTTGTAAATACATGTAAAACTGTTAGTTGAACCCTATAGAATAACATTACTGTGCAGGCAAAAAACAGAAAATTACTAATTTGTAGTGCAGGACTTCTGCATCTGATTATATTACAGCATGAAGTTGTCAGCGTACACCCTGTAGCTCTCAGTTTAACTCTTAGCAGAAGAAAGTGAAAACAAACATGACACTGACTTGATGATTTGAAAAGAGACTTAATGTTGAATTGTTCTGAGGCTGTTTGATGCTTTGACTGGCACGCAGCAAACACATTTACTTCAGCAATGTGATAACTTACAAAGATTGATACACCCACTCAATAACTGTAGATGAAGTATAGGAATATAAATCCTCTTTCTGAAATTGCTTTTATTTCCTGTCCAGATATTTTTTGCAGAATGTAGGGTAGTAAGGGCTAATGTATTAATTTATATATAAGTTGAATTGTTTAAAAGAGGCAACATGCATCCCCAAATTTCAACGTGGATATAAAGTAACAATATTAGGTAGAACTAGAGCGGTGTGAGACTTAAACAACAATTTGTACTCCCAACAGGGCTAACAAATCAGGAGTTTGTGGAGCCTTGAAGAGACCACAGCTAAAATGGAGTGTCTTGGACAGGTGAGAGAATCCTCTTGAGATATTTTTTTCACTATTCTATCAAAAAATTTAAAAAATTAAAAAATTGAAAAATGATGATAGTAAAATCTTGTTGAATAACTCACTGCTCACTTACTGTCAGATTTCGGAGCAGAGCTCTTTATATGGACACTCTGATTACTGCCAAATCAAAATGTGAGATAAAATTTTAAAAAAAATAACCAGTCTTGTTGCTTACAGTCTCATTTTACTCTTTAGGCCATAGAGAGGCATCAGATTATTTCAAAATCAATTGAAAACTCCTAAAGGGGCCTTCAGTAAAACTAATTTCTTTCTTTATTTGCAGTTTAAATGACACCTTAAAGGTTAGCTAATGTAAATGGTGATTAAATTACAGTTAATGGCCCTGCACTGCTTCAAGAACAAAATGCTGACATTAGTAACCCCACAGCAGTTGTCGGCCCAACTGTGTTAATGTCAAACTACACCTTGAAAGATAAACTTAACTTGACTCAGTTAAAAGTGATTTAATCCCTACCAACTGCTGTATGTGTGGCTCTTTAAATACTTGTACCAACCACAATCAATGTCAAAATCTATTTCCTTACATGGATTCATTTGTTGGTTTAAACCCATGGCAGGCATAATAAAATGAAAAAAGGTAGTGATATGGATTTGACAATGTTTGCAGCACAGCTGCAGAAAACAGTGGGGCCAATCTCGAAGTGAATAAGGAATATTGTTTTCACTCTAATAGAGAAATTCTATTCATGGACCACAGTTTTGTCCTCCCCAGTTTTATTCCCTCCTGAGAATTGAAACTTGTGAAGCTAGCAGGCTGAGACAGGAAGCAGCTGCTGGAGGCAGATAGCATGACCTCAGGTTCACAGCCATGGTATAAATCATGACCTTGCCCAAAACGCCATGGATGAAGGGTCACAGTGTGCCTGGGTCATCATCACACAAAGGCATCAAGAGGCCAAGAGGGACACTTACCCTAATACCCTTTCACTCCCTTTCTACCCTCTAGGTGCTCTTCAGATCGATTTTACCTTTGAGGTGAAAGCTGTATGATGTGTTCAGTTCAAGCCAACCTCTGGCAGGCACACTATGGAATTGGTATGCTGGGTTAAATTCCAGTGCACCATTCATAAAAAACACAAGGCTGTCTGGAGTCTGGGGTTTTATAAAGTGATCTATTTTCAAAGGGTTCAGTTCAACACAAAGTTGAGTTAAAAAAAAAAAAAATAGTAAAAAACGAAAACAGATCCATTGAAAACAGAATAAAGCAGCCCAAATCTGTTTGATTCTGGCCCACTGACAAAAGCAGCAATTTTGATTATCAGCTGCTGACCATGAGCTGTCAGCTTTTTATCTATTCCAGAAAAAGAGACAGGCTCGGTGAATATCAAAATAGCTGTTTCACACTTTTAACAAAAAAAAAAATTCAACATCTTCTCATTCCAGGTCACCACATATTGATTTTTTTTGTCACAATCGGTGGTGTCTCACTCTATTCTACAAGGTTTTTCCATTGTGTGCTATGAAGATGGAGATGCAGATGGTGCGGTTGCTTTGTATCTTTCTGAATGACATCACCAGTCTGATTGGTTCAATTTAGTATGATTTGAGTCAAGAAAAAAGGCATCCTTGGGATGAAGCTAAAATAATGTTATATTTCACATCAACTGAAACGCTTATCTCCATGGTAAAGGTAATTTATTCTTAGGCTTACTCATGGTCCTTACAGAGGCCCTGTCTGTCCCTCCTCACACCAGGGAGCATGTGCTTTGAGTGACTAATGTTGTCACAGTCTCCATTTTACTTGCTTATAATCCAGATGTTTCTCATGCAGACCCTGAAGGTACCTCTGTATGAGATACTGAAAGCAATGACAAAGGGTCTATATTTAAGGACTTTGAAAAGTGAGCTGGCTGATATACCTTATTTTTGCCAGTTAATGGGTTCAAGATGTGCTTTTAGATAACTTTAGAGCATATAAGTCAAGAGTAAAAGGTCTGGAAGGAATAATAAAGCTTTAAGCTCCTAGATGGGTTAGAAAGGATAGATTGAGAAACGAGGATATAGGGAGCATCATAGATGCTGTAATAAAGGATCTTAACTTTGGAAAAAGTTGAGACACCAGCTACAACATAACTAAACTAAAAATGACATAAAAAGAAGTAGCACGCATTTTGGGGTTGGGTGATTTTTCTTAATTCCCAGTTTATTATCATACTTAGATGCTTATGTAATGTATAATTTTATTTCCAAGCAATGAAATATATATTGTATTCTCTTAAAACAAAAGTTATATTGCAAATCAGAAAAATGTACTTCATTCAGGTACACTCTCGTCATAGTTTTGAACCATTTATTGCCAAATGGAATACAGTTATTATTGGCGTTACAGCTCTGGTTTCAGAGTACTCCCTGGGTTAGCCAAGCAGCCTGCTTAGGCTTTCCAGGGAGTGCAAAGCAGATCCCCCCCTGGGGAACAAGACACATACTTTGTACATGAATATTATACATGAATATCATACATGTATACAGACTTAACAGGAGGAGGCTGGGGTGGAGGAGGTAACTTCGAGACGCAGCAGTGTGGTGCATAGCAGTAGCAGGAATAGTTGTGAATGTAGACACGCTTAAATACACCGCCTTGTTGGTTGTACAATATCATGATACTGTCAGTTGCAAAACTGAACAGCAACATACACATGATCAGTTCCCAAAAAGTCATATTGTAACTGAGTTTTGTAATCTTAACAGTAATTCACTGTAATACCTGCAATAACTTACCGGGAAATGTCTTTTTGGTATATAACTGTAAACAGCAAAGGTTTGTGGGAATAATTTCAGTGGTGATACTTTGTGGAGATACAGTCATGATAAATGATTTACAGCTGTACAGTAAAATTTACAGCAACCCTTTTTACAGTGCACTGGTCTATATCTATTATTAATTGCCCGACAAACATTTGCTCTTGGTCACAGTAGCAAGTCCTGTTTGTCTAGTATGTGTGGTGACCTGACTTGGTGACCACTTTAGAGATGCATCTATCACGAACCAGCCACTTCCTCCCTTGGCAAATTTGATGTACGGTACAGCAGTTAGCTATCCACATCTTTTTTGGTACAGACGTGGATATATAATGTTACACTTGGTGTCTACATAGCGTTTACTAAAATTAGAGAAGTATTAACATGGTTTAAAACATATTTACATTTTGAAAACAATTTACCTTGATGAAAACTTTGAAAGTAGCTTTGTAGTGTTGTATGAGATAGAATACCATCCTACATGCAGTCATTTTTGAGTTTAATAACCCTGTGTGGTGCTGTGTCCCACATGTTGTCCTTTTAGCATCAACAGTCAAAACTGTGAATCCACCCATTACTTGAGGACTGACTCACTCACCTCCCACATTCCCTGTGTTCATTGCATACACCTCTAATTAAAAGTACTCCATGGGTGTGAAATTTGTTCTGAGTGTGTCTAGAGCTGGACAGAACTGAATCTAGCCAGCAGCTAGGTTTTTTTCAATGTCAAATTAGCTAATACTATGTGGCAAGTCATGCAGTCACTTGCAAGGTGCCAAATTGCTCCCACTCACTCTGTTACGTGTTTGACTGTGAGATTAACAGAGTAGGCTTCATTATTGCCCTTATTTTCAAACACAGCACAATAATTTATTGTTCAATAGAAGACAATAAAATATGTTTCAATTGTAGCTTGATGGTTGGAAATTTCGCCCCCACGGAAGTTCTGCTTTAACTCATCCCATAACGTGGCCTTTAGTATAGAGACCTTTGCACAGTTAAGTTTATATAACATACCTTTACATTATGTCACTATTCTCACAAGGGAAAGTAAAGTTTTCCTCGGTCATAGCAGATCAAAGAGAGAACAAGTTTGTCCAGACTCATTTAAGCACATAATGCCTCTGTTTCAATCAATGGTGCTGTGTGTTCAGGCCTGTAATGCACAGAAGCCATGAGTGGGAGGACAACAGCAACAAGCCAGAAGGAGCTGATGTCCAACCAGCAGTGGGAAGTGTATTTTCGGGAAACATAAGACCTGGGGCCCTGTGTGTATTAAAGTGATTAAACAAGGAGGACTTGTTGTATTATTTCACCTTACAGATGCTCTTCACTCCAGGCAAAGTATTGACAGTTAGCCTAGCTGTAGTTTTGACTCAGACGGAGCAGTTTTAGTCAATTAATCTTTCCTTTCTCCCACTCAGCCACATAGTGTTCAGAGTTCCAGGATTGAGGGTAGAAAAGTTCACTGCCAACATCTTTGATTACGTACATTCTCCGAAATATGTTTCAGCACGTTTGGTACTGCAGATGGTGGTGAAGAGCTAGCTAGGAGGGCGATAATACGGAACAAAGGTCCCAAGCTGGACTGAGCAAGGACCAAATGTTAAAAAAATGCCCAAACATTGGGAACACAATTTTTCTGTCCGTCTCATATGAAAATACTTTTTTTTTTCCATACAGGTCTCAACAAGTTCTGTTTCCACTTATTTACTATTTGAAATTACTTCACTCCAGTATATTGACACTTTTTTATTTATATTGAAGGGTTCAAGGAGAATAGGTCCTTGTTTATGGTGTTGCTCAAATGTTGTGAATAAGACTAAACCAAACTCACTAAAATTTTATCAGTGGTTCAAAAGCTATCTGAGCAGCAGAAAACAATGTGTTAGGGTTGATGCCTTAGCTTTGACCTTTGTGAACATAAAACAGGTGTACCACAAGGATCCATTTGGGTCCTTTTCAATTAGTTATCTATCTAAATATTAATGTAAATATGTCAAAGATGCAAAGTTGCATTTCTATGGGGATGGTATGGCTTTATACCCTTCACCATCCACCCTATTTTGAGCAATTAACAATCTAAGAATTCTTGATTCAGACAAGGTATTGAAAACTCTTCAAATATTGTATCAGATAAACACATAAAATACAGAATCCTAGATGTTGCTCATTTGTATGCAAATTTTGCACACCTTTAAATAAATCACATTTTCCTTTGCATGGTGAATGGTGGAGACTCAAATGTCATGATATCATACCATAGCCAGTGTTATTCAATGGTCTTTGGGCCAACAACTTACACTGAGATGGCATTTTGTGTGAACTTAAATCCCACCATCTACACAAAAAAGCCCTACAAAATAAAGGTGTATATAGTTTAAAAGTGAATCTATTAACTGGTCAAAAAGACTCAGATAAACATCTTTATTTTTTGTTACTTTGATGTTCATCTTTGAAAGTACTGCTCTAAAGAAATGGGGAAAGAGCAGTCTTTAATAATTCAGTGGAAGAGCAGCTCTAGGCATATTGCAGCCCAGTAACCCTGACTACATCTTTGGGCTATACACCCATTTATCAATTACTGTGCAGCTTTTCAGGAGTCTAACATTAACCTCTAGGAATAATTGAACTTATCCATGAGAATCCTTATTACTCATTTAGAACGTTGAAACATGCATCAGATAAAGGACTCTTTACTTTTGATATAGTATGAAGTATAAATGTTTAACAGTGCATGTTGATAACACTTACAGAATAGTCCTAGCCTACATGAGAGCACTGACACATGGGAGGCGAAAGGGCTTAAGTGTTAGCTTGTAAAGTGATATGCTCTGCAAAATCTTTGATGTGCTTACTGTCATGAGTGGATGTTAATCCCTCGTATGTCGCATTAAATGTTTTGATTTAAATAACTCAGGACTGGTTATATTGTTGCGCTGTGAAAATTGTAGGAATATTCAAAGTGTCACACATAGACAGATAGATGTATGCACATCATAGAAGGGCAGAAAATCTACACCATCCCTCGCATAGGCTGCCTTGAAATTACAGAGATTGTAAAACATTAGTCTGTTTAAATGGTATTCAAAAAAAAAAATATTCCACTGTTTAAACTCAAAAAACCCTGTGTCACATACATAAAGGATTTGGTTGTGGCATGAATATTATCCCTTTGGCATCATGGGGTAAAAGTAAACGTCCCTTCTGTCAAAGTGTATTTGAATGAATGATGAATGAGCATGTTTGGGGAATGGCCAGAGAAAGAAGGGGGAAAAGCCAAAATGTCTTTCTGCATTGACAGCAACATTTTCCCTGAGAGGCTTTCTAGTGTGTTAATGCTGACATCTCATTGGAGCCTGAAATTCAATTTAAGTTAAAATCCAGCACAGGAAGTCGGTGGTTGGACAACATGGTCGTTTATCAATCAGCTCTGTCAGTGACATCCTTTGAGCCTGCGTGAGTAGCACAGGAAACCCAGCATTGTACAAGTGTTTGCTAAAATGAGGATTTAAAGGGCTGTGCGAGTGTTTTACTATGTTTGCTGATTCTCTGTCTGCCTGTGCTTTTTTGGCCTCCTGTGCCCTCTGGGTGAAAGTGCTGTGTCACAGGTAAACAGAAGCAGCAAAAAACAGCTGGTGGGGACTCCATGTGTAGGAGATGAGAGGTCTGGCAGTCCTAACCTTAAGGGCAGAAAACAGTGGAACAAAGGAATGTGTGGGAAACATGTGCTTCCATTTGATGTAAAACCTACGCAGCGTTAAAAGGGTTTGTTCATCACATGGTCTCAGGGGTGGTTTGACCACGGTGGCCCAACTGGAACTAATGCTGGGGTGACATCAAGTATTCTTACACGCATCCATCCACAAATGAATAAATGACATTTATTAATTTATTCTTTCCATTTCTAATGAACACTTAACTTTAACAACTTTTGTTGAATGTTATATTTCCATGCATTATTTTGGTTGAGCTGTAGGGGTGAGGATGCAGGTGAGGCCAGTGCAGGAGTAAGCCACCAGTCTCTGTGCATGAGAGTCGAAGACTCCACAAAAGACACATCTACAGAAAATCAACAAAATAGTGCAATGCAATATGTCAGAACTAATTACTTAATGCAGCATAGTTCATTTTGAATTGTGTTAAAGAATTTCACCACAAAACATTACAGATTATAACAAAATGTGACATTATTACATTATAGAATGAAAATGTATCATATTATTGCATAATGTAGTGGTATTACATAAGTGGCTCTAAAGTCCATTCCACACAAATCTCTAACAAGTTACAAATTTTGTGACTGAGAAACACCCACAAATTACAAAGTTAAAAGTACCAAGACATACCTGGAGTACCTCTGTAAGTCAGATGCTTTGTTTCTCCACAAGGTACATGCAGACGCCTGGGAAGTGTAGCTGTTAGGTCAAAACCCTATCCATAGACCTGACAGAATATGGGTCAGAAAAGTTGCTTGATATGAGCCTTTTCATGTAGCTCATCTTGCCAGTTGCTGGCAATCACTTAAATCCATTTGAAAAGGCACGCAGTTGGTCTGTAACTTTCTGACTGATGACTGCCAACGACTGCAAGCTAACTTTCTGCCATCAATATTGCTCCTCCCACCCAACATATCCTCACTGTTTACAGACACAAAATTGATGTATAGTTTCCTGACCTGTGAGTGGGTTTTGTGAATTTAAATGGGATTTTTACACTTCCATTTTACATTTTACCACACAGTTCAATAATATATTTTTATTTTCAACCCCAAAGTGACATGATTGTTACATTGAAATTCTGAGCATCAGCGTTTCAACATATTGATATTGGACTTTGTTATTATCATTCTACCTTCAAATTTACTGTAATCTTTTCCTGACAACTTCAATTGTGTTAAAGTTTTACAGAAAAAAAAGGTGTCATGGGACCTTTAAATACTTGTATAATGTCATGTTTGTAATTTTTTAGCAAATTCTTGACCTAGCCTTGTAGCAGATGTTAGAAAACTCTTATATGGCCCATTGACCCTCTCCACCAACAGTATGTCCCGGGTGGGCAGATTAGACTCCTGAGCATGTCCAATCCAGTGACCAATGGATGGTGTCAGGTCTGCCTCCCTCCTCCACATTGTTGTGAGCAAGATTGCTGGTGTCAGTGGTAACATATCCTTTAAAATCCTGCCAATACTAACTCTAATGCTTCTGTGGAGTAACTGCAGTGCAAGGCACTGTTTAATTACGATGTGGCTGATTTATCAGCTGGCTGATCCTTTGTCAATCAAGATTTTAATATTGAGCATGTTAAACCTTCAACAAATTTGTCTTGATAATATTTTGGCAGAGGTGTTTCAATTGAGAAAGTGATGGTACATGCCTGGACAATTTATCAGCGTCAGATCCGAAATAAAGTAAACACTTCTGTCATGAGTTAGACCAGCCAACACGAAAAGGACAACCAAACAGTCTAAGTGTGACAGACTCAGAGGTGCCATGTTTATTTAATTTCATAAGTCATCTGTGTTACAGCCAGTGTGGAAAGCCAGCAGTGCATGTTAACAATGCATCATAGAAGACATGGCCAAGATTCACAGTAATGAACCCAAATGTGCCATGCTAGTCTTCAAGGACAGGATGGAGTCATCACTGCACTTTATGAGATTAATGTGGAGTTTACAGGTGACCCTCACTGCTGGGCAAGGACACTGTCCGACGTGATGGGCCTGATTTTAGAATTATTGCTCACATGTACATATATATTCCACACACTGACAAGCAATGACATTAATACTGGGTCAAAGTGCAGAATAAGACTATGATCTTTTCTATATTTTTAAGACAATTAAAAAGTGTGTCCTTTTTGTGATTAAATGCAGTTACAGGAGAGGACATGTAATGAAAAGATGGGCATAGGGGTCAGATAATTCAAAAGACATGTAGCTATACTTGTTTGAAGCCTTACAAACTTAAAGAGGACAAATGCAAATTCAAATTTATTTGCAGCCTCCCAGATTTCCTTACAGCCAGTTCATTGTATGTATTTTTGGCTGACTTATTCACACAAATTTAGGATTGAGAAATCCATTTTGAATAAAAAGGTGGAATAAAATAACTAGAAGCTGTTTTATTTTTATTTTTACTCTCCAAACGAAACCAAAAACAGTGAAAATATATTTTACCAACAAGCCTGAAACAACTCACTTCTCTGAGTTGCAAAGCTGCATTGTTTCCAGAAAAATAATAAAACCACATCATCAAGCTTCATCCTGCAACGGTTGACATCTTCCTTTATTTCCATGAACATTGGCAGTACAGTTTGTTTTTATTTAATTCCTCATAGGCTGCCCTGCTGCCGTAAACACTCACAAACCAAATCCGCAGCTGATCATATTCCAAGTGCATTATTCACTTCTGAGGATAATTTTTGCTGTAATGACACAGTACCCAGCTGTTGCAAGAAATTGTTTAACCTTTGAGAAAAGTGATAGCATTCATGCCCTGGTTTTTTTCTTCTTCGTTTGTCAATGCTTTCTTTCATTTAGGATTTGAGGCCGGGGGCCAAAACCTGAATCTCAGCATGGTAAATTGAGAAAGCATTGAAAGAACAAGTGAAAATTGTTTGTTTTTGTCTTTTCTTGGGATTTAATGATAACTACTTGAATATAAATCATCAACCTTATTCCTTAATGGTGTGTTTCAGCCTTGACCTTTGGTTTCTGTGTAACTTCACGCCTGATATTGATCTTTTTAAACACTTTTTGTGCAAGCCTTATCAGTATTTTAATGTAGTCACCATCCTCACTATTGACCCCATTTAAGAACAAGAGCACCAAAAAAATAAATAAATAAATAAACCAGAAAAAAAACCCTTTGTCAAGAGTTCTGTGAACCCCAGTTTGGTCTAAATCCAAAGCTTATTTTTAAACATTTCTTTACTGTGCAGGCAAAATGAGAAAACTAAGTAATGGTAAAAACATATTGACTCAAGAGTCTACTGCACTTGCATGTAGTTTTGACTGCATCAAGAGAGCCTCACAAAACAAACAAGCAGTGTGGTGAGAGATGAAATCACATATGGTGAATTTATAACCATACTTTGATGGCTCATTGGGCGTAGCATTCCACAGTTTGCGTGTAGAGGAGTGACATTATCGACTACATAATCCGTCCTTTAGGTGTACAATATAACAAAGGCTGTTTTGAGGTGTGACCTTCTCAAATGGTGGAGGACAGTCCAAGATTTATGTCACAGTTGAGAGCTTCTGTTGGGCGCCCTGACAGACGGATAATCCTGTGGTTTAAACTTGGCAAATATTGATCCCGTGGCCCTCAGTGGCAAGCATGGAGACCTGAAATTGAGGGAAATGGATTGCTCTGCAGAGTCAAAAAAAGAAAAAAAGGAAGAAAAAGATGGATGAGGAAGAGGGAAATTTACTATTTCAGCCATCAAGCTTGATAACTCATTGAAAAGGGAACGAGGACATTAATTCTTGGTCATCCCATCTGAAGCCATTGCATGCTCTTCTTTCAGAGAAAGATTGTCTTGTTGGTCTTTGCATTCATGGTTTAAATGCCACTCTTGCTCATCCATCATTGCAAACATCCACCCGGCGCTATTGACATTAACCTCAATAACAATGCCACACATAACAAGGCTTTATAGAGAGGGATGGGATGGAGGACAGTCATTGCTGTGACTTTTTTATAAAGCAAGAAATCTTCTTCTCCTTGTCCAGCACTAACATGATCCAGACTTTGGAGACTTCATCCCCCAGCAATTAAGTTTTATTGGATACTATTTCAGGCTTTTACACCAGAAAGCAAACACACTGTGACACAACCATGTCTGATGATACGGAGCAAAAACCATTGGGAGAAAGCTGTTCTCAGATGTCTTCAAACTTTGAACTCTGATTTTTAACAATAGTTATTTTGTCTGTTCTTCTGTTTATGGATGTACAATTGTGCTCATAAGTTTACATACCCTGGCAAAATGAACGACTTCTTTGCCATTTTTCAGAGAATATGAATGAGAAGAGAAAAATATTTTCTTTCACTCATGGTTAGTGGTTTAGTAAAGCTTTGTATTGTCAAACAACTGTGTTTACTCTTTTTAGAATTATAATGATAACAGAAACTACCAAATGACCCCTGTCAAAGTTTACCTGGCAATTATGGCCTGATAACATGCTAACGAGTTGACAGAAATGGGCTTGAATGTCTACTAAAGGTAACTCACATGTGATCAATTTGCTCGTAATCAGTGTGCATGTATAAAAGGTCAGTGAGTTTCTGAGCTCATGACAGACTCTTGCATCTTTCATCCAGTGCGGCACTGACATTTCTGGATTCTGAGTCACGGAGAAAACAAAATAATTGTCAAAAGAGCTGTGGGGAAATGTAATCAAACTGTATTAAATGAGAAAGGGACCAAGAAAGATATCCAAAGAATTTAGGATGCCAATAAGCAGTGTTCAAACTCTAATTAAGAAGAGGTAAATGAAGGATTCTGTTGTAACCAAACTATGGCCAGGTAGACTGACAAAAAAAATCAGCGACAACTGCCGGGAAAAATGGCTCTGGATGTCAAGAAAACCCGCAAATAACTTTAGCTGAAATACAGGACTCTCTGAAAAGTGTGGTCTGGCTGTTTCAAGATGCACAACAATGAGGCACTTGAAGAAAAATGGATCGCATAGTCGAGTCTCCGGAAAAAAGCCATTTCCAAATGCCACAAAGTATCCCAAACAGCACATAGACAAACCTCATAACTTCTGGGACAAAGTCACTCGGAGTGATAAGACCAAAGTTGAACTTTTTATGCCTCAACCACAAAAGTTAAATTTGGAAAGGAGTCAAAAAGGCCTTTGATGAAAGGTACACTATTCCAATTGTTAAACACAGAGGTGAATCACTGATGTTTTGAAGGCATATGAGCTACGAAGGCACAGGAAACTTGAGCAAAATTGATGGCAAAATAAATGTGGCAAAATGAATGTTGCATGTTAACAGGAAGTACTGGACTGAAAAGGGATACACCTATAAAGTAACAGAAGTGCAGTGACCTTACTTTAATTCTGAAATCTTCCATGTGAAACGTAGTTCACCTTATATTTTGCTGCTGACAATATCGTAATGTGCACATCCCTCTAAAGAGATTAACTTGTCCTTTACCTGCAACTTCCCACCCTCCCTCCTCATTTGGATCTCTGCATTTACAGAACAACTACTGGACAAAAAGCTCTGACTCCACATGTCTAATAAACTTCATTAAAGAGCAATTAAACACAGAAAAACTAATGCCATTTTTCAACAATTTAATTATTAATCTAATTGTTATGCGCAGCGAGAGGGAGACAGAGAGAAGAGAGTGAGGAATAGAATCCAAATCATATTATAGGCATCGTGTTTTGTTCTTGTTTTTCTTTAAGAGTTTTTTTTAGACCTAATGGGTTGTGGAGATGTCTGAACATTTGTCTGTGGTTTGTCCTATTGAACTGTGTGTGTTCCTGTTTATTGTTCCAGTTTTCACCTGCCTTTCACATGTTCAAACTCTATACACTAAAACAGCGACTGCAAACCGTTTCAGGTTTGATAAATCACTTTGCTGGTGCTTTATGATCATATTTGGATCTCCCCACAAGAATTTTGTGCATTCTGGTGATCTGCATGTACTCTGCATAGACATGGAGGCAGACATGCTAAAAGGATAGCACGTGCTGTTTTGCTCACATGGAAGACGCAATCCACGCCTGCACCCATTGGCAGGTCTGCTTTGCACATGGTATAGAGTTTGAACGTGTTTTTGTACACGCAAACCATTAGTATATCAGGCCCTTAGTGTTACTGGGACATAACAACCTTTTATGTTCATTAAGCCTGACAAATAAATGAAGTCAACATATCTTTGTTAACATACAATGCCTCGCTGTAGGGATACTGTGTTTAGTGTTTCAATGATGTAGAGCTCTACAGTTGTGTTTGTGCAAAATCTAGCACAGTGTGTGCCTCTGCACCTGGCAGATGAGATCTGACAAGCATCAACCAAGCTGACCCTGTTAGCCTGTTATGTGAACAATCACGTACAAACAGTGAGCTCAGTCATTTTATAACTGTAGAAGGAAAATCAATGTATGAATTTAGTATTTCTGAGCGATTCTCAATCCTATATCACTTTAATCTTAAGGTACGACTGTTTTCTATTCGTTTACTCCAGCAAGTCGTTTACACCTGTTTATTTCAACTGCTCTTCCAGTCTTTTAAGACTGAAATTTATTATATATTGTCTCTTCATCTTCGACATTAGAAGAACATGTAAATCTATTTAACATAGCATCTGCTTCCACTGATGTCTATGTATTTTGGACTGATCTCAGAACAGAATGAACATACACACTGTGTACTTGTGCTCGAATGTTTACAGAAACTGTCCTCAGACAAATAGGTGAATAATATGAACTGATGGTAAATGAGTCTCTTTTATACATAATTAAGGACAAGTGTGATATACCAAAGGTGATAAAATGTGGAAACAACACATCTTCACAAAGTATACAGCCTTTTTTGCTCCTGCTGACACTGCAGGAGGATTTCTTTTTATACCATTTCATAAAAAATGCAAAGGGGTTTCAATGTTCATGCCAGGCTAAATGTTGAATTGTTCATTTTCTTTTGCACCACAATTGAGTTAACTCATTATGGGACACTAATGCGTGTGAAAGCGCAGCTCACATTGCATCTGAATTATTCAGCATTTGTCAAAAGGTGTTTGCATTCCGTCTGTTATGACACATCATGTTTTATGAGATGACAAGAGTGTAAGGTGGCTATTATTATCCGGCAGCTATATCAGTTGTGTTGAAAAAGTACACCCTAATTGTAAATATCCCAATACATTTATACCTCCATGACAAAAATCAAACATCAGGCAGCAATATATCATCTTCCCTCAAAGGTCAGGATCAGCAGTACAGCACACGTTGAGCAGTTAGGGTTCACTTCCTTGTTGAAGGGCACTTCAGTGTGTTGATGGAAACCATATTGCAATACCCTCCAGGGAGTGGTTCACAAGCCACAACACTTTTGGATGGGTAGATGTGCTCTGAGCACCAGCTGGATGCAGAGAGGGATTGGTTTTCTTTTTGACATTGCCAGTTGGCACACCTGTCCGTGAATCAGGTTAATTGGCTTAGGAAAGGCTAAGGTTCACTTATTCAGACCTGAAGGGAAAAGAAAGGATATCAGAACTCTCACCATGAGTAGATAATTTGAAAAGAGTTGGATTTGTACTGGGGAAGTCAGTGTGAAAGCACTATTCGGATATGAGTAAGATCCCAAATTGATGTGTTATACCTTTGTTATTGCATGTTATTTTGCCCCTTGCAGCACACCATGGTCAAATTGCCATGGTCGCCCTGCTTCTTGCTGTGCCTGTGATGAAAAATAATGACACCACTGCACTTTTCAACTGAGCATCTCAATTTGAGAAAATTCACACATGACCCAGTTGTCAAGCCGCAACTAATGCGCATTTTATGTCAAATAAAATAACACATCATGAAAGTATGAGCTAACACCTGTGAGCTAAGCATACAGGTGCAGCTGGTCCTACTGATGTCATCAGGAAACAACATCACAAAAGCTGGTATTTTTGAGAGAGAGGATCACCACAGAGATGGATTAATCACATCAAAAATTTAGCTACAGATTTTGCTAAACAGGTATATCAAGTAACTGCAGGCCCAGATCATACGGTACATTGTTTTGTATCCCCAAAGACAGTTGTAGGACTCGCATCATTTTGTTTAACATGGACCTGGAACTGTTATGAAATGCAAAATGTTTAAATTTAAAACCAGGAAATTTTTAAAAAATGGGATTAAACCGTACTCTTTACAAAACAATTGCTGCCAAAAAAGTAGATTAAACATTTAGAAGTCATGGTTCACATGGAGTTTTTGTGCAATACCCCCCCCCCCCCACACACACACACACACACACCCCCAGGAGTATTGAAATGGTGAATTTTCCAGCATGTGGCAGATGATGGAGAGGGACTCTGCCTTCTTGACTTCAATCAGAGAAACATTTTATCATTGCAGAACCAGTGAGGAGCCATGACATGTGCCACATTATCTCTCCATTTCTATTATCTTATTCATTATTCCTACATTACTACCTCCTGTCTCCCTAAGAGTCTCTTTGGTCTGAATCAAGAGTTGGAAGAACTGGATGAACTAAAGGAAAACATCCATGTCAGATCTTCCATCAACTGTAGGGGGAATATATAACTGCAAATGAATAATGAAAAATGTATTTAGGCTCATCCTTTGTATTGGTGAAGTAAATTCTCAAACTCACCCTGCAAGCAAACAATGCAAGGAAATTAAAGCACCCAAAAGAGCCTACACTTGGAAACAAGTCTACGTGCAACAATTAGAGCTTTTTGCATGGAAAACACCATGATTAGAAATCTCAGCAGCCGACGGTGCACTGTTTCAGGAGCAATCAGAGACCAAAGAGCTTTTTGGTCAATCAAAACTCCCTGCTGTATTAGGGAATTGTGTTTTATTCTCAAGTTCCTTTTAAAATACAATATTACACTCAACCTTTATTGATTCCTCTCCTTTCAGTTTGACAGCTGATTAGAAGCAGTGAGAAAGTTTAAATGCTCCAAAGTTGTGAAAGAACCTCAATGGATTCAGGTGCTGACATTTTCAAGATTGGTATTGCTGTTATGCTTTACGCAGAGTAAAGTTGAGGACTTACACCTATCATTATGACCACACTGCTGACAGATGGAGAGTATAACATTAATTTTGCATCTTTATAATGACATTTTCCAGTGGATGATATGTGCTAGTTAAACCGACAAAAATGCATTGTTACTATCCTTGAAACTGATGTGAAAAAACACTGTGTTCAATGTGTAAAGTAACATTGGGTGATCTGAGAGGTGCTAATAGATACAGTTTTTTACAGTCGTTAACTTCATAAGCTGTATAGAATATGGACATATTATCAATGACATTAACTACAAGTTTCTGAAAAGGGGTATTACAGTCAAACAATAGTGACAATCTTGTCACCAGTAAGTAACCCTTCAATTTACAGCAACCTTTCTCTGTGTGGGTTTTCAGCTGAGATTTAAATGAGTGGAGTAAGTCTGACTTGCAGATGGTTGAAGGGGGAAGAGTTCCACAGGGTTTGTGCAGCAAAAGCAAAGGCTCTGACCCCCAAGGTGCAGTGCTTGGTCTTGAAGATAGGGGTCAGAAGGTTGGCATCTGAGGCTCTAAGGTGGCGACATGGGGACTGACGCAGGAGGATGAGGGGGCAAGCTTGTTTGGGGCTTTGGAGGTCATGAGCAGAATCTTTAAGTGTATGTGGTGTTGTGTTCAGAGCAGGTGTAGGTGTTGAAGGATGGGTGTGATGGGGTCTCTGGAGCAGGAATGTGAGCAGCTGAGCTCTGAACACAGTGTAGTTTTTGGAGGTCAGTGGAGGGGAGGCCTTAGAGAATGCTGTTGCAGAAGTCCAGTCTGGAGGTTATGAAGAAACGTTTCTACAGCAGAGGAGCATGGACAAAAAAGAACATGGAAACTATCTCGCTCAGCTTTTGAGGTTGCCACGAAAACTGCTCTCCCTGGTGACTGGCTGCAGTATAGGTCAAAAAAGCCATCTCCTTGTTCAGTCCAGATTTGAGGTAATCAAAAATAAAAAATACGCAGACTTTGGGGAAATGTTTCTTGTATCCGCTTGCTTTGGCTAGATGAAGATATCATTTGTCTGCATTGTGTTTCACTGCTCTTTTTTTCTCAGAAGTTCTTTTTTTCCGTTAATTGCTAATTGTTAAATTCAGGATATTACATCTTATTTCATTGTTTGACAGCTGTCTTTCTTGTGTAGTTTGTTTGGGAATAGTAAGGTACTTAAGGAAAGAGAACCAAGAGGAGATGAGGTAAGACTTTTGAAAGCCTAACACAACAGAAAAATGATGGACATGACAAGTGCTTGCTTTACAATTCATTCTTACAGTATTCCACTCAAAGATGTTCAGACTTTTTAAACTCCGAGTCCACTGAGCAGAAGGAGAGAATGATAATCAGAACAACTCGAAAGTGTTAACGGCAAGTTTGAGCTCCATTAGTTAGCTACTCTGCTCTGCACATACTTGTTCATTTTCAAAAAAGGTCAATGGGCTATTAACTTTTTTTAATTTGTGGCTCTGCAATGAGGCACAGACAAATGTCCTGAGCAGCACATTTTTGAGGCAGCTCTTGCAGGTTCAGCACACACAGCATCATTACTTTCCTTATAAGCTCTATTAAAAGATATTTGGTAAATCAAATTAAAAGACACAATTTAGTTCTCGTATATGCTGAGTAAATCAATGGTAATAGAGCATGTAATCCATAAGATTTCAGTCTATGTGACTGTACTGTCCATTTGTATTTTTAAAAAGTGAAGAACTTTGTCTGTTTGCTTTGGCAATAAACATCAATTGATGAGGGATGATTGAAATATAACAAAAACCTATTCTGACATTTGCATGCAAAAAGCATGATTGGAAATGCGTGGTTTTCCCTCTGTATTGAGGACAAAGCCTATTGTTGATTTGATTATGTTTTGTTGAATTTGGGAAATTAAAAAAGAAAGAACTGTCCTATATTCAAGAGACACACACAGAAGCATTCACAGTTTGGTTGCAGCCAAGCTCATCTTGGCAAAGCTAAAGCAAATACAAAACAACACTTCTGGGCAGTGTTCCTATCGACTCAGTAGCCTCATCCAAATGCAAGGAACAAGTGATTAGA
Organism: Thalassoma bifasciatum; assembly: GCA_008086565.1. Classification (NCBI taxonomy): domain Eukaryota; kingdom Metazoa; phylum Chordata; class Actinopteri; order Labriformes; family Labridae; genus Thalassoma; species Thalassoma bifasciatum. Next base: position 67,737 of record RPOG01000083.1, read on the forward strand.
CAAGTGAGCCCAAATTGACTAAAACCTCGCAACAATACACTAACAGTGCCTAACAGAGCAAACAAAAGGGGACCAAATAATGAAATCACAGATGTGCTATAAACAAATGACGTTGCCGGTGATAGACCAACTGTCTAAAATTGTTTTCCAAATTCTGGATACTGTACAGCTACTATTATAGTTATTATGATTTCACGGTTTTGTTTTAGAAGTATAGATTGGATGAACTTGAATTTGTCCTGTTTAATTGTAGTTAGGAGTGTGAGGCCACATCCTTGGCCTGAGATACTCCAAAAGCTGACTTTTTAATTTTATTAGTGCTAGACACATTGTATTTTGGGATTTGGGAATTCCACATCCCTTTAATTCACCTTGCAGGATCTTTGATGAAGTCGCTCTTTTGATGCTAGCAAAGGCTTTGGACTAACTGACCCTGAATTCAAAATAATGCCTGAGAGATGCTTGTAACAGGATAGCTTTAAGAACAACTGCTCTTGTTGTCATGTTTTAATTTGCATTTCAAATCATTAGACTATTAACTGTCTGCTCAAGATGAAGACTAGCAAAGGCATGGGAGAAGGCAATATTTGGACTTCCATATTCATTTCATTGACTGCTTAGTTTGCACAAGAGGCCTCTCCACTGTGTTTCTTAGAATTTCACAGCTGAATAGCAAATTCATTGTTTCCTCCTATTTACTCCTGCATCTTTTATCAGGATCATTTAGTCAACTTGAGCTCACAATGCAGTAGGAGACTCTACAAATTACAGTTTACTACTCTGTGTTTGATGTAGATGTCTGAATAGCAAGCACACACGGCAGCAAATGGACAGTGAGCATAGAAAAGCACATTCTTCAAAGTGAAGGAAAACCAAGCTTGGAGGATTTGCTGAGGAAGCACCTAACTCTTATTGCATCAGAGACCCTGAAAAATATAGATCAAAATGGGGCCCCAGAGCTGTTCCTTTGTGACTTGTAGCAAGAGCTCGGACCGGATTGTGTTTTTTTCTGCTTCTTTGTTCTGTGAAGCTGTTAGTTTTGTTGCTTTTATTGCAACATTGAGGGAATGTTTTTATGGTGTCGTTTATTGACTTTATGAAACAATCAATTGGATTATTGTCAGTTAACTGTTATTGTTTTACCGGGGTCAGCTGTTCAAATTAGTTTCATTTTCTTTAGCTAGTGAACAACAAACTAGAGTACTTTCATGTTTTTTCTTGAGTGTACTTAAAACACCATGTGTTCTTAGTTGTGAACAAATAGAGAGTTCTTCCCCAATCCGGTCTTCTAATATGACAATAAGTTCATTGCCTGGGGACAACTCATTGTCGGTTTGACTGGGGATAAACAAAATAAATAAATGAACTTGAAAAGCTGAAAGTGCAACTGCAGTTTACCCTGCCGTTTACGGGCCTGATCTTGTAAGATCCAAAATACCCAGCTCTAAATTGCATGTGCAAACTAAAAAATTGCATGCGCTAAATGTGGCCGTGTTGCAAGTGATCGACTAAGATAGTGCCCGCAGTTGATATCAGGAGCAGACCGCCCTATTTAAATGAGGATTTAGGAATTATTTATTTTTGATCATTTTTTATTAACAAAAACAGTACTTAATATTTATGAAATTATTTCTATGTACCAGTTGCTTGGGACATTTTTTTGTCAATTCCACACGCTCAAATATTAAGTACAATGAATGAAAATACTGATCAGAATTAAAATTGAGTCAGCACTAGGCAGCTGGCAGCATAGCTTCAGTACCATTCTCAGAAACAGTAGTTACACTGCACAGTCCATGACACTGTTACCTACAATCCCTTGCTTGCACTCACCTCATATGAAAAAAAAAAAAAGGAGAGAGTGAGTGGATCAAGGCACATGCAGGCAATATGTATTTAAATAGAGGGAATGTCCTGCTTTCTTTGTTTCTAATGTATGAAGCCTGTCACACAAACAGTCTCTATGACCTCCTTTCACAGAACTGCTATTTTCAACATTAGATTCTGTTTCGTAAATCTCAAGGGAAAAAAAATCCATATTAACACTTGAAAGAAATACATGCATACATTTATGAACTTCTGTTGGATAAAGAACAATCTGTAAATGTACTGCTTGTCATTTGCTGACCTTGTTAAGTGCCCACAGATCTCTTCTCTCGATTCAATTGTGCTGTTTCTAATTGATTTATACAACCTTTCATTAAGGCAGCAATACCGTGTCCAGGCAAAAACATCTTGTTGACTATGACTCATCTACAACAATGTAACCTATTTCACTGGGTTCTCTGGGTTTTCAATAACATAGTGCACACAGTGAGAGCACCTCTCTTTAAATTGTATTATAATCGACAAATGAACCCAAAAGATTAAACATATTGCCACCACCAAAGAAGATAGGCTATTTACTTAAAGTGTGTTATAATAATAGCCAATTTCGACCTAGAGGAGATTAGTAGGAGACGGATATTTCAAAGCCTTTGTGTGCTGATATCTACAAATAAGCAAAGAAAGAGGCTGTCTAACCGATGCAATACAAGTATTAGTCAGAGCCAGCATATGCCCACATGCTTGGCCCTCGGCACAGAAGCAACGCTGGTTGTTGTCTGCTTAATTTTCTTCTGAGGGATTATTTGCACTCGCTTTGAGACCCAAACAAACGCTGGAATGCTCCAAGAGAGTGTGTCACTAAGAGGGTAAATAAATAAATTGGGGGAAATCTTGACAGGTTATTACACCATGTGGGTTAAGAAGGAGGAAGTACCAGTAATCCATTATTTAAAGTTTGTTTTGGATTTCAAATTAACTGCTTCGAAAAGAGTCATTGCTCACAAGATTAAAAGAATACAGGCGAAGCGGGCCATTTTTAAACCAAAGCAACTTCAGAATACATCATGAATTTTATATGCAGTCATTTTTGCAGTACTTTCTATGTTGTCTTTTAGCAATGCTCCTTTTAAAGCAGTTTCTGTTTTAATCCATCTCATAAAGGGTCTTCTTAAAGGATATCTTATCCTCGGAAGAATGACCTGCTTCCATTGAAATGATAAAATATATATCTGAGGGAAGAATTAAATGAGTCCATATAAAATAAAATTATATGAGCAGAAAAAAATCTGCAATAAGTGACAAAGAGTTAGAATGGAGGCACAGAGAATCCTGAAAGACAAATGACCCTGGGATTGTAATATGAGAGAGGGAGAGCTGGTGAGAGCTTTAGCAATTTATTCTCTGAAATATCTCCCATCCTATTTTTTATTTTTTTGTAGAAATCTCCAAACGCTTGACAAAGCACAAAGTAATGTTTGTCTGCGTACTTGAAATCACTGAAAAATGCTTGAATGCTGATGTGGTTATTTTCTTCGCTGTGAAACTCATGCATTATGAATAAAAAGTGATGAAACCCAAAGTAACTGTCTGCTCCCCTGAGTCCAAATCTGTAAACGGCAAAATAATGTAAGTGGAAGGGATGGGGGCAATGTGTGGACAAGTGTGTCTGTTGTAGTACACATTTACACCTGTGCAGGTCACAGCCAGCAAAAACACAAACACTGTTATCTCTTGAGTTTAATCCCCCAAACCGAGTGTCAAGTACTTCCATTTGGCTACATTTTGCAGGCACTCAATGCAACAACAGTATTTTTAAAGTGTGATTTATTCATTTCTGTTAGCACCCTCAATGTGCAAGGTGTGTTTTTTTACCTAAACAAATATCACTCAAGTTCCAACATGAATTTTAACACACCAAACAAGCTGTCTGTTGCTACATTTTCAACGCAGTTGTCTTTATTTCCATTATGTGAAGCACTGCTTTGGTCAGGCTGTCACAGTATTGTGAACAACAATAAGCTGACTCAGTTTAGAAGACAACCCTTGAATTTTGCCTCTTCCTTCAACGCAGATGTGTAGTATGTTTTTTTTTTTGTTTGTTTGTTTTGTTTTTAATTTCCAAAGAGAACAATGAGAGTGGCTGTGAATGATTAGAGTAGGTCAAGGGAGATACTACAGTGAAATTAATAGCTATTCATTCAGCTGTTGGAACATCAAGACATAGAGTTTTATTTATAGGTCTGAATGAACAAAAAATAGAATATGACTAGGTGTATCAACTTTGGCTGAAAGTTGTTCATTATCAGAGAAAATTGCTTTGATGATGTGAGCTACATTTGCTGTGATGGTATAGCTTGGCCTGCCATATTTCCCTGGCTGCAGTGTTGTACAGACGTGCATCTGTAGCATCTTTAAAAAAAGCCTTCTTCACCTCTTTGGGCTGTGGAATCCTCTCCTGACCAATTACTTCTGAAAAATGAATTTATGCATTTGACATTTCTGAAGAACTGTACACCCCTGCAGGATCAAATACTAGCCTTGAACATTCTTCCTTGAGTAAATAATTTGCAGTTGTAGGGATGCCTGCTGGATGCAACATTTTTCATCGAGTTCTGTTTTGGTGAAGGAACATTTAACTCTCAAGCATGTGAGCTCTATAAATGAAGAAAATGAAGGAGAGCAAGAAATGGAAGAAAATTTAGCACTGGGAATGAATTAATAATTGGTTATTGAGATATTCAGGAAGCTGGGGTGGCATTATCAAAGGGCAAAACGATTGCAGCTCTCTCTAAGCACATCAACGTTCACTATGGACAGACTTGCCACAATCACCTTGAATTCTTCTTTCTCTCTACATCCAGAAAACTGTGATGTTCTCTTAGAGACCATATTGCGAGTTTAAGACAACAGTTAAGCAAATCTTAGACAAATAACCTCTAAAATGAAAGAGGTGCCTTTGTTTAACATTCATCAATCAATCATTAAATCAATCAGGCTTTATTTTTAGAGCACTACTTGTACACAAGATGGAAACACAAAGTGCTTAACAAGGAGAGAGTTAATAATAGTTTTAAAATCGGGTGTGACTAGACAACGGCAATAAGTAGCCTAATATTGTTTTCACATTGGCTTATTTAAAGACTGAAAGAACAGAAACAACTATTGGAAAAATCAGTAAGTGCCAGTCATAAACCATTTAGTTGTAGGGAAGTGCCTCCTAAAAAAGGGTAAATATGAACTGTTTTGCCATGTTGAATGTGGGAGAAAAAGACACGTTGAGGCAGTGCAGCACCAGTGCCTTTATATATTACTTGCAATGAAGCCCAGTGCTCATGTAAGTCCACAAACGCATTTTCTTCCAAAATTTTCTATTGAAGATTTCTACTGTAATCTGTATATCTGCTTATCCAGTGTCAGGAAACAGAAATCAACACTATCAGTGCTCAGTTTACGTTTCTGTTGAGATTAATTTCTGGGAAATCCTTATTTATATCCAGGGGACCACATTTGCCATCAGTCTCACCCAGACCTGACTCCTTTGTCCCATCCTGAATTATCTTCCAGCCAAAAATAGTCACCACAGACAATTGCGATTTTTGTGACCGATGGAGATACTAAATCCTGTCTCTTCATCTGCATAAAACAAACCTGAGCCCAGAAGCTAACTCAATTTTAAGTTAAAAAAATCTGATGTGATGTCCTCTTAAACTTGTATTTCATCCAGTGCAACCAAAATATTTAACCATCTTAACTAACAGTCAAATTGATTAAGACACTTCAAGAAACACAGTAAACACGACCTGAAACACCTGCTCTCACTCACTACCACTTATTTTGCACATTAGATCAGAGCAATCAGAGAACACAAGTCAGTCGTGTTACGCAGAATGATGGGATATTGAAAAAAAAAAGTTTTACACAACTGCACAGGAAACAGCCACTTCTTTCACTAAATGTGTTTCCATTTGTGCAGTGTAACATAAAATCAGTGATTGAGCTACTGTACAGCCACTATCAGACAATGTTAGGTGTCAATTTAAAAAAAAAAAAAAAAATTACAATGCTCTCTACGGCAGAATCTAAGTGATGTTTTGGTGGGTTAGAATGTCTTTCGAATGCTCTGACTTACAGTTTTGAGTTATATTTCACAGAGAGTGAAGCAGTCACTCACAATGACAGAGAAATGTGTCATTTCCCAGTTTACTTACAGACAGCACCTATTACAATGTGACTCCTTTTTTCAAAAAGTCTTTTAACTTGAATTCCACTTTCTCAATTTATAATTGTGGGTATGAAGCTTATTAAAAAATCTTTATAAGGCTGTTTAAAAGATATACAATTACAAGCCTCTAACATTTCACCAGCTTTGCCTTTTGTTCAAGCATCCATATTTTTCCAGAAGAAAAAAGGTTTTAGCTATTTGTAATTTTGAATTATTGGTGACAAAGACCTGACCCCCCACCCCCACCCAACCCCCCCCTGTTTGAATTATCATGGACACTGGGTTCTTCCATTTCCAAAGAATCAAGAATTAGTTCAGCAGGGCAGATGAAGACAGAAAAAGCCAGATTCAATCTCAGGGAGGTAGAGCAGCAGAGCATGCAGAAATGATTCCTTCTGGAAGCGGGGGTTTTATTTCAGCCTCTGTTTGGGGAATATTCAAATGGTGTCAGAATAAAATTGCACAGTGTTCCTTGGTTGTACAGTGTAACCTTGTGAATTAGATTAACCTGAGTATAGTTATTATGACGAATAAGAATGAATAATTTCAGCGTGTTTAACAAAAGCAGAGGTTTTGGGTGGATGACACACTCTGAATCGAAGTCTGAACAATAAATCACACTGACACACCGTGGGTAGAGTGGTAGCCTAAAGGCAGCTCTGTTGCTTTTCACTTGATCAGCAAGATTGAGATAAGATAAAAATGCTCCAGAGAAATGAATGCAAACAGGTATGAGGGAGGATGATGAGAATTATTAGTCACTGTAAGATTCAGTGAGGTATTCCTGGACTTTTACTTTAGTTCTCATTATTCAGCACATTTTACACTGTAAAGGAAGTGATTGTTCTAGATTTAAGAGTGACCCTTAATGCTTTTTTCTAGATTTCCCACTTAAAGTTTTTTAAATACATAACACAAAGATATAGTTTTAAATTGCATTGTATTGTATTTAAACTGCATTAAAGTCCTCTATTTCTCAAACGTACACACACACACCTGTCACTTTTTTGAAAGCAGCTTCTTCGAGTACCACATCAAGTTTTTTCTGACATTTAGCATTTTTATCTTTGGACATTACACTTAATGATGTCTTATTTCCCAGCTTAAAAGTTGTTAAATATATTTGCTGCAGTGACAAGCATCATCTTAAAACCCCAGTGTAGATCTGAATTGGTTTTTGAATTTGTCTGAAATTGATACTAGAGCCTCATTATGAGCCACAAAATCCCCTGTGTGAGTGTAGGTGTCTGACAGGCTAAATCACAGCACTTACAATGAATATCTTTTTTCTTTTGTTTTTGTCTTTTTTATTTATTTATTTTTTTTTTACCTCTTTTCATTTTCAAATAATAAAATTGATTGACTTATTTGAAAAAGCCAAGATATTTTTGCAAGATAGACATGGTAGCATTAGATAGGTAATTTGAAGAATATCATTGCAAACTAGGGGAAACTCCACCTTAGTTAATTTGGTTTGTTATTAAACTCCTTTGACCCAGACGATTGGATTTCTTCATCCTTCATCCCCTTTGTGCGGTTTTTGAAGGTGGCACTGTCAACAGATGTAAATTAATAGACCTAATAGTTTTGGTCAGGGGTCTTCAGACCAGAGACACCCGAACTTACCGTCCCTGCACTTCTAAATGAAATATCCTGATAGACTCAGATGTCCAGCCTTGTTAATGAAGGGTTTTGTGCATTCAATATTTAAATAAGATACAGTAATCACAAACTATATTAAACATGATTCCAAAGCAGTTGTACAATTAGGAAGCTTATTTAAGCTAAATAATCTACCATTTTGTATTAAATGATAGTTATTACATTTTGATGCACTTTTTACTGAAAAGTTTTAATTGGAGAACTTTAACTCACCACCTTGTGTTTTACACAGTGGCATTCCTACCCTTAACAAAGTAAACGCTTTAAAGAAATCCTCCAACACAGCAGCTGACAAACACTCCAACATGAAACAAACTCTGATATAGAGATCTCATACTCCAAAGTTCAGTCTTTATCAAACAAGGTTGTATTTGCTTTGTTTGGCCCCAGTGAATACAACACAGAGAGCCATCACACTGAACAAAAAGCGTCCTCATGCAGGAGAAGTATGAGATGTGACTCAAAGCTACTTCAGTGGGGACTGTGTGAGTTATTCATCATTACTCTGCCTAGAATAATACACATAACAACTGTAGTCAGATGCAGCGCTCTCTATGGAGACAGATAAATGATACATAACAAGATACAGATAGAGTGCTGAAAAGGAACACGAAGAAAGAATAGTGCTAACTGCAACAGTTTAGGTTTCATTATAAAGTAAAACAAAGAGCAGATCACACCTTTTTGCTCGGAACACAATCACTCACAATGAAGGGCCCGACAATCCCACCCTCATTTAGAGAACGATCAAAGCCTCTCTCTCTGAGTGAGCTGGCATATTGGTTCCTCAATGTTGTTTTCAATTTCACCAGTATGCAAATTTTCCCCCACATTTGCTTGGGAAGTAATGAGGAAAATAAGAATGCTCTAACCCCAGATGAAAAGGAAATGGCTTTTGAAATGACACGCATGCACTGTTTTGTGGTTGTGCACTCAAAAAACAAACAGCAACAAACGTTGTCACAGAATATTGGCCATAAACAAAACAAACTCAAAATTGGAACATACTTTTTTTGTTTTTCATTTGTGCAACTGTGATAAATTGGATACTATCTCTGTAATGTATTTTCACTTCTAGCCAGTGTCCCTCACAAGTTATCCTTGGTTATCATTGTATTTCAAAATGAAACTACTCCTAATGAAATCAGAGCACCAACATCAGAGATACAACTAACTGAGACATTCATATGATGGGTATTTATGATCATAGATGCAAACAAATAGGATTTAGCATGTTGTAACAGCCTATAAAACAACTTCATAAAACAAATAAAACTAATATAATTGAACATCTTTGATTGATTGTGTTTTATGGATGCAACAGACTGAGGAAAGAGTGTGTCATTGCCTCATTTACTGATTGAAATTAGGTCAGAAGATTGTAAATTACAATCTTGGATCAAGCAAGCAAAGTCTAGACTATGATAATAAATCACATCTTGAGTAGAAGAAGTTATTACAGTGTAGGCTAATGTGGATGTGGGTGCAAGTAGAAGTAATCAGTTTTATAGAAAAATAAATGGGGGGAAAAAATGCATTTTGACGGAGTATGCTGAATGTTGAATTTATACAGCTGGACTCACATGCCAGTGAGAGATTAGATGTATTTCTGGTTAGGGATAAATCAGTACAGACTCTTTACTTTCCTTTTTTTTCATAAATGCACTGAATCTAAAGTTTATCATATACTAATAACTCAGGATTCCCTGGAATGGCCTCTTGGCTGAAGAAAAAGGATCACAGTAATGCATAGAGGCAGGTCTTATATTGCTTCACTTGAGTGTCAAAACATATTGATTTGTAATGTGAACCTGGCAAAGAGTAAAAACCACAAGCCTTGGTCTCAAAGAGGATTTATTTCTATTCCATAACAATTTATGCAGACGGTCTCCCTTATCAACCTTTAGGTACACAGAGAAAAGTTTCTGCAGAGCATCTACAGAATTCAAAAGCTGCGTCCTTAACCTTTAGGCTCTTCGCTGATTGTGTCCTCGATGGTACACACACTCGAGTCACTTTAGTGACACAAAGCTTATCTTCACTGACTCATGTAAGAGGAGGTTCAGGAAAGAGGAACATGAACTGGTGAGTCATACTGGAACAAAGCAAAGAAATTATGTCTTTGATGCTAAGCGAAGACCCTCACCATGATTCAGAAAAGATATTTCATCTGTAAGAAATGTTTTCCTTGTTTGTTGTCTGGAGTTATTAGTGAGTGCGAGAGTTAGAGGCTGAGAGGTAGATCTGCTGTAATCAATTAAAAAGAAGCACAAATCCAATTTTATGGTTTTTTGAAAGAGAATATCTTCTTGGAGAGTGCCTAGGTGAAAATATAATAGTGTTTTAATATGCTTTAATGATGCAGTTGGTGATAAAAGGGAACTGGATTTGTAACAATACAGAAACTTTGGTGTATTCCGTTCAAAATGCACCAAGGGTAGAAAAAGTAAACAGTCATTTAAATAGGAGTAAAAGTGTTATTTTAACTTTTGAAGAAAACTCAATAGAGCTATTTATGTTGCCCTTTTGCTTCCTCAGTATGTGATACCATTCCTGTTGAGTGGGAGCTTAGTTTGAAAGCGTCTAATAAGAATTAATCTCATTCTCTCTTCGTCACACCTGTCTGCTGAAGGCCCATCTGCTGCCAAGAAACCTGTTTAATTGTTTTTGCTGAGCCTCTGTCACATGTAGATGTGTTCTTGTCTGCACTTACATGCATGTATGAACCTTGTTGAAGGCAGCCATCCAATGTGGAGGAACAACTGCACATATATAGTCGTGCTTGATGTAACAACGTCGACAAATAATGATCAATTCAAAAATGCTTTGTAAATGTCTGGAATGAGAATCTAATAAAACGAAAGAAAAGATCCCTGAACACTTTTTTGGCTTTTGATGGTTTGGATATATGATGATACACAGATTAAAATATTCAACTCTTAATTAAAGTCACTCATATATTTTTGATTTTCAATTACTGTATTCCTCCACAGAGTCATATGATGAAGAAGGAAGCAGAAATGATCCCCAGACGTTTGACATCAGTCTGATCTGTTCTGTCGATGGCATCTTCCTCACCATTTTTACCGTCAAGATCAGAAGACAAGAGGATTCTGCTTCACAGAGCTCTATATCATGATCAGTTTTTATCTGACATGAGCTATCATGCTCCAATGGGTCTGCTCAATTGTACTGCTGATGACAGAAATGTCCTGCTGCTCTCTCTCGTCTGATATGTAGTCAGGGTTGATACCTCGACAAAGACATCGACCCTGATATTTAGTCTGGGTTGATGTCCCTGCAGAGGTGTTAAACACAGATATCATGGTGGTTTGAATCTCTTCTGGTTATCTTGGATGGCACTAATAAGCTTCAACTGGTTCAGACAGGGCTGTAGCAGTCATGTCCAGGACTCAGAGTCAAGTCTGATGCACAGGAGGTATGACTTGACTGGACTTTAGCATCAGTGGCTCAGATTTTTTTCTGAGACCTTCTGCACTTGGACTAATTCCATTGGTGTAGGGCCGAAGTTCTGGCTGGTTCCATTGTGCACCACATATTTTCTGGTCAACGGAAAGTTTCTGGAATTATTTTATTAATTTCTCCATACCACATTAAGCATTTTCATGAGGTAAGCACACAACTTTTATGGCTTTGGATATGGATTTATTTATTCATTTTACAGATACTCGTCTGGGCATTGAAGCCCTCTTGTGTAGTTTTTGAAGCACATTTTTAATCCACAACCTATGGTTTGTGGAAAGAGTTTGGGTGGAATACATTGTTTCCTTACCTGGGAGGAGGCATTACTTCTTGAAAAAAAAAGAACAAGAAAATTACTGGCCATAGGTTTTGGTTTCTAACAATATTCCCCATTGGTCCCTTTTGCAGTCTGACTGAACTAGGCCTTCCTCCTCTGCTCTGAATATGAGGTTAGTTGCGAAGTTAAGCAGGTGTTTGTGCTTTTTATATACATGTAAATATATATTTCAGGGAACACAAATGAGTACTGATCAGGAGAAAATGTGCTTCTCTTACCTTTTTATGTTGATGCAGATGGTACTTTTTGTGAAGTACAGTTTTTGTATTGTAGCTCAAACTACACCTGTTCAGAGCTGGTTAAAGTTGAAAAGCTGTGCTTTGACAGACACAATAGTTAGGTTGCCAGTCTCCTCCGAATCTTACTCATTCTGCCTTTTTGAACATCTAGGAGAAGGCAGAGTTTCTCAGGAATGATGACCTGTTTCATCATTTTCCTCTCACAAAAAGACCAAATAAAACCTGATGTGCTTTGCTTTCTGTATGTGCAGTAGTACCAACTAGCCCAGGCTTTACCCATTACAGTGTTTGTATGGAATGTATCGCTTGAATGGTTTGTCTTGCCTTCATTTCCTTTTTTTACCCAGCTTTCCTATTGATCATCAAGCTTTGTTGAATACCTGATTCTGATTAGTCAAACCCCTCAACAAAGGTAATTAGTTCCCCTTAGACAGAGACAAGCAGTCATGTCACATAAATCAATATGCTGTGAAGAGTTCTGGCACATTTCACTGCTTTCTGACAGCAAGGCTAAAGCATTAGTTTTTGTTGCCATCATTGGTAAACATTAAGGTTCAACTTTCAAGAATAAGTAACTACATTTGATGTTGGATATACACTGAGCAAGAACCTCAACTCAACGTATCTTCTCCGTAACCCTGACCATCACAGCAATCCAGTGTTTAAAGGTGTATCTGCATATTTTCAAAATAAATTCTGTCCTTTTGATTAAAAATCTACACAGCTATACAAATCCTGTGGAAGTACTAGACTAATTTTCATATTAAGTAAAGCATATTCTTTCTTGGAGCCTCTGCCCTGTAATTGCTCACTATTATATGTCAAACCTAGCCCATATTTAGGTGCTACAGGGGAAAGTTTCTGCAGTTTTTACCTTCTGGAGCTTTCATTATATGAAACATTAATTGGAACTGCTTGCAAACATAAACATATTGCAGCCTTAAATAACACCATCCATCATATTTCCCTGCACACACTTTGCACTTGTTCTAATGTGACTATCATGCAGCTAATTATTGTGTTTAATGGGGATCATAATCACTTTTTCTATACTTCATGCTTCTGTAGCTGTAAACCAAGAAAATAGAATTGAAAGTTCTGTGGAAATCAATATATGCAATGATCTTTTTAACATTTAATTTCAAAAGAAGAAAGAGACTTCTGATGTAGTTGTGGATTTTATCATAATTTAAATGAGAAATTAAATGCCAAAAAGCATCTGGTGGCTGTGGGAGTTGAGGGGGTGAATTCTAAGCTCTTCATATGTAGCTATTTTCACACTGTTTGCAAGTTTTATAAATCAGACAAATAAAAGGCATCCATGCATGCTATCGCATTTGAGCTTGGGCAGCTTCTAAGTGATGATTCTCACAATGCGTGAAGCTTCAGCTTTTTGGGCACATCCTCTGCCTCTATACCCAGGTCGCAGCATGTTTCCTCAGGCACTCAGAGCTGTAGAGCTCTCCATACACAAGGTGATAAGCAGTATCTGTGCAGCAGCCAAACCTGCCTGAGCCTCGCTGGAGCCGAAACGGAAATGTGAACACCTTTCTCAACCCTCCTCTCTATCTCAGTGCTCCCCTCCCTTACAACATAATTAGATCTGCTCTCTCTTCCACTTTGCCCATACTTTTTCGCACATTTGTTTCAGATTAAAATGAGTGTTTTTTTTTTCTTTTTTTTCTTTTGCTTGCTCTGCTTGACGTCTCTGGCTGGAGATGTGGGCATCTGAAGTTTGAACACCCATTTTGTCATGTTCATGCTACATTGCAGACATTTTTGGTTAACCTTGTGAATGATGTTTTGCTTGTACAGTAAATCCTGAATTATGTTGCTCCTCATTCATGGGGAAAAAAAACCTTTACTTAAAATGCAAAAAACAATACAATTCAAGCAGAAAGAGGGAAATTGTCACCAAAAGAGGTCTGAAGCTAAGATTTTTATTTTCACACGTATATTTGCTAAAACTGTACTAAAATGTCGCAAAGTATCATTTTCGAGTCAACAACTACATCAAATAAGCCCATTGTACTTCCTGCCAGGACTAACACTCTATCACACTTAAGCTAACCCTGCACAAAAAATAAACACAAAATCACAATATAGTCTTTAAAAATGAGGCAAAGCTAGCCAAAAAAAGCTGCTGCCAAAATAGGTGAAATAAAATGTTATTGTGTGCTTTGAAGTTAAGACAATAAAATGTAAAACTGGAAGTGTGAAAGAAATATACAGTTACAGGGTTTTAATCCATCAGGCATTCTAGACACCCACAAACATATGGATATTCTACTCAATATAGACATTCGGTTTATTTCCATTTGCCACATGCACATGAATAATATTAAAAATAGTGCTTCTGCCCATTACATTGTTGCACAGACATTTTTCAACCTGTTGAGCAGTTGTTGCTCAGATTCATTGAGTGACGTAAATACAAGAGGGAACAATAGGGCAACATGGGTTATTGCAGCTATCAAAAAGCTCAAAATTTCACCTTTTTTCTTACAAAAATAACAGCCATCTGACAGAAAAATGCCAAACAAACACACCAACAATCAGGAACTCGACCTCCAATGTTGGATGATAATAATCAACAATGACCTTAGTACAAAAACTGCTTTAGCCATAACATGTAAGTAGAATTGCCAAGGGTCCCACTTAATCTTTCAAACATTTCTTGGCTCAAGATGACTTTAACAGAAAAGTCAGTAACTGTACCAACAAGTTTTGGTTTTCATCATGCTTCTTATAAATGAATGCTTAACTGTTCCTTCAGCACTGTCACTTTATTAAAACTATTTTTGGGACTACTGAGCTGGTAATAGAACAAACCAAAATAATGATTGGCCCCTCTTTGTGACCTACAAATGTCTTGCAGTTAGGGTTGATAACTGCTGGAAAATAAAGATTGAGTTCTGTGGTTGCTCTTAATTTCTTACGAGTGTATAAACAATAGCATATCTGACATTATAATATTTCAAATGTAACCAATCAGACAAAGATGTACCAAGAGTGCTTCATGTCTCTAAAGACATAAAAAAGTATGAAATGAAAAAATAATATTAAGAAATTGCTTGTCACTTTTTTCAATGCAGCAGGATTTATCGAGCTGCTCACAATCCTCTGACCGACCTATTATTTCAATGTTATTCCCTTTGCAACATTTACTTCTGACATCATATTCACAATCCACAAATCAGTACATGAAATGTGCCTACTGTCCTCATTTTTATGATTTATCCACCAGATCAGCCCACAGTGTCAGAATGTCAGATTCACACTCTGATTATAGATTGCCCTTTCCTAACATGCTTGAATAAACCTTGTCTCCTTGTCTTCTCTTCATTTTCATGCAGGGCCAGAGTGAGTTTTTTGTGCCCGTTCACGAACAACATGCAGGGGGTGCTTTCACTGTGAATGAAAATGGTGGACCATTAAAAGGTTACAGTCATCAATTACGGTTAAGAGAAGGATGGTACATGGGAGGATGGAGTCTGAAATTCTGTTTTAAAGGGAAAGACTGTACAGCAGATGTCGAGGATTTAGGTCACCCCAGATTAAGATAAATGGTTGCCTCAGAGAGCCGAATCAGTTTCTCAGTCCGGGCCAGAATGCCATTACAACATCTGAGCGCACACATCCACCCACAGTGATACACAGTGATACACAGACACACACACACAGACACACATACACAGGCTCTGTATTGAGCTAACATGTTTTTCAGTCATCATGTTGGGATTAATCTCTTGATTTTTGTCTAGCTGTTGAAAAACCGGTTCTGTACATCTCCCTGCAAAGGTTACTGGAATTTCTTGCAGCTTGGTGCCTCGCTTGAAGGAATTAAAGTTAGATACTTCCATTTTTAACCCATGCTCCATTTCCAGCATAATCAGTATTTTACTGTTCTGATTACCAAGTAATCACTTAATCATGTATTACTAATAAGCCTCTTAGTTTACTGTCATGTGTAAGATGATGCATGGATCTTTGGGGAGATGTCAGAGACATATTTCCAAAGGTTTTTAGGGCTGTGCCATATAGTCACTGAACTGACCCTCTGGAAAACCAAAGGACTGTCAACAAGGCCCTCAGAGGCCCATTAAAAGCATGCAAACATGGATCACTCTCTATGGTATTTTTGCGAGGGCACAGCGGATGAAGGTCAGCGGATCAAAGGCTTTTGGCTGACATTCCTTGGTGCCTGATGAGCCCTCTTGGGTTTCATTGATTAGCCAATGAGAGGCCAGAGCAACGACATTGGACAGATAAAAACAAAGTGACTTGTCTTGCTTTAGATGTAAAAAAAAAAAAAAAAACTTATTCCCCCTTCAACTTTCCCTTGAGACACCAACAATCTTGGATCCTCTTCAGCAACCAGACACTTAATCTGACTTTGAGTACTGTCAGTGATCCTCGCATCTAAGGATGTGATGACAAGTCCTCGGACACACACCCACACACAAAACTCCACACGTTGAAGACATAAAACATAGATGTGTACCCTTCCTATTCCTTTTAAACCATGATTTTTAAAAAAATGTGAAAAACCAGGGCTTAAAACTAAAACTGGCAGATGTGATTAATAAAAAGACCTTTCATGATACACTCTTTTGTCTGAATGTGCACCTTTGATTCTCTACATTATATCACTTACACTGCTCTCTGAGGCGCACAAATAGAATGTGTTTGATTGAATAGGGACAAATATGACCCCTTTCATAATCCCACAAGTGTTTTTAATTAAGTCATTAATTAGGGAGATAGTCTCTAGAGGTACGGCTAGGAGTGGGTTCTGATAATTGTGGATGAAATTAGTGACTTTTTTTGTGTGACAAAAGAAGGGGGAACACTCAAGTGCAGGTCAGGTCTATAGCTGAATGGGAATCTTCTTTCTTTGAGGCCGGGGCTATTGTCTACCTACACTGATAATTCTTTGTTCAAAGACTGAAGCAAGGAGCATATTAAAAAAAACAGCTGGAGAAATAGGACACTTAAATCCTAAGACATTTGGCAGTGAAAGATATGGGCCCAGCCACAACTTCCATTGTTAAAGCATATTGAGTGGGCAGAAAACTGCAATCCCTCTGGTGCCCACATGAGGCTGTCTCCTAAAAGCCCAAAAGGTCACCCCATGTTAGAAAGCTCAGTTTAAGGAGAAGTTAACATGTTTACTGCCTTGAGCAGGATACACCTCTGGTCTGAATGGTTGGTTTCTCTATTTGTACACCCTGTACGAAGGCCAAAGTTTATGACACTCATTCATTTTGAAGATGCTTGGGGTGAGGGGTTTTGTAGCATAAGGCGTATCGGATGTAACTATCAGCACATTCTAGCTAAAAGATAAAGTGCAAACAGACTTTCCAGCGGTATCCCTTCTCCTGTTACCAGATTGACCAAAAGTCCATTTCCAGTATGGAGGTTGCAACTGTTCAGTTTCAAAACCCTGTTCATTGTACTGATCTTGCCTCAGTGGTGTCACCCATTGCTTTTTGCAGCAGTCCATGACTGAAAGTGATAAGCAGCGGGAGAAAACTCTATTTCCATAAAGTTGCCCCAACACAGCGGAGCAAACAAATCAGTACATCATTAAATCTTTGCATTACGTAAGCCTTGTTTCTAGTCATGCCATCCTAGGCAAAAATGTGTACATCGTGATTTAACCACATAAGAGAAAGACATAGAAGGTGTAATGAGTGGTACAAGGAAACAGAAAATCTCTCGGAAATGTGGTAAAATGGATGGAAACATTGCATTGTAAAAGCAGCATGTTAATGACTATGTCTTCCCAAGACTGCTGGCTTCTGCACTGAAACATGAAAATAAGCAGTGGCTTTGACATCTGGGAATCACTGTTCTCAGAATATATAATCCTCATGTGAGATTAGCATCAAGGAATGAATGCAAAACATTTTCACTGTCGTCGAGCATTCCGAGGCCACATTCATATCAACATGGTCAAAATGAGGCCCTTGGGCATTGTTTGAGATACATAATGAGTATGAAGCATTGCACATCACTAGATACTCAAGCCTG
The DNA here is from genome assembly GCA_008086565.1 of Thalassoma bifasciatum. Lineage (NCBI taxonomy): Eukaryota > Metazoa > Chordata > Actinopteri > Labriformes > Labridae > Thalassoma > Thalassoma bifasciatum. Next base: position 85,543 of record RPOG01000083.1, read on the forward strand.
TCCTCAAAGTTTCCCCTTGCCTTTTTAACAGGTTTATGCATATTTTAAATTATAAAGATGGAGGCCTGGGAGTTCTTTTGGTTGTCACTCAAAGAAAGAAGTTGGATTCACCCACCAAGGAGAGGAGATTTACTGGAAATCCTGAGTAAACAGAGGTTTAAGAAACTGTTGAACTTTATTTTCTAAAGGTTAATGTGAAATTATAGACTCAACTTGATACATTCATTCTGGATTCTGCTCACTACATTTTGAGGTCCTTACACCACATGAAAGTGGTCGGGTTTGTATTGAGAGCATTTGTTCAGTAAATAAACTACAATTAACTTAACCTAAGTCTGTGTTACAACAATTATATATGTTATGAAACACATCCTTGAAGATTTAAGTTGTGTTGAGTGGGCAATGCTTTCCTGTATGATGCAGATTAAAATGCCAAAATATGGGTAGTTTTAACAAATAAGAGACTGTATTCAAATAAAATGGTCAGGTCTCAATGCTGTTTTGTTTGACTGAGGTTGACTTACTGCTAAATTGAAGAAGGTTCAATCTTATATGATGCAATACCATCTGAAGATTTTCAAAACAAATGACAATCCAGTTTCTTATCCTGAGGTTGGAACCTTTTTTTCTATTTTCTATTGCTAAATGTTTATTTGTGTCTGATAATCAATTGCAGGGCTGCCTCTGAGTGGACCAGTTCTCATTTTATAAACCATATTTGATGATTACTTTGTTAATCCAAGATCAAGATAAATATTGGTGAATTGCAATTCACAATTCTGTTGTTGGACAACATTAAGTGAGTGAAATATATAAATAATTACTATAGTTGTTGCTAGGTTTCATAAAGGCGTGTAAAAGTACTCCGAGTATTATGCTGTATACTGCTGCACTACATTAAAATACTCTACTGAAAATGTGTCACTGACAGTGACAGCCATACCCAACCTGCCAAAAAATGTTTTTGCTTCATTTGGATAGGACCCATAGGCTGAGCTGGCAAAAATGTAATGTAATTGTCTGTTAATTGTATTGTACTGATACAATTTAAGAAACAGGCCTTAAAGAAAGAGTACACCTCCCTTGGTGCAACCTAAAACATGCTGCAGTAGGTTCTGACTGCATTGAAGCAACATTGACAGAATATGTAAGCTCAACATAGCGTACTGACAAACAAACAAGTGCAGAGTATTCCATTAAAATGTACCCTAAAATATGTTAAGGCCCTACTTTCCCCACATACTGGAAATAACTCACATTGTAAACATGGATGTCTCCTGAAGCTGATAGTTGTTGAGAGCTGATAGTTGTTGAAACCTAACTGCTAACTTGTAGCACAAGTGAAAATAATAATGGAGAGAAGCTGAAGGAAGCTGAGAAGGTCGTGAAGTATAATCAGCCAATCTCACATAAACTCAGTTTGCAGCAGAAACTTCAATATGGCATGAGGGTCAATTTAATGAGCGGAAGCAGCAACTCGCAGCTTGCCAGCTGCCTCCTTTAAACTATCATAGCTGTTCCTGCCACATTTGGACGGCAGAGGTGGAAGAAATTGATTTCTCCCTCACTATTACTGTCCATGGAAACAAGGAACTGCCAAGCTGGTGATATCTCCTGGTGTGCTTTGAAACTTTTGTCACCGGTCAACCTCAGGAGGGACAGAACTGCCACGCTTCTCCCCAGTGCTTTCTGCCCCTGGCAATCAAGACTGACACTACTGACAAAGGTTAGTGTCCCAAAATAGATGGATCATGGGTGGATGCAAAAACACACACAGTCGATCAGGGAGATTCTTCAGGCTACCATACTTTAAAGTATTTACTGACTAAAAAGAAAAAGATAAAACAATTTAAACTGGTAAAAATGCTGATGATGCGATACTGAAATAAAACATTCTGAGGCTCAAGATATTTCAAAAGTAAGATCTGAAAATGGCTTTAGAAAATTCTTATTCATGCCTTCACTGAGTATGAGAAGCTGAATGGACAATGAAAAATGGGGGAAACTTTGAGATGTCCAACAGGCGTTTAGATATAAATTATGTGACACTGCTTGTCTTAAATTTGTAAGGCAACACATCAAAGGCCCAATAAGGACTAACACCAATAGGAAAACAAGTAGATGACATCTCTGATTGCTACAACCACTTATTTTGTCGTGACAAAAGCTCCATCAATGTCTTGCCAGTTATTTGTCGATGCAGCTTCATTATTATAGGCCATCCCTTATATTTTAATTTGACCATACTCTTAAATAGATTCTGGAGTTATAAAGCATCAGTATGTTTAGAGTGAGTAGTCTAGGTTGGAGGTACGTTGGTGAGAAAGCAGTGGAAGGTCCTTAACCTCCAGTCACAGCAGCCTTAGTGATACCATCCTCTCATACATTATACTGTCTAATCTAGGGCAGCAAGGCAAGACAGCTAGAATGATACTTTGAATACACAACAGCAAAGCCACATGAGGATGTCATGCAGTGCCTCCAAAAGTTGAAAGGAATCTGAGTAATGACCCCTTAAAAATTGTGGTGAGAGGGCAACTGTGGCAAAAGGAAGTGTTGCTTTTCAGTCGTGAACAGATCACTGGATTTTCATTTAGCAGGTGAACGAAACTAGTATCCTTGACACTAACAAATATTTCTTTGCAAGAAATCCGTCTGGGGGTATCATAAAGAATTATCTGCTCTCTTCGAGACCTAGACCTCTACTAAACAGGAGACTGTACAAAAAAAGTGAAATGATAAGTCTTGAAAATCACAAGTTGTGTCAAGTAATAAAATGTGCCAAATGTACCAATATAAAGCTCAGTTGTCGGGTTTAATAGGTTTGATGGACAACTTCAGATAGAGATTACTAACATGGCTCAAAATTTGTCAAAATAAAGGTAATCCAATGTAATCACAATGGTTTTATGGGTGCTTAGAGGATAAATAAAATGTTGATGTCTAGACTAAATGTGTACCAATTTTCAACTATCACATTTCCCAGAAATACCGGAATCTGATTGCAAACTGCTTGGAACTGTCCATTTAAAAATAGTGTAAGAGCTTGATGAGACTTAAACTGAAATTATGAGGTGATGGATTAAATGGTTCAGTGAACATTGGAGGGGTAGGCCATGGTCTGCCACCTTGGCTATGTTACTCAAAAAGATTTTTAAAAACACCAGTTTGAGCGGAAAAAGAGGGCTTTTGGCTGTAAATCATGTGAAGCTACTACAGGGTCCCAGTGGGACAGTGTGACACTAAAAATAATAAGCACAATACCCTTCTTAGAGTTTTTGGTCAGATACAGTAATGGGTACCACATTTGTCTCCACCCTCACAGTGGCTATCCCAAAAGTTTAAAATGTATACAATAGTTATCAGAAAAGTTTTCAAAAGGACATCAACAAAACATCAACCAAGCTTGGAATATAGTTGACCCATGAAGAAAAAGTTTGTATTCCTGTGTATTTCTGAAAAACCTTAACGTATGAAATGACAGTGGGGAAAGTGCTTTCGGACGGCGGGTCCTTGCTTCAACAATGGAACAGCTGCTCACAGCATTTTATAGCACTGCAGTTGGAGTTTAGATTGGAGTTATTTGAAAGCTTAGTGCATCTCATACAGACGCTGAAGGGTACCTTGGTGCCTATATGAGACACAGGGGGGGCATGGCAGAGCTTGGGTATTTGACGATGTGGAAATGTGAACTGGTTGGGAGGACTGTCGATGAGGACACGGGGAGGCATACAGTAATTAGCAAAATGGAAATAACCTTTCATGTATACTTGTGCCATGACACACCTGGGAGACCTAGCTGCCTGGTTACTTGAGTGCTTCTAATTAGCTGATAGTTTCTAGCAGACAGGAGTGACCAAGCTTTGTATATGCTGCCCAGTGAAGCCTACCCAGAAGCACAGATGATAAGTTTGCATTTGAATAGTTGTTGATTTTCCAGCTCAAACAATAACTCATTCAGTCTCCTTTGAAAAAGTGGTTTAAAGTTTTGAATTATAGGCTTTGAAACAGCAGTAATAAAGAAAGTTGATCTCATGTAGCAGCCTTAGGATTTAAAATTAAAACCAATAGGCAGAAAAACTGTACATCCCTTTTCAGACATGTTTTGAGCACAAGTTACTAGCAAGTTTGTTGCTTCAGCTGCTTTGTATGATATGTCTCTTCTCGAATGGTCAGTACAATGCAATAAAAGTAGAGACTATCTTAATCATAACCAAATATGTGTCCAAAGGAAACATAGGCGAATGATCTTAATAGAGGAGATCAAGCGTCAACACTGAAATTAAAAAGTGGGTTTGGGAACCTCCAGGGACCCGTGTTTTGCTCATGTCCCTGCCACTGGTTATCCTACACCAAAGGTTTCTTCAATGACAATTTATTATTGCTCTCCCTTCTGTCACTGTCTCCCTCCCTCCCTCTGCTCTCATCTCCTATCTTTTGCAGTCGCCCTACAATCTTTCTTGTAAAAGTGCCAGTGAACTGTGGCTACAGAGCCTAAAAATACCTGCCCCTTGACAATGTTCTGTGACGTGCCTTTCTGCCAGCTACCTGATCCATCTGAGTCTTCTTTTCTGGCTCATCTTCACCAGTCCCATTTCTTTCTCCTTGAGCTATGTCATACTAATCTGGCCACACCAAAATCTAATATGACACCTAGGACTAATGCTTCCCCACTCAAAGTCACAATATTTAACTCATGGTCAATATGGCTTTAATCTTCTAGCTGTACTGAAGTGGAATGAAAAATTGTGTCTCCGTTTTTCTCTCAATGTCTGCAAAAGTTGTCCTCTTCTCTTTGTCTGAGTCTTTGCTGTCATGATATCTCTGGGATGGGACCGAGATATTCGTATCTTTTCAGAAGTGAACTCAAGCACTCAGGCAGTCAGGAGGACCAAAAATGGAGACAATTTCCTCTTAAACAAATGTCATTGGCAAAGGTATTCCTGTCTTGTTACGGTCTCAGGTTTCACGACACAAGTAATTTCCTGGATCGACAAATAGCATTGATTTGAGTTGTATTGAAGTCACCATTCAATTGCATTTCTTACAGAATGCAATCAGGCATCACTGGCACTATTGATTTATAAGAAGTCTTAGCAAGGATGAAAAAAGGCTCTAAATCTACTGAGTGAATGTTTGCACCCTTGCAGCACATTGTGCCTTGATCTAGGCATTGGACAAGGTTTGATGAGGAGTCATCAGTGCGAAATAATGCTAGAATGTCATCATATATTCAGCATAGAACTGACAGTGATGCATACCTGCTGTAAGTGCATCTGCATGGTGGGAAGGGAAGTTTGACTTGATTAAGGCTTTGGATAAGATCCAATGAGGAGCCATCAGTACAAAATAATACTAAAATGTCCCCATACATTAAACAGCACTGACAGTGATGCATACCTACTGTAAGTGCATCTGCATGGTAGGAAGGAAAGTGTTTACAGTCATTATATACTCCAGGGAACCTGCTTATCATGGTGTGATGATCCTTTAGCTATGATTGTCTTCCTATAAAGCACTGCAGACTTCATAGGCTCATTTTTCTCATCTTCTTATGCAAATACTTGTTTTTACAAGAATACTGCTAGTGTTAGAACAAAACATGTATGTTAATCAAGAAACAACTGAGTGCATGCATCCATTAACATTTACAACGGATTTAAATGACCCTCTATTTTGAAACTACATACATGTTGAAGATGTGTTCATTGCCATTTGCTTAGTTGTGCTCATGTGTGCGTAGTAGGGGGGTGGGGATATGAGAGAAGCATGGTGGTCTACAGAGGGCTTCTTAATGAGCCAAAGTAATCAATGCCAGAGGAGATGGCTTTGATGGATGCCTTTGAGAAAACAATGTGTCGTGATGACCTCTGTCTAAAGCATCTACAAAGCAAAGGCTCTAAACAAGAAAAGTGACCTTCAGCTGCCTTCTGCCATGCAGTTGACCCTTCAAATCACTATTTGTGCACACAAGTGTTGATTTAAGGCTTACCTTGGTGATAAGAGAGGAAGATTAGTGAAGATTTATCTTTTTTGACTGTGTTTACCGATAAAACCCCCTTGTGGTTGGGCCACCCTGATTTAAATTGCTAAACATGAGGCACAAATAATTAAATAAATGCATACACCAAGGGGGAAAAATGTGAATAAAACACTGTTTAACAAGGACTTAAAGCTGTTTGAGAAACAGTCTCCATAACTAAAGTTTATTACAAAGCTGCTTTCCTTGTTATCATTATTATTGTGAAGTCAATTCAATTGCTGTTATCGTATGTTCTGAGAAAATATTTCAGAGTGAAATACACACCACACTTGCAGTGCCAGTCACAAGTCCTTGTCAATATTTACTATAAGATTTAAAGAGCCGCTCTGTCCGGTTTGAGTCTATAATAAAAGGCTGGGCAATGAAATCACTCCAACTCAGGGTTAAAGTCAACAATGTTTGATATTTCACATAGCACTTTTAACATTATCACCATAAAACTGCAACCAACCTCTCCAAACTCCTGTCACCATTACCTCTGTGCAGTCGTGTTTTGTTTTTTTGTTTTTTTTTCCTGCCACCTGCTTGTGTGTTCATGCCACATTGTGTCACTGAAAAGCTCCTTTATTGATTGAAAACTGGCAGCTACTTGATGAGCTGTCTGATATTTTTAAAACTCTACAGGGTGTTGCCACCATCAACTACTCCTCATAATTAAAACAACATTCAGACATGGAAAACAATGCTTGTTACTGTATCACAACAAGGTATTCATACATTACTATCAAGTGAGGTGAATTATTTAAAACATGGAGTTTTTTTTGTGACACAAATAAAGACTTTTGCAGTAGAAAAAACAGAGCATTGATTTATTTAAATACTGAACATGATTTTCCATTTTAATAAATGCTTTAATTATCCTAAGATTCAATCATTCCACATACAAATATATAGTATGTTGTAAAATGTCTTTGTGTGTTCAAACTAAGTGGCTTCTTGAGACAAAACTGCTGAAGGCCAGGTATCTCTATCAAGACTGTTGGCTCAGTCCAAGATTCATACTTGTGAACTACAAAGAGTGTCTATGTAAAAAGAATGATGTGGATGTTGAAAAGAGACGTTAGGGGATTGCAATAACACTCCTGAAGATGCAAGGCTTAAGCGCAGGAGTGGTAACAAATGAAACTCTAACACCTGAACAGTAAAGCTGCACTTGCACAGTTTTTGAGTAGTTCCCATTGCTGTATGTTTTAAACATGTACATACAGAGAGTATGTTCCCAATTTTTGTTTTTGGTGTCTTGTCAAATTCAGTCTATTATTCATGTATGCATCGCTCACTGTTAAACAATAGCTTTGACACAGCATGAAGTCCATTAACTTGTGGTAAGCTTCCCATTAAACTTGCATTATGGTGAGATGGGTGGCATGACAAGCGCTGTAATGTAATTGCTTCTCTTTGCTGCCAAATATGGAATGACTTTGTGTCATACATCTTTGCAGAGGCAGAAATGCCAGACTTAGCATGGGATGGTTCATAAATGCCAAAATCAACATGCATGGAAAGAAATAAGATGTGTTGTGAGCCCACAGTGTCTGGATGTTACATGTTAGTTGCAGGCATAACGTATGAGTCACTTCCTGAACACTTGAATTATGACAAAAGTGGGCAATTTTCTGGATTTTCTTGTCCTGCTCAAATAGAATGGTTACAAATATAGATGCTGTTAGGTATGCTTGAATCAAGTTGGATTGAATGGATGAATGGAAAAGAAGCAGAGTACTTCTCAGAGGCAATGTAGCGGCTTGTATAAAAGAGGGGGTGTACATATAGTACAGTACACAAAGAGGAGATGCAACATGTGTGCATCCATTCTTACTGAGTTCATTTTTGTGATAAGAAAAACAGGGCTCTCAGAGTCACTGCATTAATCATAGTGTGACTGGGGTCTGAAATAAGGGTTTAGTTTTTAATCACGTGCTATTTTGTCCCTTCCAGCACACTGTAGAGTATTCGCTGCAGCATCTTAAAATGCATTTAATTCCAATCAACTATTCAAATTCTCTGATTGAAAATAAATAATTCAAAGACAGTGTTGTAAAAACCCACCATACATCCAAATTCAAAGGCCAGGCATTTCAACTATGTTTTTTTTTTTTCGTTATCATTTTTTAAGTGACTTTTATGCAACAAATTCCCAAAAGCAGTGCATAATATATTTTAAGGTGGGGAAGAACTAGTGATATCTCTGCCAGATGTTGACCAAGTATCTTAGTACAAGTTTACTGATGCAGTTTGCACTATCCCATTGCTTTTCCACCACAAAAGCTAATACAAGTTCTCCATCCATTTCTAATAGCCCATGCATGAATTGGATCTTGTGGTTTATGTTTTAAATGGAAAGGAAAGAAGTGATCTGGGAGTATTCAACTGAAAAGCCTTGCCAGGCTGATTTAGCTAGTTCCCACTATCCTGAGGCAGTACCATTTTCAAACCAAATGCTGCCACAGAGAAGGGGGACGATTTAGAAATAATCAACACAGTGGCTCTGTTTCCCTGACCAGTTTCAAACGGTTGTTTTTAAGATGGGACACAAAGAAAATAAAACACCAGTCAAGATCAAAAAAGTGCTGCAGCTTTTTCTATCGTGGGATAATCAAAGATCTGGTTCAGGTCCTTGATTTTAATAACATGGTGGATGCTTCTGATGAAGGAGAAAGGGAGGCTAAATGATCAAGGTAGGCGACATGCCTTGACATGGAAGATTTAATTGCTCTGTGTTGCAGGTTCTCACAGTGAATAATATTACCTTGCTTGTGTGGCCTTTTGTTCATAGCCGGAGCCATAACACACCAATCATTTCTCCAAATACGATCATTGAGGAAAGGGGCTTTTTGAGAAAGCTGCCAAGAATAGGATCAATGCAAGTTGCTCAGAAAATCAACAGCTGTGCATGACCTGCATAATATGAGAGCACATAGCCTGTCTCCTCCATGAATGTTTGGCTTTCCCCTCATGAACTCTCTTCTCAAATTACAATGTTGACATGATATTCTTGGATTTAATTGTCACTACTTGTCTCTGAAATCCAAGATGTTTGGCAAATGGCTCCCATATGGGATGCCTCCCTTGTTAAACTTTCAGGGTGTTGCATCAGACAGAGAAGAATGAACAGGGGTAGATTTTTTATTTGCACTGTCATTTTCTTTCCCGTTACAAGGCTTGCTGAGGAGAAAAAATTACGAACCCTTTGAAATCACTCATTGTCGATCTTGCCATTTAAAGTGTTGCTACATAGTGGATTTTGTAGTTTTAAGGGAAGAACTCGACTGAAATTTGCACCCAGGTATTGAAAACTACTCACTGAAATAATCCTTGTTTCACTTAAAATATTATATATTTTGAGAAAAATTCATCTTTGCTTAATGCTCTACACAACTTTATTTGACTGGATAACTGCATGCAAAACTAAAGGGATAAATTCCATAATAGAAACTTTATACTGAGGGACAATGCAATAAAAATACTCTGCTTACTGGGGTAGTTTAGAAATTATTAACTGCAAATCAGTTTACTGGTCAGCTGAACTCACCTTCTGAATAAGAGCTGTATGTAAAGACATTTGCAGTCGTATTGTTTTTTGTTTTTTTTTGATAAACTTCTAAGGCAATGATAAGTGGTAAGACAGGACCACTACAGAAAAACATTCGACTTAAAAAGTTGTACGTGACCTTTCCAAGAATTATAAATGCATCAAAATAAGCCTAGAAAGTCAATGATAAAAACAACTTCATTTTTCCAAAAAGAAAAACTGCAGTGTAAAGTTAGTCCTCCATTGTGTTAACCAATAAATAAAGTGACGCAAGCGCTTGCAATGTGTGTTTTGGTATGCCTTTTGATCTTGAACTCAGATAAATTGCTTTGAATTATGTACTGTTTGATCAATTGTTTTTTGCATTAGATACCCAAGCAATACAAATAATGATATAGTGTGATTAAAATTCAAGTTTACATTTAACAAGTTTTCTGACCTGAACTGTGTGGGCTGTTTTCAGATAATGCAGAGTAAGTTTTTGTTGTCTTGCCTGACACAAAAGTTGAAGTCTTTTTCATCTTCAATCCATCTCTGCTAGCAGCCAACTCATTTTCCTGCAAGATCTGAAGACTGTTACATAACAGTACCACACATACAATGACCACGGCTTGTGTGTTTTTGATGCAGAGCCCAATCTTTGACTGTGCTCTGCATCAAAACTACAACTACAGCAATGCAAGCAGCTTTGCATCAAACACAAACCACTACCAAGGCGTTAAAGACCTCAATGTTGACAACACATTTGGGTATGGGCTAAAATAATGGCTATAACAAAGTGTTGCCAAAATAATGATGTGAGGATGGAACTGTTTTCTTTGTACAAATTCACTGAATATAATTTATTTATAGAATTACTCATCACTACAAATTTCAAGCACAATGCCGTATTTATGAGACGTAACTGTCACTAAATGAAATTTCCTGGGAAGTTTGAGCATAAGCCACCACTTCAAACACTGTAAGAAGAGTAAATACAGTAAAATAACTACATTTGAGCATGATGGGTGAAGAAAGAAAGGCAGCTTGTGCAGGATTAGATCTTTTGTCAGCCTTATGCTTCATTTATTGGTACAAAATGGGATAAGAGGTTATTATTGTTAATGTCTGGCGGTTGTACTCAACTGATGTTGTTTGAATTAACTCCGCTTTTATGCTACCTAATATTAATCCCATTGGTCTGACAGATATCAACTTGATGCATGCTTGACTCTCCCAACATTTTCATCAGAGGACCAAAGTTAAAGTGATGGCATTGGCAGAGATAAATGCCTTGGTTTAGAATTACCATTCCAAGGTCACAACAGTGGGATATTTCAATTAGAGTCCTTTTTGAGAGCAAATTTATGTGGAGGAAAGAGGAGTACTTAAGAGCAAAATGACTGTTTAATGAAACTGTCATCCTTGATTGAAATTTAAAATGGAGGAGGGCAACCTGAAACATCACTTCAGGGGATGAATTTGAACTGAAGTTTTATTTAAAAAAAAAAAAAGTGATCTGAACACAAGAGTAAAATTTTTACTAACCATGGGATCATTAGTTGTGCTGTAATTTAGCTGTTGAAGCGATTTTGATGTAATTGTTTGAAATAAAAGCTAAGTAATGTGTAAGCTTATGCTGTATTTACAGAAAGTGTAAACATTGACTGTTGTTAAGTAATTCTATAGGTCCTTCTTTTAGGTCTTTCTTTTCTCAAAAACTAATAGTGGATTTTCATCCACAAGTATTTTACTGCCACTGTCAGTGATTAATAGAATAGAATGAAATACATGTTTTGAGGTTTTCAATGCATCTCATGTCTCTAATGCAGACTGTTTATGCATGACAATGATGTTAGAATGCAGTTGGTAGCCCATTTATTTACTATGCAGACTAAAGCATGGCTGGTTGAACATTGTCGTGCAATCAACAAATCAATGGTTTAGTTACAGCATGCTATGGGGCTGCCACTCATAAGATTATATGTGAAAAGATAGTGTGGAAATTAGTGCAGCGACAGTTCGTGTGACTCCACTATGAAGTTGTTCGGTGTAAATTCCACATGAGGGCACAGAGCCCATATTATGAAGTTAGAGAGTGACAATAAATCCAAAGCTCCTGGCCTCATGGTTTTATCTCGCTGAAATCATTGAGTGTGTTATTTAGACAGGATGCATCAAATCATCTCCTCTTTATGCACATTGATAAATAACTCTTGAGCTTCACGAGACATAGTAAACAACAGCTGTGATTTTGTGGAGTGAGAATGTGCTTATTCTTTTGCATTGCAATTACTGACTTTTTGATGTATTTGCAAAATCTACAACAAAACTGCTTGGCTTCAATTGTTATATGAAGAATAATGCACACGTGTTTGCGCTTTACATTAAATCCAGTACCTCGTAGCATCATACAGCAGGAGGGCAAAATAATTAGCTTGTTACCTCTTGATTTTGACCCTCCAGCTGTCCACACTGGTGGTTGCCACTGTGGAGACAAGGACATGAGGACTTGCTGGCTCCCCACCCACAAACACATCAAATTGTGATTGTTGAAACCCATGACCTATAGCCAGAGACTTCCCAACCAGGCACTGAAATTGAGTCCCAGTGGTGCAGTGATGGAAATTAAAGCTCTTTGCAATGAGTTGAACCATTTGGCCCAGTCTAGAAATAAGTGCCAGCTTTTGGTGCTGAAACATGAACCTTCATTTGGTAGAAGATTTGGAGTGAATACATCAGTCATAGTGCTTTGACCTTTGCTTATCATTTTCACACATTGTGATTTTTTATTTATTTATTTATTTATTCATTCACACTTTTTTTTCTCAAATATTTGGTAACATTGAGGATAAGTTATCTAGTAATATTCTAGTTTAACTAAATGCATAACTTACTCAGCTCAGAGATTCATTTGGGATAATAAAGAAAAAATATTTTCTTTCATAGTTCATTAAATTTCACAAATTAGAAAGTGAAATTGTTTTTTATTTTATTCATTTTTTCCCTAATGAGATTTATGATGTGGCCTGCACACTGAGATAATCTTTATTGTTCTTCAAGCATTAATTCAAACATTCAAAAGTACAAATCGACTCTTATGATTTGCAAGTGAAACTTTGAAATGAGAAGTTCAAAATTAGTTTTTAGAACAATAAATTGATTTAAAAAAGAGAGTCGGATGAGCCTTGTATATTTCTCAATATTCCATCTTTTCTTGATTTTTTTCCCTTTATTCTTAATTTCTTTCATTACTGGTCCCCCTGTAAATGATACATGTTTTATGTCAAACATATACAACTCTGCATTTCCAAAACTAAATTTAAAATCTCTTCTCTATAAACTTGTTTCTAACTTGTAGTAATTGGTCTATACTTAAACAATTGTTTTGAATAATCTATTTTCCCTTTTGATATTTTGTCCTGTATTTGATTCTTTCTGTAATTATTCCAGGAGGTTCTTTAAAAATTTATTTTACCTAGTACTAATTCCTAAACGCTGTTTGTATTGTATGGTTCTCTTTTGGTCGTGTGTTTACGATGAAAGAGCTAGATAAAGTAAGCTGGAGTGAAAATGGATTAAGCTTAAAAGCTCTGAATCAACTCAACCGAAGATTTATAACAGAAGAACATGAGGCAGACTTTACAAACACACTCCATTAGGATGTGGGGGTGATGCAAAAGTATTTATATTAAATTGGTGGGTAAAGAATGTATCAATTTTATGGTGACAATATTCAACACATCCCTATTATAATAGCTGGACATACAGATCATTACTCCTTTGTCCCCAAGTGCAGTGAGTTTCCTGGAGCACTGACCAAGCTCCTATTAATTTTGCACCACAGTTACAAGTGAGACAACCACTCAGGCTTTCTCAGGCTCCATGGGCCTGAGTTTGGGCAGATCACAATTTACAGGCAGTAAAATAGATAAAAGAACAGATAGACGGAATCGAGAATGGAGCAACATTATTATTTTTTTTTGCATCCACTTATCTGTTCTGCTGCATGAAAATTTCCACTTTGACCATCACAGTGTACACTTAACATTCTATACTCCATATGATGTTCTCTTCCTGTGATGTTCTTTTTCTGTGAATAACAGAATAAACAGCTGAGTGAGACTCTTCAAATTGCTGAGTACAAACACCCAAAAGGCCATCACAACAATAGTTGGGAGCATATTTTATAACAAGTGATCTGAGTTCTCAGGTTTGCTGTGAGAACCCGCATTAGAGTGAGTGTGATTAACGTTGTGAGAGCTTTGCCACATCGAGGGTGAGAACCTGTATGGGGGTCTGGGTAAGAGATGTGCTGTGCGAGAGTCAGTCGGAAAGTCAGAGTGTCGACACATATTAGAGCCTGGGTGAGAGCCTGTGATGGGCCCTTCATACTTTTCATGCTGTGTGGCCCAGATACATATTCTGACAAGTCTGCCGAGATGATGCAAGGCTTTCCATGTTCCTCGACAATGTTTCTGAAAACCAATGATTGAAAGATCTCACTGACCAGAGGGATGACACATGTAGGTTATACACCCACATAAACTTCATTTTACTCTGAAAATAGACCTTTTTGAGATGAGTATATTTCACTGTGATTTAAATTAAATATGTTCTGACATTTCTTGAGAAAAAATGGAAAAACTCAGGGCCAAAAGTTTAAAGTCAGACAAGCTAGAGCCTCCAACAGTAATAAAAGAGATTCATTTGAATAAGTCCTCATGATAGCTGCATAGTCAACATAAAGTTCTATGGAAACCTGAAAGGCTTCTTTCTTCCACTTCTGACACCTTTAAAAATGAGATGTCTTTTTTTGCCCCCTGTGACAAAAGCAATTGGGAAAGAAGACTATATTGTTTACCCAAAACTTGTTCCTAAGGTGCCATACTTGAACTTGAGTAAAAATAAAAAAATCGACCAAATATCCAAAAAGAGGTGGACAGGTCTCTTTGATCTTTGCCACTATGTACAAATTAGCCCATGGAGTGTATACTAATTCTTTTCTGCATGCAGTGTCCTTGGTTGTCGGTGAAAGACAAAGACGGCCTGCGTACATGGTCTCCAGCTTCCCTTGTTGTCTATTTTGCTCCCCCTGTTCATTCTGCCCTCTTCTGCATCACCCACCCATCACTCTCCAGGCCCTCATCCAATCCTTATTCGTGAGGTGTTGTGGTGTCGGTGACACAATCAGGCATGTGCGAAGGGTCATTAGCACAGCCATCATTAAATAAATGAAATCAATCCCAAAAACAGCTGGCTCCTGGGAGGGAGGGGGGCTTGGGAATATATTGGGAGGTTCAGGCAGAAATAATTGATGGCAGTGCTGTTGTTATTTGTGTGTTTATGTGAGTGTATGTGTGGCTGCTTGATGGTGGAAAGCCTCATATCATCAGCTTTAGATTGTTCTCGATCTTGGCCACAGTAATTATGATGTAAGTGGAACAACAGCGTGAGGTGTGTGTGTGGTAATTAACCCCAGGCAGCTGAGAAATGAGTCTAATGAGGAGAGCGGGACGTTGAATCTGTTCAATCAATCCTTTCTCGCTTTCCCTCTCCTCTGGAGCATTTAAATGTATCAGTGACCTTGTAATGGTTAACTGCGACACACATTTGAACCCATTTAGCACATCACCGTCTCTTCATTTATTTTTTCGCCCAGTTTTTTGTCGTATTGAAGGGGACTCAAGGAGGCTGGTTTGACTCTCTGTTGAGGGTTCTCTTGTTTAATCCTACAAGAGCAGAAAAAACGTGTTAAAGTGGTCGATCACTAGAGCTTGTGTTTGCAACAAATGAGTATAACAAACTAATGAAGGCTTGAAAATGTTGCCTTCAGATTTAGTATATGGGACATTAGTAATCACACCCTGCCAATACTGTCCACAAGGCTGTAGTTGAAAACAATGGAAACAGCTGCAGTGGCTTTACATACATATACAGATATAGATATTACTTCAACCTAAAACCTTATTCACTTTGTGCTATGTGCTCTCCACTGTGAATTTTGAAGTGTTTATCAAGTGCCATTATAATCAAACGAAGTGCTCAGCTCCATCCATGTAACTACTCTTAAAGTAAAACTACGTCATTCACAGGGTCACAAAGTGTGCAAGATAGAGGTTATGAGTAAGACGTGTGCTATTAGTCACACTTAACACTCTCTTCTAACAGTCTTGGGGAGCTCTGTATCTTGAGCCCACTAGGTTCAGTCTGGAACCATCACCATGGTGTTTCAGGCAGAGCCATGAGCATGGGGAGCTTGTAGGATTGCGAGTACCTTTCTACCCTGCTGCCAGCATGAGCTCCGCAATCTGCTGCACAGGGGTTCTGGTCCTGAACCTTGTAGGCAGGATAAGCCCCCATTGCATAAATTGTAATGAGGAAGCTCCAGAGCTTTTTGTTATACATTCATCATACATAGTGTCTTTGATGTGCAGTGTTACTTATACACACAGATAGACATGCACTCACTCAAGCAAACACCTCACAATTGTCCTTTTACAGTCCAATCATTTCAACCAAACTTGATAGCCTTGATGAAGACTGACCAGCATCCATTAAACACAACACATAAAACACTATCCAGCTGTAAAAAAATAAAAATAAAAATACAGATTTATGGCCTACTTTTTAATGTTAGAATGAAAACGTAATATCAATATTAGAACCTCATTTCAAGAGATGAGGGGTAATAGAGTGAATCGTACATTAGGGGCCCATTGACTGAACATCATTACACCAATAGTATTATCATCTAACTAAACTGCAATAAAAATTGGTCAGTTGTGTTGCTCTAAAGCAGTGATAACTCTTCAGTATAATGAACAGAATGTTATATTAATTAAAATGCCATTTAGTGCAATTAAACTGCTGTGTGGAGTAACTGGAAAATTACAGAACACAAAGGCAATGTATTTAAGTTTCTGGACAAGATGTGGTTTTCAATGTTTGTACTGAAAATGGATGCCAATTGCAGTATTACATGTGTATTCAAAAACGTGAAATATATTCTATTAATATGTTGTTTTCTATTTAATTGGAGCATGAAGAGTTATTTAGCGAAAACTCAGAGTGTAAAATCTTGTTGGAGGTTGTCCCCAGCTGCCGACTTCAAATCAGATCACCAAGGCACCAGATTACTATTCCTACACCACAAACAATAGGATTAATGGCTCTGTTTATTACCTATTAAATATTAGGAGGGTAATTTGTTTAATCAGATGTTTAATGAGATTGCGTTAATGAGTAATACGCTTTTGCTACTTTTTTTTCCATGTGTGCAAGTTGTTTTGTATCTGTTTTACAGTTCTTACAATGGCTTAGAGGTACAATTAAGCAAAAACGCTGAAAACACTGATAACAGTCTTCTCCAGGTAAGAATTGTGTGCAGTGGGGGTTCATTTAAAGTCCACTGGATGTGTGGTGAGAGTTTTGGATGATCTTGCTATGCCACACGCCAAGAAAAGAGTTTCAGGGTCACGCCAGGTCTGGCTATGTCTCACATGGAGCAGAGGTCATAGGGGTGAGCCACATGATTCTGCACCCTGTGGAGGGGATGGCACATTAATCAGTTTAGTAAAATAATCTGTCACAAATTGGGGTGCTCGCCACAGCCAAACCAACAGCACTATTAGTGATGCCAATCAGAGCAGTGTTCACTCATATAACAAGGCCAAATTGCGGGACTTGTTCATTCACAGAGGGTGCATCAACATAATTGGAAATTCTGACTGGAAACCTGTTATTTTCAGGCAGGGTAATGTGTGAGACATACTGTGAGTGAATAGATTGAGTTGATGATGTAGAACATCAGATAGCTGATCTACACAGCAGCTCATATCTATTACAGCAGTTTTGTTTTGACATTGGATTTGAGATGACACAAACACAATGCATGGGGTAAAATGCTAACTTACAACTTTGATATTTGAATGTTTAGATTTTTATCATTCATAGGCTTAGCTTTCTACGGCTTGGAAAAGAATGTAGATCAAAGATTCCTTTCCTCCATGACTGAAATTTCAGCCTAAAAAAGGCTAATTACCAACTTTAAAGTTGGCAGTCATTTTAAAGTTAACCATAATGAAATTCAGTTGGCTTTGGTACAGAGCTGATACACATTTTTTTTAAATGAAAAACTTTTATAAAATTCAGATGATTACTATCTTTAAAGGGATTACCCTCTGATTTGTTTCTTCAGCTGCAACACAGTCAATGTCACCCTTTACAGATGACTCCTTGCCCCAGTATCATAGACTCTGTCGGCTCCAGTTTTTAAATCACGTCATCTGCATTTTTGTAAACTATTCCCCCCTACAATTTTCAGTCAACCACAAGAGAAATTGCCAACAAAACCTTTGCTTCCATCATTATCAGGATGAGCATCTCAAGCTCCAGCCTGTGCTCTAACCCAGCCACACCCCGTGCCCTCAGGTGTGGCTTGCAGTCCTAATGAGCACCTGCAGAGGCAGGGCACACTGTTCTATTATAGTGCCTGACAAGATGGCACCACATGAGCTACCAGGGATACTGCCAGATTGGAGTAGATTTTATCCTGTAAGTGCAAATGTATCCCTCAGACAAGTGTCGTCTTCCAGGCCTTGTACAAACAAGAGATTCAAACAGCGGCATCACAAAAGTCTACCAATGTTTTCTCATGGCTAGCATGAAAAAAAAAATAATGGGGGGGGGGGGGGGGGGGGGGGTGTCTGTAATCCCATCATGTATCAAAACAAGCTTCTTCGTGGTCTCCGACTCCATGTTTGTCTCTTTCTCCCCACAAATTTTAGGTGAGAAAAATTCAAACAAAGTATACTAAGAAGTGTGACAGTCAGTCACCTCTGCCCACTGGGTCATCACTGCTGGACAAAACAAGAGCTCAGCAGAGCCATATTGTAGAATTATAAAAAGATTAAATTGTGATCCATGAAGATCACATCTTGTGGTTCAGTACTCATATAATCTATGAGTTAATTGCTAAGTTTGACTGTCTCAGAGTTGCTGCTACAGTTAAAAGTAAAGTTGATTTAGGGATGAATATCCAAGTGTAAGAGTAAGTGCAAGAGTCAGTCCTAAAATAGTTTGGACACAAGCCATTATTTGAGTCATCATTTGGGCCATCATTTGCTCAGTAAATACAAAATAATGCTTGTCATTACTAGTGTGATAAAATGACATGACAAGTTGATTTTTTGCTGCATATTGGCTACTTTATACGAAAAAGGACACTCTTGTAAGGGTCTTAATCACTATGTTGACATGCAATACTAGTAGCTTTTGAACAGTTTGACCGTGAGTATCAAGGATGCTAAATGTTAGTAACTGTACAAGTTTTGCTCACGAGTCAAAGATCAAAGGTTAGTCTTATCACTTTTATTAGCCTTTGCAGTCTGCAACTTTTTGATGAAAATTGGTTGATCTTACTTATTACGGTAAACATGTTGACGTCATTTTTCCTCATTCATTGTGACCTTTTGAGCCTGGCCATTGAATATGTTGGTAAGCTTACTTTTTTTTCTCAATAGAAGAAGAGTTCCATCTTTTTTTCTTCCTACTGATATTTCTACTGATATTTCTACTGATTCTGGGGTTCTTAATGATCTTATGGTCGGAATCTACCCACAGCTTCTTCCTCACTGCCACGCAAGCATCGGTCTGACATAAAGTGACACAATCATTTCAGCACAAACCTTGTTTGAACTCAGAACTGAGAGACTCACAATCAAGTAGAGTTTAAAGCTATCGGCATCCACTTCTATGAAAGTTAGTGGCACACTGTGTGTTTCAAGAACTGAGTCTGAACATCATAATTATTGTGTAGATTAGCAGGAAATGTGACTCAGCAGGGATGAATAGTTAGTCTCAAATGACTTCCTGTCAGAGTATTATATTGTGTGTTGGGATTTGTGCATCTGCAAATGAATATTGTAGGTCACTTTCACTCACATGCAACATGTTCTGTTATCTTTGATTAATGAGATGTTTGACCGATCCAACACAGAAACTTTTAGCTGCTCCTAGTAACACAAAAAACCTTCAGTCAGGCTTTGAAATTGATCTGGTTGGCTTTTAAACCCAGTAATCTGGTATCCAGTCACCTTTAGTTGACTCAATTTACAACCTGAGCCAGTTTCAGCTTCACTCACTGACCAGGAACTGATAACTCAGTCTAAGTCTGTCTCTTCAGCTTTTCCTCTGCCAAAAGCTGTCCTGATCAGTTCATGTCTATTGCTGAGGTTTTATCCATCTCAGTGACAGAATAGGCTTCTGTCTTTTCCCTAGCTTGGCTTTTGTAAGCCTCTGCTTAAGACTTTCCTGCCCAAAGCTTTGCCCATCCCAATTTATCTTCATTTTCAGCCTGTGCCCTGTATGTTATGGTACTTCCCTGTACAACCCTTGTCATCCAGCCCCTCACTGTCTAATGGTCCTTTTCTCAGCTTGCCCCTTGATTTTTGGGAATGCTGCATGGTTGGATTCATTGGCCTTTGTGCCCCTGTCTGTTTTCCCTAAGCCATCATCCTAAGTGTTTCCCTGTGTCCCTCCAGCATCTGGACTACACTCCTGAGCAGTCTGTGCTGTCCCCTGGCTGCCTTCCCTTGCTGTCCCACTACTGTTCTCCATCGCCTGAGTAGTTCTGCCCTGCCAGTTACCGGTGCCCAGGCAGACCCCTTGAGCAGTCCATCCTGTTCCTCTGGTACAGTGATCATCCTACTGGCAACCACTGCTGCATTTCTACTCCCTGTTACCACATCTGGCAACTGCTTGGGATATCAACCTGGGACCTGGCTCTCACTAACCCTAACCACTAATCCAGCAAACAGACAGCATTTTCTTTTGTCAACAAACAGCTAGAACAACAAAATGATAACACGAGTATGCTTACTGGCAGAAATCCAAGCTCTACATCATGAATGTGATCAGTCTCACTGACCTTTAAGATCTGGAGCCGTCTTTTGCACAACTTTGGCCAGATCAAGTGATATATGACATTTTTTCAAATAAACTTCACCCACAACATCTCCATTGTAAGAATTTGCTGAAAACACATTTTTATGAGTACTGTGACTGATAGGACTGCAACGGTATTGACAGTTGTGTTCTTCAATGCTCCTCTGAAATAGCACTTAAAGGTTCAGTACAGCTTAAGCTTGCAGAACTTTTGAATTATGCCTGTTTTGGTATGCCCAGTGGTCAATGCAATTCCCTTTATCTCTCAG
This sequence comes from Thalassoma bifasciatum, assembly GCA_008086565.1. Taxonomy (NCBI): domain Eukaryota; kingdom Metazoa; phylum Chordata; class Actinopteri; order Labriformes; family Labridae; genus Thalassoma; species Thalassoma bifasciatum. Next base: position 106,313 of record RPOG01000083.1, read on the forward strand.
TGATTTCGTACCCTAGACATGTATAACTACTCATTTGTAGTTCAAATTCATATACATGTAAAATAGATAGATAATTTCGCATGCATTTGTCACTACCATAGGCTGCAAAAACACAGGTACAGACAGAAGCTGCAAAATAAAGGAGGGATTTCTGAGCTGTAAATCATGTAAAGCTACAGCAGGATAACCAGAGGGATAATGTAAAGCCTGTAAAATGCACAAGTCTGTTGACAGTGACCTCATCAAGAAGTCAAGTTATTATGATGGAGAATTCATTTATCGTTGAAATATTCTTTTAATATCATTCAAATGTTAAATTTCCTCTTTTATTATGTAGCAAAGGTACAGAGAGCTGAGAAAGTAGAGCACAGAATGTATTAATGCAAATAAGGGTTTTCCCCTAATGGAAACAGGAGAAACAAACATCTTAATATCACAAGCATTTACACCAGGTCTTTCATATATTAATTACCCAAGGAGGTGGGCTTTGCATCAGTAAATGACACTGATGGTTCCCCCCTCAGGGTGGAGCTGACAGATGAAGGAGCGATTAAAATGGAAGAAAAAAAGAAATCTTGATGTTGCTATTCTGCAATGCTGAGAATCATTGCTGGTGACAGACAGGGCTGTTCCACACTCACACAACTTGAAATAGTTGCCACAGGCTATATACACCTCATCAGTCTTCACCTGTCCAAAGCAGTTTCAGAATCAAACCAGTCAAGGTGGGGATCTCGCCAAAAGCTCCACAGCAAAGATGGAAAATTTCCTCTTTGGGACTGAACTTTTATGAATTATTTGGCAATCTAACTGATTATCTTTGCATGTTGAAGTTTTCTAACAATCAGTAGAAAAGATGGATATGCTCATAAGCCTTTTATCTTCGCTATATCAAACCTTAAATATCAGATGCTTTTTGTGAGTTAGCATCTGCAGTCTGTTATTCAGGGAACTAGTTTTCAATATATTTAATTAAAAAGACCCTCAGTCCACAAACCATTCATCAGAATGCACCTGGATTTAAAACTCATATTGGTCATTATATTTGAGAGAATCACCAACTATAAATAATACCCCCCTCAACAAACTACTCTAATTTTTTTGTGTGGTTTTTTTTGTAGTGTTATGTTTGAAGTCACCAGTCAGCTATAATGTGTGTTTTCTAACAAGCTGAGGGAGAGCTCATTAGTTGAGTAACTGCTCATCCAAACTGTAACCTAAAATACTTGATTATAACAGGTGACTATAATAACATATTAAAAACCACTTTATCTTTCTTTGAGTACTTAAAAAAAAAGAAAAAAAAAACCTTGATTTTTGTCACCAGGTAAGTTAAGTAATCCTGAGGGGCAAACAGACGGGTTGAATAAGACTTGCTTTATTTCCAACACAAATCAAAGAGGAGGCAATGTGGCTTTGGCTAAGCTGTATTTAGTTCACTTTAAAGATGTTTTATTTTTTCCTTGTGGGGGTTTGACAGTTTCACTTTTGTATGATTAAGAAAATAATGTCAGGACACCTTTGGAGTTCAGAGGGAATCAAAAACCTGGCTTAGGGGGATTAATGTTACCTTTAACATGCTACTTCAGAGCTGGGCAAAGAAGCAAAGAGAATTTGTTCCTTTTATGTGTTGAAAGAGGAGTATTCTTGGCAAAATGTGCCACTTGTTTCACTAAAATGAGCTAAAAACTATGAAGAAATTAACCGAATGGTGAAAAGATAAACAAAATATGTCATACAGGTGTATTTCCTAGAGTTAAATTTCAGTGAAATTCTTATGAAAATTCATATAACTATGTTCAGTGATTAGTTTCTTCACAATATTTAGCTACTTCCTGCAGTGTCCAATGAACCCTGCTTAACCCCTGATTATTTCAGTAAGAGTAGTATCAAAATAATGTATTTTAGGTCAAACAGGAGTGGAAATGTTGTCACAAATTCCCAGATTTTTGTATGCTGTTATCAACAGGTTTGCTCTGTAGTGTATATGAAGAAGCATTTAACCCTTTCACTTGTACTTTGTGAATCACAGAATATCCTTTTGGCTGAACTGGCCAAGTTCAGTGTGTTTAAAAGCTATATACATCTGGAGCAAATCAGATTCTTAGAGTCATCAGGACTAAATGGATATGCAAATGCATTTCTTCTTCTTCAAAAGTAGGCAAACATTCTTTTCTTTTTTTAAAACAAGACTGCAAAATCATCATATAGTGTATTTTGGAGGAGGGGGCTAACTTGTTCTTTGACCTCTGCTCTGGTGCAATGTCATTCATCCACACATACTATTCTTAGACAGAATTTTCAATGACTGACTATTTTCATTTTTTTACTCTCAGCTCCCTGATCTTCAATATTATAATTATGTGTTTCATGAATTCATGCATGCTTATATTTAGTGGGATATTTAAAGCAATATAATGGATTAACACTAACATTCAAACAAAAATCATCCCAGACGGCCACTAAGTACTACAGTACAATAATTAGATTTACCACATTTTGCCTCTCAGAGCATCCCTGAGCTGTTTCATTTCAGTGTTTTTGGTGCTGCTTTGGGAGGATTAAATGTACCCCGGCTTTCTAATTCATCCTAAACAGCTGCCACTTTTCCTCTATATTTGATCTTTTTTGCTGATCATTTAACCTTGATTACTCTCCAGCAGCAATGGTTTTCAGGAAATGTAAATGTGTCTTGATAGTTACAGCTATAAAGATTAAGTAAATTGGCTTTGTGGGAGTGCCGAGTCGGTGTGAGCCAAGGCTTAGCCTCTTGTTTGGCTGTTTTATCTGAACAGGGTTTGATGAGATTTCTTCCCACTTATTGTGGATTCTTGCAATAATTGCATTATTAGTCAGACTTACAGGCCACGTACATAAGCATATTGCCTTTAAGATGGAACAGCACCGTTAGGAGACATTGAAGTGGTAATAGAGGACACTGGTGTAACAGATTCTTTCTGATTCAAGATGGAGTCTTGGATTTCAGTCACATTTGAGTCTCCTGTGTTTTCTGGGAGAAACTAGTTGTGTTAATCTGACCAAGAAATAACTTTATCCTAAAAATGTGGATTAGATCACGTCATCAATACCCATGTTCCCTCTAAGATGGAGATTATTAGGCACACGGAGTGCCAGGTGCCCTCCCAATGCCCTATCCAACACACACACACACACACACACACACACACACACACACACACACACACACACACACAATTCAGAACATGCTGAACTCTTTGAGGAATCATTTCTACAAAGTGCTGGAAACCTTTCAAGGGATCTGGGTCCATGATGACTTCATAGCTTTTTGGCGGCACCTTCACAGGCGGAGAGAGAAGCTTCTAGAGATTTACAGCATGATTCAACAATTGTTCAAAAGCCAGGAAGAGAAAGGGGGTACTGTTCCATTAATAAAATTCTAAATGTTTATGAATATGTAGACTGTCTTGCACCTCGGTTTGTATGAGCCTACCTCAAGAAATGTGGATTCATGCAAGTCAAATGTAAGCCATCAAATCATAGGCAGGTTTTATGTATCAATGCCAGACAAAGTATTAAAAGACCATCAAGTTTTCAAAACTGCATTCAAAAGGGGTTTGGTTTCTCTTTCTATTTGCTCAAATCTGGATTTAAGTGTCTCTGTTTCTTGCCTTAATGAACAAATCTGATTGGCATCTGCATTGGTTGTCTCAGGATGTTACAGGGCTAAAAGCGGGCGTGGTGACCTGAACTAAACAGAGCGCGCCCAGTGCACAAGTGACTTTGCGTGTTGATGATAGCGATTGAGATAAGCTATCCTAAGCAGCTATGATAGCGGCTGCAACATGGAGAAAGAATGATATTATATTGCAGGATACCTAATTTACTCCCAGGTAGTCAGGAGTATGGCTCTTCAGTCTGTCCCACGTGGAAATGGGATGTGTTCTCGTAGCTACAGCTATGAGCTACAATTGGAGGCAGTGGGCATGTGCTGCCGCTGGCACTGAGCCATGGAGGAGGAGCCCAGTTTGGATGTTGTGTTTACAAAAAGTAACAGAAATTCCTGCAGACTCTATCTTTAAAGATAAAGTATTACGCTTTCTTCAGCTTTGTAGTGTTCCTCCCTAGTAGTAGCTTTACATGATGCAGGATATAAGTTAAAGCTTAACTACACAATGCCAAACACTTATTTAAGTTGATGTGCCAAGTTTTGCAAGCAATTCTAAGCTTCACACATCTATTGAACCTTTTTCTATTTTTTAATTCACATCAGTCTTTAAAGAGTAGATCATGCAAATGTTTGACAGTATTTCTATTAATAGCTCGTTGAGCTTGTTTTCTCAATTTAAACTATTCACACAAAGCCCAATTCACTGCAGTTTATACCATCAGTACTCCACAAAAGCTCATTTCTACACATCAAAAAACTCCAAGGCTGCACATTTCAAATCATTGTTTATCTCCTGTCATGTTTGTGATGTTTAGTCACTATGAGTAATGTGGGAGTCAGCCTCTTTGAACCTGATCTTCATAACCCACTTTCAGAGCCAAAATCAGCCTGTGTTAATATCCCAGAAGGCTTATGCTACACTTGTTTTTACAGCTAGATATTATTTCAAAAAGCAGTGTGCAATTATAATAACAAAATGAATCCCTTTCTACATCATTATGTGTTCTAATCAGAGCAGGTTTTTTACTTCTTGCATAATAATGTCAGACCGGTACACCACTGTAATACTTTCATGCGGTGTTTCAATTGTATTTAAAGATATTGATGCTCTATTTAAATAAATCTATACTTAGATGCACTGCATGAAAACCTTCTGTTGAGTCTCTCTGGCTCCTCCTGTCAAAATCAGAAGGTTCCTGTTTAAAAGACACATCGAAACCCATGTTTGTTTGTTGTTTGCTTCTTTGCCTCTCAGGAGAACTGAGGTCTTCCACACAGACAGGAACACATATTGATTTAGAGAATCTCGTAGCAGCTTACAGTCAGCAGGTTGGATAGGATGTTTGTGAATGCAATCCCATGCAATAGCCGTGCAACAAATACTTCTTTTGTACTTCTTTTATACTATTGTCATTCAAAATGTGTCACAAACTGTTGATTAAACTCTGAGGTTAATACGTCCTAGAGGTGATGTTCTGCTCCAAAACAATTTAAACAAAGATAAATAAAGGTTGTGAAACAAAAGGTTGACAATCCAGAACTGCCAAGATGAAAAAGACCAAAGACAAACTTTCAAGGTTTCATTTTGAAGACTGGATAAAGACAATTAGATCCTGGTAACATAAGTATGAAGTATATTGTGGGGGAAGGCTAAACTGGTTTGGAAAAATGCACACGAGAGTAATCCAGATTCAAGAATGAGGAATGAACAAGGTATAAGCTCAAAGATAAAAATGTCTGATCTGTTCATTAAGAGCTCAATTACTCTCCAAAAGAAAATGAGCGGGGTCATTCACAGTCTGCCAGGCGATTCAGTGACGAAGAAAAGAAGACAGAGCGTCCAAACCTTTCAGCAAAGGGCCAGTTTAAAATGCCCTAATTAAGGGAAAAATACACCATTTGAATCTCCTGCACCTTCAGATATCATCTATTAGTGCAGTGCATACTGTGGCTATTTGAAAATAAATGTTGTAATTAGCTATTTTGAAGCCCACACTTTCAACTGACCTTTCTTTACATAACAGAAAGAGTAGAGATAACAATACAAATAAAATTGTTGTCAAATAGGTATAATAACCAATGCACAACTAAATGGGATCAGGTTAGATTCATATCAAACTGAAATCAACACATTTTTTTACTCATGCACTGATTTAATTTCCACGTGTTGAATGCTTGAAAACATCAGTTTGTCAGGCGCTAAACCTGACTATTAAACCCTTGAACCAATACATGGCTACCAGAACAGCCCAAACAGGCTGGCTCAGTCTGAATGGTCCAAGTATCAATAGATTGGTTACTGGCAGCAAGAAAAATGCTCTAATTTTACCATTAAACAGGAAATGGTGTTTAACTAGATTAGTCATGCTGCTTTTGAGTGTTAGAGCACCAAGTTAGTCCTTTAAGATTTCCAAATTGGCTGCATGACATTGACATACAACTTTTTGACACTGAAAGAAAAAAAAAATGGACTCCTTCACTGGTTAGAGTCCCACATTCCACAGCAATAATTTCTAGTGCTAACCAATGTGATACTGTCTTAAATATCTTGCATGTATTGCTGCTTAGTTTGATTTGAAGTGGAGATGTACAAGGCTCTCTTGGCAATGGTCAGTATTGTGTTTATGGCATTTATGAATCCTCCAAAACCAAAAAGGTCAAATGGTGATGAAAGAAATGGTTATTGCAAATTTGAAAGAATCAGCATAGCTCGTCTAGCATTTAATGTCCAAACTCTAATATTAAGGACCTACTGAATGGGTCCCTGGTACCAAGAGCTTTTCTTATTTTTCTCCTTCTAGCATTAGTTAATGGTTTGTATCAGTGTAACAATCAGTGTTAGTTTAGCCCACAATCAGATAAATGTGAATGACTAAAGAGTGTAACTAAACCAAAGGAATGCGTTGCAGTCTTGGTATTCCTTGCACGAGATTATTATCATCATGGCCTGCCAATTTACTGAAAGATTCCTTAGATGTTGTGATTTTTGGCATTCTTTTGGCGCAGCACCTGATACACTTCAGTAGTTGGAGATATACTCACCCTCTGACAGCCGCCTCAGGATCTGTATGCAGATATCTGTCCAGGATCCTCCTCTGTTGCATCTGACAGTATAACATCTCCTGCTGGAGACTACATCTAAATATTATCCCTCACATTATCCCAGATATTTCCATATCATTCATGTTCTCCTGACCCACCTTTATCTTTCATTTTATTTCAGGAGCTTTGGTTGATAAGTCTCTACTTTGCTGTCAGAACACTGACTTTTCTGTTTATGGATGGCTCTGCTCTGTTGTATTCTCTGAGTGTTTTGCTTGAATTGTCACCAGTAATGACATCATCCTTGTTATCGTTTTTCTCATCACTTTTTCACAGCAGGACTTTTAACTCATTCTTGAGTGATTCTTGTATTTGTTCTTTGTGTAATGTATAGAGAATAGAGAAAAAGTTATTTTTTTCTTTGATTTGTTTTGTTTTTTACTTCTACAACTCACCTCATGAATAGTTTGCATTTATCAAACAAAAACTAGCAACTTCCAGCAAAATGAACAGGAAATACACAGGTAAGAGATATTTTTAAGTTCAAATATTAACACCAGAATGCCTAAAAAGCAAGTATGCCAAGACTTGCTAAAACAACATCATCCTTTGATTACTGACATAAAACAAGGGGAAAGGAAGTTGGAAAAAGAAAACAACAAAATGGTTGCTCTCTTCAGGCAGAAACAAGCCAATTAACAAGTCCATGGTAAAAATGTGTAGTTAGGTTCAACAAGGGTCTGAACTGTGATTCAAGAATTTTTTGAGCAAGCCAAGACTTTCAAGTTAAGTGTGGATATAAACTCACACTGACCACAACATGATTTAAGATTTAAAATTACAAATGATCTCCAAAAAAGTTTCATATTTGTTTTCTTTTGTGTATTTATTATCTGTGTGCAATGATGGTTATCCACTGTGTAGTGGAATCCATTATGCAAGATATCTCCCCCTTTCTTTGAATCACATCATATTGTTTTTAATACCAGAATTCTAACAAAGAAACAAATTCACTTTACTGTGATCTTGTGATGAACCAACTTAAAAAAAAAGATAGATTTCCAAAGCATCAAAAGTCCATGTGTGCCCAGATTTTGTGACAATCCCAAGATTTTGTGTTGGGCAAATGCAGTGACCCTCCTGTTTTTGCTCTTTTCATGAAAAAGGGTCAGGAGTTTTGTCAGTAAGGATCAAGCTAAGACAAAGAGGTAGGACAAGGAACGAGAAGCTTGATGTGGGCATCTTCATGTATGTTCAACACAGTTTATAATGTTCAGAAAACTGCAGTATTGGCATCTGACACAATATTGTGGAATGGAGACAGAGCTGTGATGTTACAAATGTTGTTTAATATTATGACAGAACATACATTATCTAGCACTTACCGAAGCTTTGCCAACTACTGATAAACTCAGTATCTGTTTTACAGGTATCTAAATCCTTGAATGTGTGCAATTTACTTAGGAGTGACAAATCAACACTTCAAACTCATGCTGACTGCCACCTAAGACTGTAACACCTGTCTACATCCTCTGATGGCATCTGGCTCTAAAACACATGTTGTGAACACCATCAGTGATTACATGGAGCACAACTGCCTATTTGTTAGCTACAATCTATCTTTGCATATACTTTAGATGGCATAAACTTTTCCATCACTTCAGATCTTCTTTGGTTTTGCAGAGGTGTTTTATTATATTGCTTTGTTTGATAATGTCTGAGGTGAGGTATTTCCAACAATTCTATACTGTGGCAGGCTGCTTGTTTCAGAGAACTTAAAGGTTGCCTGATGGGTTTTGGTGTTAAATGCCAACTTAGAGCAGTGTAACACGGCAAAATGACTTGTGGCCAAGCTATGATTGGAAAAACAGCTTTTAAATGATTGAATTAAAGGCACAGTTGAGCAGACAGTTGTATCATTTACAGAGAGCCAAGACACAGAGAACCAACTAAAGAGACATATAAGAGTAATGAGGGATGCACATCCTTATGTACTTCTGTATTTGTATGGGAGGTCTTACTGGTGCAAAATTTACAAGGATGTTCATGAAAGAGGTGTTTGCCACCAGAGACAGAAACACACCACAAACTTTCCCCGGTTGAAGCACAGCTGAAATTCAATCAGACTATCTCAGTCTTGTTTTTTGAGGACTGTTCCAGTCCTTTCGAGATAAGCTGGCGACTCATCAAGGCCACACTTTGAAGCAGTTTGGCCCACAGGCTTTCATCCTCACCTGACTAGTGATTTATCATTGCCTCACAGAGCAGAAAGCAGTACTCCTCCCTCGAGGTAACAAAGAAAACAGAGAATCTGGCCGCAGTAGGTTAGCAGAGTCTGCACAGTTCGAAGAGGAGAGAAGCCAAACGTTTTTTGGACAGCACTGGGTTAAGCCTAATGCAAAGTGTTTCTTATTTGCCCAATGGCCAGTCAGAGTCTATTAAAACACTTGTTGAATTTATTCATGTGCATGCAGCACAAGTCTAAAGTCGCATGAGGCAGAATATAAATCAGAGGATTTGGTGATTAACGATGGTCCTATTATACAGTGACTTAGCTCATTTCTGAACTTCTCATGACATTGGTCCAACAAACTATTACTGCATGAAAAGGGCTCATTTAGGTTCCTTTATTTTTCTCACACTGACAGTAGCGCTACACTTGGAATCACAAATTAAATGTTAGGCAATACTGTTACTACAAATACCAGTGTTATTAACTATGTTCTTTGTAGTTTGGAGGCAGAGTTTCTGTTTTGTGATTCAGATTATCTAACGACAGCTTTACAATTGCATTCACTTAGTGTTGGTACATTAAGGTACATAATTTTAAAAGGTGGAGGCAAACCCCTGAAATACAACAGATACGTCTGCAGTAAGGCTCTGCTGCTCCGTTATGTGTTGACGGCATTTGTCAGCTCACACCGGCTGCGTGTTCAGTCCGGCTGACAGACAGCTGGAGTCAGGAGACCAAGGAGTTGGCGTGCAACCCGCTGACTACTGGCATGTCTACTCGACTGAGTTAACAATCACATTAAATTTATATTATGTTAGGAGAATAAAGAAAAAATAAAGTAAACTTGGCCAAAGTCATTTGCTTTGAGTGTAAATCATGTATTATTTTACAGAGAATCTGTTACAGTTAACATTCAAAAGTAACATTGACTTGAATTAAACTGAGCAGTATAAGTATTGTGAGAACAAGAATGAATGGAAGAGGAATGACACTGAGTGAAAACAATACATGAACATATCCTTACAGTAGAAAGCTACTTTGGACACTGCTGGATAGCTTTGCTGTAGTGAAGTCATAACACTCAGCTAAAACATACTGATACTCCAGTTATGGGTGACTCAAGTTCCCGCGGCTTACAAGTTTGATACAAAACTTCCTCCTGCAGCTGAACAAGAAACAGCAACACAAAACTGTTTTATACTTGGGTGACAGTTTGTGAGCAATGCGTCAGGTGTGATATAATTCTCTCACCCCCTCAAACAAAAGCAGTGCAGGCTTAGAGTTGCTTGACCGAGCATGACATCTGTTTGATACAGAGGTGTTATCAGAGTTCAGGGTGCAGTCATAAAGATGTTTCATAAAATACTACACTGACTATGCAGATCAGATCAAAGACATTGACATGCTGAAGAATGACATTAGGGGATAGAAAAGGAAAATGCTCTAACATGGAGACTGAGGAATTACAATGCTAAAGACAAAGAAATAACTGAGATTACCAAAGCTATTGATCAAAGGTGAGGGCTCCAATTGACAAAATTTGATGTGAAAGAGTGAGCACTCAGTTACTCATGGAGTTTGTGGAATTAAACAGATTGAAATTACAGTACAGTCAGAAGGATACAATAAACCACATCTGCCTCATACATGTTAAATGCCAAATCTAACTCCATGCAGCAGTCTCACAGGCAAAGATGAAAGTGAGAGGCACGAGGTTGGACCAAAAGTAGAAATCCATCCATAATCAGAACTCTAACCTCTAATCTTCTAACATGCAATATATGTACCATGCCGTTTTTCTTCTATCACTTTGATATGGCTGGAAAGAAAGATCAAAGTTGGTCAAATTTAAAAAAAATAAATAAATAAATATGAACAACATCAAAAGCATGTAAGTCATATAGATCCTCTTAAAGGATGAGTATATATCCCCAAGACTCATGTTTCTTCTTTCAATAGATGATGTAAGATAGCATATTGGTTTAATATAGCTCTGCTGCTGATTACCAAGAAATGCCAGTTGAGTCATAACACCCTTCTTTGATAGGACAATATGGTTGGTGTATCTAACAAACTGTATTTTCTCAGCGATAGCTTCATGCGCTTTTTTCGTTTCTCCCCTCAATTTTCCTCTTAGCTCTGCTAAGCTAGGCTAATTGACTCCCTGCCTTTAAAGCAAGAGGTGATAATCATGGTGCCAAAAAATGTCAAATCAATTATTGAGTGGTATTTGCTTTTGTTTTGGGGGGTGAGATTTCCCACTTATGTTATCATTTTTACAGCAGATGCTTGTTGCCTATAACAAAAAAAGACAAAAAATATGCACTCACTTTCGTAATCTGTTTGCTCAGTTCATGAATCTAAATTGTTAAACTGCGCACATGGTTTATTGAATTGAAAACAAAGTCTATTAATCCATGTGCTTTTTCAGCAATCCTTGCACACATCTCCAAACTAATATTTCCTTCTACCATGGGGCTCTGGAGAGCCAGTATTCTCTGATCAAGTGCTCCATTTCAAATGGCAGTATTGATTGCAGACAACTGCTGTGAATTCCAATCCAAACACAAGCAAACATGCTAAATGTCCTGGCTCCGCTTAAATTTCAGATTACATTAACCTCTCTTAAACCCTGCTCTCGGGTTTCCTTTCTCAGTCCTCTCACATGTGAATAGCATTTTTACTGCATCAACTCTCCTCCATCCTCCTCCTCCTCCCACTACTTGTCTCCTAATTAATATCCAATAAACTAAATGATGACTTTGAATGGTCATTCTGTGGTTGTAACCCCCTCATTTAAATGCCACTCAGCTCAATTTCTCACGAATGATATACTACCCAAAATCAAAACATTAATTAAAAAGCCATTTTCTCAGTCCTCACCATGAGGACATTTTCTTTCACCAGTGTGTTGATTGCACTGCTTGGCAGAGCCGAGGCTGCAGCTGCTCTTGTGCAACTCAGCTGAGTTGGTGAAGAGCTGGAGAAGAGATGCAAAAAAAGAAGATGGGGGGATGAACAAAAGAAAAAGATGGCTGGGAATGTGTATAAGTGTGAGCACATCATGCTGGCATCCAGGTATACACATACTGAGTCTGTGTGGAATGTGACTGCCCACTAGTGTTGGCAAAGATGTTTGATGAAGGACATGAAGAGCCCTGCAGCACCAGGTATACAGAGTCAGGCCTGTTATATATAGTCAGACATAAAACACATCAAATCCCGAAGCAGGAAGAGAAATATTGAATGTATACCCCTTCTGTACTTATCCTCATCAGGTATGTCAAGTTTTATGACATTTAAGTAACAATAACAAAGTGAATGAATTTAAAAAACCAAATAAGTTGATCAAAGTGATAAGAGCTTCTCTTAAGTGGGTCAAATACAAAATGAGCATCGCTCTCCCCTCTGCTATATTTGGTCTGATTTATTCAAGAAAACATTTTCTGAAAGTTTTACTTAGCATGAAGTGGTGCACGTACTATATATCCCAAAAAAGTAAAGTTCCATGCAAACTACACTGAAAGTTAATTAAACCCACAGTTGTTTAGGCTGCAAGATTTTGAGAGGTAAGAGTGGAAAACAGGCTAAATTTGGCCTGTCAGTCTGCATCTTCTGTCATTTCCTATGCCGATCGTCTACCTCCCAAAAAACAGTGAGAGGATGTGTGTGTGTGAGTGTGTGTGTGTGTGTGTGTGTGTGTGTGTGTGTGAGTTGGGGGGTGGGGGGTATCATGGGATCTATGATTATTTCCATTCCACCATTGGAAGTGCATTCGCTCACCATTATAAGGAGAAAATGGCAACGTAAGCCCGCCAAGTTCTGATAAACACATGAATACATGAATATGTGAGTGGGAGCCGCAGCGAGCAAATGTGTTGTTGAGTGGAGAGGTTTGGGCCTGAGCTGTTTACAGTGCGGAGAGAAGTCGCGGAGAGCTGCTCCTTTTCACCGTTTTTGTAGAAAACACCACGTCTAGACGCAAAATCTCTCGGTGGATGCCATTAGAGCCCTCCTCCTTCCTTTCTTTTTGTTTGTATGTACACATTTTATGGAATAAAGATGGAAATGTCCTCATTGAGACGAAAAGCAATCAATATGATAATTTGTGTATTTTCCATTCACCTGCAAGAACGGCAGCAGTGCAGTGGTGTTTATGCTCCCCACAAGAGTAATTCATTTTAATGTGTCCACTGAAAATATTTCTTATTGTTTCTCCTTTCAGACTGACATGGGACAACACAGACATCCTCTCATTATTTTCTGCTGTATTGGAGTTTCATTGCCTGGACAGTATTTGTATTAGACTTTGTTATGGAGGCTGCACATTTGCCTTGTCAATCTGGCGGTGCATTGTAAAACAGCATTTTTTTTAAAACATCCTGATGATTTATACCCTCTCATAAAAGCACAGTAAACCCACAAGGTTAGTCAAGGGTATTCAGCCATCCTGCCTGGCTCACTGAACAAGGTGAGAACACTTCTGTCCCTTAACACACACACACACACACTCTTCCAACCCCCTTCAACCCCCCTTCATATCACATTTTACAAATATCCCATGATGCGACGACTCCATGACCCTGATGTGCAACGTGTCGGTGTGTGAGAGCGTTAGCAGGTGGGGGGTTGGTGGTGTGTGGGATGCTTTTATTCTACTGTACTGTCGTGTGAGTGCGTTTTAATGCAGTATGTGGGTGCACACCTAACATGCATGTATACTCCTGTGTCAATCCCGAAACTTCAGACGACATTCTTTTGGATAAAGAGTGCAGTGTAAAACATCGAAACATGCCCCTGCCCATATTTGCACGTCAACTCTGCAGTGGAAGTGCCTCCTGGTGACTATGATGTATTACATGTCACTGGGATGCATCCCCGCAGAATACTAATGCAAGCATCTGTGGAAATTGTAGCAGAATTTGTGGAAAAAAAGAGACAGATATCCCTGAGTATTTTACTTGGATGATTTTGTTTTCTTGACATCTTAGAAGTTAGATTGTTTGGGTCACATTCATTTCACCTTGCTTTGGACTAAGTAAGATGGTTGTGCCGATGGAGCACAGGTTTTTGTTGATATGAAAGACTGGAGAGGCGCAACAAATAATAGTGTGTGGAATTTGAGACCATGGTTGTGGTTGAGCCTGTAATTTATTCCGCCTTGAGCAGCCTCAGAAGGACACTGAGAGGATTTGTGGTGATGGGAGGTCTTAAACTCCGTCTGACCTGAAAACCCACCTGAGAAGGCTCATTGAATTCTCTTGCATTACATTTGCAAGTTGTGATGAACGCTGTTGATGTTAGTGAGACATTAATCACTCTTGAGTTATAAAAAAATGCCCGGAGTGCAGTGAAGGATAAGAAGAGGACTGAGATCTGCCAGTCTAATGATTTGCTGTTCAAGGGAGTCAAACAAAACTGAATTTACGGGCATCGTGAGTACAGCTTATTGTCTGCTGCCACCAGCTGAGTGGCCAGAAGACACACATAAGCCATTCATACACTGTAAAAAATAATAATTTTGAAAAAGCTATAAAAACAACGGTAAATGACTGGCCGCTGTGGCTGCCGAACAAAAGCGGCAAAATTAAAGTGAAATACCCTAATTCAAGTGAAATGCAAATTCATTAAATTTACAGGTAATTTCACTAAGAGTTCTGCACTTTTATTTTACTGACTTTCCCTAAAATATTATGATCAAACACCTTCAATTAAGTGAAAATACAAAGAATTTCTTACCATACTTTGAAAGCACAAGTGGGGAGGGCATGCAGTGGTACACCAGGCCATGTACCACAGTGTAGACTGACTGTCTATGCTCCACAGTGTGGATCCGCTTTCTATCCTCCATGGCATGGACCAGCTGTCATACTCAAACTTTGTAGAATGCATGTTCATGACATAAACAAAACTTTTTTTTTGTACTTTTTTTTTTTTTTTTTCTTTAACTGACAATCTCATGTGGGCCCCATGTATAGCTGAAGCATAACCCACATGGGCCCCACATACAAATGCTGGCTGGAATGGAATGAGAAAAGTTTTCTGAATTTGTTTACAGAGTTAGATTGAAATGAATGTAATCGTACAAATAAATACAAAACTTATGAGATTAACCTTAAAACTACAGAGAAAAAGGTTGTATGTACATAAACCTGTATAAAACGAGCTACATATTTAGCTACGGATAATTACCATCATTTTACATAAATTTGACTGTAATTCAAGAGGGCAGAACAAATCATGTTTAATAATCATAATCATCTGCATCTTCAAATTAGCTTTACAGCAATAAGTCATTGATGCAAAAAATAGTCTGATGTTTGAAATGTCATACTGCCTGGAGTTATCATATATGTTTTCAAGTTTCTTAATCTTGAAAGGAAAGGATGTTCTACTTTCATTCCATAACAACTTACAGTACAGTTACATTCATACGTGGACAAAGGATGGGTTTGTCTTACTTTGAAAGTCTGTTTAATTTCAAGCAATGATACTTTCCATAAGCCTCATATTATTAAAAAAAATATCTTGAACACCTCTCTGGCTTCAAAACAGTGAACTGGTTTAATGCTGGCATACCAACACAAACCGGGTCTCATATTCACACTGTGTGTGTGTAAAAAGTTATTCCATGTTAACAGAATATATAGAAAACACATGCATCTTCCAGCTGAAGAAACATGCTTCGACTGAGTAGCTTTTCGTTTATTTCTAGGGAACGCTGTCAAAAACAGGAAGCTCATTAATAACTAAATACCCATCTACTTTCATTGCTTAAAATGTCTTGATCATCTGCTGGGAATTTATTTGTTATCAGTTGGAATTGTGTTTACTGCAGGCACCTCTGTTTGGAGTTTTTACTTTAAAGATTTTGAACAATTCACCCTGTGAGAGAAGGAAAAAAGGGGCTTTATATGCAGTGCACATTCAAGCCAGGAGTCAATAAGAGGCGAAGTGGGCTAAGTAAACAAGATTTAGTGCAGAATGCAATGGCTCCATTGTTGGCTTTTTGTTGAGCCTGGCAACAGTTTTCCAAATTAATTGTGGATTTGCAGTGATACTATGCATGTGCCGCACATATTTTACCATTATGACTGCAGCTTTGTGCAGCAGGTGACGTTAAACAGCTTGTTGGTAATGCATAATTAACATATCCTGCCTCTTCTACTCTCATACCATCCTTGCAGTGAAGCTGGTGAGAGAAATACACCGGTAACAACCCACCCTCTGCAGATTGAGCTTCCTGTAGCTTTAGCATATCAAAAGGTCGGGCATCTTTGAGAGCAGTCCGACTGCCACTCAAGAGGTAAGTTAGCTGTCAGTAGTGATGTGGCTTTAGAGTAATCAGTGTGGATTAGAATTTGCTAATTGAACTGGCTCAGATGTCCCCTTTACAGTTTCATTGAGGTCAGATTGCAACCTGCCGTGCTTCTGAGCTTCAGGGCATCTGTGGCTAATCAATGCCATGACCTCAGAGGAATGAACCTGTTTGTGCAGCAGTTGGCACTCACCAATCTGTAGCCCAAATTCACCCTCACATGCTGAATTAGTGGAGGTTAAAAGTAATGGGTATTGTTCAGATGTAGTTGTGTATGATTATTTCAAATGAAAGTAAATTTTGATCATGATGAAACAGATTTAATAAGAAAAAGAAATGTGGAGTTTTAGAATGAAAAACTGCTGTACTCCGAACACTTGTTCACCAAAGAAATGGATGCAGAGATTGAGTGCAGTAGTGCAAAGCGTGCTATTTTGAATTTCTGTCACAATGTGGGGTAAAGAGGCAAACAAAATTCAATTTAATGGTCAAAATAGAACTCATAGCAGCCGCCAAGATATGCAATAATTTTCATAGTGAGTGTGGTGAATCAGCAGAGCCAGCAGGAGCCATGGTGGACTGGTGAGTGTGTGGGCTGGTGGATTCTTTAGTGGGTAACAGTCTTAAGAAAAAAAAAAGTCTGTATTGGTGCATAAATGACCATGACTGTGTGCTTTTCTGACCCATTTCTGCCGTTTCTTTGTAAGCTAGTGTGAGATTTTTTTTTTCTTGTAACACCTACTCCGTAAATGAATTGAATTGGAAAAAAAAATCTTTGAAAATAATTAAGTTTGCAGCCAGTACAGAAAATAAGGTATGAAGAGACAGGCTAGGCAAAGTGAAATGGCTTTGTGTGTTTGGATTACCCTTAAAATTAAAAAAAAAATGTTCAAACCAACATCTGTAGAGACACGAAGAAACACAGTAAAACCCATCCAGTTGCTAATGTCACAGTTCAACAGATACATATGAGTATAAGGATAGATATCACTACAATTTTGCCTCTTTTTTGACTGACTTTAAAAACATCAAATTTGCCTGGAGGGTGGTGTTCCATTAATGGCCATAGCATCATTAAACCATGAAGGACTTCTCTTCTCTTTGGAGCATGCATTTGCACCAAACTATCTTAGAAATCCCTCTGTATCTGTCTGTTGGCTTATAAGACATCTTGTCTGGAAAGCTGACATTTCAGTCTGAGTGTGATGCAGGAGAGAACACACTGAGGGTCAAAAAAGGACAGGGTTTATCCCCTGGGGAGCATGAACGTGCGTTGTGAATTTAATGCAACCTGCCCATTTGATTCAAATGTTTCTTGTCAAGAAGCCACAGTTATGACCTGGTTATAGCACCACGAGGTGGGACATTGACACCAGTACACACGAGAAGATTCTGAACGGAATACCGAAATAAACAACCAGCACATGTAAATTCTGTGATTGGGGTTGGTCGAAGACTGGTTTCAGAGAAGATGGATCTGTGAACCTTTTATGCCATTTAGAGAGCTCCACTGAGTGGTACCATCTGTCTAAATGTTTGTCTTTTTTCAGCAGCCTCTCATTTACATCAGTTGAATCTCCAAGTAATCGCACTGGCAGATAGAGTACAGTCAGCTTGTACAAGCATGTGGGTTGAAAGCATCTGTGCATGGTTTTACATGGACTAGAATTGTTGTTGTTGTTGCTTGCTGGACCACTGGACTGAAATCCAAACTGATTTTGAGGAATTTTGTGTATTTGTATTGTGTATGTGATTTTTGCTTGTTTTACATACATATCTGTAGGATGCTAAAAGCACTGAATGTTAGAATTTAAATATTTCCAGTGAATGCCATGGGCTATGTGAAAGATCACAAACAGTTTTCTCACCAGCTGCCAACTAAACACATACATAAGAAGAAAATAAATATATTGATTTCAAAATTATGTAACAGGGAAAAAAAATATGGATTAGGGTAGTCTATTTAATTCTACTTTTGATAGCACTTCAAAGGGAAAGAATTCTAACTTCACCAAATAAACACATGGTCTAGTTTGCTTGAGGTTTCTGTCCTTATCAAGTTTTCCCTCTCAAGGCTATTTAGTTCTAACAGTTTTTTACACGTGTCAAAACTCCATTACTGTCATTACTACTGCCCCCCACCTGCGCCTTCCTCTTCTTGATAAAAAATTACATGCTCTGGTCAAACTTTTACATAACAATTCTTTAACTGATGGCACTTTGGAAGGGTGGGCCTCAAACACTAAGGTCTGCCCATCTTCCTGCCTTCAACAGGCCTCCAGAGGGCTGACCAATTGGGGGGGGCCTGGGAGCTGAGAAAGGCGCAACAGAGAAAACTAAGTGCCTCAGACAATGGCTCAAATAGTAGTTCACAAAAAATGTGAGGAAATGTCTTTTTTTTTTCTTCAGTTGTAAATCATGTAAAGCCTCTGCAGGGGCGCCAGGGGGACGATATAAAGCCAAAAAATGATACACAATGCCACCTCTCTAAAGATTTTCTTCAAAAATTGCTGTATTTTGACCTTTAGGGCCACTGTAGTTTAACAATATAGAGTTCCAAAAAAAATTGTTTCCTCACAGTGTCAACAAGCTGAGGGCAAGTGGGCCAAATTTTTCTTCTGAATATTTTGAAGTGTGATCAAGTTGTTGTACGCACTTCTGCTGCAGAGTAAGTAATTGTTATATCATTTTGATTAATCAGAATCAGGTATTTAACACAACTTGGTAATACAGTGCATAAAGAGGCAGCAGATGCTCAGTGGTGCATCCAGTACTCTATGAATCCGAGGATTCAGGGTTTAATCCTTGGTTTTGCTGTTCACCTGCCTTTGGAGTATCAATATACACACAATGTAGTTAGATGATGAAGGATAGAGCTTTATTAATAAAGTCTATTTAAGAATCTGAGTCTCTGAAGAACAAGTTTGATTGCTTTGTTGTTATCACTCAGGCACGTTTAGAGCATTGAAAGGTTTCGTTGCCTTGGAATGATTCATCCTTGTGATTTAAGAATGTTTCTTTTTCTCTATGAACTGAATAAGTTTTGGTCATTCTAATCTTTTCTCACTGAACTATAGTGAGGATAAACTAAAGATGATGCTCTATGACCAGTGCTATTTCTATAATGGAAATAATTCGAGGTAGTAGAAGGCTCAAATTCACATTAGTGAAAACAACTCCAGCTTTTCAAACAGGGAAAGTTGAGAAGTGACCCCCTGGCAAGGTGACATCCTGACTTTTCCCCTCCCTCGATAGCCCAGGATGAGGAGGGAACGGGACACAACAAGCCTTTCAGCCGCAGCCAAGGTTTTGATGTCCTGAGCCAAACACTGCTGCTTACTAAAGATAGAAGGCTCTTATCAATTAGTGGCTGAAGACACCCCACTCTCAGCACCTTGGTCAGATAATTTGCCCTTGTGCTGGGCGATTGGATTCCCACCTCCCTATTTGTCTGCCCCTCCTACTGTCCTTCACAGTTTGGCATCAACACTCTGCTGTCTCTCTCCCAGCTCCTCTTCAATATTAGAGGAGTAGTAGAGGTAACCTTACAAGTGCAGAACATGGACAGACACAGGAGAAAAAGAAAGTTCAGAATCTTTTTTATAGTGAAGAATGAACATGTTGGTAAAATACATGATCTTAGGCAAAAAATGTAAAACATCCCTCTGAAAAGAAAAACATGAAGGATTGTTTTCAACATTTTATGATTCTGTCAAGCTCAGTAGTTGGATCTTTTCTTTAAAACTGAATGGCTTGAAAAAAATCTTGTCCCCACTTCATGCAAATGAAAATGGGACATCTAAATATTTTAGAGGATACAATGGATATATTCCTTTCTGCTGAAGATCCACCCATTGAAGAGGCTTTTGCAGTGTTTGAATAACAAATCCTTGGAGAATGAAGTTTTCATGTTCTCATGCTGCCTTAATAAACATCAGAGCTCCTCTGTTGGCATCTCAGCTCAGCTGCAGCACTGTTCATCCAAAACCTATCCTTTATTAAGACTACAAATTCAATCCACTGCCCTGAAAGATTTATAGATTCATGCAAGTTTTACGCCACTGGGAGCGCTAATGGCTTTTAGTGCTGGGGCCCCAAGGAGTCATTGTGCATGAAAACCAGAAAACGCAGAGCAGCACTTAAGCTTACCGCTATGTCAGGTTTCTGTCGAAAAAGATGCAGTCGACTCAGAATTCCAGTTCCAGCTAGTGAGTTTTGAAATGGAGAAAGACAGGGTCTTCAGCCATCTGCACGTACTCAGGCTTGAGTAGCCTCCTATCTCCTAATTTGAATGACAGAGTTCTGTAGCTGTGTATTCCTTTAAAAGTATTTTCCATGTTCCTGAAAGAAAATAATATAATATTCAGGCTTAATAATAAATGTGTGACATAAATGGCTCTGGGTCTTGTAAGGTTCAATTACTGGGTGTAAGAGTAGTCAAGATTGTGTGATGCGCTATATTTAAAGCATCTGGTACAAAAATAAATAATACATCCATTAATATCCATCACAGAAATATACCATTGATTACTTGGTTAGCACATGTTGTGGTCTAGAGAGGACACTTGTGAGAGATGAAAGAGAGTTAAATGTCTTTGGAAGAAGATGCAAGGCTGACATGCACCACTAGAACCTGGAGCACCCAATAAATCAACCAGCGTCTCCTGCCACAAACCTGTCAACCTATTAGGGATAGACAACTGTGAAGACAGAAGGTGTACAGCCGAGATGTGGCTGGGGAGCTTGAGAGAAAGTATCAAATACCAAGAGGCGCTGGAAGGATTGGACACACATGACAAGAAAATGTTAAAAAAGGAAAAGCACTAAAAGAGCCAAGAGTCTCTTAAAGCAGTTACTGAGTGCTGAGTGAAGCTGTATACAAGGCGAAAGGAAGCTTGGACATGGAATAAAAAATGCCACCGCTTACTATCAATAATTTAACAGATTGCAATGGCACAAAAATAACAGTGGGGAAAGAGCCTTACTGTTAGACCGGACACCACAGAACGGTTAGGTTTTATCATGTTCGGATGTTGTTGGCTTGTAGTCTGTTGGTCAGAGTAACTCAAACAGCAAGTTTTTAAAAACCCGCCTCCCCTTTACTCTTGGAAACATGACTTTTGACCTCAAACTGTGCCATGTTTAACATCACTTATTCCACGGGGATGGGCAGGCTTGTTGCTTTGCTTTAAAACAAGAAAGAAAAAATATATATATATATATTACAGAGAATAAAATAAAAATGCTAGAAAATTCTCCATGAATTAGAAATGATGGCCCTGTCCTTCTAAAGCTCAATAAAATCCTGCAGTTTTTTGAAGAGTTTCAAGAAAGTTTGATGTGTTCATTGATTAAGAAGTCTTTTGATTAAACTTTAATCACATCTCTGTTTTGATTCTTCTGTAATGATGCCCATCAATGGGTTCTTGCTCCCTTTAAACCTGAAGCCTCAGATATTCATGCCTGAAAGAATCCAGGCACTTCATCTGTGATACATTTTTATATCCCCACGAAATTTACCCTGCCTCCCAGATTCTACAGATATTATGAATCTGAGTGTTTAGAGTATATTTTTATGATTACAAAGATACCTGGAGATAAAAGCTTTGTGGTTAGGAAACGAAAGCGGGTTGGTTACAGCAAAGTAAAGACAGGGCTTTTTTTCCCTTTCTTTTTTTTCTGAATAGAAACACTCATGTTTCCCATTTCACCACTAACTTTTTAAAAAGAGTATGTATTACAAGATTTCTTATTTTGGTAGCATGTTACATACATTCATGTCAGTTAACATTTATTGAATCAGTTTTATCTTTCTGTCTTGTTTCATGGTTCAGAAACATGTCCTTAAAAAACTAAAACTGTTTACACCAAATTGTGAATTGGTCAAGTAAGCTGATTGGAGAGTCTCAGCCTCACCCAGAATCCTTGTACATGAAACAATTCCAGAGGATGGCTTACTCTACAGTAAGAGATTACTCCCACCCTCTTGATGGGGAGTTTCAGCTGCTCTCATCAGGTCGGGGGTTCATGGTTCCCGCCTGTAAAACCAGACGTACAAAAACAGCTTTGAACCAGCAGCCACCCATGCTATTAACATATGAGAGTAGCTGTTTCACTCACCTTGTCTTTATGAATGGCACATCTTTTATCATTTTGCTTGGTTTTACCTGGTTTTACTTATTTTTAGGCCTTTCTTGTCTTTTTCAACTTATTTTGCTTTTTATCTTGGGGCTGTCCTCTCTGTTCTTTTGGCCTAAGCACCGTCATCACTTTGTTTTGGTATTGTTCTGTGTGTTTGCAATAAGAGGGAACTCACTCACTGTAAACTGAATTTACTCAGGGTTATACTAAATATTCTGAATCTGAATCTGAATTCAGTATTTCCATTCAGACAGATTCTCAAATGCACTCAATCAAAACCTGAAAACAAAATGTCAAAGACTCACACAGGGTTAGGGGGCACAGCAGCCAACATGAGATTCCTCTAAACTCAAACAGGATAGAAATGTTCAACAGTTCGGTTTGTCTTTCTGTCCTTGAAATATGGATGAACTTCAGAGGACGTTGAAAGAGATGGGAGATAAGAGAAGCAGGCCTCCAGTGGAGGCTCACTTCTTTGACTGAAGCACCTAAAGGCCACTCTGACTTTTGTCTTTCTCCTTCTTTCAAAGATAGACTTTTCTGTTTTTTACACGTGGCACCATGTTTGCAGAGTGAATTGAAGCAAAATGCCATGACTATTAGCTTGACAATTTGTGATATACACTTGAGGATGAATAAGGATAGATTTGATTTATCATTCAGCCTGGTACTTTTTGTCACCCCATATTATTAGACTTTGGCTACATCCACACAGCATTAACACCCATAAATCTCTTATTAATCACTAAAATCATCCAGTTATTGGCAATTCTTACTGACTTTTTGTATTATTCATTGTTAACAAGGTTCCCATTTGATTTCATTTCGAATGATAACGGGCTTACCATACATTTCATGTTTTATGTTTGAAACTTGAACATCTTTCACAGTCAAAACTCTGGATGCAACTGATGGCCTGATTTAAACCAATATCTATAGTTGCTTCCAAAGAAATGCAAACAAAAGTTTCACCTACATTGCACAAAAAGCTTAATTTGTTTCTTTTGCCATTGGTCTTCATGTTGTTTTATCAAATCATTTCATTTCGGTGTTCTATTTTAATTAAGGTGAAGAGTCTGGCATCTTAGAAATCAGTAATCAATCTCAGTAAACAACATGCTGTCTCTGTTCTCAATAATCATCCTCTTTTTGTGCTTCATAGAAACAAAAGTGCATAAAAAAGCACATACATAAACTGTGCTCCACTTTTCCATAAATGCAGTGTGTAGATACATCAATGCCTGCTTAAGCTGAGTAATGATGGTTTGACTTGAATCCAATACCGTAGACACATCATAAGGCTCAACACACTCTGCTGCTTAACTATACTAACATCACATAACTGTTCACTTTGCAGGAATAACAGTCAGGTCCCAAGTGACGTTCAAGGGCTTGGGAAAGCAGATGGTGTTCAATAAAGTTTTACTCAGAACAGGAGCAGCTTCATTATAAGAAACACTTACAGCATTCATTTCATTAAAACTGATGCTTACAGAAACAACAAAGACAAGATAAACTCCTCTGGAATCTGACTACTCAAGTGGTTTTTCCCCCCTTATTTTCAAAAGAGTTCAAGTGTTTGCGAACCAAGAAAACTGCAGCCATGTCCTGGAATAAAGGGAAACAGTTGTATAAGCTTAAGTCACACTCACTTCACAGAAAGGCAAAACAAAGTAATTGTTGAGAGTCACGCATCAAAGATCTCAAATCTTAGCTCAAATATGAATGAGAGGAAAAGGACTGATATTTCAAATTTGTGTCAAGGACTAACTACTATGAAAGTGTCTTCTATTAGTCCATTAAGCATTAAGTACATTCCACATTAAGTTTGCTGGCTGTTATGGTTTAAAAATAGCTGAGTGTGTATGAAAAGGTTTTTTTTTCTTCTTTTTTTAACATTTAACGATGAGACAGGACACAAGTTTCTCCTTGCTCCCAGTTCAAATCGGGCTAAGCTTATCACACGTCCCTAAACTATCTCTCTGTCGGACCAGCAGAGGTTAAATTGGTATAGATCTTCTCATTTAATGGATAAATCAACAAACAACCGTTTCTTAAATTGCTAGACAGATCCCTTAAGAGCTGCCATTGATTTTAGAGCAATTTTCAAAGAATAGACAGCAAGCATTTCAATCATATTTTCTATTGTGCCATTTGCAAGTCCCCACCCCCTCCGCTCAACTCCATTCCTGCCTCCCCCTCTCTTCATTTACGTCCATCACAGACAGATACTAACTCACCTGGGAGTCTGTGAGTGAGGAACCTCTCATGCGTTCCACATTGCTGCCTCTGTGATTGCACTGTTTACAGCCAAAGACAACTGCAGCCTGGTGCAGTGGAGGGTAATTAGACCTGTGCTTTGCTCTGCTTGTGCTGTATGAGTAATCTGTTTGGCAGGAAAGGCAACTGGCCAACAGTTATTTACCTGTGGTGAGCAAAAAGCCAATGTGTTATGCTCACAGATAGTTGAAGAGTCTCACTTTGCCCTGTATTGTAATGGATTATTACTCCTGTTGTAGCAGTTGCACTTTTTGTAAACTGGATAGCTGTTCCCATTGAATGTTAATTTAGGCTTCAGATTATCAGTGTGGAAATGGTTATGGTCTAATGTCAGTTATTAGAAATTATTACCTTAACCTCTGATTTCCCAAACCCATGGATGCTCAACACCTGACAAGAGACTGAATAGTTAGAGGAAGGTTGTCTCTATTTCATATTCAGCCAATTTCTCCTTCTCCTCACGGGGAAAAATACCAAAGAAACACCTGCAGTGAATTTAATTGATTTTCCTAATTATCAGCCATGTAATTTTATGATAGTCATAGAACAGATATAATGAGTCATCATTTTCTCATAATTCTTCACTTGGTTTCTTGACAGCCAGTGAAACAACCATATTGCTCCTGTGTCTTGAATTATTTGTCTTAAATAATTTAAACATCAACATAGTTACTGGCATCCTGTTATAACATGATGGTAGGCTTTTTTTTTCACTGAGAAGAATGAGATGCTTTGCCAATTTTGATTTTAATAGTAATTAAATCTGGAAGTGCTAGAAAGATCTATGTTTCGCTTATGCAAATCCTAATTGTGGTAAAGTTTGGTTAATTAAGGTGAATGAGTACTGCTTTCTAAAGAAAAAGGTTCACTCAGGAAATTTTCCAATTCACCTTACCATTTTCTCTCTGCCAAATTCAACTAACTGAAAGAGATTTTTGTGCAGCACTTCTTCCAAAATTCAAGATGAAAGGTTCCTTTTTTATTTTCCTTACTGAGTTTTTTTTGGTCCTCATGCTACTCTCAGGGTCTGTTCTCCTAAGATCCCCAATAATGAGCGTGAAATTGGCTGTGCAAAGTTAAAAAAAAAAAAAAAAAAAATGTGCGTGCTATTAGAGGGTGTGCTATGGGTGATCAACTATGATTGCATGTCCAGTCGATAACTGGTCCAAAAGTGGTGCAGCCAACCCTGTTAAAATGAGGATATTGCATGTGCTACTGTCTGTCTTCATGGAGGCTTTAGGACAGTAGAGTGGCTGTAAATAAAACAAAAAAAGAAGTCCAAAGCTACAGAGTTGGAGATCTTGGTGAAGGAAATCAAAAAAAGAGAAAGTATACATGTACATATATCACAAGATTTATTTCCATTCAGTGTTGCATTTATTTTTCTCCAAGATCTTGTATTGATAATGGGAGGGTCTGACCACTGCACAAAGCCTTCTTCAGCCTATCCCAAATATTCTCAATGGAGTTAAGGTCTGGACTCTGTGGTGGCCAATCCATGTATTAAAAAGATGTCTCATGCTCCCTGAACGACTCTTTCAGAATTTTAGCGAGATGAATCCTGGAATTGCCATCCAGGAATATACCTGTTCCATTGGGGTAGGAAAAAATCCATTGATGGAATAACCCGGTCATTCAGTATATTCAGGTAGTCAGCTGACCTCATTCCTTGGGCACATGATGTTGCTGAACCCAGACCTGACTAACTGCAGAAACTCAAGAGCACGGCACTGCCCCAAGTTCCCAGACAGATAAAGGGATATCTGTGATGTATGGATTTGGAGAGTTTGAAAATCTAGTGTATCTATCAAAATCCAAGTATCATATTGAGTATAGGTATCTAGCATTATTTTACATACTTCATTTAAATGTAAGAGTTTTTCATGCCATCTCTTTGAATTTTACATCCTTGTTGTGTGACATTACAAGTTCACAATACTTGTCCATATCAGCAAGACATTTTAATATCAAACATAAGTATAACAGCAAAAAATACTGAAAGCCTTTTTTCCATGGTATGTCCCTCTTAAAGATTTTACCACTTTCATGATGGGAGAACTCTTCTTGCAACATAAACAACACAATAGTTTTATCGATTGGCTCTACACAAAGAGGTCAGAATTCAAGGTCAGTTTACAGATAGGGCTGATGCAGATCAAAAATCTTTATGAAGAAAATGCTGACATGTTCTGGTTGCAACATGGTCTCTGTGGGAACATATACTACTGCTGTCCTTCACAGCTTTAATAAATCATCAAATGCAGAAGACGGAAAATAACACAATAGTTCTCAAATGTCCTTTTTTTTCCTGATATACATGCGAGTCCCAGCTGAAATACAGATCATATAAAGTGTGAAGTGTTTGGAAATATTCTGGTTACCCTGCCTGAGATGATCTAATGAAATTGGAAAGCTTGTATTAGGAAGTGTTGTAACCAATTTTGCTTTGACATAGTTTAATAAAACTCGGAACCCTCTGAGACCAACTTAAAATAAACCAAGCACTGTGCCACACTGGTTTTGTAGAACTTAAATAAGTTGCTTGTAATCAGTCGTGTCAAGTAAGGTATCAGTTGCTTTCACGGAGGTACCTGTACAGTAAAAAAAAACACTCCCTCCAGCAGACAGCCTTCACAAGGAGCATCTCTGCATACTGATGTAATGTATTCCACACCTTCCCCTTGAGTTCTGCCACATCAGCTGCTGAGCGCCGCTTTGATGTTTCTGTTGTTAAAGCGGTACAGTCTCAGGACCTCTTTGATTGTACGAAATGTGCTGTGTGTTCGCTATTAAACATCTGTTAGCAATTTTAGTCTTAAGGATGAAGGTTCGGGTGCTGTTGTTGACCCGTAGATTCTCTTCATGTCTGTGTCGGGCTGACTTGAGCTCTTTTAAACTTTCGAATTTCACCTGATAAGCATAAGTCTGGATTTTTCCTGATGTAATTTTTCTTTGAAACAGAGCTCAACCTCTGCTGTGGCACACTTAGTTTTGATATGCATCACCCCGGTTTTACAGGATGTCATAAGGAGGGCGATTACACAGACTATCAACATCTTTTGTAAATTGTACCCTAAAGTTACTAATCATATGGGAATATGTATTGTAGAGTATCAGAATAGTTATTTCCTGGTTCAATGCATTTGCTCTGATTAAAATACCAATATTGCATCACAGCTGCTTTTTTTCTACAGCAAAATGATCTGCATGTTCCATATTAACCTGACCAGGGCCAGGGTTTTTCTTTTCTTTGATTACAATGTGAAAAAATGGAGTCATCTTATAACTGAGGCCTAACCACTGACTCATGTTGATAGTTGTCTGGGGTTGCTGCGATTATCTGTCAATCACAGCATAGGCACAGTGAGGGAAAATGGAAAGATGCATTGACTGTCTAGAACAAAGTGGATCAAATGCTGGGGCAAGTTAACAAACAACTGAGGTGCAGCTGTGATGCTGATCCCCCAAAAAAAGGTTGGGTGATGCAAAAGAGATGTCAAACAACTGTCAGGTAGCAAAAAATGTATGGAGTTATGTAGTGTTATATCTGAGGACGGCAAGTCCAAAAGGACTATCTGAAAATGCTTACTGCAAAAAATGAAATAAGATAAAAAAAACTTATGATCCTCACAATATCCGTTTTCAAGAGATTGACAGGAGGGTGTGTGAATTTTTTGTTGAGAAACAAACATTTTGATTTATCAGAGTCTTGGTCTTAGGTTTTCCAAATGTAAACAATCTGTCCCTGTGTTTGGTACAGAAAGTTCAAGTGCTGAAGCAGAAAAAACTAGTAGAAAATCCTTATATATTCCTTATATATTAAATTCTCTTCAAGTTTCACACCAATCAAGACATGGAATGGTATCGACATGTTTAAAATGAAATAGCTTTCACAGCAGTTAGAATGACATCATAAAGTCCAGTTATTAAGTCCAGTTACAAATACAATTTTACGCAGCTACCACCACAGCAGTCACATAAAATTACATTTACCCAGCAGGTAGACTCAAAAACTTGGGCAGTCTTAATGAGAAAAGTTATGGTATGGGGTGGCCAGCTGGCGAAGTCATGCTTTAGTACCAAGTACTCGCAACAGGGTTCATAAGTAATTTGTTTAATAGTCCAAAGCTGGCCTGCTTTCATACTATAAATTGTGAAAGAAAACTTTAAGACTCCCCTGTTTTAGTTTGTGATGTGAATAACTCTTATTATCTTTTTATCCTCTTCATCATCAAAACTGGTTATGCTTTGGGTCAAGGGTAGCAAAACTTCATAAGCAAAATGCAATAATTAATGACAGTGTGTTGCTTTGCAAGCCCAGAATTTTAAAAACACTGATTCTTGCATGTTGTGTCTACACCATTCAAATTTGTTACGAAGGCATCAACATACTCTGTCGATGAAACACCCTCCTTAGAATTCAGGGATTAATGGTGCCTGACTTGGGGTTTTCAAAGATGTTCGCCATGCCAGGCCACAGCTTACCAGAACAACGTACTCAAGAGTTAGGGTAAGGGTTGTGGTAAATGATTATATGTTTTAAGTGAGAGCTAAGAATCAACAGAACAACTTATCTTGACCTGTGTTCATTTCTGATTGAGCCCCTCCATTTAGTTTTCTGAAAAATACTTCTTGCTGAGGAAGGGCATGAACCTAAATGTTGTCCTAATCTAGAAAAGTAGATGTGTCATTTATTCAAGGCCCATGGTAGTCAGCAAGTCTTCTTTTTCTGGATTTATTTTAAAGAACTATCTACAGAGAACCTGATTTTGAAAAAGGAAAAAAATGGATTTCATTATTTTCTGTTTTTAAAGCAACCCTCACATCTTAATATCAAATGGTATTATGTCTTCATGATGCACTTGACTTGAACTGAGCTATTGTAAATGTTATTAGCAATGCCTGGGATTTCCCCATCATGATTTGTCAAAAGGTCCATTGTGAAACAAGCTCATCAAACCAATAATGCTCAGCAAGTGTCGTGAATTAGCTAATAGTGAAATGGAAAGTTGCTGCAGGGCTTATCATGGGCAGCATTCATGGCTGAAAATTGAAAACTTTATGAAATTAGAGATGCAAGTGAAAACTAACACGCAAGCAATTCTACTCTTACCAAGCAAGAGTAGCCTTACCAAGCAAACATGTAAAATGATTTTTAAAAAGTGACAGAATTTCTTTAAATTATAAAGGTTCAGAAGGCCATGACATTTGTCCCCTACTCCCACATCAAATATGAATGTATCACTATTTGCATCCAATGTCATCTTTCAAGCCACAAATGAATCAGATGCTTTTTGCCTAGTCGTTACAGAACACATAAACTCACAAGGATCATTTTAAATTTAGGGTCAAATGGTCATTGCCAGGATTCATGTTTTACATCAGAAAACCATGACAAATGTTTTATTTTCAGCTGTCACAGAAGGATGAAGTTTTTTATGGACAGAGATGCAAATAGGTTTACATTGACGCGACATAAAATCCCTTAACAAAAAGAAAATGAAAATACATATTCTTAGAGGACATAAGATGCCATAAAAGAAGCTTGCTTAAATGTCAAAATAAGAAGTGTTGATACTAATCGTAGAGCAATGAAGAAATAACAAGAAAGTTATGAGCTTGGTACGACAGGAAATTAATCATGCATTTCCTCTCATACACCTTTCTTTGGGAAGAAAAAAAACTTACGTCAACACTATGAGCCTTCATTTACAAGTTTTCCTTTGGTGTGATTTACACAGCTTTGTTAAGTGCATGCTGTATTTTCTGGTAATAAGTTTAGCTGGAGCTGTTTGTGGGTTGCTCTAATTAGTTGCTTGTCCCACATGCTATCTCTCTGATGTGGTAATGTGTGTTATGGATTGTGAGAGTGCGAACAGAATTAGAGTAAACAAGTCTATTGTGCTCGGGTTTTTTTATTTATTTAATTATTTATTTTTCAGTGAGAAGTAAAACTACACCTTTACCTTTATTTTTTGCGTTATTTTTTCAAACGAAATGGCCTGCAAGATACATTTTTTTATATGGTGAATAAAACAACATGCACAAGCACGATGGAGACTAATAAATAGCTTTTCATGAATATCCACTATAGTTTCTTTGAAGGAGTGTTATACAGATGTTTTTTGATCTACATTGTGGGGTTGGGGGGTAGGGTGAGTGACTATGATTGAAAGTCTCATCCTCTACAACACCAGATTGGACTTCAATACCAGACATCACGCTGTACTCCCTGACCAAGATGAATACATATCAGGCAGCAAAATTTCCCAAGATGTGTCCACATGCTGATGGTAGGAAGCTGTTGTATTTTGTTCTTACTTTCTGAAATACACCACACCTTTTTTTTCCCAGCTGGAGTGAGTTTTTTTCCCTTCTCATTCTTCAAAAAATCAAATACAAAGGCATTTTGTAGAATTGAAACAATATTGAGTGCAAGATGTTACATTTTGGGTATTTGTTCAAGAGTCATCAGAAAACTACTTCTGCTCCTCAAATGTTTTCTACTTTTTTTTCTCCAAATTAGATGATTTCAGCAGCCATCGATCTAGAGTGTCCTGAGATGTGTTTGTGCATAAGCAGCACATAACTGAAACTTTTAACAGACTCTGCCTGCAGCCAATGTGATGACCTCCCCTGCTGTGCGTGAATCACCCACACATCTGCCACCATTCCAAATGACGACAAAAGTCTGTTTGATCAGTGACAGCAGTCTGAGAGACCGGCCAAACTCAGGGAACGACACAACACTGACCCACCGGGACTTTCTTTAGAGCCAAGAGGAATTTGCTCCATCCCAATCAGAATCAATGATCCAACTTGTCCAACTTGAGGCACGACTGGCTGCATCCATCACTGTGACGCTTCATCCAGAAAAAAAAAAAAAGAAACAACAGAGTGGTGGGAAACAAAAATTTTTGCCAGGATTCCTACAAATGAGGACATAAATAATCAAAGGTTAAGCTTATTTAGACATTTTATTCATCTTCTGCGATATTAATGCTTCATTTGTCTTCATTTATTTAACATGATAAATTATGTTTCTTTGCATCTTGTCTTTCTTTGCACATGCTTGAGAACAAATCAGGCGATGAGAGTAATCAGTGTTTGCCGTTTGATTTAGCACCTGGCTAAATTGTATTGTGTGAAATACTTGATTATGATTGGTCAAAACTCTACACCCGGGACAGTCTAGTCAAATCCAAATAGACAGGGATTTCATTCTTCTGTTCACAACACTGGATGTGATAAGTTTCAATTCCAGTCAGTGTTTGGAGCCTTATGACTTAGACACTAAGATTCCTGACTTTTTTTTTCTTTGTTATAATATCAGAGAAACAAAATACCAATTAACACACAGCAGATCGAGGTGGATAGAAAGTCAGGCACCAGAACTTTACACCCATTGGCTTTCAAAATAGGATATACTGTGTCAGTGCCAGATCATATTTCCCTTTTCTGCAAAAACCAAACAGCATTATGAGCAGAGCCAGGTCAACAGGTTTGAGGAATTAAGCACCCAATTAAAACAACATAAATCAGGAAAGGCTCATCATTGAGGAGGGAAATTAGGGACAACCTTGCTCTCATTGCAAAACTCTCGGTCCACTCCTGCAGAATGGCCGCTTGCTGCAATCCATCCAGTGTGTATTGATGGACAAGGGAAGACAAAGCCAAACTGTAATGGCGCAGAGATAGAACAGACAAAGATCTATTGCAAGTCTGGCATAAAGGCAGCGCCTCATCCTTGCCTACAATCTAAGAAGCTAGTGGTGCAAAAGTGAGGTAACCCTCATCACTGGATTTTGATCCAAATACCATGTTTTCTTAACCACCAGCTCACTTTGCATTATGCCTTCCAAACAAAACAACATCAAATCTATGTCTGGGCATGGGACAATATACCTTGTCTTGAGATATTATTTACGATTACCACAATCACAGTAGTAGTTTAAAGATATATTTCTTCATTTGCTTGATTTTTCTTGAATGTATCTTTATTTCATACACAGTTGTCCAATAATGTAATGTCTTATGTGTAAGAATACACACCAACTTTTGTTCAGTCGACAATCCTGGGAAAAAAAACAAAAAAACACCAAGCGTTCAAATCCTGCCATGTGATAGTGGGGAGGCCTCAAAGCCGAACAGAGATCAAGGGAAATGCCAGGGTGATAGAAAAAAAAAAGTATGGAAATCAATAAAAATGCTCTTTGGCCTGACAGTTTTCAATGATGATAACTAGGACTCAGGATGTACCAGGCAGCATTTTGTTTTGGCCCTGGGTTTGATTGACAAATAATGGCCCCACAGTTGTTGTTTTTCTTCGCTCCGCACACAGTGTGTAACGGACACCCGTCTCACCAGCTAGTGGCATTGGGGAATAATTACAGGGGGCCGCCTGAGGTAAGGCCTGGCAGAGAGAGTTCGTTAGTAATGAGGGAGACGGGCGGGGATGGAGAGAGGGAGGCCTGGGAGGCTAGATAGCCTCACAAAGCACAACAGAAAAAAGAGAGCTCTTGCTATAGCTGAGCTCAGTGCAGACTAAACACTTTGCCTCAGCACAACAACTTATCACAGTCCTCACTGTCTGTAAAAAAATCTTCACGACTGTTACAAGGAGGGAAAAGAAAGTAGTATTGTGACGCTCATGGCCCACCTGTGCCTGATGGTATTTAACTCATTTGTATGGAAGTTTATGGAGAAAGGGCCACAAAGGGGCTTTGTTTGTACCAGCATGCATGCAAACATATGCTTCTAGCTGTTATTCAAATCACCAAAACCACCAGGGTAAAGTGCAGCTGCAGATTCATATGGAAAAAAATGTGCACTTGAATTAATCATGTAAATAAAGCAAGTTGAGTGACAAGGGGAATTCAAATCTGTTTAAGGCAAGAGATATGCTCACCTTATTGGAAAAGCATAACTCACATTCATTAACAAATTATGTACTAGTAAAAATGCTACATTGAGTAAACACATGTGCTACTATCTCCCGCATCTTGTTTTTACACTACTTACCCACCACATTCATAAACTGATGATTAAAGAAGCTGTACATGTAAAGGGTCCATCAGTATTGAATAAGCTGATTTGTCTTGTCCAAGTATGCTCATGTGAATGCAAAAGCTTGTATTACATTGTCAATTGTTACTTGTGAGAGAAGTAACTCATCTAGAGTCCCAGCCATGATCATACAACAGATACTACCTGAAAAGAAGATACAAATTTTTAATGCTGCATTGTTCAGCCCTATTAAGGAGTAACTCATTAATGTAAGTATATGCTGATACGTTAAACTAATTTCTTTGCCCTTTTCACCATGACAATTGGTTTATAAGATGCACTTTTAGCAGTTATTCCCAGCTAAAGAACAAAGAACAAATTATTTCCAAAAAATCTTTAGCCATTTTGCACACCAGCTTCAAAAACTGTTCATGTCTCTCCCCCTGCATCTGATTGGTCGCACAGCACTCAGTCAGTGGTTGCAAAAGATTTTCCCTTTATTTTGACCAACTAGATTAAAAAAAAAAAAAAAAACCTGAGAAAAGAAAGTAATCCAGTTTTCAAATAAAATAGCTTAAATTGTTCACAGACAAGAACGGGCTCACAGAACCCAATAAAATAAACTTTTCAGAGACATTTTTGGACTGAAAGTACTTCTCTAGTGTCTGGCAGAAAGATGATATTGAAATGGTAGCAGGCAGTGATTTCGCAGATGCAGACTTGGCTAGAAAAAATAAAATGCAGGAGGCCAGTTCAGAGCATTTTCCCTCACACAGTTCCCACAACCAAGAAGCCTCTTGTAAACCAATAGGACTTGTATCCTGGAATATATAGTAATTGCTGTCATCCTTCAAACTATTCTCCCGCATTTGCCGATTAAGCCTCCTTGATGGTTTGTTATACAGTAGTCAGATGTAAGTGCTCATTCACTGTCCCAAGTGTGTTGGTTTATTCAATTACATAAACTGCCTCTGCACAGCATTCATAGGAGTTCAGAAAGTTGTAAGTTGTGAAATCCAGTAGGACAAGTTAGACTTACCCAGGGAAGGAAGGGGGGAAAAACGAACAGCGAGAAATGAGAGAACAAGAAGTTGTTACTCCCACAGGACACAGGCCATTACCCAGTCAGTGGGTGTGATCTTGTACAAATACAGCTCCCAAACTATCATACAACACTCCAATTTAATCTATCAAGAGACAAATCATAGCCCGCTTCACTGGACACCAAAGATGATTTAGTGTGTATCACTAGCAGTTTGTTACAAGAAAACTTTGAGAGAGTTCATGCCATATGCTCAAGACAGGAAGTTTTAAATATAGAATTCAGATTGGAGATAGAAGCGTCAGCATATATATGCAAATACTGGTTAAAAAAGGATCTATTATTATAGAAGTAATTGGCATGTGCTGTAATGTTGCTGTGTTTAATGCTCCTTTGTCTCTCACTACCATGGATCTATCCCTCGAGAGCAGTGAAATCTTACTTTTTTAAAGCAGCAGCATCTTCAGGGGTGAGAAGTGTGTGCATGGTCCACACAGTACAGTACAGTAAAGGGCAAACTGGGAGTCTCTGTTGTTGTATAGCACCAGGTTAGCCGCAGCTCCTGTAGTTTGTATTCGCACTGCAACAATCACGAAGAGTTCCCTGGACTCAGAAGTCTCAGGCTAGACAGCTGAGGTTAAGAGGCTTTCTCTTTTACTTGTTTGTTGTTCAGGCCCAGAGTTGGAAAGAGGAAAGCAGGCAGGTAACGGGCAACTACGAACAGGCAAGGCAACCTCAGAGGCAAGAGCACAAAGAGCAACAAAGCAAACCCATACAATCTGACAAATGACATATATACTCCAACACTAATGAGCTGATTCAAGACAGGAAGCTCGCGGAGGGTGTCTGGAGGGCAGGTGTGGGAGGGAAGCAAGTGATAAATACACAATGCACAAAACAAACCCACAGATGAACTGGAGCACTAAAGTTATATTTCTACTGGACCAATAAAATGTTGAGTCATATAAATACCTGCTTTGATCAAGTGCTCCTTTATAAGAAAGCTCAATGATGATGTCATGAAAGTGTCAGCAGGGCAGCACTAAAGAGCGCAGAGAAAAGTCACATATCGAAGACTGGTTCAAAAGTCTTACAATTTCTCCTGTAATTTCTTCAACCAACATGAAGCCCTTTGTATTTGTCTAATTCAGTTCAAGTCCAAAGATGTTTGAGTTTAGATTCAAGAGTTTTGATTCAAATCTGATGGAGGTCATTCAAAGCAGTCTGCAAATTTGTTGCATGAATTACAAAGAAAGACAGGGTCTGAGGCTTTGTTTATTTTATGAGTATGAATGTTCAGTGAGCTTTAAGTGCATCGTTTAAAACAAAACTGAAGTGTGTTTAGATTTTGTTGATACAAAGAGATGGGGAATGAGTGCTGGTGGTAGGTCGTTTGCATAAATATCCTCTTGTATTAAACATCAATGCATACTTGTAAGTGGCCAAGTTAGCCAAGGAAAGCAGTGTTGAGTTTGCTTCATATCTGCAACACATGTGCCACAGGCACAAAGGGTCTTTGAAACCATTTATTTGTATTTTTATTGATGACTTTTTTTGCAGTATAGGTCAGTGACAGGCACAACCAGGCACCAGGGTCAAGTTAAAATTCAGTGAGTTTTTTGTTAATTTGTTTTCTTTTTTGTTTTGTCAATGTTAGATACATATGTCAGGGATATGTCAGGGATATGTCAGAGAGTGCTGCGCGGTGATGCACTTTACCTTCAATTGGAACATTGAGGCAACCACAATGGCAGAGTGTATTAGGGTAAAAAAAAATGAGAAGGAAAAAGAAGAATATGAAACAGTGGAAGAAATACCTTGCACAGGAATATATGATATATTGCAAAGGTAGGAAAATAAATGCACCACTGAAACATGAAGGCAGGAGAATTGGAGTGGTTTATATCGTAGACACAAAAGAAGCGCAAGAGGTTGAATAAAACTTAAGTTTTTATTGAAAAGAGCATATCACATTTTATGGGATGGCACTAAGGGCGATCTATCTCCACCCTAGCTACTATGCATAGGGAACACCCCTGCCCATTACAACTAAATAATAACCAAATAGCATGACAACAGGCTCATAAAAAGTCTGACAAGTCACTTTGGACTCATCAATTTCTAGACTGTCAACTTCAAGCCAAAGTTGTCAAATGAAAGCCATCATATCAAAAGAAATCCAATGACAGGCGACTTAAAGCTTCAACGACCCAAAACAAGCAGCAGAAAAATTCTGACAGTGCCAGAAACTTCAGAAAACTCACCAGAATATGGATCTTGCAAGGACACATATTTGGAGTTCAGAAACAGAATCAGCTCAGAAAATGACTGGCAACCTGCCAAACAGTCTTTAAAACAATTTCCACCGTATTATATTTCTTCTTTTTCTTGGCATCAGCTTTATAATTTCCCTGTCCTTCTGTTCTTCTGAGCTTTTTACATTGCATAGAAGTGACAGCACTACGAGGGAAGACTGTTTATTCTTTAGCATTTTCAAAATGCCAGGGAAATGTAGAGATGAATCACGAAAGTTGGTTTTATTTGTCTGCAAGCATATGTCTCTTTGTTCATTTCTCCTATCACTGTTTCTGTGATAAAATGTTTTTGTCTCATCTCACATCTTCTCTGGCATTCAGAAATATCAAAACTACTTCTCACCTCCCCTCAAGTTATGGCTCATTTATGGTTTTTATAATACCCGTGGCTGTTTTTCACCTTGGCAGCTCAGTACAGTTATCGTTGCACACTTAGTCACTGACCTTGATTATGTAGTGAAAATAGCCTAGTTTCACCGATTTTCATGAATCAACAGAGCAGTGCCAACATTTTTTTCTCAGTGCCATCAGAAAAATATTAGGACATTTTTTCTTGTCTAGTAAAATCGCCATTATATGTTTTACTTGATCAGAAAATACATTTTGGATGTAATAGCAACAAAATAGTTGGCTATAAACATTGCTGTCTCTTTCCTAATAGCTTTCTGAAACTAAGCACAGCTGTCTATGCTTGTTTGCTCAGGGATCCCAGAACTGTTGTCATTTTGTAGATGTCAAACTGCTCCTCTAACAGGGTTAAAATGAATTCAGAGGCTATTGCAGCACATTGCCAGACAGCACTGACCACTCCAGACCAAAACCTGTCATGGAAACTAAACACTTGCTGTACACCACTTAGTGATCATTGTTTTGTGTCATGTAAAAGTCTGAAGAAGAATTTCTCCTCTAAAATAATCTCAAACTGCCTTTGACTTCTCCTTGTTGTGGAGGATAGAAAGTGCAGACTGACGGGTGTGGATGAATATTCGATGTATTAGCACCACGCAGTCAGGTAACTCTATGCACGGACCCCCGAGGATGCTGGGAAAGGGATCGTCAGGATCAAAGGGAACGTGGAACACAGCAGAACGAGGGATCTCAGGGCTTAGGGCCTCATTAGGAATATTACAAAGGTAAGGCTGGGAATTAGCGCTGAGACAGTCTTAATACAAAACCCTGGAAAGGATGGCTTATGCATGTTTTACCGGCATAGGTAGGGGATTTGGCTGTAGTTAAAAAGTACTGATCTGGTGTCATTATGCTCATAATGATCAATCTCACAGAGGTAGGATTTCTGACCTTGAATATTAAACAATGAAAAAGGCACTACCAATATGTTAAGCTTTATGTAAGACAGAAATAAGCAGAAATGTTAAATTTATGTTAGATTTGAATTGAAATAGAGATTTGGGAAAGTCTAGAGCCTTGCTGCTATCATTGTTAATGTCTTTGGTGCATCAAGTTGTACTTCAAATAGACTCCCTAACTGAGGTGGGCTGAGTATAAGCTTTGTTAATTAGTTTCCCTTGCGTGAAAGACAAGCACATATGTAAGCGATACGTACATTTAAATAACAAAAAAACTGGGGGACTTCGGGACTTAATATCAGAAACAAATGGGTGACATCAGAGACTGCATTTTTATGTTATACAGTGCAAAGCAAAACCTTTTGGCCAGGTACCCATCCATCTACTGTTGCCATATAGAAATATTACTATGTTTGGTTTAAGTTGATTTGATTCCCTTGTGAAATGTCCATAATGAGTAAACCTACATAAAGGATCCACTTTTGGCATGAAGTCCAAAGTTATTCAGTGAAAAGCAAGATGGCTGCAGACATTGTTTACAAACTCACTCCCACACTTTTGAGCTTTAGCCAAATCTCTTAAAAAAAGAAATCAATTTATCATTAACACTAACTGTTTGCAGAGTTTTAGATGGAGTGAGAATGGCAAGCCAGCTGTTCAGGAACTACATCCTTTCTCCGTTGTTGTGAAAGTGTTTGTGTGTGTGAGATTGGGCAGGTATTCATGGTGTCCATATGCACTGTCAACGCCCAGGGGTAACCCTCCAATGGTGTATTTAGCATGTGATGATGAAGAAGAAAAAGATAGAGAGGGGTGAGACTGCAACACCATCTGGGCCATGGTGTCAGAATCCAGCAGAGGATGATGGAGAGCTCCATCCGGATACCTCAGGGGTTAGCAATAGAGGCAAACTCTCATTACCATCAGAGCTAATCAGATCCTGAAACATGAGTCTTTGGGACCCATGGCTGTGTATCAATGTTGTGTTCATTTGTTATCAGGTGATAATGATTGAATACACCAAGGAGCCCCAGGGGGACGAAGCGTTGTCAAGCATTCCTGAGGAAGGTTTCTAAGACACAACACTGCATCATCTTTGGAACTTGAAGAAGTTAAAAAGATGACTAGAAGAGCTGGAATAAGTTCAAGTGTTTACATCCCAGAAAAAATATGCAAAATATTTCACATACTTGTTGCTTATTGAGTAAGTTCACTGTATTCCCACACACTGTAGTTTCCAACTTGGTCCACTCTCTACCACACCTTGGACTGCTTAACACAATGAACTAAATATAATTAGTCAATTACACAGAGGCACATATTCACACACACACACACACAGGAGGGATTTGCAACAGTTAATGAGAATAAGAGAGACAAGGGAGAGAAATGAGATGACTGTAATTAAATAACTTGATAGTTTGACCCTCCATACTCCTGTTTGATTGTTGGCATATTATTTGTTAAAGACCAAATCTTGTTTGTTCAATTTTCATTCGCTTATTGCTGATGATCTGATGTTTCCTCAATACTTTGACAAGAGATGTTTTTAAGAATATTCTACAGCGTTCATATTTTAATTGTGGACTGTCAAAAAACATCTTCATTCAACATTTTCTGTATGTCAACAGAAAACTAA
Organism: Thalassoma bifasciatum; assembly: GCA_008086565.1. Lineage (NCBI taxonomy): Eukaryota > Metazoa > Chordata > Actinopteri > Labriformes > Labridae > Thalassoma > Thalassoma bifasciatum. The sequence goes on from RPOG01000083.1 coordinate 146,285, forward strand.
AACTACAGCCCCACTACCAATATCAAAGAGGAGTAGTTTTTGCATTATGGTGACAGCAGTTTAAGTCAAACTGAATGATAAGTGGATAAGAGTGCCCGAGTAAATTACCTCTGTCTTCCCCCCGTATTCTTGTAATGATATGTAATATCTCACTGTGTACATGAGAAACAGGCAACAGATTTCAGACAAGTGTGATTATGGTAAAATAATATATATCTTTGTACATTATATACAGTTCAAAATGCTGCATTGTAAAGATGATATTTAAGCAGTTACATACAGTCAACAGTCATCTGCAAATCAACTGTCTAACAAAAGTTTAAATTCAGACAGACCACCCGAAGCACCACAGTGCACCACCTTGTCCATCTCTAAGTAGTTAATAAGACATTGACAAAAACTTTTGTAATTCCCCTGATCCTGCAGAAAAGAAAGCAGGCATAGTTTTATCCTTTCATAACACTCTTCCTCTTTTTATCTTGTGCTCACTGTTGTGTGGGAAGCAGAGAAGCAAATCCCAGTGGCATCTGTTATTTAATTGTTAATGCTAAGCATAAGGTTATGTTACTTGTGTTCCATGCTGGCCTCACTCTCCTTGTTAACACGGGTCCCAGGGTACATTTTGTTACAGTGCTGCATGATTCATCAGTGCAGTCAGGGTCAGGCGATATATGCACTGTACTCCTCGGGCGTGAAACCAAACACTTAATACTCGTGTCAAGAGAATACTGTAGCAGTTGACACTCTTCTTGGGCTGCCTAATGATATGTGGATCCCGATACTATAGCTGCTGCTATTTGTAAATTACTTTCTTGAATTATTATTCCTGAAAAATGCAAAGGTCAGCTATTTTATGAGTTGCTTATTCTAATAGAAAGATGAAGAGCCATGGTACAAAGGAAATTTAACTTTTGCTTAGATTCATATCCGTAACTATTCTATAAATATAAAGAATATCTCACAGTTTCACCAATCAGTGAAATAAAGAAAGTTCTCAAAATGCTGCTTGATAAAAGTAAAATCACTGAATGCACAAGAAGGATAATGATAGAAAGAAATCCCTTTTATCTCAGATAAACCAATCTGTAAACCAGGAAGGACTAAACAGACTAACTGCATGTATATTGTCTTTGTATCAGCTGCTGTGGGACAAAACTATCAAAGTAGTTTGCAAGGCAAAATTTCAATTAACTCACTATCTACTTTTACATAGCAGTAACTCAGTCAATGTTACAGTTGCTTTTCTACTACAATATTAGAAAATAGTAATTATTAACTAGTAACCTTTTTCAGCGACATACATCACAATGTGCAAACTCAAAACTGAAATTTAATGGTCTTTATTCCCTTCTTTTGTCTTGCTTTTTTTGGTGTAAACCCTCTTCATTTTGTATCGGTTGCCCTTTAGTCACGCAAACATTTTTTCTCCTTTCATCTTTTACCACATCAGTATTCATATTAACTGCACTTGGTGGTACACCTCCTGTTTCTCCTAGTTAGTAAAATGTGAAGCACCACAAACTGCAAACTCAACAACTCCATGGTCACGGATGAACCAGTATGTTTACTTATTTACCTTGATTGTGATGGCCAAAATAACAATCATGTTACAGCTTGAAGCATGATTCCCATCACTAAAACAGCAGGAACACTTTATATTGGCAGTGTTTAAACTTTGACTGCAGAAAAATGTGTGATCTGACTTTTGAAAAAGAAAAGTTTGAAGTTGACTGAAAATGGAAGTCTAACAAAACAATAACAAGATAAGTCTCTGAAGGTAAAATGAAATGGTTGTCACTCTTAGAATACTGCTCAGCTCACCTGTCTTTCATTTTGTATTTACCCATGTGAATCGTTGGTTTGATAGAATGAGGATAATTGCTTGATTCAGTGAAGACTCCATTCATATCTGCTGCTGCTGTCATGTTAACCTAATGTCAAGCATGGTTGAGAGGTGCGTCATTTTAAATAACGTTGATGCATGGAAGGATTTGTGAGTCAGTCATTCTCTTTTTGCTTCCTCTGCTTACTCTCGGGGTTACTTCACTGTGAGAAACCTTGGTGCCTAAAAAAGGATTACTTGACCACTGCCTATGAACACTACAGATGAGAGGCAGCTTTTGACAGCAATAAGCTAAACATAAGCTAAACAATGCAGCAATAGGTCCCCAGCTGTGTCAGTGACCCCATAATATATCACATGCATACTTCACTCCACCTACTCCCTTTTTGATAATATATGAAGAACTCTGTTTCTACGTCTTGACATGTGTTTCTATCAACCTTACAATGTCCCCACTCTTGGTGAAAAGAAAGATGCCTGGATATTTAAACACTGCACAATTTACAGCTGGTGTCTATAGTGTTTTGGCTCAGGTCACAGATTAAAAATATTAACTGATTTATGTATTTTATACTTTAGATCGTCCAGTTGTGACAGTATGTGGGGCTCCTCAGACATCCTTGCTGAGCCCACTTTACACTGTTCCTGATAAAGCTAACTGTAAAGATTCAGACACCTGACATGGACTAGTGTCTGACTTTTCCCTCAGCTGAATTTTACTTAGAATATAGTGCAGAGATCTGAATGATTACATGCCCCTATTTTGTGCATGCAAGATATCATAGATCTGTCTGTCAATCTAAACTGAGCAGAATGAATTACTACTAAACAGTCCTGCAAGAACCCCAGCCACTACAGATACACTGCACACCTCACATTATTTAACAGCTCTGCCTTGGCTGCAGCAACAGATCAGGGTTGATTTTGAGATTTCACTATTCATTTTTATACACTGGCTGCTCTGGCTCCCAGCTATATCACTGAGCTTTTTAAATCCCTATGAGCCCCTAGTTGCTGCCTGAGATCATTGGGAAGGTCACTCTTAGCTGTGCCCAAATCTAATTTAAAAAACTCAGGGTGACCTTGCTTTTGCTATTAAGGCAAAGCTTTGGAATGACCTCCCCGAGGAGAACAGGTTTCATTAATGAGTTTTAAATCTCTTCCTCCAACTTCTGACTTGTGTTGTCTTAACCCACTTTACGCCCACAGCAGTGACTTCTTCTTTAAATGGTAATATGCATGTCTTTTTTTAATCAGATATTACACTAATCCAAGACGTGTGTTAAAGCTACAACATATCAGCTTTAAATTCCATTCCACAAACAAAGAAAAAAAAATGTTATCTTAAAGTTAATGCTTTAAATATCTGAATAGATGATGGTGGTGATGCTCCCAGTGCATGTGAACCAATTTGTTGACACTTCAATCATCCCTCGACTGAAACTACAATCACTGGACCAGTAATCTCCTTACTTTTCCTACTCTGTTTGCATTGCTTCTCTTTATGGGGGTACAGAGCTCTGACACCCTTCAATGATTGAAATAAATCTGTAATACATTTTGGCAAGGCAATTAATATTGCAACAGGAGAAGCCGTTTCAGAGGTCCATCAAAAACTGCACTTAATAATTAATCCTGAAAGCTAAATTCAAAACCAATCCATGCTTATAGTTACTGCTCAGTGAGTGAGCAGCCAGATTTTGAGTGAAAGAGAGATGCCCTTTCAGATGCTTTGAGAGCCTTTAGATTTATGGGTAGCCTATATATAAAATTTGGATGTGAGCCATTCGGTGCGGAATTTGCATGTTCTCCCCATGCACGCATTGGTTTTCCTGGGGTACTCATGCTTCCACCCACAGTCCAAAAACATGCTCACTAGATCAATTTGTGATTCCAAATTGCCCATAGGTGTGGGTGTGTGTGAGAAAGGCTGTGTGTTTCTGTGTGTCAGCCGTGCCATTGACTGGAGGCCAGGGTGTACCCTACCTCTTGCCTTAAGACAGCTGGGATAGGCTCTAGTCATCCACAACCCTGAATAGAATAAGTGGTGGAAAATGAAAAAAAAAAAAAATGAATGAAAGCTTCAATGACAAATTATGTTGCTCAATAATGGTTACAGAACTGTAATCGATTCTCAGCTAAAATTTCATTCTTGATATTATTGTGCTTCAAATGCTCTTTTTTTATATCCATAAATAAACTTGACTTTTACCACATATGTTTTGTAAAAGTGTATTGAGCATAATCAGTGACATAAATGGCCCTAGTTACTTCATAGATTCATAACAAAACTACTGCCTCCCCCTATTATGAAGCCAAAACATCATGAGCTCCCTGTGGTCTCTGTTTTTGGTATACATCATGAAGTCAGGTTTTTACTATGCCAGTTTGTGATCAACCATTCATCACACTTAGTTGTTTTTCTTTTTGATGTAATTTATGTAACTTTAATACTTTTTAATGCTAAAAAAGAGGTTGTGGTTATGATTGACAAGTGTGGTTCCTGTTTTGTTCTCCACCAAATCAACAGTGAGGAGAAAGAACATGCAGAGAAAAACTGATAGATAATAAAATAAGAGTTATTAAGTTTTACATAACTGGTAGTGTGGGCTTCAAATTGACAAGAATTTCTCCTTCTGAAGAACTAGATATCTTCAGTAATCGTCAATCCTTTGGCTCCAACAACCAGATAAGATTGTGTATGGCATGACTCAAAGGTACGTTATCAAGGTAGTACATGAGCACCCATTACAGTGGTCACATAGAACAAAAACACAATCCCTGCTTTTATTGTCAGAGGTATCAAGAACTAGCAAATGCTACAGTTTCAAAGCTTGAATTTAACATGAGATGTGTTTTTGCTTTTTGTAAAATGACCAAAATACTTTGAACATGGAACTCCTTTCAAAGCAAATTGACTTGTTTATTTGTTTTCCCACACAGGAGAGCAATATCATGCCTTGCTGAAGTACCAGCTGATCACTATGCACAAAAACATGATCTGTTCACAGGCATTCTCTTTGCACCAAATACTGCACTGTCTATTGCTGGTTAGAGCCTTATCTCCACCTACCCTGGCCACCTATGCCAGCACATCCACTTGGGCATGGGGTAGCTCTTAAAGTGATAACACTGCACATGGTTGCTATCCTGCTGCTCCTTATTATGCCTCTGGTACACCAACTGCATGGCTGCTGGATAAGCAGGGAACAGCTTAATGCAGAGCAATGAGTGCCAGACATAACCACATCTCCCTTTGTTGTTATAAAAGGTTTATCTTGTGATTAGAGTGCTCATGACTGAACAATGTTTGATGGCAGATTTATTTAAAATGAAACAATGTCTCTGACATGCAACATTAGTCACTAAATTTCCCAAGCATTATTTGTTATGCAGCCCTGCAAGAAACCAGCAGAAATTGAATACGTTATGAGCCAAATATGAGCTCCGCTGCAAGGTCTGAGCTTTATGCTCAGCTTTTTTTGAAGTCAGATATGTGAAAGAATATTGCAGTTATTCTTTTGCCTCAGCTGGAGTCAAACACGAACTCAGAGCTGTTTTTAGGTCCACTGACTTCCATACGCATTGTTAAGAAGTGACACAGTTGGCATTAAATTGTTCTCTTCCGCGCTCTCATATGCATTCATTTCAGAGACCGGCAGCAGCTTGAACAATTTTAACCACAGGAACACTTTGCACTGCAAAAGCCAAACACCAGTCATGTTGTTTGCTTTTGTGAATGATAGTTAATGGAGATACATTCACTGTGCTGTCCTTAATTCCTCTGACTGCTGGAGTGACCAGCAGACAGTGGCTTGTCACCCTCTCTTACCTCTGTGAACACTGGATGTATGTTAATACAGTCAAATTGAGAAAAAGAATTCTATAGCGGAACTGACATTTAATCGAATTAAGTCTTATGGTAAGGAGACTTTTGTGACCCCACTGTGAGAACTTTCAAAGTGATCTTGAAAAGTCTCACTTTTAGATAATTGCCTGATCAAAATTTACAACTTTACATGAGATTATCAGCGCCAAAGTAGGTTATTTCTAAATGCTATTCTTCAGCTTCCCTAATGGGTGGAACAGGACCCTCATATGATACCAGTTTACCACACCAGCAGACAAATTTTCCCCTGCTGAAAATGATTTCCTTGTTTCATTTTGAAGAAGTGGAGGACAACGTTCAAACTTGAGAGTCTTTCAGTTATATGGAGAAACAGGTTACATTTGCTCTGCTTGATGAGGGTGTGAGCACTGGCAGGACACATTGAGGATTTGCAAACATTTTGGACACGTAACAGAGCACAAACTGAGTCTACAAAGATTGTTCGTTGTCATGTTTTGAACAACAGTGTTACATAAGTGTTATTAAATTGCTATCCTGCTGCATTGTTTCCGGTAAAACATTGTCTTGAACAAAGAAATACCAAGTTAAAAAGGAGATCCTCTCTCCTGCCAAGTAAGGATAAAAGTCACACACAGTGGTTGTAAGTACAAATGAGAAATGGAGTCTTTATACAGGAAAAAGGAGTGGTCCTCAGAGCCTCTTCATTGAAAATGCATCCACAACACTGTTTTGAAATTTAAAATGAGCATGATAATGTAACTGAAAAAAAATAAAAAATAACTAACCAAAGTTAATGTGTTTATTTACTGGCTCTCACACTCCCCAATTTGGTTTTATCAGGATATTTAACCTACAAAGCACATTTTATAAACTGAGCAGCTCAACATGACATGAATAGAACTATGCATGCGATAATAGAATTATAACAAAAGTATAAAAGGCTAAATAACAAAAAAGATTTACAAATGTCAAACCAAATATGAATAAAGGTGTTCATTAAGAAATACAAAAAATATGGCACTAAACAAAACATTTTCAAACATCCCTGATATGGGTCATTGATAAGACGCAACCTGCAGAACAAACTTACTGGTGCTGTACAAACTGTTGTAATGTACCACATTTTATTAGAAAAAAATAGGACTTCATCATTGCCTTGTCTCCTTCACATAAATTTCAATTTATTTTGTATTATGCAAACCTTTCAGAAGTGATCAAGTGTAAAAAAATAAAGAAAAAAAAAAACTAAGACATGATTCATATCAGTGCTGCTGCACTACTCCTGAGATTTCCCTAAATCACACCCATTCACACAGTGATGGGTGCTATTGCATGTCACTGTCAGTATGAACTGTTCAAAAACATTATAATCACACACCAATGACTATCTTACTGGGAGGAATTTGTGGTTTAGTGTCTTGCCTATAGGAACTGTGTGTAGGACATTACTGCAGGAGCTGGGATTAAACTGCTAACTCTTCAACCGTTACACAACCTATTACCACAGTGCTGATTCTCCCCAGCAGAGATCATCATTTTTTTTTGTTGAATTCCAATAATTTATGCTGGGCACAAAATTATACAGCTTATGTGTGCAAAGATACTTTAATGACAGAATCACATGACACTTGAAGCTGAAGAAATAGTTAAAAGAGCTGTTTTTTGAGCATCCAGATGATATTATGTTGTGATACCTTCACCCTTGCATGTATTGAATGCATTATGATTTCCACCTAGAAACTTTCCAGTCTGTTGCTGATGGTATTTTTGTTTATTTAGGTCATACAGGGGCTTCAATGTTAATATCTTCCAAAAACTAACAAAGGTTTTAAGCCTCAACTTGTATGACGTGAAATTATCCCATATGGCTCCGGCAGCAACACGCTGCTGAATTTCATCTCAGATCATGTATTGCTTTTGAAGCGGGATACCCAGGCCCATTTTAGACCAATCTGCTGAGGATTTGAATCCTTCCCGGTTGTCTGTACGCATGTATAGTTACCAGTCTTCTCTTTCAGGTTGTACAAAATGCTGCTTAGTTATTCAGTCCTGCGCAAGTCCCTACAAATGTGAAATGACAGACTTAGCCAAAGGGATGACCCACCAGCAGCTCACTGTCATTGGCTTTCCCCCTGTGGATTAATTTGTCATGAACATTAGGGATATCATCCTTCAAGTCAGCCAATGAAAGTCATGGGATTGGCAGATAAAGGGCATGGGGGATTTCAAGAGGGTAGATTCACAGGGCTTTGTATATATTAGAGTGTGACATAAAGCCTGGAGCTATAGTGTACTGCTCTGCTTCAAGGTAATGGATACCTGTCTTCTTAATCGCGTCCCCATAGAGCTGCAGGGAGTGAGGAGGAGAAGGGGGGGTGGATTGTTAAAGGGATGCTGTTACAGGCATCCTTGCGTGACTGTTTGAGGTTTGGATAAATATTGAGAGGACAATAAAACGTGACCAACACACATTGAATACTACATTTGTTGTATGTTTATTGTTGCTTTGCTGTGCGTTAGTATTATTCTACCATGCTTCCAGTTTAACTTGTTCACAGTGCAAAGCTGGAACAACACACTGTATTTGAAGTGGGAAAAACAAATAACACAATGAAGATATTAATAGCACAGGGAAAACAGGTGTGAATTAGCCTAATGCTGACTCTGCCACAGTTAAATAGATGTACACTGCTCATATCAAAAAGTGTATTTATTTCAGATGATGCACCATCTAAAAGTGTAACAGTTATAAAATAAAAAGGGAGACTTATCATTTATCCACTATGGTTTTAACTTATAGAATGTTAAATGGTTAGGTAAATGACATGTCAGTTTGTGCTTCCATAACAGTAACTTTTGAGTATATGTGTTGAAGAAATTATGCATGTGTCATTGATGTCACCTTACAAAATATCTCTTTCTTATGTCTTTTATTGTGTGACAGGCTTTAATTATATTATATTAAATTATATACATTGCCATCCATGTAGACAATTAAATTCCAACTTGCTATCGTATGGGTTGTGTATTTTGCATCTGTTTATGCATCAATTGTACGTGTAAATTGATGTGTTCTCTGCTTGACTTGACTTCACATGGGTTCATGTTACAGAGTCACATATGCAATTGTTTTGCTTGGATAAGCACTGAATGTGCTTGATTAGCTTAGGCTGTTTGCATTAGATGAACCAAGTTCCCCCTCTAAATGCGTTGCTTATCAAAGGCCTCTTCTTGTGTGAACTGTGACTACCTATTACTCTGTAATTTACTTGTTGGGTTTTTTTTGGGTTTTTTTTTTTTTTTTCTAGTTAGAGATGCTCTGTAGTTGACATGACCAGGCTGTCTCATATGCAAAGCTCCTTCGTGTATTACAAACCTTTTGAGTACATCTCCCACCTGTTATTTTCATTATTATTGAGGCTTGTGGCTGCCATGAGAAATAAGCTCTTTCAGGGATAACAGCTTCTACTGGTATACTATTACATGAAGACCCAGCTCTAGAATTTCTCGTATTTTTCTTAGTTATTTTGTTCGTCATTTTCTCATTTGTCACTCAGAAGAGGTGCTGGAACGCCAAGAAACTGACAAGCTGCTGATGTGGAGCCACACATGTTGGGTTGGCCTCAAAGAAATGTAATGGTTGTTTTATCTGCTTTTGCAACAGGTCTGCCATCAATGACCAATGACTTCCCTGAGGAGGGGCCCCACTGCAAAGGTAAAATTTCTACAGCAATCAATAAGACTGCTAGTTGTGGCGGTTATTTCCCTTTGCATGCTTTTTGTCTGCATGGGATTTAGCTTTTCTCTCAGGTCACAGAGGTATCTTGTGATCCTGCAGTTCCAATTTGGAAAGTATGACTACAGCAGAAACTCACTGTAATTCTGCTTTCATCCCTCCCCTCCACCCACCTCCCCTAGTGGCCTCATGCTCCAGCTCCAACTCCAGGGGGAGTTGCTCCCTTTTCTGGGCTTGACCAGTGGTTGTAATCTCGTTTTACTGAACTCTAAGGACCCCACCGTCTTGTTAGCTCCTGTGCAAAGAACAAGTCCATTCATTATATGGAGCCTGATGAATGACTTGGTCAGACAGTAAGGGAAAGCCAAGGTGTAAATGTTCAACCTCTCATAAATCACATCGACGGGCAAGTCTAGACCTTAACCTACATGTACTCAGGAGTGATGATACCTTTGTATATTCCTACCCAGCTGTGTGGAAAAATAGTTTTGGGATAGTGCTGTGTTTCTGTCTATCTTTTAGCTCTTGGTGTAATGACATGAAGAGTACAGACACCTGTCAAACTGTGAAAGTCTCAAGTTATGGAGTCAAACATATGATTCTGTATTTGCTTTTACCCATTCTTTTGTTGTTTATTTTTTGGACAAAGTGAATAAGTTTGCAAAAACATCACTTTCATTTTACTCAAAAATGTTTTTGTTTTTTTTTGTTTTTTTTCAGCATAAAACTTTTAGCCTACAAATCAGCTTTTTACTGCCCTGACTCTGCAGCATCCCTCTCCTCACAGCCATAAAGAGCTTCTGAGGTCTACCCATCATCACTTGCCTACACATTGCATCTCTATAGGGCTGTGTCTGAAACTTAATGAGATACCTTGTTTGGTCCTAAATATGATTTAAGTGAGTGTTATAATCTTTTGATCCTGTTTCGTCCCAATTAAAAAAAAAAACAATTTTCACAAAATTAGAGTCTCCATGCTGAAAAACAAATTAAAATTAAATCAAATACTGCTAACAGAAACAAGCCTATTCTGTTTGTGCAATACCTGTTTCAGTCAGGGATCTTTTTATTGATTCCATGTTCACTTGAGGGCAAGGAGAAAAAAATATATAAATATTTTCAAAGATGAATGGCACTCTAGTCAAAGACATTAATCATACATGACAGGGTAGTTTTTATTCTTTTGGGGCGTACGGTTAAATAAAGAAAAGCCCAAGTCATTCACATCATGTACAAGTTGAAAGATTTGTTTGAACTTAGCTGGAAATGGCTTTTGCAACTGATGCATGTTTTTCATGTACTGGGGAATTTTAACAACTTTGCAGCAGTTGTGCATGTCCATGAGTTTTCTTTCGAAGCTCTGTGGGATCCCTCTGACTCCTGTAACTTTTGCTACTGTAATTGTGAGTATATCTGTGAGTGGACTTAAGTGCTGAAGATGAAGGAAGTACATGATGTTGAAAAAATTAAGAGGACCATGTCAGGTGTCTGCCCTGATGATGATATTGCATTCGAACAAGGTGGAAGAAAATATTCATGATGGAAGAAATATATTCACAAGTATAACAAGTACACTTTCTCTAACAATTTCAGAATAACTTTTTAAAGGTATTGAGAGTCTGAACATAAAAGTAATCAATATTTTGCTACTGTGAATAACTTTGTAAGTCTGTTCCATTTCCTGTGTTGACTCAAAGTGCTACGTTTATTTTTCCGTACATACATTAAATATATGTTATACTTTTGCATTGAATTTGAACAACAGTTTCACACTATCTATTTCAAAATGCCATCATCCTTGTCAAAATAACATCACAGTGAGGTCAGCACCCCAATCTGTTCCCCTCCTGAGGCCACCTGCTGTTGTGGTAACTAGGTGCAAATTGGAAAGTGCAACTCATGGACATCCGTGCAGCCAAACTAAGACAAAGAGAGAATACAAACATAAAGAACAATCTCAGTTGTGGCTTGTTTCATTGTAAACAAGCAGTTTGTAGCAGTGGGATACCACACTATTCAATAGGCATTCCCTGACCTGAATATGATGATTGTGTTCTGAAAGAAACTCTGGTATATTGTCAAGTAATTTTTACAAAAGAAATGCGCCCACAGATGTTGACATATCAGGGAAAAAAATATCACCATCACAAACAAAAGTTAGCAACAGAGTAGCAGCCTACAATAAGCTCAGCTGTATCTGCCAAGTACAGATAATGGATGGAAGGATCAGGTTATGTGCAGTCATGACATAACATAGACATGACCAAGATGTCGGAGGTATAGCATGAACAGATAATAGAGATAGCAACCCAAAAAGAAAATCTGACAAACAAAAAGAGCAGGAAATGAAATATGAATAGACACTCTCTGGAATTTGAGCAAATCTAGAATAATATCAAAATTACCATGCATGGAAGTGTCTAAGTGCCAAAAAACGAAAAATTGAGGATTGACAGGAGAAAAGTAGTTGCCATGAAAAAAGAACACCCTAAAGACAGATCATTCAGAATAGGCAGCCAATTTTCCTGTCACCACATCAAAACAGAGACAGATAGTCTTGAAGAGAATTATCAGTATGCTGAGATAGAAATCCACAGAAATAAGCCAGCATGCACTTATTTATTGTTCCATTAAAACCACACTCTGAGAAAACTTTCTTTGCACTATAAAGGTATTTAGTTTGTGAAGCATTTTTTTCTTTTATTAATTTTAGAATACTTCCCATCTCACTTGAGAAAATAAATTGGAACAAAAATAACCACAAAATTCATTTCGTTAACACTGACACTAATCTTTTATTGTTAATTAGGCTGGCTTTTTAACATCCATTAGAGGGGTAAATGCTTTAACTATCTCAGGGAATAGTGCCTCAGCAAAGATATGCTACAATCACCTTATATCTTACTCTGACAATGAAGACAGTCATGCAGATGGCTGTCGTGGTTTTAACGAGAAAGCTCAGAGAAGACAAAGACAAAGAGGAGAAATGAAAGGGAAGGAAAAGAACAAGGGAGTCAGATGTCAGGATACGTTTTCATTGGGTGATTGATTTATTTTTGTTGCCTGAGTTACCAGATTTGAGATCATCTGATCAGTCAGGGAGTCAAAGGAGCTGGGTTCCCTCTGATGTGCAGAGAGCATTGGATAAGGAGTCAATTATACAACTGTCCAAATATCATCCCTCTGTCTCCATTCACATGCTCTCCTGTCTGCTCTCTCTCCAACTCTGTCTCTCCCTCTCTCCCTTGTCTGTAACAGCTCTCTCCACTCTGTCTGAACACACTGTAGCCTCTCCAATTTGCTGATCTTTCAACTAAAACCAAAAGTGTGAGTGTGATACTGACAAGTCGACAGGCAGGAAGACAGAAGGATCTAATAGAATATGGATAGTGCTGACAGTGTATGATATGATTCATCCAATTTCCTGTACACCCAAAACTGATAGTGACAAATGAATTTTGATCCTCCAGATCTTAGAATAATGCTAAGAATAACAATGTGAACATCCTATTTTTTTTAGCAAATAATTGTTGCAATATTCAACACCTTAGATTAGCTTGTTAGCATTCAACTGAGGGCAATAAGAATGTCAGTTTAGTGTCAAAAATACTCCACCAAAACAAAGCCCACAGGGGTTAATGTGAAACCTGTAGATTAGTAAAACTGTCAAGTTTTCTTTATCTCTAGCACCTTTATCTCTCGTCTCAGGTTTGTTCTTGAACCTCATAGGTGACATAGTTTTTATCTGCCGATTTGGATACCATTGCCTGTTATTCTCCCTTCCTGTGTATCGAGCTGTGCCTGATTAAATTGATTAAGATTTAGCCCTCATGTCAAGTCCTGCATTTGAGCCCTTTGTATTCTAAAACAGAAAACCACAAGATCTTCAAAAGACTTACTAAAAAGATGAGGTTATCACAAAGGGTCCAAAAAACTAGTACGTGACACATGGCAAGCCCCAAACACCAAAGTCTGCCCGTAGCTCTGTCCTGTAACAGGCCCTTAGAGAGCTAGCCAGTCAGTGCAAAGGAGCTTGGCCAAAAACTGACCCTTAAAGAGACAGCAGCTAAGACAAAGCTTTTTCAGACAAAAGGTGCAGTAAGGTTTTGTGCATAACACCCCCCTCATTAACCTTTCAAAACACTGACATCTGTGTCAGGCACATTCAAAGACCATTCAAAGTCAGAGAGGGGAGGAACTTCTGACATAATTGTTGTTGACCACCATGGTGAAGAATGAGTGAGACAGACTTGTTTTAAAAATGTGAAGTCTGAGATTCTGTGATGAAAGGGAAACCATTCTTCTCTCAACTATTTAACATTTCTCAATGGAATTTCAGTGATAGCTTTTATTAAGCATACAGAAGAAGTTAAAACAGACCCAGAGGGAATCATGTGAGACAACTTTTGTAACTTAGCAACAGAAAGCGCAGCTCAGGGACGCAGTGAATTAAGCTTGTTGAAGCTGCCACACAGGTCCTAAATGAGCTATTTGACATCCATCCAATACCTCTTTAGATATTTTAATCAGGAGCAAACTGTTGATTCCTCTACAACCTCTTTTGTCATAGCTGTAAGTTATCTTTTTTCCTGGCTGTCACTGACCTTTTATGCTCTCTGAATTGTAAATAAATTTGATTTAATTTCATTGCTTTTAAACAAATTTGGTGCAGCTCCAGAGATTTTCTATGGTTTTCTCTGGGAAGATAATGGGACTCCCCAACTATTATTCTGGAGAAGATACAGTATGTAAACTCATATGCATAGAGGACAAGATTGCCATTTATTTCAGATACAGAGGAAGGTTTGAGCTGACAGGAAAACTGTGCCACTAATATCCCTGCTTGAGAAATAAGAGTCATAAATCTGCAGAAAGCACCGGCAACAAGGAGGAAATGTTTGTTTAATCTTCTAAGTGTTCTAGCTTTAATAATGTCCCTCCCAAGACACAAGAGTGCTTTGCTCTCTGTTGTCATGGAAATTATATTTTAAGAAAATCATAAACAGGTCTGCTTTCACCTTTTATATCTCTCATTCTCCATGGAAATACTGCAGATGGAAAATCTTTAAGCTCACCGGCTGGGGAAGCGCTTTGTTGTCTTCCTGTATATTAGATAATGCACAATCCGTATTATACCTGAATGCTGAGAAGACATGCATTCAGTAAGAGGTTTAATTAAAAGTAGGTGGCAAAAGTTCTGCAGATATTGAGTACATGTGCAACCTTGGTCCTGGACTCAGGTGTCAATGTCATTTTTGGGTGCAATGTGCTAGCCTCAACGAGAGATGCTGGCATGCCTTGGGGTGCACATCCACCCTACCAGTTTAATCGAACAGCTGTTCAGCATCAAGATTCATACACACGTACCTACTTCCTTGAGTCTGATGGCTGCTTTATTGTGACAAATACAGGGGCAATTTATTGGTCTCCCTGGACAGTAAATAGAAGGTTACATGCAGCACCCAAGCTTTAATTGCATTGTCAGGAGAAGGTAATGTCTAACCATGGCAGCTCTGATGTGTGCACACAAACCCACACTGGGGTACACATTCACATTCACATTCACACGCAATTATAGTTTGAATGCACACACTCTATGTCTGAATAAATGCACAGACACAGAGATTCACACATTGTGTTTTTGAGAAATAAGGTATTTTGTCAAGGTCTTCTTTCAGTGGATTCTAACGTTATATTTTTATTTTTGTTTTTTGTCTTTTTTCCTGCAGCTGCTATACTTCTCTGCAGTTAACATGACACAGATAAAGACTCGCAGCTGTTTGCAGAGGCTTTATTCTGACAAAGCTGTCAGGGCATCAAGTGAATTACTCTTGTCAACACATGTATTGTGTGTATACAATCACTTACTTATCCATACAATGAATTTGAACATTGGACATATTACAGTTCAACTCATATCAGAGTATTGTTCTCTAATAAGTATTCACTATGTTGTTCCAATATTTGTGTATTGTATGTGAGACTGAATATATGTTGATTGTAGTTGTTACAAACAAAGCAGGAAGCTGTTGAAACATGGAAAGTGTCCTTGTGAATGTAGTTATTTATTAACATGTCAGTATTGTTTCTTAAGAAAAAGGCATCCAAAAGAAAGGTTTAAAAAATGCTGAAGCCACAAAAAAACATATAGCTGATAATAATTGTGTCGCAAAAGCTGATAATTAAAGTTATCTCACCTTTTTGTATACAAGGCACAAGCACTGAGTGACCAGTGGCCTAAGGCAGCTAGACGTGCCTTGAAAGTAAGATAGAAGACAAAGTAGAAAGATAGAGATACTGACAGTGGAAAGCAAAAGGATAATGAACACGCAGCAACACACAGCAACACACAGAAACAGCTAACTTTGAAAAAAAATATGCTGCATGTCAAAGCATCATCCACACAAGTAACAACACTAAAGTCACTTTAAAGACTGCAGTTTGATGAGAGTAAATGGTTAAGGAGGTCAAAGGTAAGGGCAAAGGCAAGTTTATATTGTATATTAAGGGGGCATGGTGTGGATGCAACTGTTTCATGTAGGAACAAAAAGCCCAACATATATATAAAATATCCTTCAAACTTGGTCATGTATGACCTCCAGTTTGTCACTCTTAATAGAAACCCCGATTAGCAGTGTACTGCAGTGGTAGCCTCATAACTATCCATTTTGCTTTTCCCTTTCGTGGTCTATATATGCTTTCAGATAGATGATGCTCAAATATTATTATGCTCAAGCACCAAATTTAAGAGCAGCCTCCAGTTAAAGCAGTACCAAAATCGCTCTTTATGGTACATAATAGGCCTATAATAAAGTTATGTAACACATAATGTGCTGTTGCTGACTGGGCTGAACTTGTGTTAAGGGTCCCTGTGACAGGATGACCAGCTCTCACATGTCTTATTTTGGTTTAATGAGACACTTGGAAAACTCTAAAAGCTTCTAGATATCTTTATGTGGAAGCAAGAGAAAATCTGGCTTTTTTGAGTCCCACCACTCAGCAGGAAACAATTGGCTTTTTATCTATAAAGAAGCGGTTTATGCATTTCCTGAAATTTTTGTCTTTATTACACTTCACAAAAAAAGCAGGCCTTAAGCATAACATTTATTTTATTAAACTGATCCAACATAGGATTCAGTCTTTTGTTTTTATCTTAATCCGCCTTGAGAAAAACACTGAGCATGAAACTAAGGTAAGACAAAACTTCCCCTCACAGGCAGAAACCTCAAGCAGATCCAGACTTATGCTAAACAAAAACATGCTAGACTTGGAAAGTAAATAAAAAATAATCTAACAAAAAATGGATGGAGACAAACAACACCAGCAACAGCTCATTTGACTAATTGCTTCTGTACCAACATTGATGTTAAAAGTAGGTACACTCTTTGCAGGAACAGCAAAATAATAATAGATTGTACCCATCATTGATCACATTTGAAGTAAATGCGTCCAATATTAACATTTATACTCATAATGATGATAACAGCAATTATAGCAGCTTGAGTTAAGTGGTTTTAAGATTAACATTAGCATCATAATAGTGATAGTAAAGATGAGGATGTTGCTCATCATAGCAGTTGGTGTCTGGCAGATCCAAGACAGCAACAATAAGACAAGGGAGCTTCCAGTAAGATCTGTGGTTAGTGACTTTAATGGGACATGAAGATTTAAAGTTAGTGACATGTAGACAGATAGAGGATAGGGGAGGGGGAGAGAGGGACTTAGCGTGCCAGGTATTCTAAGCAGCATAACTAAGAGCTTGTCCAATTCTGAGCAAATCTTGACGGAGTACGCTTTATCAGAGGGAAGAGTAGAGACAGTGTCTGCCTGCGAGACCTAGACTGGTATAGGAATTTAGAGGAGAGGGCCTTTACACATTGTACATATTATAACAAAATAAAGTTCAAACTTTATGTAACCTCATTACTGTGGTTTTAGTCAGGGGCTTCTGGAGTGGATGAATGAGAGGGATGTTGTATAAATGAGAGTCTTAATAGAAACTGTGAGCACTCGTAAAGTGCAGCTCAGGCTGATGGGAATGTCAATACATATAAAATTATTTGGCAATAACCTTTAGTATTGGGCAAATTAAAGCTTAACCTGATAATGGCTTTGGATAAAATGTTACACGATCATCAAAGTGATTACAATGCCCCCAGAGATGGGCATAAGTATTTGGACAGAGTATAGTGACTAGCATACTTACCCTATTTTCTGAGACACTTTTACATCAAAGACAAAAAATGTCATATCCATGGTAACTTGTGAAGAATGCATGTTGCATATATGTTTTATGGTAATGATAATCAAGACCAATACATGTAGAAGTTCCATGGATTATACAGTGTACTGTTTGATTTCTGTTGAAGAATGTAAAAAAATGTAAGACTACACACTACATGTTGGCAAAGATGTATTTCTGTTGGCTCAGTTTAAGAGGCTGCATTAAAAAAGAGCAGAGCCAAGCCTGTCTTTTTCCTGTTTTTCATTAAAACTTTATGACAACCCTTACTGGCTGTCCTAAAGCTGTAAGTCATGGCACTTTATAAGGATGCAGGGGCCTGTCGCTCAAAAAACTTCAGTTAACATAGGGAAATAATGAGGAAACAACTTTTATCTTTATTATCCGAGGCTGAAAGCATTCGATATTTGCTCTAATGGCATTTACTGTTTTTTCGAGGATTCTTCTGAAGACTACTGTTAATGTTTGCTCTAAGATGATATTTTAATTAACATAACGCAAATAATGTACACATTTATCATAACTAAAAATATCCCCATACTAACAGTTTATCCCAGTCATAATAAATCTCAAAGACACAAAAGCACTTTGAAACAGCATATGGTTTGTTACTCAGACTACCTAGATCCATTTTGCATGGATTTAGTGGGTGTTTGAAAGCCTTTAAAGTTCTGTAAAGAGCAGAAGACAGTAAAGCAAACTCTAACTGAATTTGACATAATGAGTGCCAGGAAGATGTGAAAAGTCCAATGCATAACTCTCTAATTGGTGTCTGCTTGGCATGGGGGTGGAAGACCACCAGAAGGATAGAGCACAACTGGGGATAGAAGCAATAAATAGGAAGGAGCAGATGGTCTCTTCCAGAGGACAGACACCCAAACACATGGAACAAACTGGACACCATAAAAGTTGGAAGTGGGTGCGTACGTGTGTATGTGAGGAAACCCGTTTATGTGTGATCTCGACAGGTGGAAAGAAAGAGTATGTGTCACATGTACACATGCTGGCTGATTTGTTATATATTAACCCGTTATGGATGTCTTCTCCCAATTGAGCTCTACTTTATTTGACCTTTATTTTTAATCTGACTTTCATCAATTATTGATGAAGGGAACACATGTTGCCCTTGAATTATGGGTCCTTATGGATCAGCAGTGTGGGTGCATGAATATGTGGATGTGTGTGTGTGTGTGTGTGTGTGTGTGTGTGTGTGTGTGTGTGTGTGTGTGTGTGTGTGTGTGTGTGTGTGTGTGTGTGTGTGTGTGTGTGAGTGTGTGTGTGCACATATCTTGTCAAACTAGTACTCTAGCAGGGTATCATGGCTGAGGGGCTGAACATGGGTAGGCCTCATATAATAATACATTTTATTTATAAAACGCTTTTCAAGACACTCAAAGGCACTGTACAGAGAATAAAAACATCATATAAAACACCACAATCATAAAAACATGCATTTTAAAAAAAAAAACAAAACATAGGATACATTTATGTATCTCAGTTATGTAGGGCTTTGTGGTAAGCAAATTCAATTCATAACCATGAAAAAAGACACTATAATTGTTTTTTAAAGTTTATTAGAAGAAAAGCATTTGTTTGTTTGTTTGTTTTTTGTTCTTTTGTTTGTTTGTTATTTGTTCGAATTCATTCATTTTTGACGAGATTATATGCAAATCCAATCTTTTTTTCTCTAGCATTCAGGGTGTTCTCCCTACAAGAGAGCCCTGTTTTCTGCCAATACTTTTCCCTTCTGGCTGCAATCAGAACACACTCTTGATGGTTGCAGATGCTATCAGTGACAACGATTTTACTGTACCTCTGAGGCATGTCGAGCTCACACGTACTACACTCCCACCTGCGTTATTGGTTCCTGTTTGACATTACCTTAGGCGAGCTGCCTGTAGTAGAATGAATAGTGGATTATGCCCAAGTAATGAGTCATTGAGCATTACACATAACCTTGGTGTTAATAGAGTAGGTGTGCTTTCTCTCACAGTTAATAAAGCGATCCGAAGAAATGGCAGAATGGATTTAATTAATGCATTCCAGCTTTAACTCCATTGACCTTTAGGAATCTTACTGTTTGAAAGAAATTCCCTTGGCTTATGTTGATATTGTCTGCTACATGTAGAGAGGGTGCATCTGGATTCCCTGGTGGTTTAGCATTGTATTTGATATACAAACAGTGTGGGATGATTGACCATGATTGGCTGAGGAAGAAGATGCAAATTGCAAGTGGCTTCTCTGGTAGCATTTCAAATACTGCTGATGAGAGCTACAGTCCTGCAGTCAAACTGATGGTCAAACCTTTGATAGAACATGTGGCAATAAGGTGAGGGATTTCCAACAACATGCATAGACAGGAATAGCTTTAAAGGAACGAATTAAGCTGATGATAACTTAAAGGTACTTTGAGGATTTCATAAGTGATCTTGACCAAATCTCACATCTATACATACCTGATCATTATGTACAACTTAAAATGAGATTATAAGCACCAAAAAAAAAGGTTCTTTCTAAATGCTATTTCTCAGCATTCCCACAGGGTTGGACTGGACCTGATTGTTTGTGACAAGTCAGAGTCTCTATGACAGCACCACGCCGACAGGGTTTACGAACGTACCAGAAGTCACATAAACACCATGCCAAAAGAAACCCCCACGATTTTCACAGTAGAAACTAACATGTTTCAAGACTGGTACTACTACAACTGAGTATATGTTATAGTATGTTAAAGACAGCACTTTGTAACAGGTTCATAAAGTACAACACTTTCATTATCTTTGTAGCAAATTGTAATAAAGCTACATTTGCAAAAAGACATGACATCAGATCAAGTGATTCAGTTTTTCACTCTTAACAGTCTGTTCGTACGAGGCAGTAATACTCATCAGTTTTGGTCACTCAGACATCAAACAAGTGAAAAACAGACAGTGAAGGTCAAGGGCATGTTGTACCAGACAGTCATACAATCAGAAATGAAAACTTTTTTATAATGAAGACACTCTGTTAGAAAAAAGTTGTTCAGGGAAAGACTGGAAAATATTCTTCTTTTGGTTTTGGTCACCCCTGAACAAACACTTATTTTCTGTATGTGTAGTACTTCAATAACATTGTTTCTTGAAGGGAGTAGAGTAAAAGTTTTTGCCAACTGTTAAATTTTAAACAAGAAAAAAAAAAGATTTACTCTTATTTCACCAGGGCTCAAACTATGAAGGTTTACCCTTGCATTTTTAAATGTTGTTGACTTATGTGCCTTTAAAATGTGAAGGGAAATTCAAAACTTTTTTTTTACTTTTAATTTTGATAAGAATAACAAGTCAATTTTAACCATTATTTTAGACATTTTTTCAGTTCAGTATTTTTAGACAGTTGTTGTCAAAACACTGTTGTGCTGCATTCTTGGTTAATTTCCTTGGGTTCTTTCCTCATTGTCTCCTTCCCTGCTTTTCTATAAGGTATTTTAACCTGCTGACATGAGGGATTAAAACATATCCCCTATAATCCAATTTTCCTTGTCAAGGCCACAGCTTGTCTAATTCAGTATGAAACAGCTGAAACATGTTTTGTGTCAGTGGTGTGTAAAATTACCTTCATGGCTGTTCCATTCAACCCGTTGACATTTGAAAGGAAGAAATAAAGATATGTGTTTCTCTACATGTGACAAATGAGAAGAGGGTATTTGGTTTAGAATAGCGTGATGTTTTTTTGCCATGCTTGGCATGTTAGTGTCTCAGTAAATCAGCCACCACACAGAAATGCCTGTTGCACATTCACTTTGCCTGGAATATTAATAGAGGAAAAACAAATACGACATGTTTCAGAAACTAGTTGTCTGGATCAGGGTTTTAAAAAAAATAAGGTTAATTTAATGGCTACTAGAGGGTAGTGATTATTCACAAAGCCAGCAATAATTCTTCCATGGTTTCTGCTTGCTGATCTTGTGCGGGGCAAAGTATCAACCTTACCATATGCTACTATTAATTATGGTTTCCAGCAGCTGGAGAAAGCAGCCTGAGATGAACCTGTGCTAAGGTTGCAGACTGACTATAAAATACTTTATCACTTTCTTTCAACATCACTGATCACATCGTGTGTGTGATACTGTGGCAGGAGCCAGAATGAGTTTCTAACTTAATTGTTTTGTTTATTAGTACCCCTGAAAACTTGTAACTTATTGATGCAGGTGTTGATTACAAGGATACCAAATTTATTCAGTTCCTTGATTGATTGAAAATGTAAACTTTCCAAATGTCAACCTTGCATAAATGCATTCTTTTAATGTTGTTTTGTTGACTATAATTAACACGGATGCAGAATCTTTTTGATTTTCTGGACAAATTCAATGATACAGGTTGGGGAAAAGTGTTTAAAAAAAAGGATTTTCATGTGAAAGAACAACTGTATGGATGGTCGATATTTTGGGCTATTTCCTCAGAAACAGTGAACTATCCAACCTGAGAAGCTGCATTTTCCTTAAATGCTTAGGTAGAGGCCTCATGAAAGCAATAACCACAGACAAAGGAAAAATCCTGTGGGCACTCAAGACATGTATATCAAATTTTACAGCTATTTCAACCTTTCCATTTACAAAGCAGAACTTTGAGTCCATCTAGAATCCAATTTTTATAACTGTGCTGAAACATGACATTTCCTCCTGTTGGGTTTGAGTTGCCTGACAGCTTCACTGGGTTTGGTTTCTGGAGTGAGACCAAGGTACTCTTTATGAAAATTGGTGTGTGGTGTCAGATCATTTTGTGGTTTTCTATCTCAGTGATGAGCTTCTCCTTGTCCATCATCTTGGAAACCTTTGACCTTTTGGCTTCAGGCCTGGCTCTTCTTATTCAGACATTTTGTTGTTGTAGTTAGATGAAGTTGCTCCACAACCTAGAATCAAAATATGGTGATTTGTTATAAAAATTAACCCGAGGTTATCATCCTGTATCAGTGTCTGACTTTGTGCCTGCTCTGTGCTGAAATGATGGTGAAAAATTGTACTGTACACATGAACATCCTCCTTCTTCCTTGTCACCCAAACTGCAAAACTTGGACAGCCACACAATGAACAAAAAACTGCTCACAGCTATAAATAGCTACAGTAGTATGTTTATTCAAAAGAAACATGGTGGGACAGGACGACTGCCTCTGTGAAAGAGGACCTGCTCCTATATAGAAATAAAAGGTTCATTCTAAAACAAAAGAAATGAAACAACTTTTATACATTAGTGGAAACAGTTGATGTATATTACATTTCTACTAAGTCGCCTCTATTTAAAGTTACCAAATACTACACACTGCCCTTTTCAAGTAGGTATGAGAAGTACACTGTTAGCATCTGAACTGTTCCATATTAGCACGGTTCCTATAGGCGCTTGCTTTCACATTTGATAAGATGAGAATGTTACTCATTTCTTATACAAACACAAATACGTGATGATTCTTCAAGTAGAAAAACATCTTATCCACACAGCAGTGTACTTTCTTTTGAGAGAGGCTTGATTTCATTTTTACTTTTACATGCCTTAATGAGGCCTTAGCTAAAGGCTGTAGAAAAATATACTATATTAGCCACTGTTTGAGTCCTTGATCACAATGAGTTCTTTTGACACAAATGTCCTTGGTGCAGCAGAGACCTATTGAAAAACAATATTTCATAGGAGGAATTCTATAAAACCAAGACATGTTTTCATTTTCAAAGGCTCTGCTTCTTTTTTGCTGTGTTGCCACCTACTTAAGCATGCATGGTCAAGCAGCAGCAGAGTCTGCTCGTTTGTCTCATTAGTGGAGAAGACAGAAAGAAGTATGACCCCCCTGAAATACCTGCCCTTGCCCACAATTTGGGGCAGCAAAATGAAAGACGACCATATTGAAATCCTGCTCCTGATGGATTTTCTGTATGAAATATCAGCAGTGATTGTGAGGGAGGTGCTCTGACAAGTTTTTTCATTGCTTTGTATTTTTGTCATTGAGCACAACACTTATCCTTGCAAGAAGTGTGTGTCTTTTTACTTGGTAGCTCTTCATGTTTCTACTTTATTTCCCTTTCTGGCTGAAGGAGCTGGGAAGTAAACACTTGAATTAATTCAACCACAAAAAAAATTAATGAGCATTACTTTTCCAGAGTTGTGAAAAGAGATACAGATGGGCTGACTTCAACAGGTAGAGCTTAAATTCATTAAAACAAATCTCATCCGAGTTGTGTGCCATCAACTGTATGACAGTGCAGTATTTCACAAGCCAAATATAGTGAAGGAGCTTGTTAAGGAACAATGGGAAGAGGAGAAACAAAGCAATCAACATGCTAAACAATGTATTTTAAATAAGTGCATGTGCCCTACATGTTGAAACATAGGATTTCTTGGTGGTACTGATTACAATCACAGTCATAATCACAAACCTCTAGGAGGCCAAGCTCATGAATGTTTAAGTCACACCCAGAGGTTATTACTGAAGCCATGTTTCCTTCTGCATGTAGTAAAAAGGTATGCAGAGGCTTTTTCATCTTTATTGTTGTTTGGGCAGTCCTATACTTGCATGCTAATTAATAATTGATTTCCATGGCCAACCAGTGTTGCTGTAGAATGCAAGGGGTTGTGTCTTAGAGCTCCAGAAATAGCTTGAAATAGATAATGTGCTCAGTATTTTTGTACCAGACAAGATATGAAATGTTGGTTTGTCCACCATTGTAGCACAGACTGAAAAGTATCAACAAATATTGGATGAATAGATACTCTTGGTCACAGAGGATTGATCGTCAGTTGATCCTTGTATCTATCTATGCAACACATATTTTTCCATCAACCATATCACTTTGTCCATCTAAACACACAAACATCCATCCATCATCCTTCCATCACTCTAGCCATACTCACATATATGCACCCAATATTTTATCCACTTATCCATCCATACATAAATTCATTTATCCATACAACCATCCTTATACCCATCCAACCATTTAAATCAGTATTTATCAAACTCTGATGCTGAAGAGGCAAAAATGTCAAACTGTTCTGTTTGATAAATATAAGATGCTTGAAGTTTCTGCCACGCAACAGAAAAAATGAATCCCAGTGAAGGACACTTGAAAAGCTGAATGATATAATTTACTTGAAGAAAAAAAATGCAAAAGGCTTTTTGAGGTTTTCTGACCCAGGAACCTTATCGTATTTCTTTCAAAGAATTAAGAGTCTTTTTGGTGTGGACATCTTTCTGGCAATATTACCTGAATCATGGTTAAAGTTAAGTAAAATATGTGGAACAACTTTGCAAACACCAACAATCCAAGCTTCAACCTACCAGGTGCCCTCAAATGTTAATCTGTAAACTTTGAAGTCAAGGTTGGGAGTAAATCTGCGTGCACAGATGTAATAAATAGGATGCAGGATTTTCTTTGAAGGCACTCCAGATGTCTTTTTATATCAATCTTACATTGGTTTGGAGGTAGCCTTCTTTCATGTCAAAACTCATAGCAAAAAGGCCATGGCTTCAGCATTCATTATAGATAGCTCTTGAGAACATTCTCATGAATAAAATAGTGAACCATACTTGAGCAAAAACTTTGTGGTTCAGTTGCAATATTTGCTGCCCTTTTAGCTTAAAACACCAATTATTAAGCCAATAAAGTTGTGTTTATTTAAAATGTAAGTTAAAAGATTACCTCCTGCATAACTTTTAATGGTCACAGTTAATTTAACATAGTCCGGTACTATGATATATCAACCACCTTTCTCTTTCCTAGTGGCTTTAATTTCTAACTGTATATATTTGTAGAATATTGCCAGGGATGGATCAGAGTATTGTCTAAGTCTCCTGTAAAAGGGGATGGTTGAAGGTGTTATGGTAACGAAAACATTGTATGTCTAAATGTTCAAGACTAAGTTTCCATCCACAAGATTTTCTGAAGTTGTATGCAAAGGGAAACTTAAGAAGTTGGTTTTGTGTTGCTTTAAATCTAAGCATTTAAAAATAGCAGCAAGTACATCTCCAAGCAGTAAAGATCTATCACTCTCTTTGTTAAAAGTGAAAATGGATTGTGCCAAACCTATTCAGTTGTTAACCACTAAAAGATCCAACATGTCTGTCAAGCATCTGGTCACTTTACAGAGTTTGGAGACATGCTGAAGTGAAAAACAAGTATGTTAACACAGCATACGCTGCTTTGAAACGAGAGGACTGGAATAAGCTGCATACCCACTTAAAAGTATGTCCATTTATAGCTTAACAGATGGCAGTTGTAAATGCTGGCCACCACTTTGCTTCATCCCTGGTGATGTATCTGGGTGAGGAATAGCCACAGCAGTCAGTGTTCACTTGACCTCATTTGTCCTCTATTGACATCCCGGGATTCCAGATCAGATAAGGAGCAACATTAACTGTTAACTGTGAACTACAATGTGATATAAACTGTCTTTCTATGGCAATGTGAAAAATAACCCCTATCCGTTCTTACTCGGTTTGAATTATTTATTTGTCTTCATGTTTGCAGGTCATGCCGGACTCAAATGGACTTGATACCTGTGCTTAATGTCATTACTATTACCAGAGAGAAGTTAACAAGTATTCATAGTGTTGAAAACGCAGTGGACATAGAAACTTACCATAGTCTGTTCCAATGTACAACCCAGAAACTTTATACTGAATGAATGTTGGGTTTTTAATGGCACTGCTTTGTTTCAGATAAGGAGCTTTTGAGCCTATCAAAAGTGAGTGCCATATTGAACAGGCTTGGCTCAACCAAGCTTCTTGGGTCTACAGACCAAAAAACCTTTTTTTTAAATCAATGTGTGTACATATATATATATATATATATACACACATTTTTTTGACGAAATCACAATTTTACACCCATTTCAATGGGAAAAAAGCGTAGAAACGAACAATAACACTTGTAACTCAAAACCAGTACCTATCTAATAAAACTAAAAAGATAGCTTTCTGCACAAAGACCAAGACCAATTTTTACACTTATTAGGTCTTACTGATTCTGAATAGCAAGGGGGGAAAAAGCACACCAGACAAACACTCAGGTCTTAACAGTTTAGATTAGGCTGCAAACTTGTTTGTTTTTTGTGGATTTTTTTTTTTTTTTTTTTTTTTTTTTTGCTTGGTTTGTATGTGGTTTCCTTAACTGATCTCTTGAAGCTGACTCATTCTTTGTGTTTCATGCAAAAGAGAGAGAGCCCCACCTGTCTCCCTCACATGATTCACAAGAATCACCAGCTATGGAAGCAGTTTTTACTTTTATGACATGGAATTTTTGATTTTATTTGAACAATATACCTAATGCTGCTTTGAATTTTTGCATTGAAGTTGTAACATTGGAAAAAAATAAATGTAGTCTTGCAATCAAAAAAAGAGAGCTTAACATTTCAGTTTGTTGTAAAACTATGATATCCATGAACCTCAGCCAACATTGCAGGAGAACTGAGCACAATCAGAGTCAAGAATCAGGAAAATTATAGCATAATATACTTCATTGTGACAGTTTACAAAAGAATCTTGAGCGCCACAAAAGACAAATAACTGTTTTGTTATGCTACACATGGTACAGTTTTATTATACATCCACTCACTTCACAATGCATTCGAATATTATAAAGTGAAGATGTGGAATCAAGTCAGCAATGTACTACTACCTATATAATATGTAGTTTGCCAGCATGTACACTAATAGGCTTACAAAAACAGAAAACCAAGGTTATCTTTCCAAACTCAAAGCAAAGTTATAGTTTGGGGGAAAATATGCTCCTGCAATTATAATTCCATATCCCTGAAACTGCAGCAAGTGCAAACAAACAATAGCTTGCGTGTTGTCTCCTCTGTTAAAGTTCCTCTCCTTTCGCTCTCTTTCTCCTTTCCTTCCAGCCTGTTGAATAAAGTAAAGATTGTTTTTGAAAACCAATTCAGCTGTGGCTATTTGCAACATCTCTGATCTATTCAGCTGTACACTCAACAGTCAGTGCAATATCCTCTGCCACAATAGCTGTGAGCTTACACACCTCTCTCTGTGAGAATGGGGTACAACACAGGAATATTATAGGAAACAGTCTTTGTCAAAACATGGCCACATTTGGGAACTTTCATTTTTTCTAAAAGGATACTTCTCTTTTCATGGAAACTCAAAGATGCTGGAGCATTACTGACACTCCCTTCGAAACCTACACATTGAATCTATGACTGTGTCACTCAATTCTAAGGGCGAGGTAAGAAAAAGAGACACAGGCAGCTACTTGTACCAATGCAGCATCAGTCAGGTGTCAGTCTTGATTTACCAGCTTCGTTGTCGACAAACAGACACAAGAAAAACAACCCATGTATGGTTGTAGTTGCAAATGTTTTCATGTAAACACCTTTCTTATGCTTCAATTCCCAGTGTTTTTGAAGTTGTTGCAATACTGAGTTAGAAATAAAAAAGAAATCTGCTTAATTATTCTGAACACATACTTGGCTTTTCCCTTTTACAATTGATATCACACAACTCTGACACATTCAACAAAGCTTTTGCATTGCTCTTATAAACACCTCTCAGCAGGTAGCTGTTACTGATGCATTAACATTAACATAAACCGCAGCAGTGGCTTGTCTGGAATGAATAAAAGACGAAGTGGGCTAAAAGCATTACTGAACACACAAAGAAACACAACTGCCTACAGAGACACCAAGTAAATCAACACCAAATCCAGTGACAAAGAAACAGACTAATCGCCCAGAGAAAAGTAAGTGTGCTGAAAGGGAAAGTGACTGATGATGAAAAACACTCAGAAATGAGAATTGACTGCTCTTACGCCCTCTGGTATTCTTTCTCAATCTGCTTTGTGTCCTGTGGCCATAGGACTGTGAAGGGTTTCATTGTTTAACATTTAAAAAGAACATATGTTGACCTTAAAGAAGTTACAGCCACTGGTGGTTGGCTGGGCTTTGCTTAAATTCTACAACACAGAGATATGACCAGGAGAGTGTCCAGAGAGATGGCACAAAAGGGGGGTATTTACTCCATCCGGGATGACACTCATTTAAATATTGGCAATTTAGACTGCATTTAACTCTGTTTAGCTTCCTCAAAATTATCTTTTCCTTTTTGTCCTTAGAATAAAATAGTCTTAACTCTGTTTAACACAACAGAGGTTGGAGCATATCAAAAATTGTAAGAAAATGTATGCATGGTCTCAGAGAAAAACACAAATTTGCATACAGTACGGAATGCCAATACTGTTGTGTTTAAAGTATGAGAAAGTACAATGTCCTTTCTTACACTGAATTATGTAACTTTAAGTAAAGTAATTTGCCCTATGAAGTATGCCAGGCACAGTCCTCGACACCTGGGGTGTGGGGGCATCTGGAAGAAACTATGGTAAACTGCCTTACCAGTTAAACTAACCAGATTATTGCTTTGAAGAAGCAACACTTCATGTAAGAATAAAGCAGATCTGGTTCTAATACCGGATTGTCATCCATATGAGCTGCCATGTGAGCGTATGCATGTGTGCCCATACATAGCCCGCTGAGAGTGGCTGAAGGTTAGCTATGTTTACTTTTGGATAATATCTACTACTCAGCTATTCAGTCGCTTTTTCATATTATTATTATTATTATTATTATCATTATTATTATTATTATTATCAGTGATTCTGTCTTAATATTTTTTTTTGCATTAGTTCCTCTTTGCTTGAAGTCCCACTCTACCAGAGAGTGTCCACTTAACAAAACACCAAGTATTCCTTTTAGCCATAAATAAAAAATATCAATACCATAGGGGACCTAAAAATAAAGCCTGACCTGCTAAGATATTAGGGGACACCAGCATGAAAGGCTGGACTATTGATAGATTCTACGAGCAAACAAGCAATGGAGAGGAATAAACCAGTAGATGAAAATAGCTTAAGGGGAAAATTGAGGAAGATTCTGTTAATGAAAGCTGAGTAAAAAGATTAAGTAGGTTTGAAGTCTAGTCAACATTGGGTATCCAGTAAAGAAAGGTGGTCATGAAATCTTCCCTTCTTCTGATGAGGAGCCTTGCTGCTGCCTTCTGGTCATGCTTGGGGCAAAACAAGGCGGACTCCCACATCAAGAGATTTTCAATAATTAAGACAAAGAAGGAATTAAAGCTCATAGTATGTACTCTAAAGCCTTGATATGCAGGAATTGCTTTAAGTCAGTGAAAAGCTGGGATAAAATGCTACTGTTCACAGAGCTTTTGTTTGTACAGTTTTTCTCTTCAGGGTTCAGATACCACACCAACTGTTTGCAAGAATAGTTACGCAGGAGGACAGAGGTCTGCAAAGATTAGGACCTTTTACCCTCCCTTGGCTTAAGAAAGCTTTGAGTAAACCAACTTTTAACATCTTCAAGAGTGAGGACTTAAAGCTGCGTGGATCACACAGGAGAGTACAGCAGCGTGTGGTCAGGAGGAGATGGATATATGGATTTTCTGTTGTTGTTGTTGTTTTAATAGAGCCCACTGGGAGCATATCTAAACAGAATAAAATCAGGTCTAAAATATCAAAATAGAGTCTAAAAAAATAGGGCAGAGGAAGCATCAGCGAGAAAAACATTGTGTAGTGTGTTCATTGTGGCCAAGGTTGGTATGCGTGTTTAGTAAAAAAAAAAAACATCCTTCAAATCCTATTTGACCTCAATGTGAGTCATCCAATTGTGCCTTTGATCAACTTTTTCAGACAAACAAGCATGGAATTTGCTCTCATGCACAATCACAATGGATCAGTTTGGCAGAAATATCAAGAGATGCCGACTTCCTTTCAAAACAAGAATCAGTCTGGAGTACGGTGGCTCAACAGGAGACAAATCATTCAAAGAATCTCACAAAGAGAAGGGAACAAAACAAGTCTCTCTTGTTTGAACCTTTGACATTTAAACATGTTTTCTTCATGTAAGCACTGGATAATAATTCAGTTTCATTTATATTTCATCCTCTTTTTTGTAAAATATTCACAGTAAGCTCTGTGGGAGGGTATGAAAGTGTTGTTCCCTATTGGGAGCTAATATTCAAGTCAGCAGTTCTCAAATTGTAATGATAGAGTACCCAAAAATGTAATCCCTCCTTGACTGTCTCCCATGGTGAGTCAATGACATAACTGACAAAGCTATTACTTCAGACAAATGTCTCTGGCAAATTCACACCAGGATATCCATGTAGAAATAATAACACCATCTTTCTTTGAACTTCTCTCAATCCCCTCTACTTTCTTCTCTCTTTTGTTTCTGTTAGTTTTTGATTCTATTTCTGAGGTTCTTATTGAGAAGATGTGCAACACATCACGGCACAACATCACAACAATCTGTAAAGTTGTATGAGGATACTTTACTCATGGAAAACAACATTGTAAAATGTTGTCATTGAATATGTTTTCAACTAAGATTCAAATCAAATACCTGTGTTCAATTATACATTTATTTTTAAATGGGCAGGGGAATTACCACAGATCTTGAGAACCCTTTTAAGTAGTATCACACTGGGTCCTTCCTCTTCACCAACACAAATACTCAAATAATCTTAAAGGGCTCCTGGCAGTCATGGGTCCCTGAACTCATTGCAGCTCTCCTACCCCATATGGATCAGATATGTACAGCAAAATTTGGCACAACACTCAGTTTTGTTGTGTTATAGCTACAAAGTGGGGTATGTTCTACATGATTAAATGTAACAGAGTACTTGAGCCAAAAGAGGGTTCATTATGTAGCGAGGGTGTTGTCCCAGAAGCAAACTGTTTTGACCACCAGTGAGGCTAAAATTCTCACAACAACAGTATCCCATGGTTTTGAACACAGTTTGGATGGTTAACAGGTTCAAAACCTCCTCACAGTGAAAACAGAAGGAGCTGTATAACTGATGGCGAGATTCGTATTCAGCTTTGTTGCTAGTTTGAAGTGTATTTAATATCTGAATGATGATGTATGAATTTATTTTAAATCTTGAGAAAATTCCAGTAGAGATCAATCTTGGTCCTTCCTGCCTCCTATCTTAGTCAGTGATCTCACTCCAACTAATTTTTATAGCAAAACATAACAAAAAAGCCATTTAGCTTCCCCCAGTGAAATTATTTTGGAACATATTTGTTTCACACTAAATTTGTGTTGTTGCAACAGCAGTCCAATCAGCTGGATACCAAGCAACTGTGTTGTGTTCGACATTATTTCAGCTTAACTCAAGAGAAATCCAACTGTGGTAATAAGAGGGAGGAAGGAATCAGACATACTCTGCTGGCCCAGAGACTGACCTTTGACTTCTTGCACAGAAGTCTCCTACTGTTACTGTTTCTGTCACTGTTACTGTTGTTACTGCATTACTGTTCAGGAGGTTTTGGAACAGTAAACATTACCCAACTTTTTACTGGATGGTTATGGAATCCATAGGAATGTATGACACAATTTCATAGTTTTCTATGTTTACTGACAAAATTACTACACCAAAATAAGTTGCAAAGGATTCCTTAGAGTCTTAAAAGAGAAGGTAAAACAGCGAGTGTGCAAAGTTCGAAAGTAGTTGGCCTGTGCTGTTCCTTATTTTTCACAGCAGGCATGCAGCATGATGTAAAACTCAAGGACATTAAGATTGAACATGCAACAAGAATGGTTGTAGACTCCCCAGTGTTGAGAATTGCTTTCATTTTTTTGTCAAACAGTCTTCTGAATCAACAATCCCGTGGTATCTCACAGCATTTTCACTCCAAATAGGATTTATTTTCAACAGCAAAGAGAAAAGTCAGATAAACTGCATGTGTGAAAATGTTTCTCTTTGGTGTACAGAATGCTAACTTATAGTTTTCCTGTCCTCAAACAGAAGAACAAAAGCATGAAATATATCATCTATGGTGTATCACAGCAAAGGTTGACTGAAGCTGTTACCAGAGCATGTTGGTGCACTGCTTTAAATCGTGGGAGCTTAAATGTGTATTACAAAATGTGCATTCCAGGACTTGCCAGAAGTAACTGAGTGTGCGTTGGCAGTGTGGCTTCGTAGGCAGCATTAGTGTAAGCGGTGAGGCCATGGACACCTTCACCTCTTTCCAGCAAATGATTGATTCTCTATTCCCACAGAGTGCAGATGGCCATGGACCACATTTGGAACATGGCCTTGTCAGTTGGAAAGTATCACTCCGGGCTTGTACTGTGAAATGAGTAAAGGGCCGCTGAGGCAACAAAGGATCCCTGCATTAAATAAGAGATGGGTATAGTATTAACCTTGAGGCTGCTCAGTAACAAGATAAGCCCCTGAGTCTGTGGCTGCTGTCTTTTAATCACAAACAAAACAGGCGCATATGTACACAAGGCTACATCAAGATGAGCTGTATACATTCTACTGCACAACTGAACCACGCTCGTCATTAGAGGTCTCTACCAAAAGTCAAGTGAAATTATTCATGTGGTATTAACTTCTGAAGTCGTTTTTTTTATTTAAATATTTTGAATGTCAACTTTATCTTCTCCCTATCTCATCTTCATAGAGAATTAAATAAATTTCTTTAAATAAATTTTATGTGTTCCTTCACATATAAACTCATTATATAAAAAAGCAGTACATTTATTTTTCTTTTGTAAGTAGTTGCACCCCTAGCATCTAAATGTGTTCTATGTTCATGCTCGTATAGATATTGGCTCTCTGTAATGTTTGTCACTTGGTCATGGAAAAAGAAGTCATGATCTTTCAGTGCACACTATACATATACCCAGAGTTTGTCACCTGTTGTAATAATAGCCTTGTTAGTGTATGGATTGCCCATCAGCAAACATAGCTACCGTTGTTATTTCTGAACCCCACATCCCTGGGTTCATCATCAAACTACATATAATTCCAGTAGAAAGACATACGAGTGCAACATTCTCACAGCTAGCTAAAGTTATATTTCAAGTTAGTCATCTTATAACACCCTTTCCCAACGCCAAGATACTTTTTTGAAGAGGTGGAGTGGGGTGAGATTGGCGGTGATTTGTGTAAATCAGGATCAGTTAAATGTGCAGCCCTTGTTGTTTAAGTAGGGACATTGATTGCTAGTCAGAGTATAGAGGATTTGGTACAAGCACTTATGGCACCAAGGCTTTCAAGTGGGCTCATTTGATCATAGATTGTTCATTAGTCTCAAACTACCTTAAAGGGAAAAAAGAAGCTCAAAGAAAGGAAGAAAATCAAGTGTCAATTACAGCGGTCCAGATTCTTCTGCAGTCTTAACAACTTTCAGACTTACTTTGGAGAAAAATAATGCAGTTACTTAGACTTGCTTTAAGATTTAATCAGCTTTAAATCAATGTGCCTGCTTCAAACATCACTTAAAGGGATATTTCAGTCTTTTTGAAGCAGGGTTGTTTCAGATACCTGTCAACAGTTAGAGCCACGGGGGATGCTGGTCATCTCAGCCCCTTTGTTGAAAAATATGCCAGCTTAAGGTGTACCGTGTAATTCAGCTAAATGAAATGAACTTCACTACAAGCACTTTACACAGTGTAATTGTACGCTCTATACTGAACAGCTAATTGATCCATAATACAGGAATTACTGATGGATTATGAAAGCTGTTTCACGGTTTGTTATTATTTTAAGACCTAAATCCCAAAGATTACCTGACAGACAGATTAATGGCCTGAGTTTGTGGTTGCAGTTTGTTGTCTCAACTCATTCTTTCCCATTAGCTGCTATTCTTCTGAAAAAGTATACATATTGTATACACTTATTAAACAATGAAAACAATGAGAGAAAAAACATGTACTTTAAAGAAAAAATTCAATTTGGCTTTAATTTTCAGATTCAAGTCTTGAATATCAAGAAAAGCTGAGAAAACTTTAGCACGAGAACGTATGGAGCATTGTTCATGTCAAGGTTTTTTTTGGGGGGGGGGTTTTGGCGTTATTGTTTGCAGGCATTGGTTGCACCTTACACATCTATGGGTAACTTTGAATATTTCTCAATATTGGGTTGGCTAGAAGATTCTCCCCATTTTCCTTCAGCCTGTTGAAAAATTCCTGAGTTGAGCTTACACCAATATGAGTGCTTGGGTTGGAGATCCTTGAATTAGCTAAATTACATGGTAGACTTGGCTCCATCAGCAAAAACTGTAGCCCAGCTTAGAGATCCACTTCTCCTGCCATTTTAATGCCAAAGTATCCCTTTAATATTAAGTTGAATTTTTTTGTAAGTCCTCTTGGATTGCAAAAAAATGCATTGTGGCACAAGAGGTTCTTGTAAAAATGAAAGTCAGAGTTGGTCTGATAAATCTCTCAACCATCTATGAACTTACCTCTACATATGATCAAACCACTCTAAGCACCTCAAACAGAGGTGACAATTTCATGGTAATTTAATGTAATGTTTTATGGACATATAGTGACAACGGCTGAATGAAAGTCACATGGCACACGTCCAAGTCACACAGCGTTATCAGAATCCTGAAATCAAACCAAATCAGATTCAGTTTGACAGGATCTGTTATGACTATGTCTTAGCTCACTTAAAAGTCTACTTGCCCCTCTTGTCTTTGTGAGCTCATGCCAAACAACTGCAAGGACATATGCAAATTAATGTTACTAACAGGAGATAAGTCTCTGGCACCACTGCTGGCACTAACAGATGCTGCAGACTGACACACACCAAAGAACATTTTGTATGACGGAGGCAGTGCTGCAGGCGTTGCAGTCTAGGATTTGGTGGCTTTTCACTGGCTAACAAGATTCTGACATCTTGGCAGCACAGTGATCAGGGTGAAACAGAACAGTATGAACTGACACAGTTTAAATTGTGCCATGTCGAAATGGGAGGCAGACAGGCTGGATGGAAGGGAGACATTTCTAGAAATGACAGACCTGGCGTTGTTGGTACATGTGCGCCTACCTTAGAGCAGTCACATAATGAAAAGAGAGATTATTTCTACTGAGTAGAAGTCTGGATGAAGGTATGACAACCTAATGGTTAGTTAACATAACACGAAATGACTGTATTTGATTTTTGCATCTTCTACCTTTTAAAAAATCAACATGGCACACACAAATCTGGAATAGAGAATATAATTTCCTTTATTGACATGCTGTTTTATTCACAGTCCTAATCTTTTTGTACAATGACACAGTACATACATTTGCTTTCTGAAGTAATACTTGGGCCTTATTCAGATTTTTCAGCCTCCCTTACTGTGTCTCTCTATTTCCGCTACTCAGAATAAATTTATTTTGGCCTCACTTCCCTTATCAACATTATACCATTATGGTGTGACAAAATGCCTCAAATGCATAGTACCACACTTATTTGCATCTCATTTTACTTCCATTCAGTAAATTATGATGATTCAACATTTTCTTGGTATAATTGAATTTCATTGAGCAAAGATGGTGCACTGACTGTTTTGCCTGAATGTATGTGTGTGTTTGTGTTGTGTGTGTGTGTGTGTGTGTGTGTGTGTGTGTGTGTGTGTGTGTGTTTGCCTGTCTATCTGTCTGTTATGCATCCTAACATGAGTGTCTATGGGCTTCATTCAGCTATCTCAATCAATCGAGGGATGTTTTTTTCTGTGTTAATTCCTAAAAATTAATGCTAATATAGTTGTTAATCAAGTGGTTTAACTCTGCACTATGTAGTCTCTTATCTTTGCGCCGACCCAATACTTGTATATCATCCCCTATTTAGAAACCCTCTCATGCTTAAAATATCATTCATTGATTCCTTTTTTTCATCTTATCCTGTTAATGGTCATGGTTAAGTACAAAGAGTTATTAATGGTATTGTTCCCATATTGTTGTGATGGAAATGTAACCTAACCCACAACCTTAAACATTACATTGAAGAACCCAGCTGTATACTCATGGCAGTAGCTTTTACTTCACTGGTGCAACCAACCTAGTTTAAATTTCCCTCTTGTCGGTCACATATTTTTGATTCACGCAAGTTGATCTCCCCTGATAACACAACACAGTAAAATTCAAACAAAGTTAGAAGTTAAGTAGTTTGGAATCAGCCCAAATCCCTTTCAATCAATTCTGTCAACTTTTGTCTTTTATCTCATTCACACCAAGTGCAAAAGGA
This sequence comes from Thalassoma bifasciatum, assembly GCA_008086565.1. Classification (NCBI taxonomy): domain Eukaryota; kingdom Metazoa; phylum Chordata; class Actinopteri; order Labriformes; family Labridae; genus Thalassoma; species Thalassoma bifasciatum. The sequence goes on from RPOG01000083.1 coordinate 182,976, forward strand.
TGGCATGATTTGTGTAACATTGTTGGCCAAACATTGAGCTTCATTTCTGGGTCATTATTCTGTTGGGTAATCAGCTGAAGTACCCATTCACACAGAACTATTCCATGTATATCATCATAGCAACAAGAATTTGGCTAGAAAAATGTTTCTCCCCACAAGTAGCCAAGGCCAGAAGTACAGTTTCTGATCTTTGGTTGTGCTTTTTTTGGTACTGTTCATGTCTGTTTGTGTATGAGAATGGACTATAAAGTATTATAGGATATATCTGTATGCATCAATGTGCACATATAGTGCACATTGTAGTGCACTTTGACAGATATTTGTGACAGTCAAAGTGGGTCAAAGTTTACAGTCTTAAACCAAAAAGAGGAATGGTGGCAATAATGGTGGCAGTGGTTTGGTAGTCTTTGTGGTACTTCACAAACGGTTCAGCTCGTTCAAGTTCTCGGTTGCACTTTAGGTTATAGGGTAAAACCATGGATCATTGTCAGATTGTATCAGCCAGTTCTATATGAAGCCCAGTGTGAACAGCACATATCCAAAAGTAATTTCCTTGACAATGTAACACCATGCTGCTAAAGTGACAGACAGACTACTCTCTCTAAGAATCTCCTACTCGCGCCCGGGGAATGAAAATGTGCTAAACACAGTGAAAACCAATCTCGTTTTTCATAATCATTCCTGGGATTTTCTGCCGTCTCCAAATGCAGGAGTGACATTAAGCCCTATAACAGCGGGATAGGCCCATAGTTAGATTTGCACCCTATCAGACCACAGCCATTCTGGGAGTCCACTCAGCCTTTGCTATCAACTCACACATACAGACCCACACAGACACACACCCACGCACACCCCAGCCCTCGGCTGAAAGCTTAAATGAACAAATAACTGACAGACGGAACATTTGAATTCACATCCCTAAACCCAAATTCACACTTCCACACATTAAAAGTGTGTGTGTGTGTGTGAGAGTGGAGTGATAAATTAAAGTCTGGTTTAAATGCCCAATCACTTAAATGCAATGTGAAGAATCACATGCATGAGGCTTAACTGTGCCTGGACTTTAATGAGTCTGACATCCTCTGATTAAAAGGGAAAGATGGATGATAGATGAAACAGCTCCAAAACTTTGAGGACTTCAATGTGCAACTTTAACCTGGATGTAGCCCTGAGAGAGACTTAGGTAACATGTTAAGCTGCAGCTTCAAAGCTGTGAAAAGAAGTTTGAGTGAAAGTGAATGAGTCTGACATGAAGTAGTTGTGGACGTAGTGCACAATCTATAGCCGCAGTCAAATTGTACTGAGAGGGGGTATTATGTTTTTCCTTATTTCAGTCCCTTATTTGAAGTAACAATGCCTGCCATCCCACCATGCCTACTAAACTTGCTATTTTTCATGCAATTAATATGTTTTAGAAATCTTTGGCTCTGCACAAGAACTTCACAAGACTGAAATTATGAGGTAATGGCAAAATAATCCTATGACTGATTCATGGGTTGAAGAGGTGGGCCTCAAACACCAATATCTCTCCATAGCTCTACTCTCAACCATAGACTGTATGTAGAATGGAAAGCCTGGCTCAGCCTTTTACCATTGCACAGTTTTGAAGCCAAAAGAAGCCCATCAGAGGCCCACAATTGAGCACACCCTAAATCCTCATTTAGGGCGGTCTGCACCTGTTATCAACTGCACCTGTTATCTTAGTACATCACTTGCAACATGCCCACTATGAGCACATGCAATTTTTAGTTTGCACATGCAATTTAGCACTGGGTAATTGAGATCTTAGTAGATCAGGACCTAAGTGCACCAATCCTCCACGAAAAAGGGATGTCAAACCAGCCACAAACACTATTTATCTTTACTCTTCATTCCAGGGTTCTGGAGCAAAATGTTATTTCTCAATTCTGTGTCTACTCATTAAAACTTTGCTGTGCATGAATGGGAAGTTCACCATGTCATACCTAGCTTTTACAGGGACAACTGTCTGCAGGAGGGAAAGAGCTTGTTGGAAAATCCGTGTATTTAATCATATTATTTCAGTGGGTCTTGAGGTGAAGCCAGTCTGCAGCATGTTAGAGGCTGTTCTGTATGTTTCGTGATTTTTTTTTTGTACATGCCGCTGTTACTAATATCTCTGTTTTCCTCCTTGTTTTGTACTATTTCCCCAATTTTTGTGTTTTTGATCCACCTTTTTGCTCCCTGTTTTTGCTTGCTCATGTGAATTAGGAGCTCATTATATGTGTCTTGTGGTTTTTGATGACTTGAAGGGAGCAACAGGCAATCCCACCCTGTTAAGTTGCATCTCCAAAAAGTAACTGGCAGCAATATGCTGTCTTTGCTGGCAGGGATAATCCTTGCTGCTACCAAAGCGAGAGCATGATGTGTTTGCATGTTGGACATAGCACTAAAAGAATTTGGGCTTGCATTTCTGGTACATTTACTGGAACATTGATGGTTACTGTCAAAGGCTCGAAAATAGCTGCTAAAGTGTGGCACAAGCACAAGCAACACTGGGTTTTGCTTAATCTACTATGATGCAATCAGCGGTGGCTTCCAGGGAGTTTTCCTCTCCCTTGGCAGCCAACTCTGCTTCAAGACTTCTGTTGATGATCAGGGCTCTTAGCTTTACTGTCCTCACACAAGTTTGTCTCCTCTCATCAGTCCATATACTCAGGCCTGCCAAATAAGCCAGAGCATACTGAGAAAAGCTTTTTTGAGACCAGAATGTATTTTTACACTCATTTTCTTTTTCTTTTTTTTTTTCTTTTTTTACATGAACGGAATTGATGAGATATTTACTAAAGGATTTTTTTCTAATGAAAGTAAGCAGGTTTGTGGATGTTGATGTCTTCAAGGAACTCTACATGGTTTCAGGTATTATTTTTTTCTTCAGGACAAGCAAGTTAGGGGAGGTTGTCTAGTTTAAGACATTTGTAAGAACATAATTTCCATATTCAATACAGTATAATATTTATTTCCATAATCATCTTTTTACTCTAAATTATCTTCCTTCTTCCACAACCAGTGATGAATCAATACATTCAATTGCTTATTTGCAATAAATTCCAGCACAGTGAGCATTTCTATTGAAAATTATGTTACAAAAGGTGGGCGGGACCTCTGCTTGAGGAGCTTTGACACAACACTGGTGCATTTTTTTTTTATGTAAACTACTCTACTCTATTCTACCTGCAAATAATGAAAAGGTAATTTTTGGGCAGTCTGCTACTAAGAAATGCACCCACTTGCTTTGCTGCTATTATCTGGATTGCAGGACAAGATCTTGCTCAAATTTTACCATCTGTGCCCTTAACCTTCATTATTTGCCAAATTTTAGGGCCTTGTTTGTAGGAAAACTAACATTCATACAAGAATTTTTACCAATGAGAATGCTGACGGAATTTATTATTATTATTATTATTATTTATTTATTTATTTTTGCAGTTTCCATTCGTGCTGGAACTTTTCTGCAGACTGATTTCATATTATGTGTGACCAGGTAGAAGCAGTAGTACCGAGCTTCTTTTTGTTCAGAATCAGTCCTTATAGTGGTGATATTTGTTTGTTTTGTTTGTTCATATATTTTTGTTTGGTTATGTTTTTTTTCCAGCAATAAGAAACAATCAGTGTTAAAATGTACCATCACACTAATTTCACACACTGCATATCTCGACGATGTAATGCAAACAGCATGCATACTTACATGCAGCATGGCAGATCATGAAGTATATGGATCAAAAAAAGATACAGTCATGATTTAGGATGTTGCACAAAAGTTGCTCCTACTTTAGGTAATAAAACAGATGGCGGAGGATGGTGATGGCAGTAATGTCAGTAATCACTTTAATTGATAACAGGTAATTACTATAATAGCAAAAGGGTTACAATGGCATAAATAAGGCAGTGCTGCTTTGTAAATGCCTATAATTACAGTGATGGCTGATTACTTTATGAGCAAGAGCTCGATATGAGTAGAGACTGTACAAGCTCATTGAACCTTCCTCTAAGTGAAATAAGAGAGAAAGAGAGAGGGTAATGTTTGCATGACTTTATGTTTTCTATTTGCATTTTTACTCAATGATTATAATTATGGACAATTACTCTACTGTACAAAAAGAAGTGAAGTTTTATCGAACAGAAATAACGCAATCAAAACAGATCTAAGTAAAAGCTGTAGTTTTAATTGGTTTGCAGTGACTTTAATAACTGGAGCAGTGATGACAAATGTGATGAATGTTGCTCTTTGTATGAGTGACTACTAGAGAAAATAGGTTTTCCTTACAGAAACACTTTAGAACAATCTGGTCTCTTCAATAATAACATAGGACAGTCTGTGGACTGAAACTGGCTCCATCACCTCATTGCCTGTGGCATCCTGATAAAAATCACTCAAGTCATTGATTAAAATGTAAGCAGGTTAATGCTGGAGGTGACTTCTCCCGCTTAGCATAATTTGCTTATTACATAGGCAAATAAACAAACCATTGATCACAGAGGTGTCTGGCATAAAGTAGATTAGTTTGAAGGAACCAGGATCAGGTACATGTGTATTACAGTAGCACGCTTGAGATGGTTACAGTGTACTGTGGCCTATCAATAATATACACACACTGTTTCTCTAACATGGACTGACTGTTCGTTTGGTGTTAAAAATAGTGAAGCAACAAGTGTTAAATGAGATCAACCCAGGAGAAACTGAATAAATGAGCTTTTGCTGCAAACTTCAGTGAACACTGATCATGGGTCATCTTTGAAAAATACTACAGTGCTTCTCTCAAGTGTTCTTCCCCAAATTCCAAAATTAAATACTTGTCTTTTTTAAAACCACTTTTTCTTGGCATTAGCACCACTGCTTACGATAAGTGATGGCTGTGCCTGTAAAACTGCCTTGCAGACACTGCAAAATATTAAATTTAGACAGGTGTCCAAGAGTCTAGCAGAACAGGGACAGGCAGAGGCATGGGTCAGTGCCAGACTGCTGAACTGCAGATGTCAGGATCAACTTTGTTTGACATGGACGGCCTGTGAGCCTCCATTCTATTTTACACGTCAGGCTGGAGCCATTGCTGCAGGAAGAGGACATGACATGACTCCAGCTCGGATTTTCATTCCTGAACTCCTAACTTATACTCCAGAAAAAAATTAAATGGAATAAAATAATTGGTTTGGTCTGAAGGCTGGTGTTTGCCAGAGTTAGGCTGGCAATGCCTGCAGCTGTAGTGACTGAACTCAAATGAACAGTTGAACTGTGTTTAATGGTGGTGGAAACTGTGTGCAGCAAAATAAAGCAATGTAGCACAACACAGCATAAAAATGTAAAACACTCACACTCACACAATAGTAATAGAAACAATAATAGAAATTTAAGCCTGACAAGTACTGACATAAATATAAGGTCGTTAAAATAAATGGATAATGTAACATTGGAATGCTACACAATCAAATGTTACATGATAAGAAGGAACATTAAAAAAGATTCAAGAAAATATTGGTTGTGTAAACAAACTGCCAAATCAGTCGCCAAATATAATGTCACAGATACAAAGGCATTGGCTTAATAAAGTGGCTGACCAACTAGTAGATTGCCTGGTGGATTATCAGACTGATATTTTGCTGTTGTGCCTCTCAAGTTTGCAAGACTCTGCCTTTTAACTCTCACAAGTGTATCATTAGCTCAGCTTAGACAGCCTTAGTGAAGCTAGGGTGAGGACACAATAACTTTTGAGACCCACCTTAAAAACCAATGAATGTTGACTTTACGAAGGACAGGGAACTTTCCTCTGTGGGCTTTGTGAAAGGAAATTATATACATCAGCTGCTAGAGATGTTTCACCTTATTTAGCTCCATGACGAAATCTCAACACCAGAATGCAGCAATCAGAAGCCTGTCAAATCTTTCTACAGCCTGTCATATGTCTAAGCTGAACAGCTTTACAGTGATGTTTGGAGTGATGGCTTTGCGACATGGTTTTTATGTTGAATCTGAGTTCAAAGATACAAAGCAGATGGCATTAAACAGAGTGTGAAAGAAATGCCTCTTAAATTAAGAACCAAGTCAAAAATAAAATTAAAAACAACTATAAAATACAGAACAAGTGACAGTAATAGTCAATGTCTGAATATCAGGTTAAATTCAAACTGACAATTAAACTTTTCTTTGTGAGTAAAATGTTGTCTTTATCAGGTTTTATCATTGCATTCATAAGAAAAACAGCAATATAATGCTATTGTGCCACAATGGATGCTTTCATCCCAAACTATTCACTTTAAATGTTTGATTGGCTTCAATATACGTCACATACATGCACAGTTTTAACTGCAAGTTAAGTTTTCTAAAGTCCATTGAAATAGATGTTGGGCATAGATACAGAAGAACAAATATTTCCTGCTTCTTTGAAACACTTTTTACGTATTTTTCACCAAACTACCTGTCATGGTGAGGCACATAAGTGGTTATGTGATCAAGACTTAAGTTTTTTGAAATATTACCTCAGGAATATGATTATTGGTTTGGATTGGATTAAAATCAAATTGAGTCGAATCAAATCCAATGGAATCAAATTATACAGAATTATCCTGTATTTTAATTAACTGGCCTCAAATCAATTGAAAGCTATCAAGCTTTCAATAAGATTGAATCATCTAAGGGGAGATCTACGGCCCCAGTAAATATGTGCAGTTCATGCCCAAAATGTGAACACCGCAGCAATAAATCAATGTGTCTGCATTGCCATCAAGGGTCTGTTGCAGGACAATAGCATTGTCTGTTTTGTGCCACATATGCTGATGCCATCAAGCATCACAACAAACAGAAAATAAAAGAGCTGTATTGGAGTGCATCAGCCATTTTATTTTGGACAACACAGCGCATGAACTGATCTGGTCCTTATAACAGTAATCTCTGCCAAATGTTGGGTAACACCTGGTGGACAGAGGTGTCACATCCAGACATCTGTTCATACTTGAGTAACCGTCCAGGCAATTTATCATATCATTAACAGCCAACTGCACAAACACTATCCCTAAAAGGAGAAGCACAATAGCTGTGGACGAGGCATAGTTAAAAATGGGCAGGAGCTCCTAACGGCAGTGGAAATATTGTGCAAAATCTGCTATTGATTTGTAGTTCAAGTGTTATGTCTTGACATTATTGAAGATGGCGGATAAGGCGTTGCTGTTTGACAGTATTATGAAAAGCTTGGGTAGTTTTTTCATCTCTGACACAAACCACCAAACAGTCAAACACGCATCTACAATTCATTCTTTCTTGTTATGGAGCGCTTGGCTCACACATTACACTGGGTGTGTGATGAAGCGGGGACCCTCTGTTTGCCTGAGGCATCCTCACATCTGATGGTTTGAAGACAGAGCTTCCCTCTCAGGCTTTGTTTCAGGTGGTGGAAGTGTGGAAACTTGAAAATCTGTTTACCCTCATGTTGAGAGTGTGTCCTGGGACATAACAACTTTTAGGCAGAATGTTGATCTTGTAAAGTGTTATGAAACCCAAATATGTCTCCTATGAATTATGCCTCGATCTGTGCCTGTGATTTATTAGGTGAGTTCTGACTCCAACAGTGCAAAGAATCTTGAATTATTAACCGATTCTGTTGCCGCACATGACCTCAGCCCCTGTGCACAAGTTTATATTTCAATTCAAAAAAAACTTTATACCTTTTATGAAGAAAAATAACTGTAGAGTTTGCTGTTTGATATTTCCACTTCATACTCCATGTTTCAGTCTTGCGTCATTTTCAGAATAAAGGCCTTTGGCATAGCCCCATAATCCACTCTTCTCTCAGCTTTTTTCTTAGAGAGACTGAAGTAAATGTTCCTTTCAGTTCTGAAATTGGTAGCTCAAACCTCATCCCTTATCAATGTCCTCTCCAAATTTACAACAGTGCCTCCATGCTTGGTGCTTTCTTTTAAACCTGAACAACATATAAAGCAGTGGGCCAGGCTGCCAGAGCAAGTGTGAGAGCAGTAATTGCCTTTTTACACATGCACCTGATGTAGCTTGTTTCAGCTCACAAACAATATGCACCATTCATGTTCACATCACCTCACTGTTTTTAATATTTGCATTTTGTGCTTGAATCTTTGTAATTTGATGCCACAGCAAACAGATAACACATTAGGCAAGGGATAAAAGTCCATGGACAAGCACTTTGATAAGATTGATAGGAGTGGCACTTAGGTTGGTGTCAAGAGCATTCTCATTTAAAGGCTCCTTGAGGCTTATCAATTTGATGTTGATTGTCATGACACTTTTAGCTGGGAAATGGTAGTGTTTACTGGGGTGAGGCCACAATTTCCCATGAGCACCATCATCCACTGTCAGGAGGACAAAACTAATCCCAAGACATACGTATGTTTATTTTGGATAGTAAAATTTGACCATCATCTGAAGACACTGCATTGTTGTCACACAGTACCTGATGGTTTGGCATTCTTTATAACTTAAGTCTTGGTTTGAAGCATCTTTAATTAGTTTAACCGTGGTTCATGCTTGCTATTACAAGTGATGATTCACTGCCAACTAAATGTGCACCATGTATCAACACAACATTCTTAAAATTGCAGAGCCTTGTGTGTCAAACCACTGTGTTATCTGTCAACTCCATATTAGTGTTATCCTTGCTGCTGCTGTCATCGTCTTAGAAGTCACTGTGCAATAGTGAGACAAATGAAGTTCTGATGAGCAGAGAAAACCTTTGGAGTCTGCTACACAGGACTTTTGTAATCACTTGAGTGGCACTGAGGGGAGAAATACTACACTGAGTGTGTGTAAAAAAGGAAATACTTCGCTGATAGTGTGTCCGAAAACATCCACATGTGAAGTGAAATTTATTGGCACCACTGTACTGCAAACAGACATCAAGAGTAACAGTATAATCACTGTATAATGGATAAAATGGGCTTTTATGAGATATTTGGTGCAGCTAGGGTTATGTGAACATGAGTCAGGTGTTTAACAAAGTGGTTTTGGAAAGAGGTTTAACCCGTTGTGATCTAGTACTGATCTGTTAGCAAAAATGCACAAAAATAGCCCTTGTGTGTGCATGATTTAAGAACACTAACTGCTTCAGAAATAGAAAAGAAGCAGCCCTAGAGTCATTTGGATTGCCATTACTACTGCGACTGGGCCTCTTGACTCTGTTTCATGCCATGATGTCGCCTCTAAAATTAAATTGCTCCTGGTTTTGGTTCCAGTAATCTTGGTCATGGCTGGGTGGGTGATTGGTCCAAACAGTGGGGGTTGCAGTTGACCTGTCAGTCCCCTTCCCATGTCTGGGTCCTCCTAGCAAAGGATTACAGCCTGTCACCACATGGGGCAAGACATTAACGCCTTGGGTAATGTGCAAGCCATCTCGACCACTCAAGCTTGGCCAACTCTTGGTACTTTACGCTGAAAGCACTGTTGCCATTAAATGTTGCTCAGAGGAGGTACTCAGTAAACACTCTTGACAGAATGCAGGGACTGATTCAATTTATTATATTTGGGGTAACTTTGCAGTTCCTATTCCTGCAGAACTAGAGGAAATACTTGGGTGTATTTAAGCATGTTTGGCAAGTTTATTGTGTTTGTGTGTCCTAAGCAAAAAGATGAAACCAAATGTCACATGGATGTCAAGAATCATTTGTAGTGACAGTCCAACCTCTCAGATGAAAGACATGTGACCACACATGTTGTTCTTCACCTGTCTTTGCCTTAGGGCAAGGGCAAAGCAAAGGCAATGGCGTGACAAAGACATTTGTGACTCACTTCAGCATGGGGTTTAAATGGCCAGCGGTCTTGTGTTTTTCCCAAGGGCTACACTCAGGAAAAGTGTTTGTCTGCAAAGTGAAGTTTATCACCACATGGTTCTCATCCAAGAGGAAAACTAAAAGAAATACAAGAAATGTAATTTGGTAACTGTCTCTTATATTGTATAGGGACTATTCTCCATGGATGCATTAAAATGTAAATAAGTAATTACTTGGACTTTCCCTTTTAATTTTTACAATTCTTGAAAGGGAATATTGTTGCATACATGTTTCTTTAACATAAGGCACTGGCTGTATTTTAAGCTAGGACTTGTCTACAGATCAGTGATGGAGTGAAGTCCATGCCCTGACATGTCTGACAAGCCCATGCGCCATATCAAACATTTAAGATCTGTCAAACAGAGCAGTATACTGATCTGCACCACTCAGTGACCCTAATCTATATCTGTCTACAGTCAGGTAGGGAATGAAAAAAATCAAACACTGAAAGTTTAAACATCTTTACAGGACTGGCAGTAGGGAAAAAACGAGCACAGTCGATCAAGTTAAGATGGGGGAGACATCTGGAGAGCTGGCTGGGATCAGACTGTTCATTGTCAGTCAGTTTTCTGGTCTCTTCCGAAAACTCAGTCCTTTGTCATGCCTTGAATTTGGCACAAGTGCAAAATAAGTCAAAAGGAACTGTTTCAAAGTGGCTTGGAGCTGTTGGGACCTTGTTTCTTTGTGGAAACACATCCATTTGTGTCAGACAATGACTACTAATGAAGGGTTTAAGAGCTAGATGTAGTACTTCTTTGGCCATGAAACCGATCTGAGGCAGTTAGTTGTACATGACTTAAATGTTGTGACCCTCTCTGAGTTTGTCAGTATTCTCTTCACTGACAAGACATGTAGCATGTGTCTTACAGTATTTTCTTTTTATAAAAGAAGTGCTTTATTTCTGTTTATATTTTGGTCTTTGCATCATCACCTCTGTCGTGCATATGTGTGTCATTTCTCAAGACAAGGATCTGGAGAGAATATTTCTTACAAAAGCGAGTCTCCCTCATAGAGCTGGCAAAAAAAGAGTAACCTTGATTGCAATTGTCTCACCAGCTTATACAAAATCCCTCCCTTTCATATACACTCTCTTTTCTCAACATATCCTCATGCACATACCTTGACATTTTGCTTGCTAGTTAGCGATAACAGATGTTTCTCTGATAGTTTGTCATTTCCTGTGGCAACTGCTTAAAACTCTGTTGGCTGGGGTTGGAACATTCAGAAGTATTTCCAGGGAAGTTTACATGACTGAACAATCTGTCCAACCTGCCAGCTGTCTGAAGCTTCTCAATGACAAATCATGCCTATATTAGCAAGTACACAAGTGTGCCTGATTAAAAGTTTTTTCTGTGACCAGCCAGTCATGCATTGAGTTTTTATGCAAACTACATCTTCAGTGTGAAGTTGATTGCTGTATTGAGCTACAGAAATGGATTCTAATTCATAAAAAGGCCCTTGTGAGTGTGATAATATGAAAACCCTGAAATAAGTTCAACATGCCTGAGAGATTTATATGTCATGATAACTACAAAGAACAGCCTATCACTACTTCCTTTAAAAACTGTATTCTCTTATTCAATCACCCTGTGAGCAATCTAGGTCAAAGGTTGTCCACTCCACTGCATTTACTTAATAAAAATCCTCAACCTCAATTATACTTCCTCAGCAACTGGAAAAATGTATTGATTCTTGGAGAGAAAAAATGGCATTCCATCAGTGTAACTAATAGTGTGCAAGCATGTGGAGATATCATTGACCCTGAGCCCTCCTACAATGCGGCTCACATGAAGGTTTTTATGCTGTGGTGCATCGTCATGTTCTCTCCAAAAAGTCAAAGAAACACAGATCTAATCCATCTGCTCAAACTGTAACAAGCCATCTGTGCTTCTGTCTGTCTTCAGCTTGTTTTCTTTGCTTGTATTTGTATCTTTAATTAAATATCCAACAGGAATTGAAGGGAAAGTTATTTTCAACAAATGTGTTCTGGTTCAGATTTTCCATTTCCCCAGGAAGCATAAAAATTAGGTAACCTCTTCATATTTATACAGTGGATATCAATACCAGATCAACATTCTACTGAAATGTTGCCTACTTCCCTGCAACTCATTGATTAGGCTGCAGTATAATGATTTTACACCTCGACTCATTTTCTATCAATCAACATCTATCACATGCATGCAGTCCCACTCATGACAAATTACCCAAACGGATTACAGATCAGCTATGATCTGCAGCACTGATACTTGATATTGTGCATTGTGCTATAATGATGCATCACTGCATTTCAAGGAAGTGATACTCGCAGAAAAAATAAAAGCAGCATTTGCTACATGTAATCATTTTGGGTGTGTGCAGCTTGGATTAAGCCATGGAAAGGAAAAGATGGACGGCAGAAAATCACATCCACACGTGCTGGGACTTCACGCACAGCAGTCATATATTAAACACACTCCAACCTTAACAAGCCCGGTTGTACAGCTACTATCTTTCATACATGAACAAAATAGTATCAGCACTATAACCATCACTGCTGTAAAGAGCATCTGAAACAGAAATAAAGTGTGACCTATCAGCATGGTGAACGTTAGAGGCAGAACAGCATCGGCACAACCTGGTGACATCACAATAAAGCGACGCACCTCATTAAAGGCACATTCTGTAACTCAACTGTTCCACACTATTGGCTGGTGTTGAACTTTGGGTTCACATTATCCAACCATTACTTTCCATGTGTCCAACTTCTGCTTCAAATTAGAGGTCTTTTGCATGTCATAGCTAACTTTGGCAGCTGGTACTTTCACATTTGAATTGCTATATGTAATATATCCAATATAATTTGACATTTTGGCTGCTAGATTTGCAATGTTACTTAAAATGCATCCAGCAGATTTGATTTGATAGTCATGCCTTTTTTTGTCCCACAAAAGCCAATAGGGTGAGGAAAAACGTGATGAAAGATTTCATAGTAATTTTTAATGCCTGTTTCACAGTTTCATGCTACAAGAGCGGACATGTCAGACTAGGTGATTGACAGCGCACTGGGGAAGCTGCTTTTATATGATTGTAGCAGCACATATACACTGAGAGTGACTCACTTGACTGTCAAATGAAAACATGAGTGATGGTGTTTTGCAAAATTTTTTTGGGGAAAAAACTGCACTGATGTTTGCTGGTGAGAAAAAAATCAGCTAAGAGTTCTGATTAATATTTTATTGTTTTTGTTGTTGTTGTTGTTGTTGTTGTTGTTGTTGTTCCACAAGAGGCACTAAAACTGACACAAACTGAAAGCTTCTCTCAGAAGTGAAAACCTGCAGAGTAAAAGGTTTTAAAAGATATGCAAAATTTATGTCATGTTTCATTTTATGTTATAATTCATAAGGTATTTACCTACTCAGGAACTTTGTGCATCTATGATTAGCATTGGAGATGTTTAAACTGATTCCAAAATAACTTTACTGGGGCACAATTGCATATAAATTTAATTATCATGACAGTGTTGACTTAATGTGTAGTTATATTATTCTCATTTTATGAATACCTTATCAAAACAAAAGAAGAAGAAGAATGTTTATGTGAACAGACATCATATGATGAACAACAACAGAGAGGTGTGATTGTTTGTGGTTATTTGTTTGTGAATTGTGCAACAAAAGAGTAATGGAAACATGAACAAAATTATAAACAAATTAGATAGTTATATTTAAGGATTCCCCTTCATCCAGACACATCATGAGGAGAAATTAAAGCTAACGGTTAAGTATTTCCATACTCATATGCTAGGAGAACCAATCATTCAATTAATCAATTTAATGAAGAAACCAACATTTTTTTCCTGAATCAATGTAATATAAAAGCAATGTTGAAATAAACAGTGCCAGCTATTAAAGTAAATGTAATGAATTCAGAAAATAGGAGAAAATTCTTTCAGTCATTTCTTTGTACCTCTTGGCATGCATGGATGACAAACACTGGGGCTGAATTCAGCTGAGAAACACAGGGCCTCAAGGTAATGTAATGTGGGGAATCCTTAAACACTGGGAACCACTAAGGGTGCTGAAGTGACAATTTTTCTCTATGTGTAATATTTTACTTGCAAATATTTGTTTGGGATGCTAAATGGTAAAAACTAAAAGTACTTTCAGTTACAATAAGCTTTGCATTAACCATTTTTTCTGACTACTTGCATACCAAGACACTTTTCTTCTCTCATTTTTATTTATTTTTATTTCCCAGCAGGACATGTAAGTCTCATACATTCTCATTACACATCCTAGCAGCAAACACTGCTATGCTTTTGAATTGCAGTGCATCCTTGCTTGCCAAGACAGGTACAGCTCAGTGGCACTCAGGGGACTGATGATAGAAGTGATGGCACTGCCACTGAGAAAAGGATCCCTAGAGGTATTTTCTGGGGTATGTGCTGTGGACAGCAGAATGGCCTCGATTGCCCCAAGGAAATAAAAAGAAGAGATGTGGGAGATAGGTTTCAGAACCAGGGAGAGTCTGAAAGTCAACAGTATGAGTATTTTTTAAATGAAACACAGAAATGTTGAGTCCTACAAAATGTCTCTGACACATTTAATTACAATTCACAGTCAACATAACTTTGTAGTAGACCTTTATTCAAAATAGATGATAAAAGATAGCATTAAGAGTCTGATTTGTGGATGAATCACTGACAAGGCTGTCATCTGTAAAAATTATAGCTGTGAGCTTGAGAAAGTGAAATGAGCTATATAAAGTACAGTGGAGCAGAAAGGGAAAGCTAGGTTGAGCTTGGTTTTCAATATGAATACAGACTCCAAAAGTCATGATCCCTCTGACTTTTGGGGTTTTAAGCAGGTGGTGTCAGAAAAGGTGCCACAGGAATGACTGGTTCGTTTTCATAAATCGTCTTTGATAACATCAAAGGAGGAGAACAATTTTTGTCCTAAGTTTAACACTTAGAATTACAAACACAGTGAACTTAAACTCAGCCTTGGCACGCACAGTGAAAGTTGTAAGCCTACAGTGGAATAATCTTTTGGGGCTCCCTCAAACTGCATACCATATTCACATCATATCAGTGAGCAGAAACCTTTGCTCCCCTCTACATAACAGTAGGTCACACTTGCATGTGAAATCCATGCAAATGTACTGTTCACTTGGAATACATAATTAATGGAGAGCAATTAAAGTGTGGCTCTGAAATGCAATGGGTGTGAAGCACAGCATGTTAATCCTGCACTCTAGGAAAATAAATGCTCCAAGATCAACATTCTTTTTAAATATCCTGCTTGAATATAAAAACAGTGCAATTTATCAGGATTGTTGTCTTACGCAAATTGTAACTCCTTGTTGTCCAGTCCAAACATATACTTATTAATAATGCATTTGTACAATGCACAAAAATTAGTATGATGGCTATAAAATATTCATGTGACATGCAAAAACGCTTGTTTGTGGAAATAAATTGAATGCTTTTGCCCAGAAGGGACTTGAACCAGTTTTCTTTGGAATAAGAGAGGAGTATCATTCTATTGCATCTTTTGATTAGTGCAACCTTGAACTTAGTAAAAAACAAAACAAATGTGGATGCCCTTACATGTTTTGTTAGTCCTGAATTTAGTTAAATGTTGATGACTTAGCATAAGCCCCACACTGCCAGTGACTGTAAATATGTGACAAAGTTATTCCTCTCCATTGCTGGACCTTGAACAGGTCAGAATATGTCGTGGCTTATTAAAAGCATTTGCTAACATTTGTCAGAATAGAAGAACAGTTCATGTTTTAGTCACTGACTGCACAGTGAAATGTTAAAGTTTGCTCAAAGTATGGCTTGGAAACTTTTGTAGATTCATTATTGAATGGTGCTCGGTTGTGCAAGGGCAAATGTTGGGAAAGATGATTTTCATTTTAACAGTTTGACCGACCATGTATTAATAAAGGATGAATAGCTACAGCTTATGTACTTTTTACTCTGTGAAGTTGTACAACAGAGGGCAGGAAGACTTTTGATACAGTATCACAGTAAATTTGAACCCTTTCAAAAGTTTTGCTTTCTATAAAAAGCGGGAACAAATGAGAAGCAGCACAACCATGTGTCTAATGTTTGTCTACTATAACAAGCTTTCTGACCTTCAAGAATGGAAGTGTACATGAGGGCCAAGATGGAGTACCTTACCAAACATTTTTCTTCTCCCTCCATCAAGCCCTCATAGAATAATCCCATGGATCGAATTTCATGCAGTACTTTCGTCTGAATTTTACCTGAGGACATCCTGTTTCCCATTAAATCTCTATTGATTCTTTACCCACACCCTCATCAACCCACTTTGCAGCATACAGCACACTTAGACATGCTAGCTTACACAAAGAAACACACAAACACACATTTCCTGGTAGCCTATCACCGTTAGACTTTTACAGCAGAATGTAAATGAGCAAATCCCAAAGGTAATTAAAAAACAAGCCCCTAACTTATTGCATGAAGCCTTCCTGACTAACAAACACCTGCGCTGTATCAATTAGGAAGGCTTTATTTGTATATATTAATGGAGTGCAACTCTGTTTAGTTAATTTAAGGATCATATATTCCATTTCCAGCTGAGCATGGACTGCAGTGGTTCTGTTAACTATAACTGTGATATTCAGCTCAGAGGGAAATTTACATAACTTAATCATTTGACCTTGGAAATATGAGGCTTGCCACAAACAGCACAGCACAGTTGCAAACTGAGTATCATGTGTGATGTCAACAGAGAATAACCTAAGTGAGAGTAATGAGGAGTTGAAAGCTTTATAAATAATGGTAGCCATGTCTGCTGCTGGTCTTTAGCCCATATTAGATATGCATCCTAAATCCTATCAACTGGGTAATCTAGATTTTTTTTTTAACTTATCTAATCATTTTTTTAATGTTAAAAAGTGTTATTTCCCAAATCATTGTTTTGCAATTAATTCTTTAAAATTACAAGGTGAAACTAGACTCAATGTCAAACAGACAGTCCTTACAGAAGCTTTGATTTATAATATTGGAGTCTATAAACATGTTGCGGTAATGGTTGCCTCTCACAACAGTGTGTTCCTGGGATCTCATGGGAGCCCAGCTGATAGTCCATTTGTTCAAGTTGTGTGGATAAGGGGTGACTCAACAATTATTGCTGTCAAGATGTTTCCTGAGTTCTATTCTTTTCTTTTTCTGATTGCACCCTTATATCCGGTATACACTAACAACATGTAGTCACTACAGATTCCCTTGACACAAGTGGAGATGGTTTAAGATGGTCTGATTGCAAACTGCTGAGATACAACGGTGAGCATTGTGTGCATGTGCTTGAATGCTCTTATCACAGCTGGCGGTCTGTCTTCAAGAGCAACTAAACAGCTCCCTGATATAAAAAAGCTCTTATTAAAGAAACACAGCAACCTGTATTGACTGACTGCTGTCTTACACTTATATGACAAATGATCCATTGAGAAGTTTTTGACCGTATAAATACCGTACGCGCCTGTGAGCTCAAGTGAATACCCTTTGAAAAATAGTCTCTGAGCAGGCTAAGTGTCCTCTGTGTGTATCCAACACTCAACACTGAAAAAAACTCTTATTGCATACACAAAAAAGAAAAAAAGCGTGTCATTCCACAAATTAATTCTAATTCACCATGAGTAGAAGGTGAAGTTTTATGCCACCTCAACATGAAACATGATCAAACACTGACTGTCTTCCTTTCTTTTCTGTCTCTTTGGAACAGGGGTGATCACAAAATAATATGCCACCTGTAAAGACATCGTGGTTCATGTGATTTTAGGATTCTTGTTCCACATTTCACATTTCTCTCCCACAAGTTTGCAAAATTTAATTATGAATATCATCAGATAAGAGTGCTGAAAAAGATTTTACTTGCTCTTAAAACCGCTGTTACCCAAAAAAAGGTAATCACACATTTAGATGCTTGCAACGAGGATCAAAATGTCATTTGGATTTTGCATGTACAAAAATAAATTCTTGATGTTGTCTTGGTATTTTGTACCCAGTAAATTCACTTTTTGTTTGCCTCAGTGAACACCATGATGAAAATGTTTCCTACCCCACCTGCTCATTAATCAGGGAGGCTGTGCAGATGGCGTTCTTTGACAGAGAGGAAAAACATGGAGAGCTATCAACTTTTTGCTGCTAATTAATCCTTCCATTCTTTGAATGGAATTGCAAACCACATAAATTAGCCTGAAAGTAGGGGAGAAAAGAGTCACATAATTCCATGTAATGCACAAAGTGTCTCCTTTTTTCCTTTATAAATGTGTTTTGATTGAAACTTGAATGAGTCACATCCTCACCCTCTTCCACAGAAATTGATTTATTTTTGCTGTACTTCCTAAAATGAACTTCCTGGAGATATTTACCATTTCTGAGTCAACGTTGATAACTGCAGCCTCAAACAATGAACACAAAACAATCTCTATGACAAACAAACAGCATAGTAAAGCGGCAGCATACAACCTGCATCGTGTTTGAGAATTCTTGAACTACTAATAGGTTTTGTGGGGTGGAAAGATATTCACAAACTAGCTGAGCAAAAGTGAGCAATCAAACTCCTGTGACCAAAACAGTGATTCAGTGGTTGGTAATTGTTGGTCATCCACACACCGCCAACACAGGCTAAAATACCACCATTAGGCAGAGTCCTCTGTGCAGCGTGAGCACAGACGTAGTCACTCAGCTCACATCAATGTGAGCACAAACTCTGCAAATGCTCAGCATGCTACAAAAAACTAACTTCTTGTCTTCATGCATTTGCAACCAGATTATTTCTACCTTTAAACAGTTCACACTGCTGTGTTCCAATAAAAACAAGGAAAATAGGTCATGCTTTTCTCATATTTACCTCTCTGCACAAACTTATGTTTTAACTCTATAGAACTGGAAATACTTTCTCCCAACCACAAAGCTCTAAGAAGTTTCCATCATGCTCTATTGAGTACATACTATAAAATCAGGTGTATTTGTGATAACTTAAGTCCAAGGGTGGTATGTGATGGAAAGCCTTCAGTAACTAGACCCATGCTCAAAGGGAGAGTGCTCCTGTGTGTCTGTCTGTCTTACTTCCTGTTTGTCCATCTCTTTGTTTCCTTCCAACTAGTTTTCACTTTTTGTGTTTGCTTTCTAAACCTATCCATTTTTTCCCTGATGGCTCTTCATTTATTTTCTTGTACCATTCAAGGCTCTGTCTGTTCCAATGTTGCTCCAAGTTCTTAAAAAGAAAACTAAGAAATAGCTATTTGGTTGAAAGGGGCATCCTTAGGAAGCTGAGTTGCTCAGAAGTAATAATTTCAATAATAATGACTCCAAGGAACTTCATGAGCAAATTGTTTAACATTTTTAGAACTCGAAACAAATTCAGAGATTTCATCATCTATAATCTCTAATATAAATACAAGATCAAGAGAATATGGAGGATCTATTTCAAGGAGAAAAATAACCAAAAGTCATTGGCTCTGTGTTGGGGGTCACTAAATTGTTTCAAAAGCCTCTCAAAAAACTTTGTCTGCAAACCTAGTTTGTTACTGTATCTACTTATTAATTCAAAAGGAAAACAATGTAAATGTTAGAAAAGCTGGTGACTTCTCTTCAACCGCCTACAAGGGACTTAGGCATGGTGGGAAAACTGTTCTGTGACCTGATGAATCCAAAACTTGACATTTGCCGCATCCAACAATAAATAAAAACTTAGTGATTCCTTTCTTTGACTGATGATCAATCAGTTGCCTCTAATAACCAAAGCAAACTGGAGCTGATTATACCATTGTCCATTTTCTGCCTGCTTGGTCCAGGCGCTGGAGAGCGAATCCACTTAACAGGCCTACCAGACCAGAAAGTAACATCAGTCTCACCTCAGTAATAGATTTCATTTTTGTTCCCTGCTTCACTTGTTAATATCCCTGACTTCATTTTAACACATTTAAAATGAAAAAAAAAGTGAGAAATGAATGTGGGGAAGCTATTTAAACAAACAAGACAAACATAGAAACATAGACCCATAAGCACAAGTGTAAGGCATCAATCTTCCCAAAGGAAAAGAGTGGTAAGTGCAAGAGATCTGAAAGGAAATCCGGTCCGATAGCTACAAGCAGTAGGGGATGTAACACAGACTTAAGACCAGGGCAAACTCTAATTCAATATGGACCACCATGAACATCCCAGTGGGACTCCCTTAGAGTGCTGGGTTGTTGGAAGATATAAAACAGTCCTGCAATCACAGGGAGTCACCACAAACCACTCTGCACCATAAGATCTCTCTCTGTTTTACTTAAGGACAGGGCTGGCATCCAACAGGGGAGCAGTGCCTTAGTGAGATGACAAGAACAATGGACTGAAAAACCACAAGAGTAGACCTCATTAGGTGTTAAAGAAAACAGGTTAAAACTTGCAGATGTCAAAGGCATCAATCAAAATAACCGAGAAGAGGTGGACTACATCTGAATGAAGACCCCTTTGTCCCCCAATACAAACTACCTGCCAGAAAACATTGGTAAAACTCAGAAAAGTCCAGCTCTTGCTTGAGACTTACATCCTCTTGCAAGTATTTATTTTTAGTATAAATAAGTACTCCATACAAATGCAACCCTAACACTTCTCTGAAGAGCTTTTGGATGCAGCATAAGAGCAGCCAGGTTGCCAGGGTTGAAAAAGGGTCAGGGCAAGTGAAAAAGCTGCACATTGCTTGAACTCACTACATTCTGGCTTTCATTTGTCAAATTCCAGATGATAAATTCAACTCAGTGTAAGTTTGCTTTTAAAAAATAACGTACAAATGCATAAAAGTCATTTCTTTTCAGCTAATGAAAGGCTTAGTATTGTTTAAAAGTATTACTTTTCAGTCACGTCTCCGAAACAAAAACCCATGTCTCTCGCCCCAGGTTTTAAATACTGCCCAAGTAAATCTGGTTCTCTAATGGCATATGTGATTATTGAATAAGAATGTGTGATAGAGAGCATCTCCTATTCAGTAGCCACAAAGACTGCCACTGCCAGCATGTGAAATTAATGACTTTGGCAAATTTGATCTGTTATTTGATCTTGCCTCTCCCAGCAGATGATTCTGCTCCATGCCTGTGTCTTCAAATAAAACACTGCAGGCATGGTCTGTTTCAAAGGTTCAAACCCACAATTTGGTGCATGAACCAGGGTGCCAATTCCAAAGCACAGCTGAGCAAATCATTCTGTTAGCAAGAGAAAAGATGATTCAACTTAGATTTAACTTTTCATATGGTGAACAGCAAATATGTAGAGAAGGAAATTTTATTTGTGAGTATTAAAGGGAGGATCTGCTGGAATTTCCATCATTGTTGGTAAACACAACAGCCAAACTGGGCTCCTCCACCACCGCATAGTGCCAGCAGCAGTGCACTCACACTACTACCCCACCTTTTGCTCCGTGAACACACTTACCAGCCCAGCGAGTAGGAGAGACTCAAGGGCCATACACCTGACTTCCTGAAAAATATCTATCATTCTGTCTTTGTATTGCAGTTGTGGTCTTAGATTCTCAGGTTAGCTCCTCCCACTCGCTATCATAATGATGCAAAGTCACTTGTGCAATGGACACAGATTATCAGAATACAAAAAAAGAATTGATTAATGCTTTGGCCTAAGTAACTTCATTCATCTGGGTACAATAGTTTTATCTGTTTCTTATTCAGACAGGTGTCCATCTTATCTTTGCTTTCTTGGTAGAGTATATCAGGATCAATGGATGTGACTGCCTTCAGCATCATTGACATAAAAACAGAATTGAGCCTGTAGTGGAAAGAACTGCACAGGCTCCAGAGCCCTTCTAAAATCTCACTGTCTTCATATGTAATCTGTTTCTGTATCCTTAAATTAAGATTGAAACTGATCAATACTAAGAGAAAACTATATAAACCAAATCCAGAAATGCTGGTGACTTCTCTGGGCTTGACATTTGCCCATAGACTGTATAAAACATGGACGTAGTCTCCGTGACGTCACCCGTCTGTTACTGCAGCTCTGTTTTGAGGCTAAACGACGGGCGCAGCCATATTGGAAATGGGACGAGTGACGAGTGCCCAAACTCACAGCTATTGGGCACCCGTCAGTCACGTGATCTGAGCTGTGGCTCTGATTGGGTAAGCTCTCGATCCTAATATCTTCCAAACAGCCGAGTTAGAAAAAAATTCACCCCCCTCACAGTGTGTGCCGTTAGCAAAATTAGCGATCCAGACGGGAGACAGAGTTTGTACCAGGCTTTAAATATGCCGATTTCGGCTCTGAAAATGGCCTTTTTCCTGTCTGCTTGTACAGTACTTCCGGTGCTTCTGGAGCCAGCCTCAAGCGGTCACTGGAGGAACAGCAGCTTTATCCGCGTTGTCTCATTTTTTCAGACCGTAGGTTGCCGCTTGCATTTGCCCCATCCAACAATGAAATAATACATTTATTTTCCACTTTCAACATTTTAAATGTTTTCTGTTTCCAGAAAAAGTAGTGTTGAAATAACTCACAGACCGTTAAAATCGATTTTTCTTGATATTTTAGACAACTCTAATCCCACTGGGGCTGTGAGATTGCCAGTAATCTTTCAGTTGTAAAGTTTCAGTTTCACAGAGTCAGAAGAGAAGCCATTTTCAACCTGGTGCTTCAGGCTCTCAATGCTGTGCTGCCTTCTCAGGCTAGAAGTCAGACAGTCTTTCTGCTGGTTTGGCAAAGTTCATTTTTGTCACAGGACCTCTCTTCCCCTCACCCCCTAAAGCTATTGTAGATGTCACTTATTTGCTTTTGAGAAATTTTGGTCATGTATATTATTTGTTATGATGTTTCCTGGCAACATAGACGCTAGAAAAAAAAAAGCCACATAAGGCTTTCCATGATAGCGAAGAGCAGGGAATTAGTGGGCTTTTGTCATAGAAGGTCTAAGGTAATATTTGTTCTGTGGCTGTAATTGCAAACAGAACTATGTTTATAAGAATCAGTCTTTGTTTGTACATATCCTTTTTTATTGAGGAACAAATCCTTATAGGGACCAACGCTGAGTCAAAGTCAATGTTAATATGATTTTCCCAAGGGCTGTTTAAGGGCTACTGTTGCATGATAAACATTTTTCAGCATTTCCTATTGCATTCTGCCTTGACTTTAAGAGGCTCTCTATAACTAAAAAGGAAAGTGGGCACAGGAAATACTTTATATTAGTAATAAGATATTTGGAAGGTTCTTACTATCCTACAAACAATAATCAAGATCCTTTGCAGTTGTTACTTGATGTCTCAGACACAGCTAGAAAGTTTAACCACGGGTCCTTAACCTGTTTGCCCAGCGTCAGCCTTTTTAGGGACTCATTTAGGACTTGCTGAAATTGGGGAAGTTCTAAAACAGTATCAAGTAACAAAATCCTGTTACTAAGATAGATAAAATCAAAATATGAACGTTAATTGAATTCTGTAAGAAATAAAAGAGTAACTTTTAAATATAACAAAGTTTGAAAAAGAGGAAATGTTTCCAGAAGAAGAGATGACTAGTTGATTCAGCAAATGTGCACCTGCTCCACTCCACAGCCCTCTCCTCGACTTTTCTATGTGAGGCAAATAGGACTGTCTTCAGTATATGAGTCAGCCCCACATGGGGCTGGGAGTAAAAGCCCATGTCCCAGTTATGCCAAAATACACATTATTGTTAATCTTTCTTGCACCTTGTATGTTACAGCAAACAGAGCTATTTCATTGTGTAAATGTGACCATTTGCACTGACTGGCAGCATAAGCAGTATGTTTTTCTCTCCATCTAAGTAGCATTTGCTTTCTAGGCAGCATTGCCAAGCTTATAAATCTCTTAAAGTGTGGTATATTTTATTGTCACATAAGATCACCACAAGGAGAGATATACGGGCTACACTTGTAGTTGAAATGTACTTTATTTTTTATTGGCTGTGATTTGTATCCTTGGGCTTCAGGAGAATATATGCTAGAAATAATGACTTGCTAGAAACAGGATTACTCATGTCACCAATAATTTCCCACAGGGAAATGTCCAAGAGAATGTTGTAGGCATTAAATTTGACCTTAGATTTGCTTTGCTTAACATATTTAGGTAGTTTAGGAGTAACTTCTGGGAAAGAAATTTAATAAATTATAGTAAGTAAATGATTCATAGAACTCAATAATGGAAATTGCTGAGGACAAATATACAAACAACAGTTGGTCAGCAACAATGAACAGTTATACACACATGCTAATCTGACGTGATAATTAAATGTTTTTTCAGCTTTCGCTGTATTAAAAACAGTCAAGAGTGACTGATGGACATACGAAGCTGGTTTACTGATTGAATCTAATTTCCAATTGTAATTTGTTTATCTTGCTGCATGCTACCAAGTTATTAAACCAATGGTAATGATGCATAATCAGAATGCAATTAATAACCAGTTCAGCAAGGTAAACAAGAATTAATCTACAATTTGTCATGAGTGACAGAAATAGACAAACACACATGCAACAAAATGTGTTTTATCAGCCTCCCATTTTAGTCATGTCCATAATTCTTACCAGTGTAAAAGTCTTGTATGTCAGCTCTATCAGAATAAGACCTAAAATGATTTATGATCACAGATTGGTGTAATCAGTCAGTTATAGAAAAATGACAGATCAGACATGAGTGAAGTCAGTCTTCATCAAACATGTCACAACTAAATCCAGCAATGTTTGGTGAGTTTTGTAGTTTCATTTTTTTTATTCAGGCTTTTGAGACCGAAAATCTTGAACAATGGAACCCCACAATGACCAGTGATCACAAAATCACATTAAATATCAGAAACTGTTGGCATTTTTCAGGTGCTTCTTTCCTTTTTTAGTACTTTACAAAGAAATTGTGTCTGCAAATCAATACTGAGCAGTGGAAATAGGAGCTGTAAGAGGAGGTGGTTGATTGAGGATGATTTCTCAACAGCTGAGCGATTAATGACATCAATTTCATGCTGTTTTTGGTTTATTGCATTAGACAGAGGACAACAATTTAATAATGGAATTCTTTTATTCCATGCACATAAAAATTTAATGTATATACTGTAGATTTTTGAGACAGTAACCTGTTTTGGATGGATTTATAAAACATTCATGAATTAGAAGAATATGCTGGGTTTAGACACAGATTTCAGAGTATTCCTAATGTGTATGTCAAAGAAATATTAAACTTAACTTGATATGATATAATTTTTTGTTGAACACTTGTCAGTCACTGTTTAACAATCAATATGCATGTAGGACAATTGGAATAAATAAAAAAATATTCTCAAAATGTTATTTATACCAAATTAATTAACTGACTGATCAGTTAGTCTACCTGTGGGAAATAACCAGCCCTTACTCTCAATGTGGTAGAAGATAGTGCTTCAGAGAGAGGAAGAATAGACTTCTTTGTGGCCTACTAAAGAGCTCCTCTGAGAATTCTGCTCCTCAAATGTGGCTACAAGAGAAATCTAAAACTGTACAATGACTCAGTCATCAGTGGGAAAAAAAAAAAAAAAGTTAAATTGTAGGTGTACAAATGAAATCTTTCACAGTGTTGTTTGCTACAGATTTCAATTCTGTATTTTTTCGAACTTGTTGACTCCTTTGATTGATTAAACACTGTAGCAACTTCAGAGCAGTGAACATTAACAGTTAAGTGAAAAGTATTGGTAATGTTGCACAGCCACTGCGTACATAAAGGTGTGGAACAATGTAATGGCCTATATAAGTGTTAAATAGGTGCCATCTGAAATAGCACTGATTCTGAACCAACTGCTGCTCACTCAGTTTCCTATAATAATCCAATTATACAAATCAGCAGGTGTTTACATTTTTTTTAAAGCGCACTGAAGGTTTTTTATTGTAGGATAGATACATTTTTACCTCAAAGCAATTGTAAGCACCGGCACTTTAGAGTCCAGTGAAGTGCTTTCTTTGTGTTTTCTGCACACCCTTTGAGAGATCATGAACTCTCATTAACAGGCCATAACTCACAGGCACAATCTTGGAGTCATCTCTTTACCCTGGCGTAAGAAAAAGAAGAAAAAATGGAGGCCCTACATAGCTGTGCATGGCATCGCTCTGATCAATGTGCTGTCTGTATCCTGCTGAGAGTCGGTATTGGGCAGGTGGTGCTGCAACAGATACAAAGAGGCTGAGAAGAAAGAAATGGGGTGTGAAAAAAGAAAGAACAAAGAGCCAGGGGACACAAGGAAAGGAATGACATCAGAAAATATTAACAGAAGAGAACAATGAGGCAGAGAGGGGCAGAGAGAGCAAATTACAGTAAGACTTGTCAATGATGGAGCCAGAATATGCTGATTTCTTAATTTTGTACCTACTTTGGTCTGTAAAATTTTATGCTCCCCGACTGCATCATTAAGTAACTAGTTTTCAGATTTGAACAGAAGCGTGGGAGGGTTTTAACACTTAAATGATCAAAACTGGCTGTTAGTGTTTTAAACAGTCGTTATTTTGTCTCATGTTTGGAATTGTTTGGAATCCCCCCTCCCATTTTCATGTAGCTCTGCAAAGGTAAATCCATTGATAACAATCAGGAACACCTGGTGTCGGATCAGCACAAAAAAAACTTCATTGCTGACTTCAGGACGCAGAGGTGTTTGGCATGGGGACTGCTGCCGTGCTACCCTGCTGCCACACTAGGCTGTTTGTACCTCTGTTGTGTTTGCTGCTGTGTTTTGGGTTGAGGTTTTGTTCGCAGCTATCTCACTGTGATCTATTGAAAGTCAACCCTGGATCCAAAATTTTGTGGGCTGCAGGCATAGGTTTGGCTGACTCTCCTCGCCTCCTGAGACAGTTGCTTTCAAGAATGCAGCAGATTGCTTCGGCCTTATCATGTGATATTTTGTTGAATTAGTCGGTTGTGGATAATTGCTGGCCTTACGGTAGGAAGTGATATACATGCTTGTCAAGCTGTTAACATAGGCTTCATAGCTAGATTTTCTTTTTTTTAACCAAAACAAAGGTGAAGTGATACATCCATCCATCTTCAGTCTCTACTTATTATTCTGTTTGGAGTCTCAGGGGGCTGAAGTCTATCCCAGTTGTCACTGGACAGGCGTGCATTCTGGACTGGTCACCACTCAATCACAAGGCTGAACCACAAAGACACTCAATCTCACAGGCAATTTGAGACACAATTTAACCCACTGGGTGAATCTTTTGACCTTGGAAAGAAGCCATTCGTGTCCAAGGAGAACATTCAATGATACATGATGTGTTTACATGACTTAAACTACTCGTTTAACTGGGAGAGCTGAATCTAAATTCAGTTTGTAATTTGTTTTCATCATTAGATGAATATGTCTGCCTTTGTCTTATACAAATTCAAAAAAAGAAAAATAGTTAGAGTCTTGACACCATTTGTTCAAGCAAACCTTGGAAAACCCTCAATCCATAATTCGATGGAGACTTAACATGGAGGCTTGTTAGAGCATTTGAAATGTTATTTAAAAAATACTGTGACTTTTTAATTTCAAAATGCAATGAACAACCCAACATACAAGTTGCTCTTTGTGGGCAAAAGGTTATTACATTTTGGGCTCAGCAGCAGTTACATTATCAGCCAGTTATTACATTGTGTGTTTTATTACATTTTATTATTTAGAACATTTCAGGTCATTGTTATATATCGGCCTCTAACAATGTTGGAGATTTGATTGCAGGAATTTCACATACACTTACAGTGAAAGCACCCGTGCTCTGACTGGTTACTGCTCCCAATGCTGTCTGTTAGAATTTCCTTCTGGCCATATTCAATGTGTGTTGCAAGGCTATTGCTTTTGTACTTGTGAAGTTTTATCCATGAAAAAGTCAACAAACACACCAAGCACTTTTCTGTCTGTCTGGTCATAGCATTGCTTTTTTAACAGTATTCCTCTGGCATCCAAAAGTGACTAAATATAAGTGTGATTTGGTTGTTTTTATACAGCATTTAACAGTATACAACTATTTTCATATAAACTTGGAAATATCTGTTGTCTTCTTTTGAGTGAAACAGATTAAGACTTCTCCAAGGCCATGATCACAAAGTGTGAAATGAGATATTTGGAGTAAAGGCATTGTAAAAATGGGTTGCTTCATGTTTTACCACTTAGCAGTCTGAATGTGTGCCAGATTGCAGCGGCCCATTAAGACCAGAACAAATTATTTAGCTCTCTCCAGCTGCCTCAACACATATAAAACCCATAAGCAATACATATGCATCAGTGGGACTGGATTAGCATGTGAAGTGTTGTTTTAACTCCTGGTCAGTTTCAGTTTTCTAGAATAAAGGTTGGGATAGATAGTAAGATGAGCTCTGAGCAGAAATCTGAGGAAATTGAAATCCAAACCAAAAAAATCTCAAAGAAACACTGGAGCTGCTTGTATTCATCTGAAGCCCCTCTGTCATCACTCTGACCTTGCTGAGTCCAACTAGATACACCCCAAGAGAGAAATCTGAGACACATGGATTGCACACCTGCTGACCTTGAACAACATCTGGCCTTTTAACAAGGTCTGACAGATGTGAGATACATTTTAGAAACTGAGGAATAGGAAAACAATTGGCACATTCAGCAATTTCTGCCTCCTCATGTTTGGGGATCCTAAGGAATCGTTTTGTGACAGAACCACTGCCACTCTCTATGAACATGTTCATGAGATGAATGTCATAATATTCATGTATGATGATACAGGGATGATGCTTGATTTTATATCATAGTACAACATGGCAGATAACAAAATAGAAGATTTCCACCATTATAGCTCACATCCTCTTGTGCTCCTGCTTTGCCAGAATTATCTATTCAAGCATCTTTACATGAGGTCCATTTTGATGACATACACGATAAGGCAGTTCCTTCAGGAAATGCTCATGAGTTTCTATATTCATTTTACTTAGAACTACCAATCCAATGGAGTCAGCTTAGATGATTGATGGCTGCACAGCTAACTAAATTAACTGGCAAGATGCTACACAAGAACAGGTCAAACAAAGATTGTAACCATTGGACTTTCACAAAGTCGTCTCAACTGTTTGAGAAAACACAATGTTTCATTTAGACTACTAAGAAGCAAGTCACTAAAGAGTAAATCAAAAAATGAAAAATGATACATTGCACATTTTGATTGAACTTAGCCATCTGACACCAGGGGAGTGTATCTTCATGGGCTAAGTCGGGGGATGCAGCATTGGCAGCACTTACTCTACAAGGACAAACGTGAGCATGCACACCAGTCACATGTACTCTAATAAATAGGCATTAAGTCAGGCAGGAACTTACAAAAGGGTACCTTGGCTGTATGCTACAACCCTACAATCAGTAGCATGGCATTGAAAAATACTCAGCAGCATCTGCAAGCCTTTTCTGAGGAAAAATACACACAGGAGCAGTGCAGCACATGGGGATGTCAGCTTGAAATGCGCTCACAGACTTAATAACCTGACTGAACGAACAAGGTAACATTGTGATAACGGTGAATGTCACATACTTCCTACTGGGAGAACAGGAGCACCGTGCAGCAGTGAAAGTGGAAAAATTGGCCAAATTGTAGACATGGGCCTGTTATTTAACCTGCAGGTGACTTGTAACTTTTTACATTTTTTTCCTCCTTAATGTGCATTTTGAAAATTTACTTGAGGTTTTCTCATCTTATTACTCCTCAGGCTTTGTGTTTTTTTCATGGGGACAGACAGCTGCACTTTCACATCAAGAGAATGTGTGGACATCATATTAAACTAAGATCATAAAGTCCTCAGAACAAGATGCTCTGATAATATAAGATACACTTTCTGTTCTTCTTTTTTACCCTTTATTTCCTTTTTTCACATTTTTCGTCATGTTAAATATTTTGTTGAATGATCGCACATTATTCTCAGTTCATATAATGTATTTTTTGGTACTCAGCTTTTCCTTGCTGTTTTACTGGATCTCTTTTTTTTTTTGTCCACAAAGATGATTTTACATCCGGACGGCCAAGAAGATAAGAACGCCAAGATCATCTGCAAGCTGCTGCGAGCCCAGCTCATCTTCAATAGTGTTTGACAGCCCATGTGAAAATAGAGCTTGGAGTCTATTCATTTGAATCTTCACTGTTAGTTTTCTGGGTCTCTTAAATGCAGTCAACCATATTGCAAGAACCTTGGCGGGGTACTCCAGTGTTTCTTTGGCAGCCATCTACACAAAAAATGTCTGAAACACTAGATCAAGATGATTC
Organism: Thalassoma bifasciatum; assembly: GCA_008086565.1. NCBI lineage: Eukaryota > Metazoa > Chordata > Actinopteri > Labriformes > Labridae > Thalassoma > Thalassoma bifasciatum. The sequence continues at coordinate 212,999 of RPOG01000083.1, forward strand.
CTCCATGACTAAAAGTGATTCCCTTTTACCATCCTGGGAGATCACAAACTGTTGCTCTAAAATAACTTTGAAACCACTCTCAATGTCAGGTTTGAGTGTCCTAAACAGCACATCTGTTGACCATCACTGAATCCAAATATGACTAAAATAGTTCTCGTTTCCTAAACTGCATTTGTTCATTGACTCTCTGATCTAATGAAGTACTTTTTGCCCCTACACTGTTGCTTATAATGCAGAAATGTTTTTTTTATTGTTATTATTGTTTAGTTTGTTCTTCTTTTTTGTATTTTTCCAATTATTGTTGTTCTTAGCATTATAATAATGTTGTAATATATCAAAGTACTTTCTGAATGGCTCTGTGAAAGGTGCTTTGGCACTTGCATACTGGCTAACTTTTCTTCTGACATACTTTCTTGTCTATTTACATTTAAAACAATGCTCAACATACATACTGCACTACCAACTTGTATTATTTGTTACTTATTGTGTTTTTTCTGTTTGTTTGTTTTTGATTTTTACTTATGTACTTAATTTCCAAAATGATTTGTATTGTAAATCACAACTAAAGGACATACTTTCTAGCTTGTATTGACCTTTTGCATGTGAGGTCAAAATGTCTACTTGCCTAGACTGCAAAGGAGCCATTTTTTACTTAATGCCAGTGCCAAATGAACACTCTAGTCCTCAAAATCTACTACTTTTACCATGGATATCATCTTCTGCATGGTTTAGTGTAGCAATAAGCAGGACAAGCTTCTATTGAGGAAACTTACCAAAGTGGATCCCAGCATTTGCAACTGGTTTCCTAAATTAACTGGTTTCCATGACACATCTGTTGATGTGTTTACCGAACAGTGTGAGTAATATTCATTCTTCACATATTCAGAAAATTATTAACAATGATTTTTAGGTCTTCTTTCATGTCTATTGCAGCACAAACCTTGTAAGGGCTATCTTGCTGTCAGGCAACAGGGTAACATTTAAGGCCTGTTTTACAATGTTGGACTGGAATCACCTGTCTGCTCCTTCTGATCGCTGCACTATAGCAACAGTTATCTCCTTTGCCTTGCAGACAAACCAAGACTGATCATTAATAATATAGCGGGGCTATGCTACACCTATATAAATGAATATTAATAAAGCCATGCTGTATTGTACAGGAAGATTAAAGTCTCCTCTCCCTGAAGGATAAATCTGAGGAAGTTAAGCATATTACTTGTCTTTATCACATTGTCAGCAGCAACAGCCTGTCTGAGGTTTGTGCACTGAGTTATGACCTCATCATCCCATTTGTACAAAGGGAAAAATTAAATTAGTCAGAGTAATGAACCTAGGTGCTTTCCGTGAGAAATTTCTCTGCTCATTGTTCCTCCAGTCGTTCAAGAGAATAATCTGCCACATGCACCCCCATTTCACTTAAATCCTGGCCGTCTGAAAGAGCTGTCAGGGGTCTAGCTCCTCAAACATGACTACCCATGGGGGTCCTAGATCAAAGATGAAAGTGTGCTGAGCGATCCAGGAGACTGGGGTGGAGGAGATGGCATGGAGGGAGTTAGGAGTGTGATTCATCAAATTAACAAATTTGCTTTTCTTTCCCCTAAAGGCAGTGGAGTAAATTCTCGGGTACTTAAATTGGTTAAGCACTGACATGGCAGGAGAGAGGAGGGGAGGAGTCCGAATGTAGGGGGAAGTTCTGAGTTAGACAGTGATGTGAGCGTGAACGAATGTGTAATTAATGACACTCTTACTCCTAATTAAAACCTCTTAGCTTTCCCCTCACAAGGTTGCAGCAGCTGGTATAGACAAGGCCCTCACTGTGAGATGAGAGACATAAATTTCATGACAGTATCGCAAGGCAGCACCTGCTTATGCCTACACCTGTCACTGCTGGAATCATACCTCATTCTGTCAATGAATTAACATCCTCCTGGGCTGAAAAGGAAAAAAGGTAGATTCTCTCATCCCAGTTTCAAATCCCTGGTGGTTTCAAGGAGGTACTATGTATCCACTTTCAAAATTAAATTTATCGTTGTTTGGTTCTGCTAGGCAGACACCTGCCTCCTCTTGTAAAATGGCATACTCCAGACCTGAGAGATTTCCCCTAGGATCCACATCACAGTATTGCCTTGTAACTATAACTTAATATCATGTCAAAATCTCCAGAGGATGATACAACTAGTCAAGCCACAGACAGAGGCAAAACAAGAGCAAGTCAAACGCTTGGAGAAACAGATGGAGGCCATGAGCAGGTGGAAGAGACAGAGAGACAGAGGCAGTTTAAGGGAGCGAGGAGGGAGGAAAAGGAAACCCCTGCACACAAAAGGGAAAAAACATCACACAATTTGCCCCATGATAATAGAAGCAACATGGGAACAATACAAGGCTATCAAGTCATTTGAAAAAACAATAGGGAACAGCATGGTAGTGCCATTTAGTATTAAATTTTAATGCGAGTTCAATAAATGATTCTGTTGTCTTTTACAGGAGTGTCTTTAACGGGGCTGAATGCACGAGTAGCCCTGCGGGACATGCACAGATGCACTTCTTGCATGCTGTAATACTCTTGCTCTTCTATCCATTCCTTCAGCTTTTACTCTGTTTTTTCCCCTTCTACGCAAAACCTGTTGTCCTATAAACCTCCATTGGCCAGGTTTCCTCATCAGATCTTATCCAATAAATGTGTACATTAAGAAGTCATAAAAGAAGTAATCAAATTAAAACGGGGTTTTTTTTCAGTGTTTGTGCACGGATATAGTACAGCTGTACTCTTTGAATTCATAAGTACTATTGTCGTTTAACATAAAACCCACATCTTGAGCGTACCCACACAGATGTCCTTTTTTTCTTACATTGTTTAATTTCTTTTCAGCTTCTTTTTTCATTTGTTTCTTTTGCTGTTTTTGTCTTTCTGTTATTCTCTGTTTCTTCTCCTTAGATTTCATATTGTATTTGATCTAATAGTACTTTTTCTTATCAATTGTTTTCATTTTTTTGAAACCTTATCTACTTTTTCTTTTCATCTCTGAGTACCTTTTTCTACGTCTCTTAATTTGCTCTTTCCTTTTAGAACTTTTGGTTTTTGTATGACAGATTTTTATTTATTTATTTGTGCACTTGATTTCTTCCTACCAATCTTCTCATTTGTTTTCTTTTCCCTTTTTCAATCTTTTTAACTAAAAATCAAGATATCATTTTTCAAGTAATTTAAAAATGCCTGTTGAAGTGTAGAGTTCAATTTTAACTCCCTATTTAGTTCTATAAAAAAACTTGTTCTAGAGCGCATATAATACTTCAACAGCCATAATAGCCGACAGTGAAGAAATTAATTAAAATACTGTCAATTTAGAGCCAGCAAAATAATCAAAGTTGGGGCAGAAGCATTTTAACCAATAAGAGGCATAATCTCGTTTTTCAAGAACACTATGTAACGTTTGGCCATTGTTTCTTTAGTTCTTGCCTGATACAGGATTTCAGTTGGCCAATATTTCAGTACCTTTCTTGTCAGACTCTTAATGAGTACATACAGAATATGTTGCTCATTGTCCTGCTGAAATATGCAATGACAGGATATGTTGCTTTAAAAGAATTATTGCTCAGTATCATCAGTACCTTAGATGGATGAGATTGCCATGCCAGATTCCCACATATGCTAGTTTTCTTCAGATGTGTTGGCAACAAGCCAGGTGTTCCTTGAAACAATTGTCACTGCAAAACCAAGCTCTGCACACAGACATGATTTTTGGAAATGGTTTTGAGTCCATTCAGGGATTTCCACTCCAGAGTCATGTATTTCTTTCATGCAGCAGCACCCGAGAGCCTAAGATCATGACATTTCAGCCATGGTATTCCAAATTAATCTCATCACCTAATCGATTTCAGGTTCTTTAATGTCTTTGTGTTAGTTTTTCTTTTGTTTTGTAAATCATCAATATTTGCATTTATGGACATTCAGCAGTGTCCTTTTTTGTCTTTTTCAATTGTGGTTGTGAAAAATATGCTGTAACTTAGAAATAACCCAGCTGGTTTAATCCAGGCCTCAATAGCTTCCCTCCACAGCACAGACATTCCTTTTCCACAGAAACGACTATTGATAATTGCTGATGTCATATTGATATTTTGATGTTGTCTCTGTGGCTGACCGATGATTAGATCTCTTGTCTGCATTAATGGTGCGCTGTCACCCACAGTGATAACCTGCTGAAGAGAGAATGTTGAGTGAGTGTGATAGTGCTTGTGGGTGTGTGTGCAGTCGCATGGTTGGCAGGTAGCTCGGGGGGACATGTGACATTTGATGGGCACATGACTCAGGGTAGTGTTGTTTATTTTTGTTTTCACTGCTCATAATTGCTTTCACTAGCCTGAATCAACTCGGTGCTTTAAAGACAGAGGAGCTGATAATCTAGAGCATCGCACTGTTTCAACCATGAGACACACTGCAGTTAAAAATTGCAGAAAATTGATTGAAGCAGTGAAACAACTTGTCATCTTTGTGCTCCCTGATAGTATGATGAATTGCTGCTGTGGACACCTCGATCACCTAAGCTGTCTTGGTAAGCCACACTTGATCACTGTCAGGGAGGCTCGAGATGGTCAGTGATTGCTGTATAGGCAATGGCTTACCATCTTCCTCTCTGTGCTTTTTTCTTACACACACAAACACACTCATTTGTGTCAATCTGGTTGCCTGGCAGACCCCAAAAGAAAATAGTCCTGAAAATAGTCTCTCTGAGTAGAGCATTTGGAGAATAAACGTATGGAGAAAAGCTTTTGAGAAACTGAATCAAAAAAATATAAATGAGTTTAATATTTTTGAAGCTGTACAATGTGAAAATTCTATTTTTGCAAATGTCATATGAGAAATAGGTCACAAAAACCTGAATATTATGCAGTATCAGCACTGCTGGGTCCAATAACCCACTGATCATGTCACCCAGGCAGCTGCTATGGTGTATAGTTACAACCTTGGGCTGTAGCTGTTGTGGGCCTCCTTCAATGGGTGCACACAACACTGTAGGTGGCTGTTGTTGGGGCTCATCAACAGAAAAGGATAAAGTGGTCAGTGGTTGGTACTGTTGCAGGATTTCAAAATCAAATGGCACCATCATTTAGAACAATATCATGTTCATTACCTGGTCAAAATGTAACTTCATAGTCTGATGCATCTGACGTTCGAGTTGTGCTTTGAAAAACATGTGGGACTGTAGCTGTCAGTGTATGAAGGCCACTGCAGGCACCTGTGATATTATGGGAATCAGTGACTGATATGAATTGAGATTGCTGTTGTCATGACCCAACTTAAAAGATCATGACAAAAGGGAGACAAACACCACATACATTTTTTGAATCATACTTCATTGAATCAGATTGAATCAAATGGGACCAAATCAGAATTCAAAATCGAGTATTTACGAAGTATACGAAGTATCAAGTATTTATGAAGTGTGAAAGATCAGCAGAATCACCGGCGTGTATGTGTTCAAGTTTTTCTAGTTGCAAACAAAGCAGGAAGTTCACCTATGAGAACATAACAAAGAAAAACCAATGTTCCTGTGAGTAAGGACGCTGAGAGAGAGTGTGTGTTAGGCCATGTCCACACATAGTCACGTATCCGGGGAAACCACATATATTTTTTTGTTTAAGCCTATTATCTATATAAAAATGCACTTTTACACCACTAAAAAAAATAGTTTCTTTTCTTATCTGAAAGAAGTTTTTTTTTCTTTGTTTTCTAAATGACACTTTCTTCTCCCTCTGAAGTAGTGTTTGGTGGTACCAGTGGTCCCCAAAATGGTGAAAGGAATTAAAATTCCCATTTTACATAAGAGGGATGATGTCTTGAGGATAAGTTTAATACACACTTTGTCCTTTTTCTCATAGTTATCAAAGTTAGCTCAGAAAAATCTTCTCTAGAGAAGATATCATCTATTAAGGCAAGGCAAACTTTGTCTAGGCTTACCTTGGCTAAGATTACGAGTACTATGTGTATGATTGATAGATAGGAAGAGAAGGAGAGTGCAGGTGAGGAATGTTCAGAGCCTGACATGCCAATGATAGCAATGAACAACAAATTGAAATATGCCTTACAGGAAACATCTTATTGCCATTCAAATTTATAAATTTACTGTCTCTGACATATACATATAATTCATTCCTCTGCATCATCCCTGAGCACACCCCTCAATGTATCTATTTAGCCTGTGTGACAACCCCTCCTGCTCCTTCTCCTTTTCCTCCCAGTGCACGTGTCTCACTCTGCTCTCTGTTGCAGCCTCTGGGAGACAGTGGAGAGTGGAGCTGGGTGGGGCTGTGTACCTGGCCAATAGGGCGGGGCCTGAGAGGGCCTGAGAAGATATATACAACTTGCATGCTTAGCTGCTTTGTCTCTCTCTTTCTCAGGGAGGCATGCATCTGCCACCCCAGACATCACCTTTATGGTTTGCTTCTACACCAACATCTTCACACATCCACATATGCTGACACCACTCATCCTTCACTTACACATTTCTGCTTATTTTGATATATTTCAGTTAAATTCAATATTTTGAGAACAGTTATTGTCATGTTGCCTCCCTTTTTGTTACCTGCCCTGAGCCAGGCAGTAACTACTGCAATAATTTTGCATCTTCTTCCTTTCAAGTCAGTGTTCTTGTACCCTACAATTAGTATTGTGCCTGTTCTTCCACCAGCATCTAGTTTCCAGTAATGGCAATCTTTCCAGATCTTTGTTATCACCTTGTAGTATCTCTATGTATACAAGTGTAGGGAGACTCAAGGCCTGGGCCTAGATACCCCTGCAATAGGACATTTTTTAAACATGAATTGTCTGAATGAGCCATGTTGAAGATGTGGCCCAAGTAGACTATGGTCCAATGAGTGGATAAGAGAAAAAACTGGGATGCATACATTTGGGGAAAGGAAGGTGAAAAGTAGTTCTTCAGCAAGACGACAGCTTTCAGCTGTTCTGCAAAACAGCTAAGGCTCCACTCTGTTTTACTCTGCACTTGGCTTTAACAGTACCTTTTCCTCCTCAAGGTAGCTGATAGCTACTTCTAGGACCCCATAGAAAATTAGAGACTGTCTACCAGTGGACACTGCTGTAAAGAGCACATAAAATTGACTTGCAAAGGCTATAATTTCATTTATTACTTTTAAGCTGAAAAGTGTACACTGTGTTGTTCACATAGCTCCCTATTATTTCATGTGCTGTCATAAAAATGGCTGTAAAGGTACATTACTCTAAATGTACGTAAAAAAGATGAGACTTTATACTCATGTAGTGTCCCTCTACCAACGAGAAGTGAATGAAAAAAAATAACCAATTTGAGAAGTGTTTAATAAATGGAATAAAAACAAAAAGTGTGCGTAACGCTGTTGAGGTGAGGTCTGACTGGAATGAGAGAAAGAGTGCCCTGCACTGGGGCTGGGCTTTACACCCAGAATGCCAAGTTCAGGTGTTGCGGATCAGCAGTCAAAACAAGAGTGAGGGGGTAGACACCTTCCAGGAACAGAAGTCTGAGGCCATCACATGATTGAAAATCGATCTATTTCAACAATTTACAAGAGGGATGCTGCACAATTTACACAACAAGGTGGTGCCTTTAAGTATGACATAGGGTAATTTTAGGGGATTTCATTGGTGAATAACTTTGTTGTTCGTTGACACACCGTTGGAAAAAGAAGAGGAAAAAGTGGTGGTATTTTTTAATGCAGTAGCCTAGAAAAGCAAATAGGGGGTGGTTTCAGAAGGTGCTGATTTATCTTGTTGAATACACCCATGTGAAATGTCAGATCAGCCCTCTTTCACGCTACACTCATGAACACCTACAAAACTTGATCCATATTGACAAATGAAGCAAGAAAGCTATGGTAAATTCATTACCAAGCCAATCAAGCAAACCAGGGAGCTGGTTCTCTAAACATGTATCAGGTGTTTGGTGCACCAGCCTGATTTTACAAATATCACTGAATGTAAAGTTACACAACTTAGCTATGTTGATGTGACCAGTGGGCCACAAAAATGGGCATCCGCATTCTTGAAAGGAAGAAGTTTTATGATGTTTTATTTATGTTATATCTATATGTTTGTGCAAATTCCAAGTTTTGCAGACTCACTCAAAGAACAGGTCAAGGTCGCAACCAAGGGTAAATGTACTGTTTATTTAGTGTTGGAACAATTTTCACTTATCAATACCATTGTGACGTTGCCTTGGACAAAATATTTTGTTGATCAATGATGTGATCTAAACAATTGGTGTCACTTCAGCTAAAGCTTTGAATAAAATAAATTAGATAGATAGATAGATATGTGCTGTGTCTCATTGAATAGTGTCAATTAAAGACAGCACTGTACTATTCCGGCATTACACTTTTTAAAATGTTTTAGCGTTGAGTAAACCACTTTCAAATTCATCAATACCGCTGCATTATGTGTGGACTCATTATTGATCCCCTGTGTTTACTGGATACGTTGTCCCGCCCCACAGCAGATGTTCATTTTTCATTTTGCAAGTTAATATGACATGTTGAGGGTAATTTATATGCATTAATTCTGTATCATACTATAAAAGATAATGAAAACACCTAAGCTATCTGAGTCCTTTTTGCTCTCCAATGTGAAAAAGAACGAAGTCATTTCTTGGCTATTAATGGTCCGTCTCTACTTATCTCGCACATGAGAAGTGTCTTATATACAACAGTGTGAACTTACAAGTTGGGTTATATTTGTATAATTACTACATTATCAAAGCAATGGAACCATAGCAACAGGTTTATTATCAAGTATTTTACAGGACCGGTTATTTGAGTCCTGAAAGACAGCATCTTTGTTATTTCTCCCCGGCAACCGTACACTCATAAACACCAAGGTCTGGTAAGTAGCAGGGAACCATGTCCAGAATTGCTGCCTCAAAACCTTTTCATTCAAGGAAACTGATGTCCTTTTGTTGGACACTGTCATTGGTGATATACAGCAGCATGAATAATCCACCCTGGGCTTAGGTTAATGAGCTGCTCTGGTCTAAGCAAGAGAACCATTTCTCAAAATGCCTACATAACATTAGGCAAACAGCCAGGCTCGACCACAAGGCACACTATGGGTTTTCAGTACGTGCTGCATGATGCCTTTTGATGTGCACAAGTGTTTTGTGTATCACAGGGGCACAATAATTACTAAATGATCTGTAAGAGGAGAGATACAGTTAAGACTCTGACTCAACCCTTCAGACAAATGCGCTTCAACGAAGTGAAGAAAAATAAAAAAAAACAGATTTTCCAGGTCACAGTCTAGTACTGTAGCTTATACCTCCATGCCCTGTCCAGTGTCCTGTAAGACCATAATGTGCTGATTTCGGCAAAAATTCTGCACATCAAACTAAAATATCAAATAAAGGATGAGAGAAGTCAAAAATATGAATAATGAGTACCTTTGAAATTCAGAGGGAAAAAAATCCATCATTGTCTGTTCCTTTTATCCTATGCACAAGATATGCTTTTATGCACCCTCCATCTCTTCCATTGCCCTTTTAACACCTCTTATACACTCCTGGTTTTCTCCTCACACACAAATCAGTTGAATTTTCAAAGAAACATCAAAGGAGACAGATTCAGCAGGGCATACTGTGGGTGCCAAGAAATCGTTTTAAAGTGCTGAGCTCAACAGATGCCCCGTGCAACCAGCCTTTGCACAGGGCTCTGACCAATGAGGTATGCTGTCTTCCAAATCATGATCTGCAGACATAAATCATGCTATGGGTTTTTACCACAGGAAAAACCAGATCAACTGTCTGAGGGTGTTTTGGAAAGTCAGTTGGCATCTGTCTCCTGCATGGAAGATGAGCGTCGATATTCTTGTTCCAGCACGATACACTGGTCTTGTTTTATTAAATACAACACCATTATACAGTAGTAGTGCTACTTTAGCCTGTGTTCATCTGATATTTGTGAAGGGCTGCCCACAACAAGTTTACCCAGAATTTCAACCCCCCTTTTCTACTGGTCACATATTGTTCAAAAGAGTCAGAAGAATCTGCAAAAAAACCACCTTTCACCCAACCTTCCCAAATTTATGTGGCTACATCAAACAAGATCTCAGTCAGTGGAAGGCAGAGGCATTGACAAATAACATGCCTAGCTGATCAGGAGAATTTGCCATGCTCTGTTCACAGCAACCTCATTAGATTAATACACATGAGTAACTTCAGATTAGTCCATATGATCCAACAGGATGAATTTCACACTCAATAATTGCACACAGGTGCAAAGGTACCATAAAATGATCTAAACCCTTAGAGAAAAGCCCCGTTTCCACCAAGTGGATAGGGTCGGTTCGTCTCGGTACGGCACGCATTTTGTAGCGTTTCCATAGGGACGGGTCCCCTTACAAGGGGCCCGTACCGCTCCACTTTTCAGTACCCTTCCGTTGGGGTGCCAAGCCGCTCCAAACCGGCCCCAGGGGTGGGGCTATAATCACTGCGGTAGTTGATTGGTTAAAAGATCGGTAACTTCCCGTGTGACAGCGGTAAAAAAGAACGACACACAACCCCGCAGCAGCCCTTCCTGAAACAAAGCTTCATTGCGTTATGGAATAAAGAGCCACATGCTGATCACAAAGTAGAAGAGTTGCTGGATGTCCTCCATCTCTCTCTTTGTTTACAATGCCACAAATTTCTTTTTCGTTGTATTTATTCGCGGGGTATACTGTGTAGCGCTCAGAGCGCTGCAGTGACGTCACGCGTTACGTAGCTGACGCGGCTCTCGACATCCGGCCCATCAAGCAGGGTACGGTTGGCTGTGGAAACGCGCACAGGATCAGGCTTTACTGATCTGACCCTTACCAAAGTGTGCCGATCCGTACCAGACTGCCTGGTTGAAACGAGGCTAAATACTTAATACATGCCAGGAAGCATAGTCATAGAGGCCACAGATATTTTAGATTCTGCAGCATTCAGATCCAATCAGCTAAGAGCTCACGATGCAGACATCTCTTTTTCACTCAAGGGAGACAACTTGTCCTAAAACTGTATCCCCTCCTCTTCTTGTAAGTCATCTTGGTCTACCTCCTGTCATTGAAGTGCTGACAGCTGTTTTACAGCACTTTGAAAGAACAAGACCTGTTTACATGAGTGTTCTCTATCAAAAACATCTGTAGAAATATTACATGTTACTTTTTCACTTTGAGTCAGTCCTACTTAAGTGAACTCTTGAGCAGCATTCAGGTCAGCAGCATTTTTGGGTCATGTTCATGCTTGCATTTCTTTGTGGATGGAACACCAAGCTGTGCTCAGGTTGTGTTGGTTTGGAGTTGTGATTTTAAGCCTATTTAGTGATTTCTACATGGTCCCCTTGACTCTTCATCTTTGCATAGTTTTATGCAAAACCATTTCATTATTTTCAACTTGGTGCTGAAAAGTCTGTCAAATGGACATTTATTAAAAAATTGATGTTTTTTCATCATCTTCATTTAAACATCAGTTTTTCAATATTTTGCAACTAACATATGCTGAAATTCTTCAGAGCATCCCAGGTGGACAGGTGAGCAAAATCTGAAGTATGCTTTTCCCAGAGTTCCTTATTATAAACTGATGAAATTAGGTGCAGCAGGCCACTCCCTTGTAATGTTCATTGGTGAACAGATGGATAGCACCTTGACGAACAAAGAAAACAGACAGAGTCTGTCGCCACACACACTGAGGCAGGAAACAGTGGCAACAGGCTAACTTCATGCATATTGATGCCAGCCAGCCACAGTGGCCTGTGTTTGATTGAATAGTCACACGATGTGAAAAGGTAGGCAACTTTTCATGTTCTTCCATCAATCAGCCCAGCAGACTGTAGCTCCTTCAGCTTTGTTTTAGTGTCAGTTAGCTGACATGGTTCAGGTTTCAAGATGATTTTCAGAGAGTTCTGTTTTTCAAAGCAGACAGCATGTCACGTACAGCGCTGGGACCAATCAACCCTTTCAAACATCAGCTGAGCAGATTAATGGAAGGAAAAGCCTGAATGGTTTGCTCGTAAAATTGGCTTTCCTGCAATGATGCAAAATCCTTCCCTCAGTCTCCAAAATAACTCTGAGGTAAGTAAGATACAGGGCTGTTTGCAAGTAAGAAAATCACTGCTGATGTGTATTTAAGCAGTCTATTTGCATATGTATCGTATCCTCATGGTGCTTTCTGTCTAGTTTGCACGCACTTAGTCAGAAAAAAGGAATCCTGAAAATCTCAGCGCTTTGCTATCACCCTGTAAGTGTGCAGTCATTCAACCAAAGATTCTGACATGCCAGATATTATCTGCCCAGTCAGAAGCAGCTGATTGGGCAATGATCAGCTTCTGTGCGCCCCTGAACGCTGCATGCAAAGCAATGTCTGATTGGGCTGTAACTTGCCTGACTGTTAAGACAGTCTTGTGACTCCAGAATTGGGTCAGAGTCAGTCAGTTTGCAGAGTGTGTGCCCAGCATGAGCCTCTTCATATTGAGCTTGTTTTCTCCGTCCCTTCAGGGGCTTGTTAGAGTAATTGACCACACCTGAGTTCCCAGGGTGTGGCCAATCATGTTTTAGTGCTCACCCTATTATCCATTAAGATGTGCACATTCAATTTATGTTGGTTTCAAGGAATTTATCAATTTATTGTCCAGACACTATTTTGGTTAGTTTTACTGTTTTTGATTTGCTGTTAACTTTTTCTTTGATTAATTAGCTTAATTATTGAGAATATGCTTTTTTCTTCCATTTTCATTACCCTGACTGACTCTTAGGGTATTCAGATTTGTAATTTATTTTCAATCAAAGAAAAGTGCACTCAGAGTACTTATCAGGCATTGTCTCGATGATGGTGGAAATAGACATTTTTAAAATTAACTGTGCCATTATAAGACAAGGACATTTTTAATTAATCTGAATAACTCTCATAAACTTCTCAAACAACAATGACGACAACAACAAAACATTTCAACTGATAGTATAACATTTTTTCCTCATTAGATTTAGAAATGTATATATAGCACCCTATATATTTTAGCTCATGAATCAGATATGACTGACAAGAAATTGTATATGAGATGACGAGATCTTAACATGTACTTTATTTATCCAGCAATTTCTGCAAGTTTCCAGGGATTTGTGTTCCAGCACAGGGCAGCGATTTAGCTCAAATTCAGGCACTATTGGCATCTTTAATTACCCAAACAGCACTGCTGAAATCAAGTGCGTATCTTTAAGCAATCTTTCAGTGATCCACCAGAAGCAAATGATCTGCTGTCTGCAACCTGCAGTACTTCAGTGGTGATCAGAATCTGCAGTTGCCCTACAAAAATCTGCACACCCATCTGTTGCCCAGATACTACAAGACTGACTCTCCAGACTTTCCCAGGATGTGTTCTCTTAGTAGACTGATCATCTTTTTAACCCTGACTCATCAGTACAGATTTTGTGGTTGATTATTTATGAGTTTTATGAACATGTTTCTTGGTGTATATTTTTATACTCCCTGCTCCACAAACCTCCTTTCTTCCTGGAGACCTGGCCGGGACATAGTTCTGATCAGACCTTGGTGTTTGAGGCCTGCCCTTGCAACAGGTTATGAACCAGTTAGGTATTATCCTTATGCAATAACCTCATCATTCAGTGAAGCCAGTGACAATCTTGTGCTACTTTTAGAATTGACCTTTTTGAGCAGTTCACAAACAGATGCACAAATCTGCACATATGTATCATGCTCATTTAGTACTGTTACTTAATATCCATGTTACATATATGGATAAGCAGAATATCCTTTACTTTTGGGCCAAAACTGTTTATCATGTGCTGCATCTATGCTATAAATGAGTTGTGAGCAGCAGCTGTGGCTATGGTTTCATAATACTTTGGTACTCCACTACCCAGATGTAAACAAGCAGATGGCATTTTTTAGTGCAGTGCAATGTAGATCGACCATACTTTCTGTTTCAAACAAGAAAAATTACTTGTTTCAACCATCCCTTCATACACTTTGAATAATAAGATAACTTTTTCCACTGATTTGTAATAAAATTTGAGTTTAATTTTTCTACTTCTATGCCTCAGGTTTTGTTGAAACTTCATGACATTTCAAAACAAATTGAGGTTCTCCAGTCTCGTCTGTTTTGTCTCTGATGTTGTTTTTTTGCCTCAGGTGGGTGCATAGTCTTAATTCTGGCAGTCGATAGGGTGATTTGGACCAGTCATATGCTGTTTTTTTATCTGTTTGATTATTTTTCATCAAGCAAGTGTTACTCTGGTGTGATCTTTGAGAGAAAACACCACAAAACCCCCTCACAAAACAGCCAAGTGTTTTACTGTTATGTGAATTTCATGACGTAAATGTTACAGTTTGAATGCTCCATACATATATCCCTCATCAAGGTCATAGCTATTCCATTCTTGTGTTGCCTTTCTTATTTTCTATTATCTTTCTGTGGTGTGTTGTGGGCACATGGCTGATGTCTTTGGGCTTGCCTGTGTGACATTGTGGGGTTTTCTGCTTGAAAGTCACTTTGCAAGCCATAAGCAACATGAAACGGGAGGTGAGTAATTTAGTATAGTGTAGGAAATTGTGGAGAAGTCCCTGAAGGCTTTTCAACTGCCTCTCAAAATCCATCTAGGCATTTGTAAATGACAGTAAAAGATCAACTTGTGGAAGTAGCTGACCACCATCATTTCTGCAAAGTGGTTTTGTTGTCTTTGTTTGGCAGGTGTGTTAGACAAAAGTGAGATTTGTGAAGCATGTGGCAGAGCTGGTATAAGTTTTTGCACCGGCAGTGATGCAGACAGCTAGTAAAACTTGTAAGCAACAGAAAAGGTTGAAAAGCATTCAATTTCAGAAGAGAAAAGATGCTGCAAGAATGAAAAAGGAATTCTGCAGCACAGAGTAAATGAAATTGAAATGTGCCAAATTTACAGTTAATGAAAGCTAACTGTCACAGTTAGTTATCAGATGTGCTCCAGTTGTAAGAAGTGCTGTGTGGGCAGATATGACTTTGTGTCTGTGGAATAGGATGAGAGCAGTTTAGAACATCCAGAGGTTTTCCTAGCCTACCATGTTACGCCCACAGCTGCAACATTAATGAGTCAGCTTGTGACTCACCTGCTCTGAGGCATATTACAAGCATGGTACAGAATGAACAAGGGGTTCCCCTGCCTGAACTTCCTCCAACTGTTTTAAAGGAAGATTGGGATGATTCAGCTTGTTCTGATTGAACCTACATTTCCATTGTAAAATGAATCATGGGAATCATCATTGTGTCATTGTAGCAGGAATGCGACAATGACATTCATGAAACAGGATATGGTTTTAATATACAGCCATTCGCAATCAAAAAATAGAAATTGCTATTTCTGCCTGAGACTTTTAAGATTTTGGGAATATGACATAACGAGTACTTGAGGACAAAAAGTCAAACAGAAGTAAGGGCATCAAGTAATGCAAAAAAGTAATCCGACAAAAGCAGATAATGACCACAAAAAACCCATTGGTTCAATTTAATCTCAGTAGCAAAATCAGACATTTTGTGATAACAATATTAGTCTATTCATTATCAACCAAGAATGAACCCTTTCTCATTTCCATACATCCATAGGAGTCCATAAAGTGTCTATGAAAAGTAAAATCATTCCATTTGTAATTTAACTTTTTTGACAACTTGTTGAGTACCTGAAATTAAAAATAAGCCCAAGCAACTCCTTGCAGAGAATTGCAAGACATTTTTCTACCTGAGCAACTTCCGTGAAAATACAGAGTCCAGCCAGAGAAGTAACTCTTCATTTAAACCGGAGCTAAAGGTGAAGTACCATAATATTTGAGCTTGGCAACAAAAGCCCCTTGGTCAGTGGCATCAAAAGGTGCTGTAAAATCCAATATTACAGACCTAGATGGTTTTCTTTAACCAATATGTGGTAACCACTGAGCAGACTTGTGTGGTTGTGCTACGCTGTCGTAGAGCGCTCAGGTTTGAATGACTCATGTATTTTTGTGCATATATCAGTCCTTCTCTCTCGAAGCATGATGAGCAACTTGTGCAGATTCATCTCTGCTTTTACAGGCAGCTTTCGAATTGTTCAAACAACATTATTGCTTCACTTCATTGATCATTTGTGTCCCACGACTTTCCCTCAGAGGACATTTTGTCTTTACTTGAGCTATGGAAGTTCCTTGGCTTCCCTTTGTCCCTATATGGACCATTTTTCAGACCATAATCAGTTCCATGTCCCACCTCATCCCTCATTGCTTAGGGACATTTGTCAGGTCCTCTGTGTCTAGATAACCCCTTTTTAATTAAAATTACACTGTTGTCTATTTCCCATCAATAACAGTTCTTCTAGGACAAATTTTCCGATGGGTAAATAATCTATCTATGTCCTGCATTGAACTTTTTGTTGTCTTTAAATTGTGTTTGATTTAATATTTTCTGGTTATTGTCTTTTGAGACTCACCCTGGATGACTTTCAGGACTCCTGATGCCTTTGTATATCTAAATAATGCCAGACCTTTGTTTATAGTTAATCATAGAAAAGCATGTTTGTCTTTGCAGCTTAAAGAAACACGAATCCCAAGTTAGACCAAGTCAATTTTTACGAGTGAGTTCCAAGAGGCTTAACATCCATTGAACTCTTATTTCTGTTTCTCTGTGATCCGAAATTTAAAAAAAAAAAAAAACCTGCGATATATTGGGTCTTTATGCTAATGTAATGTCTCTTTTACAAGATTGAGTTGAGGTTATAGTATGTTGTATTATTTATTTATCTCTTGTCTGTTTGCATTTAAAAATCAAGCTCAGTCACAGTCTGAGGTGAAAACGGCATATGTGCAGATAAACATTCAATGTCAGTTATCCATCCCTAAGACACAATTTTACTTATTCATGTGTCTTCAAGGATTCATCCACACCAGACCACTTTTGACTTTAAAAAGCATACACGAATTCATCGAGAAAGATAGACACCCAGCAAACTCCATTAAGCTAAAGTTTATGTGATCATTTCTAAAATGTTAATGAATATTTGTTTGTCTGAAAGCTTTTTTCTGCTTGTTTGACTCTCCCCAGAACCACTATGCTACATGGTCCACTGCTTTACACTCTTTAACTAGTCTCTACAGCGCCATGAAATCTCATCAAGCAGTCAGTTGCCTTCAGCTTTGCACCCCTGGCAGGATGTGCTCGATACTTAGCATTCTTTAGACCGCTTTGAGGCTAGCTAGAACTACTCAGCCACATAAAACCATGACTGCATCACTTTTCCGCTACACAAACAGCTTGCAATGCTCTTGCAATACTGATATCTGTTTTACATATTAAAGCACATTACGAAGAATGCAACAAAGTGCTCGTAGTCCCCACAGTGGATGATACAATACAGGCTGTGATTTTGAAAACTCTGCCACGTCTGAAACATTTTTTTCATGCTTTAAAAGTGACTTGTAGCTTAATTTATCAAAGCAGTATGAAGCTGTGATCACAGTTCATTAAACTAGATAAATGAAAAGATTTGTAACTCGCTTGTCTGCAGCCAGTTCAGTCTTTAATTCACCTGATTTGCATGTCCATTGTATGTAGAAGTACAGTGGAGCAGAGGAACTGTAACTTACAATCTCTCTCTCTCTCTCTCTTTCTCTCTCTCTCTCTTAGTGTGTGTGTGTGTGTGTGTGTGTGTGTGTGTGTGTGTGTACGTGTGTGTATGTGTATGTGTGTGTGTGTGTGTGTCCTCATGTGTTTGTGTGCCTCACACAAAAAGTTCTGTATTGGCTCGGGGCTTCTGGCTCCCTCAGTCTTTGTACTGCTGATAGGCTAATTCTCCTGGCTTAATTGGGCCATAATAGGGAGAAGGACTCTCTAACTTCAGATTAGTTGAAATAAAGCTTTGATTAGGTAGGTGAACATTTTAATTACCCCTTACACCACATCATTCACTCAGTCTAAGACCAACCTGGCTCTCATGTATTCCCTGTATTTTGGGGGTTGATGTGGCTGCTGCTTGCGTATCAAACAACCTACAAAAAAAAAAAAAGGTAGCAACCCTTCCTTCCTTAACTCATATTAAAGGCTTAATTTAAGAATTATTTTTTTCACCTCTTTGAGTAGGAACTTTTTGTACTTGTTACAAAGCAAAACAGCTAATTGCCTTTGGTTAAATATGGCAGAAAGTCTGAAAAAGAAGTAAAGAACTTTTGCAATATTACATAACTGCCTAACCAAAGAAGTGCAGAGTGGGGTGTATCTGCTGTGTATATTGTCTCTGCTTATATACAGTTAAAATGTAAAATGCACATAGATGCCACAGCCTACTTGTTTTAATTGAAGTAATTACGTATTCAAAAAGTGCAGTTCATTTATGTAATTGTAATTTATAATTGTGGTGTGTCTATCCAAACAACTCAATACATGTTCACCTCTTTATCTTATTTTTTTGTTTCATTTCTAACTTGCCTCCCAAACACACAATAACTAAATCTGAAAATCTGATCGGCAATATTTTGATTAGCTGTTAAAAAGAAATTTCCCTTTTTGTTAAAAGTGGAAGCAAAAGTGGCCAGTACCCTGAGCTGTTCTAGTATTACGGTCGTAGTAGGGAGATAAAAGGAGCAGCTGATTTTTTTTATTCACCTCTTTGTCTTCCAGCAGTGATGTGAATCATGTAGTTTAAGTATATTACAACACCTATTTATTCAGCATATTTCTTCTAAATGGCAGTTCCTGTGATTCTTCTTGTCATTGCTACAAAAAGGCAGCTGCTGGTCACTTCCACAGCTACTTTGAGAGCTCTGCTTTCCATTGTGTTTGTCCACAGGGTGTGGCAAGTATGGCACAGAGGATTAAAAACCCCCAAAAAAGCAAAGGCAGTGGCTTACACTGTCGGCCTGAATGGTTGCCTCAGCAGGTCTGATAGCGACAGCATTGTGTAAAAAGCTGAGCAAAATGAGTCGGTGGCTAAAGTGAAAGAAGCATTTACAAAAAATATGAAACGACATGCAGCTCATGAATTAAACAGAATGCCACATGTGGGATCACAGTATTCATTTAAATAGTACACAATTTTCATTTCTTGATCCTGCTCTCTCACAGTCTTTCCCACTGGAACTCACCATGAGTGTTATTCATCCACCAAGAAAAAAGTCTCTCTATAATAGCACCTAATTAGATTGAGTCACTATCAACTACTTCATACCAGGGGGTTACGGTTGCATTTCACACCCCCTGTGTCACCTGACTGTTACAGCGAGTGGTAAATGAATGGTATTCAGTAATAAATATTTGGATGCTCTCTTTTTGCCCCACCATCTAAGAAATACCTTTAACTTCACTCCTTGCATGAATGCACATCTTGGCTGTGAAGCTAAGTTTTTCCAGCATAAAGAAGCTATATAGGTGTGGAGTGAGTGAACAGACTACAATCTTTTCACAATATGGCCTCTTACTGTTTCTGATCTAACTGCAAAATCCAAAAGTAACCTTGAAAGAGCAGAGACTACAAAAACAAGAAGACCTTTTTTTTTACTTTTTCAGTTCATCTGCCCCCTTTGTCTCATTAGTGTGTGTGGTATAATAGGTATTTGGAAGCTGTAGCCCCATCTTTCTTGTGTTTAAAACAGTGACTAATATCTCGTACTAACTCTATTCAACTTCAGTTGAAAAACACAATGAAACATGGGACAAACTGTAATGTACAGGGAGCTTCTGTGTTTACCACAGATGTTAGGCATTTAAGTTTGGAGAGAGAACAACTTTCTTGATGCATACTTATGTCTATACATCTTTTTAATAGGACTGTCAGCCCACTGCAATACAGTCGAGGCAGAAAATGAAAGCATCAATTTTTTTTTATTTTAATATGTGCCTTTTTTAAGTCCTTCGAGTGCACCATAGTTAAGTTACCAGCATGATGGAAAACAACATTTTCACAGCACTTGACGACAGCGCTGACTAAGTTTAACTGACAACATGCCTGTCAACATAGTGGATTACAAAGGGATATCCTTGAGTTGACATATTGCAATGTACTTTAACATTTTATGCAATTTAAGTTTTAAACAGAACCTGATAAATCAATTGTCCACATCAATTTAATATCTAAATGAAGACATTCCTGAGAATAACTTCATGCTGTCAAGATGGACTTGAAAATTATCATTGAATTTAAAATTTGATTCAAATGTTCAAATTCTATAGTACATTATCAGACAAAACACACTTTTTAGTTTCACATAAATAGATGTATACTTTGGACTCAAATCTGGATTTAAAATAAGGAAAAAAGACAAACAGTTTATATAAGTGGCCACACATCAGTAAAAGTCCAAGCCCCCACCCTGCCTCAAGCCAGTGCTGCTTTGTATGTGGGAGTGTGTGCATGTTTGTGTTGTGTTGACTGCTTGTGGCTATGTGCTCGTGCCAACTGATGGGCTAATGCCTAATGTAAGATGAGAAGGTGGCAGAATAACATCCAGAGGCACCCGTGTTTCCCAGCTGTTATTCTACTCCATTTAATGGGCTTCCATGCCTACTCCACGGCCTTAAGGGTGGTTACCAACAAGAAGCCATTTTTGATTTGACAGACCTTGGGCATTGAGCCTCGATGTTTAAAAACACTCAGCAGGCCATGGGACTTTGGGAATTAAACACTGTTGCAAGTTTATTTTTTGGCATTTTGTTAAATACTCAGGGTTGTTTTTAGCCCCCACATTTGGCCTTTTTACAGATTAATCAGTGTGGCTTGTGAGTTCTTGTGTCAGAGGGTGTTCTTTCCGTTAGACAGAATCTGCACTCTGCACTGGATGGTACTTCATGAAGCGATAATAAATCAACCCACCTATTTACCCCATATTGAGCCAGATGAGGTGAAACAATTTTGCTAATTTTGGCCTGATGAAAAGATAAGCCTCTTGGGGCTCAAGTGAAGTCGTCAAAACATCGGCTGTCAGCTATTAACATGTCCCTGTGCCCTGCTGATGCAAGAGGTTTTAACACCTACTTCATGATTGATGTAAATGTCTGTTTTCATACTTTGATGAGTTAAAAGCTTAGAAGAAGATAATTTTCTTAAAAATGTAATTTTGCATAATCTTTCTGAAATATGCCTGTACCTCACAGACATGCATCCCCATACCATCAAGAATGCAAGCTTCGAGCTGTGCACTGATAGAGAGCAGGGTGGTGCCTCTCTTATTTAGAGCAAAGGGTGTGCTACATAATTTCCAAAATGACTTCAAATTCAGACATGTTCAACCAAAGGACAATTTTCCACTTTACCTAAAACCATCTTAAATAGGCTCAGACCCAAAGCTCTGACCCTCATTCCTGGATTAAATTTATGCAGTGATTTCAACCAGAGAGTAATGTCTATTTCTAATGCCTGAAAGTCTGTAGATCACAGCCACTCAGTTGGCTTTTACTTCTGTTCTTGTCTCTTTTATACAGAGATTTATTCAGATTCAAAGCAAAAAATTAATGAAAATCTGAATTTCTTAGTAATTTTATGCCGAGAAACACTCTCTTCTTTACTTCTTTGAAAATCAGCCACCCCAGGATGCCACTTTTATACCTTGTCATGTTACAAATGGGCTTAACAAGTTGGAAGGTTTCCCTCATGTTGGTTTATTTTAATAATTCATTTTTTTGATGCTTTATTTTCTCTTTTCCAAATTTTTGAAAAAATATTTCTGATTAAGTATGTCTTATAAAACAATCAAGTTTTTCTGCTCTGCTTTCCTTGGCCTATTTTGAACCAAAAAGGGCAATAAGAACCTGAAAGAGTGAGACTTGGTTTAACGCAAGCACAGTGCATTGATGGCTAGAATCCAGTTTAGTGGTTGTTTACTGTAGAATTAAAGTGAATAGTGTACATAGGCAGGCACTTTGGCTGTAAGGAAGACCAGGGCAGAAAAAAATCCATGGATCTATGTCTAACATACGGCTGGATGCAGAATAATTCCAGTGGCAGAAGAAGTATGTATCCGCAGCAAAGGCAGAACCCAGTTTATGCTTTTGACTCTTTTGATTGTGGCCGTGATGCACCCCTTTCAATAACCAGCAATCAAAGTGGCCCCTACATGAATCAGCTCCATAATTGTGGGATTTGAGCAGCAATTTTGACCATCAGCCAAACATATTATTCCAATACGGAGTTAAATCAAGACACACACCACAAAAAGGACATGTTGTCCTAAGATATATAGATATCAACACTGACATCATTCAAAGGCTATTGAGGGGATGGTTACATGAATTTCTAAAACAGCATGTGTGATCATCTTCATTTGTATGGGAAACTTGCATTTATGACTGCCACTTCATTACTACCTCTTCATGCATGGCTTACTTCAGTATGGTGCTAAAACCTTGTGGGGAAAGATGGACAATGCAGATAGTCCAATAACTTGTTTTAATCATTCTACCTGTCTGTAGTTTGGAGCTTTACACTACTGTAAACACTGAGCTTCAATGTTTACATTGGGATGTTTTTTAACCTTGTTATTGTCCTTCATTTAGAGCAGGTTCACCCTTGCTACACTAGCATGCTACACTGATATCAGCTGCTTATACTTGAACAGCAGCATGCGGCAACATTTGCCATAATAATAAAAGTCCCATCAGCCTCCCTTGTGTCAATTCAAACAATTAGAAATAATTATCTTGCACAGCACTGTTTTGGGTAGAATACAAATGCCCAAATACACACACATTTACACACACCTGCTCCCTACAGTATGCTAATATGGTAGCTTTGACCAGGCTCACAAGCAGCCAGATAAAATTGCAAAGCAGTAACATACAAACATGAACAAAGAAAAATGCCCCACTCACACGGGATTAGCATTACATGGGGACCCCTGGTAATTTTAGTATCACCCCCTAACATCAGTTTACATGGCATGGAATAAGCAAAGCATATTAATAACATGATGCCACTAACATTTCTGATTGATAACACTACACAGAGCCACAGTGTTTAAGCATCAGCACCTCACTCTGCACCACACAGCAAGCTGATTCCCGTGGAAAAGATGTCCACATCTGGCTTCAGTCAATAGTGTGCACTAAAAATCTGCAGAATAATTTAACTTCAAATTAACAAGCTACTATGCAAAACATTGTCTCTTGTTGGTTCCTACTCCCGCTATTCAACAATCAGTTGACATGCCTGTGCAAATGACTTTAAGAAGCAACAATAACTTAAGTGTTGTGATCTTACTTTAATTCTAAAGTCTTCAAAAAGGAAATGGTGTCACTTTGTATTGTGCTGGTAACATCTGCATGTCATGATTTCATACAGAACAACTATTGGACAAAAGCTCTGACTCGCTATACATGTCTAATAATCTACATTCGGGAGCAATGAAAGAGCAAAACCAATGTTGTTTTCCAACAGTTTTATTCAGTTATTCCTTTATCGTGACTGTGTTAGCCTTATATTCTGTGAGTGATATTAAAACAGTGACAAGCTTTGTTTTTTCATTGTTATATTTGCGTCCACAATTTAGGCTATTTGGAGTCTATTTGCTGATGACATATGGGTACATGGAGAGTTTCATTCCATCTTATTTTTATCTAAAGTGCTGTTAAGACCTTTGTTTTCCCAACATTGTCTTTATCGTTTTTAAACAGGAAATGATCAAACAAAAAGCTCCGAACATACTCTGAAAGAAATATTACCCCCCAGAGTTATAGAAATGTCGATTCTAGACTGGACTAGTATTATCAGAGGACCTATGTATTTCTTAAAATATGGTCGGGGATTTGCCAAATAACTTTTACTCTGCCATTTGCAGACATGGTCGATTCACACAGGATAAAGAACACAGCAGCTAAAGCATTTATTTCACATTATCAGAGGTCCCCATGTGAAACTAATCCAGTGTCAATAGGGCTTTAGAATGTAATTGTGCCAGTGTTAGATTATTTGAATATTATTTTAAATTCAAGGTCTAAGTGTTATAACATATTCAGGTAACATTGATAGGTCACTGCTTGAAGCCAAAAAGATATTAGATGGTGATTTTGTACTTTTTTGTGAACTGGCTCACTAAGTCAAGCATTTTGCTCCTAATTTTGCCTCATGGCTGCAATGGAGGTGATAATAAGCACATTGAGATAATAAAGCATACACTTATGGAATAATGGCCGGGGCTTTTGAGTACCCTGGAAAAGCCAGCTGATGAATTTTTAAATGTTAATCTTTGGAGAAGCAGCAGGAGTGCAGTCGTCGGTAAAATGAGGGGCTGCCAGGAATCTGCAGCAAGATAATTAATTGTTGAGTCTTTACTGTGGGAATGCATCTACCGAGACCCATTGCAGATATTATACAGCTGTTAACTTTTGAGCCAATGCAATGTTTTTCCTTACCCCTCCACCCACACCGCCGTCTTTCTTTGTACACTGTGTGTGTATCTGTGTGTGTGTGTGTGTGTGTGTTTGTGTTTGTGTGTGTGTGTGTGTGTTTGTGTGCACGCGCATATAAAGGTGTACACTTGCATGCATGTATTGAATTGCCCCCTGCAGCCCTTGTGTTCTGGAGCCAGATGTTACAGCTAATAGAAGCCTGCAACCTGGTTGATAAAAAAAATGTTTAATAAGTTGGAAGTTTATTGTTAATGTTCACAAACCTTGAAAGCAGAGTCTATAGAAAGTAAAAAAGTTTTTTTCCATTGAAACTTGTTTTGATATATTTGTCATCTTGTTAATTAACATAATGTCTCATTTGAAATGGAGGCCAATTTAATGCCAGATTCCCTTTGCTTTTGTCTAACTGCATTTTACACCTGTTTTACACATTTTTGCTTGTCTAAGACAGATTTAGCTTTTGGCTGGCACAGCTATTATCTTTTCAAGCCAAAGGAGGCTGAAACCGTTTACTTTCAAATCACATTTTGTTCATAACTTTGTGAGAAACAATTCATTTCTGTTGTATCTTAATTTAAGCATGCATGGTATTTTCATAGCTGATACAGGGAGGGGAAAAAGAGTGAAACATGACCTTTTAATGTGCACTAAATATTTCCTGTAATACCATCATAACCAGTGTTTGGTTGCACAGAGAAAAATCTTTCCATTTTTATTTTGGTAATTAACCCCAGTTGAGGCCTAGAGCTGCCCAAGTTAATGAAGTTGAGATTTCTGTGCAGGATTAATTAGAGCTCAAATAGGAATAGGGGGAGGGATGGGGGAGCTAAGTAAACAATGTAATAAATGACGCAGTGCATGGTCTTTAATGCACAATTAAATTGGGATTGTCTTGGGATCAGGCAAAGCACACACAAGTTACTCTCTAAAGCTTGCGTCATATATCATGCCTTCACTACAAATGGTTTGAGCAAAGCCAGGCAAACCCCTTGGTGATGTTTTTAAACACTGTGGATAAACACAGACATATTTTGTGATGTCTCATTACCAACTACCCAAATAAGAACACCTAGTCAGAATCACTCCAGGGCTGATAAAAACTCTGCATGATACCTCAGCATGTACACCCAAGGCTGTAAACAAGGTAACAATGCCATAACCTTCAGGTGCCAGGTGTCAAGGATATGAGTTTTTCACTTTAAACCTTAACATAGACTATATTTATGGGACTATAACATATGTTCACCAAATCTTTTTAGGCCTCATTATATTGAGTTTTTTCTCACTACTTTAGGTGCTAAGTCAAACATAATTATGCACATATCAGACAGTTGTCCAAGATATTTATGCCTTAACTTTTAAAGAAATGATCACTAGGTTATAGAGAATGCTTCTGAAAAATCCAGCATGATGGTTTAACATTTGCACAAAAAACTAAATCTGGATTTCCCGTCTTCAAGCTGAGCCTACTGAATTTTAACCACAGCACCACTGGGGGTCTTTGGGTCTAGTCAAGCATAGTTGTTTTAATGTTATGGGTCTTTCAGATAAAAGGTGTTAGGGAATCCTCTGTGCCAGAGAAAACCTACCAATGTAGAACAGAATTCAGTAGAAAGAGACATGGGAAACTATCAACAAGTCAGAGCCAGAGTGATAATAGAAGAGTGGAAATATGTGTGTTTATAATATCGCCACAATCTGACTCTGATTGAAAGACTGCCTGAGCAATGCTTTCCTACAGCTCAACAGGAAGCTGGATCTGTCTCTGAAAAGTATTGAGTTTTCTTCTGCAGTTTGGAGGGGAAGTTTTCAAAATGAGATTTTAATGTGAATGATTTATTAAGCCAAATACCAAGATATTTACTCTGTGACTTTCTCAATCCTATTACTTTGGATGTGAATCAGTCAGGCTGCTGAAATCGATAGGGGCTCCTCTGAAAATAAAAGCACAGACTTTTTGCTTGAATTAAGTATGAGATAAGGACTGAAAAATGCATAATGTTGAGTGCTAAAAGAAAGTTTTCAAGAAGTTGCACAGATACAGCAAAACAATAAAGAAAAGTATCATCTGCATAGATACTTACTGCAGTCAATTATTTCAAAGACTATCATTGCTAAGTTATGAAAAAGAGAGCTCTCAGGGCTGTTACCCCTCCATTTAAAACTCAGGTTAGCCACATTCCAGCTCTGATCATTCATTCCTTTGAAAAATAACATTAAAACTTTGTACAAATGATGAAATTTCTTCTATTTAAACTGCAACAAAGCAGCAAATGATCAACTTTCAAAAAATAATTTACTCTTCTAGAAAAACAACACTTTGTTTTGATTGTGATTCTGATTCAATAGGTGTTTCAAAGTGGTGCCTAACCTTATTTATTTGTCAGCAGGTGTACAAGTACCCACAGCAGCCTCTTGGAGGCCTGTTTTAAGTCATATGTCTCAAAATTGCTTGACAGATGTAAATATAGGCTTATATGTACTGTATGTGTGAATATGAAAACAACAGAACTGAGGAATTAACTGAACTATTATTCAAAAGTGAAGAGCTCTTTGAAGAATATTTCTATTGCTTTGCTGTTGATGCTATCTAAAATTAATGGCCGAATGTCATTGATTTTGACTGAGGGTTTCTTGGAACTCTATTTTTTTAATAAAAAACCATCAATGCTAAGAGGCCAAAGAAATTGCAGTCTTTTCTTATTACAATTTGTTCAACAACAGGTTTTGGCAATCAGAAAGAAATCATTTCAAAATTCACTGATAAATTTTGTGTTGGAATGAGGTATGACTTTTCTTGTCATCTCAAAGATTTTCTTAAAATCTGTTTTGTGACTGCTGGATTTCTTAAGTCCCAATTTTAAGCCATCAAGGAAAGAAACTTGCTTTAAAACCTGCCGACACTCAGTGAAACACTTAAAAACTGGCAGTCTGTGTGAGTTGAGGCACAACAGACAGCCAAGACCATGCTGGGTAACGTGTTCATTTGTCCATATTTCTTCTTCAGTTCCCATGGGCCCTTGCCTCCTTCTGCTGCCTTATTCCTATATTTCTTAGGGGGGATCTTTTCAGTGAGAGATCTCTATCAGAGAGAAATCTGTGTTCAACAGTTCACTTGGCAGCTCTTCACTCAACAATAAGGAGACAGAAAACCCCCTGTGAAGTGAAGGTGCCTGAAAGCTGTGTGCACGGTATGGTCGGCTCTTTCAAAGATTGCCTTTGGCCTGACTGTCTTAAGGTCCAAGTTATCTGCAAAAGAACGATAAAAAGGATATCACAGCATGTCAGTATGTGATGATTGCTGAAAATAGTTGATTCTCTCTGGAAGGGCAGAAAACTGGATCTTGCATACAGTATACTACATGCTCAACAGTAAGATCTTAACTGGTCTTAAGTCTATGTATAGCCACACACATAAAGAGACAGGTCCAACAGATTTTCAAAATGACAGTCCTGAGTTCACATGGTAGATAATTACAAAAGATTGCTTAACCAAACACTTAACTTGAGTGGAAATGATTCCACAGAAAAGTGATTGTACACTCTTCTACAACTTGAGAGGATAAACAACGGATTGCAACAAAAGAAACATTATCATTTGACAAAAACTGGTCTACTTTTTCAATATCCCACCTGGATCTGGATAAAGTTAAGTTTATAATTGCCGACATAAGTCTGAATCTCTTATTCTTGGGATGACTGGGCAAGGTAAATCTGGTCTACAATTACGCAGTGAATGGCCAATCTTTAAGAGTTTTCAGTATCAAGTTTCCTACATGCTTCCACACAAATAAAATTATTGCAAGATAAAAACCTGTAAAGTACGCTATTACATAGACATATTTACATCTCCTCATGTCGTGTATACAAGTCATATTGGCAATCATGGCATCCGTATGTGACCATGTGATGCTTATGGAACACACACAGATTATTAATGAGGGGTGACATTTGCTTAATTCAGTGCAACGTCTTTTAATGGGCAATTGGACACCACTTGATAAGACCAATAAACGGACCCTCACACCATCAGTCATGTTTCATTAAGATGGGATTGGTATCGAATAATGCTGTGTGTCTATCTTGGTTACTGTATCTGAAATCACTAAATTGTTGTGGCATCAATAAATACGGCATGAAACTGTGCAGTGTTTTACAGTCAGCCTTTGAATGCAGGCACCATACACTGCACAGATTGAGCCAAACTGGCTAAATTGGTGATGAATTATTACGGAGCAGATTTAGACTATAGATGTAAGTCCCGTCTTTGATCAGAAGTGCCCTGAAGCTCTTCCGCTGTTCCTCTTGTGCTGTGCTGCAGTCAATGGTGTGCTTCCTGTTAGATCACAGTGTTGTGGGCCTCCTCTGGTTATAGGATATGTGTTATTCATTAGAAATCCTGTCCTCTGGCTAGTGAATGCAAAATATCGAGGTTGAGACCATGAACCGATCAATGTAACCTGCTGGCAAACACTCAGAGGAATTCTGACTTCGGTTGTACTCACATCTGTGTTTATTGTGCTTTGCCACAGAGTAGGCTCATTACATCATCTGGTACAATCACCGAGCAGATTACAGGGTTTATGTTTTAGTGTGATGATTATTAATTCAAGGCTTGTATTTTTTTCTGTGCTTAATTCAAGTCTATGAACAAACATAAGTCAGACTGAAATCAAAGACTTTTAAATGCCACAATTAAATGAGCAAAAAAAAAAAAAAAAATCTTTCAAGTTAATTTGTCGGCAAAATACTTGGAGAATGTGTTAATATATTTCTGACGTTTTTTGAAAAGGATTTGAAATAGCTGCCTTTAAGATGTACAATTATTGTCAGAAATTATATGCTGGAAGGACGTTAATGCTGTTATATGACAAATTAAACTACAGTGAGGAATATTCATCAGATGTCAGGGGAAGTGTATATTTTACAGTGTGCCAGTTGTCCATAACATTATTGAGGAAGAGCAGATCAAAGAGCAGAGATGGCATTTATCCACTTTATCCTCGCCTAATGCCAGTTTTCATGTACGCTCTTGAAGTCCCTCATTAAGCCAGTGCAAGGTGGCAAAGAAATTCACTCCTCCTTTCCATTAACTCCTTTTCCACTGAAGCACCCGAGTTTTTCTCTCTCCCTTCCGCTCTCTCTTTGCCCATTTACCCCCTTAGCAGAAGCAGAATGTCTTTATCTGTCATAGAATTCAAAGCACCCCCAAATTGTTCCATCTCAAAAACTTTCCTACATACACACAGAGTGGGTCTAGCTTTCCTCACATTTCCTGAGAAACATCTTACTCCACAAAAACACTCTTGTGAATGTTTTATTCATGAGTATTGAGAGAAACACTAGAAGTAGACACAAACGTGGGCCTCCGCAGTATAAATATAATGGACTTATGATGTTCGTCATGTCTTCTTCCATGTCACACAGGTGTTGATTCAACTCCATGACAGCGAAACTCTTGTGCTGGGGCTGTATTGCATTGCATTATTTATATAGTGACAATACATCATGTGAGTATGTGTCAAATACAGTAAAGGATGAAGTTTTCAAGCAACAAAACATGACAGCAAGTGTTATTTGAGACAAAATTACGACATTGACAGTTTCCAGGTGGTGGATGCAGATATGACCTCGAACATGTTCAGACTTCATTTTTCTCCCACAGGTATGAACACAATGATTATGACTACCACAAAGAAGACAGGGGTTTACAAAATTCAGGAAAGAAAAGTAGGTATGTTTTGTTGTGTGTATTCTTTAATTTTACATAACAGTCCCAAGTTACTCCTCTCAAATTACTATTGAAGTCTTCATTTCTATAAAACCTTTTGATGTTTTTTAAGCTCAAACTTTCTTGACTTCCACCCTTTCATTGACACCAATCTCCTGGACAATGCCTCCTCTTCTCTTTGACCCATAAACTCAAGGAGTGTGTAAATCCCAAAAACGGAAGGACAATCCATCTTAAATTACTCACCTCCCAAGAGGTCACTTGAGCAAGTCAGTGCCCTTGTTTCAAACTGTCCTGTATGGTGACACACATTTTGTCCCAGTAAAAGCAGCCTTACAGAGAAAGGCTGTTTCTTGAACACCATGATACCAATTCTTGTCCCAAAAGGAACAGGAGATGAAAGTTAGGAATGAGTTAAAGCAGGCTTCATCTGAGGCAAAAGCTGAATGGATTTTTGATCCAGGAAAGAAATTCCTAGAAGGAACTGATTAAGGTGTCTTTGAATTTTTGGTAGTATGTTTCTTGTGGATTCAGAAATTTGTTAATGTAGTGGTATGCGGTAGTTATTTCAATTTAAAGGTTCTCTCAGTTTTCGTCCTCTAGTAGGCTTTCATCATGTCATCGACATATGCTCTGTGTGAATTGAGCATAAGTTTTTGAGGTTGGCCATTTTTATTGCTGTGCATTAACAGTCGTTAACAGCCTGGTCAGTTTCCTCTGATCTAACCAGTGAATTTCTGTTGTCCCAAACTTTGAGTCCAACTTTGAATACAAGACAAAAAGGATAAGAAAATATAATTCTAGATGCCTTATCCAGGCATTGAGTGTTTCTTTTTTTAATGTTTTTGTAAAAATTGTCAACAACCATGGGTTATTGTTTCAAAGGGAGGTGTTCTGTGTGTCCCTGTGTGAGTCTGCATGTGCAAGCATGTATGCATGTGTTTGCTCCCTCCCCTCAGGCTGCTGGTGAAGATGGAGTATTGGAGCTGCCGCCCTTACCAATCGGGACCGGCAATTAGGCAGCGCAAGCTTCAAAAGGCTGACTGGAGCTTCAGTCAGGAGCGACTGGATTTAGTGTGAACTGTCGCCCAACTTTGTCTCTGTTCGGCATTTGATTAGAGATTGTCTTTGAAGCAGTTTTGTCTTTGTTGTGTTGTTAGTTTACTTGGACTTTGAAAAACCTTTTGTTTGTTGACTTGGGTTTTGAGCAATTCTTCATTTGCAAAACTAACCGTTTATTATTATTATTGTTGTTGTTGTTGTTGTTGTTGTTGTTGTTGTTGCATCACAACACTTCTATTTACACCTAAACATCTGGTTTATGTTATCTCTTTTACCCCTTCAAGAGCTGCTGGACATATCGAGCCACCTGCACGCTTACACAGTGAAAGCCAAGGTGTGAGCCGATTCTCCATTTCAGGGCTTTTTTTTTACTGATTGCACCTGCACAAAAAGTCAGACAGCATCTGAAAACACCTTTAAAACACACTGTGTAATGTGTATAACTGGAGTAAGCACATACACACTGATCAGTCATAACATTATGACCAACTATGCAATGGAATGCAACCAAATACAACAGCTCTACCGTAACTTCGACTCTGTTGACACAACACAGAGGTTATAACTCCAACTTCCACATGTGGATGTCTTTCAAAGGAAACCTTGGTAATCGTCAAAGCTCTACCCTGACTTGAAGTCAACTGTGAAAGCACAAGGGTCATGCTTTACAGTCAGACTGTGCAGTACAGTGTGAGCACATCTACTATGAGTTTGACTCACATCCTGTAAACAGTTCACTCAGACGGTATGACTTTACTTCATATGACATTGTACAGCAAATGCCTGGCATTTTGTGCTGCAGAACTTTCCCTTGTGTTGTGCTGTGACTTCATTCTTTTTCCTTTGCTGCTTGTCAAGTGCTGCTCCCAGCCTCACTGCAAGAGGTGATCGAGCTCAACTCATGTTTCTTGTGGTTGATGGTTACATTTTAAGTTTGACTAGAAGCTTGTCTAAAGAGACACATCCTCAAGATGTTAACCACAAATATAACTTGTTGTCGTAATGTAATCATTGCTGTCAGTCTCTTCTGTATAAAACAATATGTGATTTTTCCATAGCTGTCACCACATCACCACCTCAGTCTCTTCTTCTCCTCTTTTCTTCAAACCTTTGATTGCATGTAAGGAAGTGTGGGTGGAGCTGTTAAACCTTGTTTTTGATATGCAGAGAAAGTGTTGCTGTGTGTATTTGCATGATGACGTTGACACTGTCAACTGAGAAACACAACCTAACAAATGAAAATAGCACTTATCCTTGGCTAAATATGTAGAGCATCTCCAACAAATAAATGTCTTCACTGTTTCCTGTTCAATAACTGGGAATAAACTTAAATATAGATAAAAATGAAACAAGAAAAAGTATGTAAATGATGTTGACATTGCCAGGAAATGAAACAGATTTATTTATTTGATGTGTGTTTGTATAGGCGCAAGTATGATGGATGTCAGTCAATACACACATAATTTACATCTTCAGCCTATTTACATTGCATAATAATTTCTGAATACCCCAGAGCAAGAGCAAGAGCAAAACAAGCTATATGTACTCAGCTATATGTGTATGAACAAGCACACCAGGGGAAAAACTATAATTTCAACAAGACAAAACTGATTGAACTGCATGAGGCAATGTAACAAGATTTAGATATACACGCTTGAGCTCTTTTGAAAATCTCAATTCAAGTTTTCAGGGTAAGTATTCCTTAAAACTTGAAACACTAAGGTCTAAAAGGCTATTGCTAAGATGGGAGTTCACATTTCTTGCACAGTTGCAGCCTTTAGTCATAGGGTCAGACCCACAAGACCTATGGGCTCTCAAAAGTTGATAATTTTATTTCATTACATGTGTCATTATCAACAACAATGCCTACACCTAACAGGTCTCACAAATCTCAACAGAATGTGCACGTGTAGATGTCATGAACATTCACAAAGTATTAACAAGCCAAATGGTGAAGAGACTTTGAGCGACTATCCTCACTGGCTTTAAGTAAAAGAGTTACATTGGCAAGAAATAACAAGCCTTGTGAGTAACTTCTGGTGGCTTTACTGGGTAGTGTCTCATAACATTGGTTGTGATTATTGGTCGTCCATCATGTTGGTCAGCATATGATCACCTAAGCTAACAGGATAAGCAGCTCCTTCTTTTTCTTGACTCTCAAAAACTCTTAATGTCAGTGTCATTTCACTGTTAAGTTGGTAGAGGCTAAAGACGGAGGTGTACATCTGCCGTGTCAAGTCAAGAGCAGGTCTTTTTCTCCCTACCAACAAATGACCTCACCAGCAGATCATAGCATAGCTCATGCTACTGAATCCAACATGCAGAGATTTCACCACCATGAACAAAAGCCTCTCTCCGCAGCAAGCAGGTGATCTCTGCCAGCAGCCAACTATCACAGCTCTGTTTGGTTCAGACTGGTTTTGAAACACTAACAGCATGTTAGGCAAAGCACTGTGTTCTTAATGCTGATAAATACAAGAAACACAGAGAGAGAGGGTGGCCTTGCTGAAAATACCTCACAGATTAAGATTACTATTGCTTAATAAAGAGCAAGAACTGTGTGTGTGCATGTACATGTGTGTATGTGTAAAAATGAATCAGGAAGCCATCTATAGGAAGCCTAATCTCTAGCCTCACACCAATGCACAGGCTGAAGCAGCACTTTCATAAATAGAAGCAGCAAATCTTTTTGACCTATCCCCCATACAGGGACTAAACTGGATCAAATTTACTTTAGCCAAGAGGACATTGATTTAAATTCAAGTGAAACACATTTTAAGGCTCATGTGATTAATAGGAAAGTTAATCAGATCCACATGAAACAAAATCACACTTTGTCTCTATATAAATGATGTGTGCAAAGAAAAAGATGTGCAGACATCTTTGCTGTTCTGGTTTGTAAATGATGTGGTAATGTATTGTGTCAGAGGTGTCACTTGTAAACAGGCGAGACAAGCAACTGCTTGGAGCCCCCAGTCAGCAGGGGGCCCCTGATGGCCTGGGGTCTTTGGAATGCCCTTACTACCATCATACTGCCAAGCGTTGCATGTGTTTATTTTTCCCTTTCTTTCTTTTTTTTCCATTTTGTTCTGTTTGTACTTTTTTTTGTTTGCTAAATTGGCTGAGAGTCCTTGACCGTGTCCACACATAGTCTAGTATCTGGGAAACCGCACATACTTTTATACGTTCAAACTTTTCTAAAAAATTCCAGCCAGCAACCAGAGTTTTTGAATCTCAAACGTGATCACCTTTCGACAAAAAAGCCATTGATGTCACATACATGCAACGTTATGGAGAGCATTAATGCTGCGAGTGTGTCAGTTTTAACAGTGATGCAAACACGTCTTACTTGCTTATTTCCTCAAGTGCATCATGTAACCTACAATGAAGAGCAAGCTTCTTAATTCGCCTGAACAGTAGATTCCAAGATTATGTTGAAATCTCTGGAAGGAAAGGGAATGATGGGAATTCGTTCTGATCTGGTGGCACAGGTTTCATGTCTTAAAAACACCTATGGGTCTGGCATGCCTAGGGCTGCACTTTTTGATGAATTTCCCAGTACACATGTGAACGATTCCATTTCTCCAAACCATCAGGTGTGGGTGACAGTATTTTAAAAAATGAATGAGGGGGAAAACTCAAATTTGAAAATACCCGGCTA
The DNA here is from genome assembly GCA_008086565.1 of Thalassoma bifasciatum. NCBI lineage: Eukaryota > Metazoa > Chordata > Actinopteri > Labriformes > Labridae > Thalassoma > Thalassoma bifasciatum. Next base: position 247,795 of record RPOG01000083.1, read on the forward strand.
TGTCTGTTCAAGGTTGTCTCCTCTGCTTGTTTTCAGTTGAGACCACTAACAGCATCACAAGTTTCACCTGTTCCTCGGGCCTCAAAAGCTTGGTGCTGCTTGCAGCAGGGGGAGGCACTTGGTATGTGGACTGCTGCACTGCTGCGTCTCCTGAGGGATTTTTATTGTGTTGATCTGTTTGTGTATTATAAAATTATGTTTAGCTATAGTATGTGTCATTAGTAAATCCCTTCTGTAATTGTTAAAGGTGTGTTTGCAGCATTTTTTTGGAACATTTGTGGATTGTTGTTAGTTCCATAGGGCTACTTTAAGGGGGCGGGTTGTTGTGATCTAATTATTAGTACATGGGGGAAATATAACATGCTGAATGATTTCTCTTTCACAAATTAATGTATTTTTTATGGGTGCAGTTTTATCATACTTCTTGACCTTAAACAAAAAAATCACAAATCAGAGTTTTCTTGAGGAATCTGTTATTTATCTGCCAATCCAAGGTAGCCGGGGCAGAATAATGACTGTTTGTTGTTTGCATACTGTCAAACGATGCACAGCATTGTTACAGCTCTGCTTGATACAGTGAGACATTATTGCTCTTGTCCTTTATAAGAATTGTAAATGATTGGTTTTAAATGAGTTATCTTTTCTATGCGCAGAATCTTTACTGTGATAATCTGTTTACAGTCGATGCTCAGAATGAAAATGAATGAAGTTGAAATATATGACTTACAAGCACTGCATGTACACATACAATAATACCCTGTTCGTCTGAAATCTTCTTCTTCTACTTTCAGATATTCCAGAGGATTTCTCTCCACCATTTTATCTTGTTAGGCTCAAATAATAACTTGTTATACAATTCTTTTCACTTCAAAGTTGTTGTAAACGATTGCAGTCTGTGTACAGCAAAGTATGCCCGTAGCACTTGGTATAGCCTGTGTAGAGGCAGCCTTTACATCTGCTTGGCCTTATTGCTGATGTACTGTATAAGACCCTGAGGAATCACCGGTGGTGCAGTGTCTGATTGAGCTGCCTGGTTGCAGACCTTTCATGACAGTGAGAGCAGAGCTGGATGACGCACTTTGATGAGGCAAGAAAAACTCACATCAGAGCCTGAGCAGCGTTCCCAACGCCCCCATCTCCCTTGGAGTGTGCCCTCCATCTACAGGGTGAGACTGCACAACTACTTGAGGCCCAGGGCTTCAGGGGGATGCAGAAAGTTGCCCTCATCCCCCTTCCCACTTCCCACCCTGTGGGCTGTCCCTGTTGGTTATACAATAATCTGAGCAACAACATGACGCCTTGTGACCCGTTTGTTCAGATGGTGATAGCCGTATCAGTCTCTGACCATTTTCTATGAGAGATACAGAGAGTGGAGGAACCAGCTAAACAGCTTAGACTCTTATAACATTGACAACTGCAAGTCTGTCTCCCATACACATACACATACACACTCACCTACTCACGAAAACACAAACTCTGTCTCTCTAATACTGCTGATGTCTTAGATTTCCTCTTTTCTTGTGTAAAGAGATGATATGAGAGGACTTTGCAGAGTTATAATACTTCATATAATAAGCTGCTGAGACCACCAGTGCATCTAATTAAATATCAAAATGCTAAAATAAAGAAAGAGAAACACCAGCGTGTCCAATACTACAAGCCAGAGTGGTGAGAACATGAACATTAGTTTGTAAAAATCTTATGAACGTCAAATGAATTAGCAAAATTCACTAAATTTACAACAACATGAAAATTCATAGTTATTTGATCTTCATGGATCTGATTTTCAGGCATTATGAATTTTGTACCAATTTTTTTTTATTGAAATTTGATGCAACTTAGATGCAGTCTGGAGTACATTCATGTTTTTATTAAAACATCTCTCACCTTGAATGCAATATTACAAAGTCTGTATTTCTGAGTCATCCTTTGCAGCAAGAAAAGCAGCATGATGACTGCTAGTGTGTATTAGAAAGAGAGAGAGTGAGAGAGAGAGGGAAAGAGAGAGTTTGTGTATTGAACTGCATTATCAAGAGGCATACATTGGTCAGCAGAGGGCAAAGATCACATGGCTAATTCAGCGTATGAGTCAACACAGTGTGTGCTCATGACATTCTCTGTTCATTGAAACACCTTAATTAAAACTTCATGTTATGTTTCCCAGTTTTCACTGACTGTGAGACTTCTCCTGCGCTGTTGTATTTAATTTTAAAACACTGCACATTCTCAACAATTCTCGTGAATTTCTTATCATGCAGTACACAGGCCCTAAAATGCTTTTGGCATCGTAGAACAATTTGTCATACTGATTTAAAATTGTCTCCAAAATTCAATAGTCCTGAAATCTGAATAAATCCTTGACTGAATGAATTCCTAATTTTTTTAGAAAAGTTTTTGTCCGCTTCCTTCTTTGGGGTCGGAAATAAAGATCAATATATAGTTCACCTCTGTGGGTTCAGATCAGAATGAGCTTCAGGACATATTTAGCCCTGCTTAACACCAGATACAGAGTGGTAGAGTGTCATATAGGGCATGACTGCTAACCTATAGGTTTGTGGAAGTGGAAGAAGACTGGGTTTTTGTGGGTTGGAAAGAAACTGTTCGAATTTAAGCTTTTTCTAGAACACTCGCAATCACACCTCCTGTGTGACCTTTAAGTGAGGTCGTTGGCTCTATGTGATTCGGTGTTGTGCTCTGTCTTTGTGTGACTGTAGTAATAATGAGCGTAGCGTTGTTTCAGAGCTGCTGATTTGCAGTGACTCATAGAGTGCGGCCGTTATGAGCTGACCCCTGTAAGTTCTGTTGACAGTAATCCAATCGTACATGAGGATGTGTGACAGCTCATGATTGCAATGTTAGACAAACTCACTTACAAATGCAGCACTTGTCTTTCTTTGCTGAAATATTAAAATGAGAGACAGATGTTTTGAAATTTTCTGTGTGAATGTGGGTTACATCATCTCAAACTTAAACTGGTGTTTTCTACAAATGTGACACTGACTTCAGCTGTGATGTGACTTTACCTCGATAAATCTTTTAACCGTGAGAATGAATTTAAACACACAGTAAGTCTCAAAATAGTGATGTTGTTAGGGTGAAAGTACTTATCTATGTGACAGGGCCCTGCTGGGATGTGCTGTTGATACCTTTTAGCATATACACAAAATCATTATTTGGACTCAGTATGGAAACAGTTTTTGTCTTTTATGTCTCAAGTATGTTTAAGTGCTGCCAGCACTCTATTCAGCCATGCAGAAAACCATGAGCAACAAGACTAAAACTTTCTATACTGCTATTTCCATTGAATAATTTGTAAAGCTAGTTACTGCTGCAAGGGGTATAGGTTTCAGATCATATCAGATCATTAACATTGCACCTTACAGAGCCTTTTTTTACTTAATCTACAGTAAATATTCAGCTTGCCTAAAATATTGCAGTGTTAAAATAAAGCAGGATGAGTTCTGTGTCATAAAACCCCTCAACTTGATCAATGAGGGAAACAAGAAGTAATGTTGATGAAATAGTATGTTTGTTTTTTAAGGACTATCCTGATACATTGGTTCTGTTACATCTTTGACTTTATTTCATAATCCTGACTCCATTTGATGTAGTTGGTGGCAGCGCTGGCACTCTAGTGTTTTCAAAAACCCTGGAGGTGCAGCGTTGGAGGAGATAGAGACTCACTTGTCACTGACAGACTGACTGTATCTATGATGAAGTGCACATTCAACATAATCATCATGACCTAATGAGGCACACTTGGAAAACACCCCAGATCTGGCAGCGAAATGACTGTGTCACTGGATTTGGCAAACTTTGAGACAAATTTTATGACTCCTCCAAAAAAGAACTCAGAATTTTGCAACTGTTGGGGAGTGATTGTATTAACTGCCTGTAAGTTTTAAATCTCCTCCCACTGGCTGATTCATCATTGCACACATGCACATGTTGGCTTGTGGGCATAATGATTAATCCATCTTACCGTCAGTCAAGACAGAATGTGTGTTTACACAACATGAATATACGTTGCTGTATTTAAGATTGCAAATCACTGCCCTCTATAAGAAAAGCACAGAAATGTATCAACTTCAGACATTCGGAGATATATATATTTTCTTTGTCACATTAAAATGTCACCAGCTTTTACCCTGTTTTGCTTTTTTTCTCAATAATGGGCAAATGCCGCTTTTCAAACATAAGCTGTTCCGTTTGTTCTGTGACAGAACAATTGCTCCATTTTAATCTTGATTTCCAGTACAGCCATTACAGCCAAAGTACCTTTGACCAAGATAATTACAGGGTGTTCACCCTTGGGCCATGAATAAAGTATATCAATAAAGTATAGTGGGCCAATTAGTTTAAGCTCAGTCAACCTTTTTACAGTCAGAACATTATTGGCTTTCACCCAAAGCCAGAGAGTCCAGTCTACTATGCAAGCTGCACAAGAGAAGCTTTTATGGTTTTTTTGTTTTCATCATAAATGAGATGGAATAAATAAACCAGAGATAAACAACTTTTTCTGATGTTCTGGACAACAAAGCATTTCAAAAGGTGGAGACATTAATTCTTAAATATTTGAATATCAGATAAAACACTTCAAAGAAGCTTTCAGCTTTCTGTGCCAAAGCTGACACAAGCAGCGCATTGATGCTAATATTAACACTATCTCTTACATGTGTGTTTGAGTGTAAACCAATATACATCAGTGTCAAGTCAGTGGGTTTACTCTCTATCTACGGCCATACCGACTATGTTTGCCATGATCTGATTGGAATAACAATTTATTATTTAGTGTCACTTATATTTTCCAGACGAAACGCAAAAGTGATTTTAATATTCAGTGCTATGATTGTGTAAACACTGAGGAAACATTCATAAAATATCTCTGAATTTCCATCATCAGATCATTGATAGACAATTTGCCGAAAAGATTTACATCAATACCCACCTCAATATGCATGCAAAAATTAGATCCAACAAATCTCCAATGCTGTATTCTCCTGTTCTGCATCCTCAGAGAAACACAAATGGACGAGCAGCACTCAAGTTGCCTTGGTAAATGGTGACTCAGCAGTTAACACATAGAGAATTGATTGTATACGGTGGCCAATAGGTGTCGGATGCTTTGCAAAAGCCACAACACAAATGCAAACGCCACAACACAAATACAAAAGCCACAACAAAAGTCAAAAGTTCGACTTTAACGGTTTTACTCACAGACAGTTACATTCGTGTTGTAGCTGTTGCATTCGTGTTGTGGTGTTTGCTAATTGTCTGACACCACCTGGCCACCATAATTTTAAGATGAAGCAAGCCTTTCTTCCCTTTATGTGGCTGTTTACCTTTATTTCTTTTTACCATGAAATTGTTATCATTTTTTTTTTTAATGTTTAACTATTTCTTTACAGCTTGGGAATTAATGTCGAATGGTTAAAAATGTCATGATTGAATCCAGAGTAATAGCTCAATGATGGTACCTGCCATAAAAGATGTGTGAGTGAGGCTTTCTCTGGAGTAGAAATTAATTATGGGCTTTATCTCACGGAGGTGAATGTGAATAAACCCTGTTCGTTAATGTCCGAGCATTCACAATTATGTTATCCTGTATGCATATTCAATTCCTGGTTTTCTATAGTTGATTGATTCTTGTAGAATTTTGCTTCATTTCACCCAGTTGTTGTTGTTGTTGTTTTTTCTTTCTGTTTTGGTATATTTTAACTGTGGACTAAACAACACAATGCCTGTGATTTCACCCATTTGTTTCTGATACAGAGTATAGATATCCTTGGGGATGAAGGTCTTTTATTCATTTAGTCACGATGACAACAACGCAGGTTCTCCTTCTCCGAAGCATGTCATCTCTCTCCTGTTTTCTATTTCCCTTCTCCTTTTCTCTTTATTTCTCCTTTGGCATCAGTGCTGACAGGCATAAATTAGATAAGATCCGCCTTCTTAATGTTCTGAAACTAATCAATTGGAAAATGGGCTGTGGAATAGAAACAATCACTGGAGTTGAAGTAGTTGATTCATTATCTAAAGAAAAATATGCTAACATGTTGTAATAATGAGTCTCAGCCCTGACATGTTTACCAAATGACAGTATTTTCACTCTTTTCTTTGATGAGCATTCATCCAAATTGGCAAAATGAAAAGAAATGAATGCCCATCCTTGCTCAGAAATGGATGCGCCCACATTGATAAACACTCACACATTGTTTAATATGTGACATTGTCCTCTCACAAAAGAAAACATGAGCTTATAACAGGCCCTGAACCACTGGAGTGAGGATGTCTGGCTCTGTGAATTACACTGGCCTTGTTGTTTCTGGATCGGCTGAAGCCTGTAGGGACTGACTTAGAGTAATGCCTTGCCCCATATCTCCCTCAGCACTCAGCCAAATGCAGCTACGCAACAGCAGCCCCACTTAATGTGATCTTCCTTGGCTTTCTGAGGTGGAAGTGGCAGAGAGACAAAGGGCAAAGAAAGAGTCAGTTGAGTCATTGATGCGCACATACACACACTCAACAATGCACAACCACACTCCAAAAATAGTTGGTGGTTGTGTGTGTGAGTGCATTTAAGTGTGCGTGCAGCTCACATGTGAGTCTCTTCAGACCCGAGCATCTTGAATCTCAAGACTTCTTTCTCTCTTCAACTCCTAAATAAATCCTGCTCAGTGAAGTGGAGGAACAACACAAGAGAATCAATCATACAATTACCCAGATTTCCACTGTCACTTCAAACGGAGAACAACTCACAGTCTGACCGTTGTATTGGTGTGGGGGCGGGTGAGCGTGACAGTTTTTATCAGCACAAACTTTGTTTTAATAGCAAGTACAGTGCTGTCAATCCCTTCAGTTGGCAGTCGTGTTCAGTGGCAGAAATGTGTGCGTGCGTGTGTGTGTGTGTTTGTGTGTGTGTGTGCAAGTGAGAAAGGAAAAAAAAAAGAAGAAAAGGCGTGAGGCAGAAAGAGAGCAGAGTGAGGGAAATTAAAAAGTTGCTTTCAAACATAAAACTCACGAAAGTCTTACACAGCATCTTACACCATGTTTAGCCGTGTGCTTGACTGAACTGTGCTTGTGCCTGTTTGCATTTTAACAGGATCAAATCTGAACCGTGTCAACAATACAAAGCATTCCCTGGTCTTTGAACAAGCTCATACAGTAATCTTTAAAGGCACTCCGGATGATGACAGTGTGGTTCCATCTAACAAGTTGTCTTTATTTACAAACACAGCAACTGCAAATATTATAGAAAGCTCGTCTTGACTGCACATCAGTTTCCTGCAGGGCTATGTCAACTTGTCTCGTTCTTCACAACTGGGCTTACAATTGCTGTAAACCTCCAGTTTACTTTCACAGATAAACAATGAGGCTAATTACAGCTTATGTATTGGTAAATCCACTGATGCTAACACATAGAGATGCTGCCAACTCATTTTTTATGTATGTATTTATTTTTCGAAACTAAACATTAAGAATATGGAAATGTGACTCTGTACTTTTTCAACTTTGACAGACTAATGTGCATTAACTCCTTACAGTTGGGCCATTTCTCTACTACAGAAAAACATAAGTCTTAGTTAACACATAGTTATTGCTTGTGAGTGTCCCTGTTGCCTGACACGATTATAAATATATATAACAAATGTGAATATTTTTGCCCTTTTTGAATTATTTTTAACCCACAAACTTTACCAAAAATATTGTCTTGCATCACAATAAGCTCTCCATTGGTATGCTAACTGCTCCATGGTTTTCCGCAGAGGCATATTTTCTCCTTATCCGAAGTGTATAATCACACATTTCCAATAGATAAATATTTCAAAAAGAGAGAAACTCGTGACCTGGAAGGAAAAATGCACCTATGCCACAAATATCTTGAATTGGAAGAACTCAACTGTCAGTTAATGAAAGGTTAAAATGAGCTAGTTGTTTCATAGGGGCCAGTTAGTGTCCTTATTCACTGAAAAAAACAATCCAAAAACATTTCTTCACAACTTATGATCAACTAAACACATTTATGCGTGACACTTATGTTACTTTCCTTAATTGCAACAACATTGGATGGAGTAAAAGGGCTGTATTTAAAGCCTGTTCTTGTCACATTATTTCATACAGACATTTGAGTTTCTAGCCACGGATGACACAGGACCTCACTGGAATATGATTGTCTACTCAAGATTCCTAAGCTAAATTCTTAAATTATTAAGGCCATTATTAAAGGTAAATTTGACTTTCTTTGTGTTTTCTTTTTATTTAAAAGTAACCTTCATTTTGGTACTGCTTTGGATGTTTTTTTTTAAAGTTTTTAAAGAATCAAACTTTGAATACTTGTGTCACCATTCTGTTGCGTTTCTATCTAAAGAAGAAAATTGTAACTCAGGCTTAAAAGAGCGAGATGATTATGAACGACCTTTGTTGAACTAAAAAGTAAAGACAGAGAGGTTAAAGTCTGTTAAATTGTGTCTGTGTGAATGTACATATAATCATGGGTATGATGGTGTCTATACTCAACTACCCAAGTCAAAAAAGTCTGGACATAGTCTTGTAATGCAGGCGATGATCAAAGTAATGACAGTCATTGAGACAAAACTTCTAGGTAAAATCAACTTCACTGGAAATGTCCAAGACACTTTTGACAGCTTGGTACTTATATGTCCCTTTACATACTAGAAACCTATATTTCTTGAGCAGAAGCCTTTTCCAACCAAACTCAACTCAGGTATTGCTTTCATTAGGCACACCATGTCCTGTTGTGTGTGTGCCATTTACTCCAAAGCCAGAAAACAGCATGGTTTTGAATTTGAAAAAAAATGTCTTTCTTTGCCGAGCGTGTTGCTTTCCTCCCACATGCATACAGTTTCATCTACTGTATATAGTATAAGAGAAAAGTTTCTGTAGGATGAGGCTTCTTAAAACAGTGCCCTTGGGTGGGAAATGTGTTGTGCTTACTGATCACGTCTTTAATGAAAGGCGAGAGACCAAAAGCCTGACTCTACCCACTCCCCTCTCTCAGAAGATACTCAGGTTCTACATCATTAACCAGCCAGCCTTCTGCTATTGATCACCTCATGATCCTGAAATATTCACAACATTCGCACAATAACAAAAAAAACACATAGGGGAGATGTTGCTCTATACCTGCTCTACTGCTAAGACTTTATAGAGTCTGGTGGATTTTCAAGGTGTCCAGAGGCAGAGTCCAGGAGTTATTCACATTCATCAGGCGGCAGTGGGCTGTAGATTCAAGAACTGCACTGCAGCGGACTTAAGCACTTAAATGTGACTGTGTTAATTGTGTTAACACAAAGGGTGTATGAAATAATCTTTTTAAACCCGCTTTTTGAAGACCTGATAGGTACATTTATCATTGTTAGAAATAGAGGAACACCAGATATATTTGTTTATAATAATCATATCACACCTCATCATTCTGAAAATAGAGAATAAGTTAGCAAAAAATCTACTTGTATTTTGGTTTTGCATTTAACTGGCTTTGAGCTAACTCAAGTACTATGCAAATAGGGACATTCATGTTCGATATGACTCACCCTTACGTGCTTAAAGGCCAAACTAGCAGAATATTAATTTAGTGAAACTTTAAGTACATGGTATTCAATTTGTGTTTACATAATGTCAACACCATACTATGACCCCTGTGCATAATACACATTCACATAAAATCCACTCATAAAAAAAGTTATTATCCAAGGAAGAAATAATACATTTTATTCAGCCAGAGGATAGGAAAGTGGACAAGAGTAGGAAACTTGGAGAGACAGTGGGATGATATGGGGTGAAGGTTTGCAAGTTGGAACCGAACCAAGGCCTCCACTTCTTGGGACTTAAGCAACAGTATATCAGGAGTTTGACTACTTATCCAAACAGGTGTCTCACTATCCTTTGGTTTTGGTATTAATCAATATTCACATCTGTTACCCCCACAGGATTTAACAAATTTAAAACAATTATACTTATTGTTTCAAACAGAAAATAACACTTCTTCAGGTTGTGGCTGCTTTAGGCAATGACCTGTATAGCCCACAACATGGCCACTTTTGCAGCACCAAGAACGCAATTTCACTATCACATAGACTTTAAATAACTCACCCAACCACTGCTGCTGTACATACACTTAACATACTCCATTTCCATAGTTTATCCTGTTCTCCTCTTTGTGCCACTTCTCTGTAACACTCCTCTATGTGCAATAAGTAACTAGGTTTCTATTCCCTGCATATCTGACACCTGTCTAAAGAAGTAGACTAAATATAGCTGAGCATGGCAGGTTTGAGGAACACCTTTAAACAAATGCTTTTAGAGTTGTTTCACATCAGATTTTCTTTAACTTTATTAATGGGGCTGTACAATATACTAACTTTCAACTGAGAAGATAACTTAACATTTTAGTCTTTAAACAATAGGAATAAATGTGTGAAGAGAAAGGTGTGCAAAATAGTTTGTTTCAGATCAGCAGTGGATCAGTTGATGGACCTGCTGAGAAACGGTGCAAATCATGGTCAGTGGTCGATATATAAATTTCACCAGTCTTGTTTGGAGTAGTATTTTTGGTGTTCTAGACAAAAAAATGTTCAATTTTACTTCTCATTGCTTTTACTAGCCCTGGGTCAACTCCATGAATCTGGCAAGGAGCCGTCTGAATTACCAGGGCACCAAACTGCAGTAAGATAGCTGATTAAAAACGAGACTCACCAAATGTCTCCTGATTGGTCCTATGACTATGAAATGTGTTACATGGCACCTGTTGCTGAAAGTTTACCAGTATGATATACAATATGATTCTGCTTAACCCCTCATTTTTGTTGTCCCCAGGTGGTCAAAAAATTAGATATTGGAGGGGTTTTTCACTTGCCCCAATCTATCTGCAGTGTCAGTTTTTCTATGGTACATGTTTTTCTTTCCTTTTCAATCCGTAATTACCTCTCTTTCTGTATGCTTTTCTGTATTATTCGCAAAGTCAGCCCATCCTGTGCAATATTCTAATTGCCTTCACACGCACTTGGGAATCACAGGAAACAATGCAGACTTCAACGTTACTCTTGCTAATTGCCTCAAAATCGATCTTACTGAAGGAGGCCTCCCTGCTAAATGTTCTTAGCTGTATTTGAGCTCTGCTACGTTACGGCTGATTCAAGCCTAACACTTACTGCCATTTCTGCTTCACATTAAGCACTTAATTGGTAAACCATTGCATGTCTTTTCAGTTGAATCAGTGAAGTACAACGCATTGTATTTGTCACCAAGGTCAGCACTGTGTTGATGCATGTAGAGGCATAGGCGCTATTTCCAAAGGATAAAGTGTTCATTTGAGTGGACTCTTGTGAGAAGATTAAACAAACAGTGAGCTCTTAATTTAGAGATGTGGGCGAAGGCCTACTTCAGCTGTTTTTGTTCAAGACCTGAAGGGAAATGCCAGTTCCTGACTTTAATTTTCATTAAAACAACAAAAAACAATGAGCCCTTCTGGATTAAAGGGTTGTACCATTTCTAACATCAATATTCAGAGACGGTTCATGAAGATTTTCTGCAGAGTTCTTGCCTTTTACTCCCTGCAGCATTATTTGCAGATTTACAAAATTAACTGGCCCCAAAGGTTTTTTGTTTTTCTCTTTTATTATGAAAGTAAACTTATGAACTTGTGTTTGTTATTTGCTAAAATGAAATTAAATTCAATATTTCAACAAAGCAGGCAATATTCTGATTTCTAGCACGTCATGCTTCCTCTCAATGTCAGTGTTGCTTTAGTTCTGAAAAGATCTGGGCCGATTTATATCTCAAGCCTCCTTAACAGTCAATCCAGAACATTAACTATGTTTGTTAAAGGCCTGTTTTGTGTTTGTGCGGGGAATGATTGATCACAGGCAGAGAGGGGACAGCAGAGTAGGGACAGCCTGGTGATATAAATCACATCTGATAGAGGGCACATAGATAATTGGTTGTCTGGCCCTATAGTCACGGGGAACGGGCCACTATCTTCTACTGGGAGATAAACTAGAGGGCAGCACACAATGATAACAACATGCTTGACTGTCAACATACAAGATGCGAAATTACAACCCCTTCCCATCTTCCCTTCTCCGATCCTGTTGTTTCTGTGGAGTTTTCTCTTGTCCTCTTATTGTTCCATTGAGGAGCGGAGAGGTTAAGTGGATTGAAAATCAGTTGGCGGAATGTTTCTGTTTATTCTTCTCGCCGTCCTATTTTCCAAAAGTATTTCGTCTGCAGCGGTCATCAGTGAATAGATTTACTGCGGGTGACCATGGCTCGCTCTGATCAATACAAAAGGCTCCTTTCAAGGACTTCTAACAAGCACACAAGTGACGCTCAACAAGATCCCCTCTCAGTCTCGCTCTCACTTTCTCTTCTCTCAAAACATATCGCCGTCCTCTTCTCCATCCCATGCACTTTTGGAAAGGGGGCTGTCGGGTGATTCACTCAGCAGTTTTAGAGATAAAAGGAATGTCCATGTTCTTCTGACACATGGAGAGCGGGTCCTGATTAAATAGCCTGACAATGCGCCAAAAGTGCTGCACTGTTGCCAGGGAGACTAAACTGACCTTGGGTGTTGCGTTGCGAGGGTTGCCAAGAAGGTACTAAGTGTATGTCGGAGTGAAAGAAGGGATAAAATATGCAGCACTTCAAAAGAAAAGCAAGACTATTTGTTTGAAAGTGTGAAGTTAGATATGAAAATGTAGATCGGCCGTCTGACAAAAGCCAAGGGTAGAGAAAATCAGCTCAGTTTCTATCTTGTTGTGCTGTTTGTCTTCATCCCAGCAGTGCAGACAAGAAATGTTGTGGAAGGACTTTTTCCTTTCCCCGAGAAATCACAAAACATTATCAGAGTTCTTTGTCAACATTTAGAGGTGAAAACCCAGGCCTTCCCTCTGACTTCACTTTTCTAATCTGTTCAAGATGTTGCTGCCTCCACTTTCTTCAAAATGTGAATAATAGTTTTAGGGATTAGGAGAGCAGCACTGCAGAATGCAATGCTCTCTCATCATACTTATTGCATAAAAATACATTTCATAAACCTGTGTATCGGATTAAATATTCCCCAAGCCCAGAGTGCAATAAAAGAGTGAATGCAAGGCAACAAAACATGTCCCGAACTTTTGATGTAGGTTTTGCATTTTTCTCATTTTTGACTAAGTTGAGCTTTGCATCACATTACCAGAATACTTCTTAAAAGCATCTGAGCATGAGGCAAAACATTCTGATGTATGTAAAAATGGGAATTTAGGTGCCACAAAGAGTTTAGCAGTCATGTCAGATCCGTCACCTTTAAGTAATGCAGCAGATTAGCGCACTAAACGCGGTGTCTGTATGTATTCACTCCCATGACATCTGTATTGTGCTTCAGCTGTCAGATTGCACACTGTATAATGTATTCATCACATGATTTGACCAGAATTGCTAATATGTTTTCTATTTTTATACAATTCCTCACACTAGAGACATTACAGCCAGAGCCTCAGTTGTGTGGAATCAGACCAAACAGAGGAAACAGATGCAGTCGTCTTTCTCTCCAAACGGGAGCTTCTTCCCTCTCTCCCTCTCAGGATTCCTTTGTGCAGATGAGGTTTTTGTTGTTCCCCGGGCTTTTGATAAGGCCTCCTGCTCTTCCTTAGCCAAATCTGGAACCTCACCGCAGGGTCCTCAGGTGGGAGTAGACTCACCTGCTGCTGTCTGTTTCTATTTTATCATCTGAATTCACACACATGCAGAGAAAAAGAAAGAAATATACACATACTGAGGTTCTGTATGACCTCTAGGCACCCTAATGAACACTTGTATTGGAACAACAAACTGCCTTAATATTAATTCAATCAAACCTGTGCTCATAAATAAAGACACACTTTTACATCAGTGAGGGGAAAATCCAGGACATACCGCCACACTTATTAGCAAAGATTTTTTTCATTGTGAGGCTGAATTCTGAGTTGATGGGCCCCTCGTTTGAAAGATTGCTGGGTGCTTGACGATGTCTGTCGGGAAGGAGGAGGAGAAGGCCCTGATTATTGCCATTCACATCACACTGGGCCTCTGTGTGCGCCTGCTAATTGATGGGGTTTTTCCTCTTGATTTCTTTTGGGGAAACAATCCAGCAGATGTACATTCATTTACGATGAGGAGATTGCTTCCATTGCCATCATTGTCCATCCATTACTGTTCCAGCGGCACAGGAGAAACAAGCACAAGCGCAATATCTTCCACAGGTAATAGGCTTTTGCTTTTGGTTCTACTCTGGTTGTTGTTTCCCTAACTTGTCGGGCTTGTTATTTTGCCCAGGAACAAAAAGGAACGGCTGGTTTTAGTTATCTGGGACATTTATGTGAGAGGGAATGTGATGCTTACCAGCAGTTGTTAATTACAAAGTTACTTGAAAGCTCCCCACTGCTGTTTTGACATGTCTTTTCACTGCTGAGAGCAAGACTGCACAGTGTAGCATTAGAAAATCAAATAATGCAATAAACTGCTAAACTCATTTCAGAGTACTGCCTGCTTTTTCATAAATTTATGTATCAAAGGACATGTTCATTTACTTAATCAAAATGAAACACCTCCTAACACGCTGGTCCAAATTAGAATCAACTACCATGGTCTTGTTTCTCTCTGTGCCTGCTATGTTTCTACCTCCATCGACAAATATGATCATGTGTGCAGTTCCCATCCTTTGGGTCATATCGATTCTGCCCAGGTAAGTCCTCACATGAATAATCAAAGCCAGCTACCATCGGCTCTTCCTAATCAATAGCTATTTCGACAGCAGGGCTCTAGAGCAACAATTCATTATAAATGGAAAGCCACAATATATACACCTGACCTCTGTGTTATGACAATGCCCATCTGAACATGATCATAACAATAGCCTGTATTGATCCCAGCCAAGTTCATAAGGAGGTGATGTCAATTAACAGAGTAAGGGTAATTTATTTTAGCCTTAGAGCCACAGAGTGCATGATTTATGTCAGCAGCAGAAACGCTGGAATACTGAAAAACTCAGCACAACCTTGGCTGTCCCTAAAGTTGTGGTTTCATCTTCGTTCCACTTCTAAACAGTCACATTGAGGTTAATGACAAAGTGACGCTCAGCATGTGTGCGTATGCATCAACAGGGTGACAACTCTTTCTCAGGGACTTGTCTGCCAACTGTCCACAGCCTCAAGCACAGTCCTGCTCCTGGTCCGCTACAGCTGTCTTATACCAAAGTTTCCTGGAATTTCATCATCTTTGTTACCATCGCTTCAACACATGCTATGACTCAAACAACCACGGCTATGTGCGGACATTTAAAAGGGACAAGACCTGAAGTTAAGAAACTGAAGACCCTGACAGAACCCATGTCCTTTGAATAAAGAATTCACAGTCTTCTGAGACAAAGGGTTCTTACAATGGCACATCCATGTTACAATTACAGGCAGGAGAAGCAGAGCAAGTGCATATAGACAATAGTAGCATGTCACATTCACATTTATCCTGCTGTGGAATAACATACGTCATGGGAATGCAATACACTGGGGAGTAAGGATAGCAGGAGTCTGCTCTGTTTTTTTGTTTTTTTTTCTCCTTCAACCTAAATCTTAACCAGACTCTCTTTCACAGTGGCAGTGATAATTTCTGTAAAATTCCAGGGGCAGGGTTAGTCTTTGTAGACAGGACACAACATCAAAAAGCACACTATGAAAGCTAAAGTATAACATGATGGCATACAAAGCAACTGAGTCCTCTGCTATGATGATAGGTTTGGTCTTGTATCACTACTTTTTGCAGATGTCTTAAAAATAATTTTACTTTGTCAGCCTCTGACATTTCTATTCACTCTGTTGGGTATCACTGCTCCACCACATACATGACATCTCCTTCTTTGTAGTAATTGTTCCTTGTGTTTTCTTCTGAATCATCACATCAGCTCAACTCAAGCTCAGAATAATGTAGAAATAAAAATTAAACATGGATAATAAACCACATTACAAGCCAGAATACAGTTATAACTTCAGTATTAAGCAGTATGGATGCACCCAAACTCAACCTTGGTAATACACCAAAGAAACTGCAGACAAACAATCATTAACTGACCGTCTCAGAAAATAGGCAAGTTTGCATACTTAAAAGAAAAGATCTGCCAACTCCTCTATTTCCTTGCAGACATTCAGGGGAGTCATTACACAAGAGGCAAACGTGTCATTAGTAATCGCTTAATTCCATTCAGGTGTGTGAGAGGCAAAGCAGTGTTTTTTTAATGCTACCTCACCGACTACTGGGACCATTAAATGAACAGAGTCATCATTAAGAATATTACTAACACCTGTGTGTTCCTGCCAAGACAACTCTTGTTTGCAGAAGTGAAAGAGAAACCACAATTTTACAGTTGCAAAATCAAGAATCTATAGTCAACAAAAAAAAAGAAAGAAAGAAAGAAAGGATGAGTGGAGGTGGAAAAAAAAAATCTCACTGTGTCCTGGGAAAATTTGCTCCATGCATATTTTGTTAAATAGGTTTTTTACATTATAATATTACTAGATTTTATTTTATATTACTTTTTCTCAACTACATAGCTTTCAGCTTGTGCAATTATCTGGTAATGCTATATTGGAGAGATTAGCAGTCAAAGTATTTGATTAATTTGTAATCTAAGGACTGTATTGTGCCTATGAATTAGAGTACAGTCCATAAAATAGATTTCATTGTCCCTGAGTTGACCTATTCTTGATGTTGAGTCAACAAATGAATAGAAAATGTTCATCATAAACATACAATCTGACCCCATGGATGCTAAAGACAGCTGTTACAGTTATATGTTGTAGGGCCAAATTATTTTGACCAAAATTTTTATTTATTGTTTTACCTTTACCTGACCAGTCTTTTAAAATGTCAGCAACATCTGGCAGCCATATTCGAACATTGGAAATTCTGCTCTTTTTGAAGATGACTAAGTTGCTTTACAGCCATCTGATCTAACCGCACTTTAAAACAACTAAACAGCTAACGTGATGAGCTTTCATCACCTTGAAAATGCGCTTCGTTGTTCTCTTCAAACATCATTTCTTCAACTTCAAGCATTGTTATCATTGATAAAGAATGTATAGACTCACTGAGTCACAGGAGTTGAAGGATTGCATCATTATTTTCTTTTCTTTTTTAAAACGATGATGACTTCAGTCTTGACATCACATGAACAGGCAGCAATAAAGATCTAATAAAGGTACAAATGCATTTAATATGGCACCTTTGTTATTTCTCACTTGCACTCTGCAGTAACAAACACTTCATGCTCAAAAATACCCAGCATGATGTTGATAAAAAGGTATCAAGTTGCAGTTTTACCAGCTGACCTCTGTTCTTTTCAGAAAATAAGGCAGCATGTTGCAACTTGGACGAAGCCAAATTTTACAATTAAAGGCAAATCAGTATTCATGGAGGTGAACATATTCCAAATTTTAACCAGCAACTGCTGCATAGGGTATACAGGGTAATATTTGCATGATACACAAGGCAATTCCCAAGTGTTGTGCTCTTTATGCAAACCCAGTATAATTTTGCAAAATAACAAGACATTGTAATTCCACTCAAATAACTCCTGAGAAATTGATTTCTTGTTTTTGTTGTTTGCCCTCTCCAATTTCCCCCTTGGTTGCTCACCATCACACTTTAGACACATCCAAAGGAGCTCCGCCACACACAGCCTTGTGCTCCAGTTAATTATTTCCTATATTTGAGGAAGTTATATTTGTGATGCTTGCTGATTCTCTGAGTGAACCAAAATGTAAAGGCCCTGTCAAAACAGGTTTCAACCCAAAAGCAAAGCTATGAGACTTGGTCAGTACAATATAAAGTTCAGGATGAAAGGGGAAAGCCAAAACCCCACAGGCAGGTGGTGAAGCATCAAGAGTATTCAAGGAGGGATCAGTGTAAAAAGCAGGAGCCTCTGCAATCAGGCAGGAGGCTAACAGGAAAAAGACAGGCAGGGAGTGAAAATAGCAATGGCATACACACAATAGAAGGTCTGCAGGCAACAAACAGAAGTGGGCTGGTGAGGAAGTGGTGGGCATGAGGGGTCAGGTGATTGGCCCAAGCACGAGGTTACAGTGAGGAGGACACTCAGGTGTTGTGCACTTCAAGTTCTCCTGGTTAGAAAAGACCCACACCATCGACCTCTTTCCTCTAATACCCGTGTTCGCATTCTTATTCTTTGGTAATGGATTGAGGAAATGTAACCTATCTTCTAGGACAACAAAAAGCCCACTCCTACCCACCATTAATTGTTATGAAAGATCAGAAATAGTAAAAGAATCTTTTACTGAATGAAGGAGGCATTGTGGGAGTTGAGGTCACCTACAGTGGTTACCAAAAAAGTGTAGTTTCATAAGAAGCTGTGTTAGGCCATGTTCAACAATGAGTCTACTGAAGACAAATTTGCATGGCACTGACTCTCTGAAAATACTCGTGAATCAACTTTCACAAAGATCCTGTTTAGTATTGGAAAAGTACCAGAAAGTCTGTAAAAGAATGTGTTTCAGAGATTGATACCTCTATTAGCTGAACTTGGAAAAATGCAGGGGCATTGGTCAGCCTTTAAGACATCATTGGCCTCTCGGTACAACAAAAGCAGTCTACCACTTACCCTCTGATCCAATGAGTTGAAGGTGACATGCTGTTCTGCTCGAAACAGTAAAAATCAGTCCAGAGGAATTTACACAGAAGCTGCCTGCATGGTCATGATTCCTGCTGCCACATAATTCCCATGAAGGTGCAGGTTTCAGGGGGTAACAGTAATAAAGTGAGCCCTTGGGTGAAGACTTTTCAATGGGGAGGTCAATGACGCAGCCACTGACATGATTGAGAGGCAAAAGTGTGGCTCAAGGTTTATCAAAGACCTCTTTCAAATCCATTTACTCTGGAAGAACTCCCGGGAGATCTGGAAAATCTGGTACAGATGAATCAGTTGTAGTAGCAGACAGGGAAGATCTTATACACTCAACATAATAGCGATAATACCAGACTAAAATGACTGCCGAGGACGTGACGGGGTGAGGATTATGTCTGGCAAGCAGTGGACGATCCAGAATGACAGACAGTTGAGGTGTTTGAATCGGGTGAAGGTGAGTGATTCCTGATGACGGCCTGACATGACTGAGAGGACGGAGAAAGTTCTGTGAGTCACTGAGCTGAGAGGTGTACCATCAAGGGTGCCGGCCCTGACCTCTATGCCTAAGCTATGCTGAACAGTGAAAGCTATGGTGTTAATAGTGAAATTAATGAACCAAAGTGGCCTGAATTGTCCTTTAACAACAGAGAGCATGTTCATAATATGACTTAATTTTGTTTTTCTGGATTTAGATACATGCCAACGCTTACTCGTAATTCTGACCAGTATAGTATGCAAATAAACTAATTCTACAGAGTATCATAAGAAAACTGTCAAACATTAAAAATAACATAATAACTACATTCCCCAAATTTCGCTGCTTTGCTCACTACCCTACAAATCCTCGGCAATCCAGTTGATGTGCTGAATGGCTTCTGAAGTAAGTGGCATGAAAGAGAAATATCTCCTTCCACCACTGCTCACAAGCACCTCAAGTGAGAACCATAAAGTGTTTGTGAGTGAGGGATTTAAGTCTGCTCTTTTGACAGGTTTAAACCCAGCCATCCAATCTTAATCCTATGGGCAAAATGCTCTCTTGCAAAGGATTCAGTCATCTGCTTTCAACCTCTGACACTGACAGAAAAATACACATTTCCGAACATCACATTCCCATTGTGTCGACTTCCAACATCCATATCCTCGTAATTTTCCACTCTTGACATTCACTTTTGGCGTGAAATCTGGATGACATACGACTTTATTTGAAGCACATAAGACAGTTTATCATGTGTATCTGAGCTATTTTTTAATTATTGTTTTTACAAGTGAGCCTGCAGAACCATTTATTGCTGCGAAGTTGTTCACTTGGCCAGTTTATGATGCATGATTTTAGTTTGCCCAATCCACAGTGAATTATTATTAAGTTGGCAAATTCTTTTCATCAACTTGGCTCATTAGACCTCTGCCTGGGCTGACATTTGGAAGAGCTATGCTGGAGTTATGTGAGGGCACCAAACACAATGCACTGATGATTTTACTGTTTTTACTTGGGTGCCTTACTACAGATGTGGATCATCAGAAACTGAGCAATCTTGGCAGAAATAGTTGTCTTCCAGCAAAACAAATTCAAAACCGAAATATTATTTATCCTAGCATGACTGTCTGCATTGATTCAAATACTCTTTTTAGTTTTTCAAACTGTAGAAGTGTACATTGTAGAAGTTGGCAGCATTTTGCCGGAAAAAAATGATGAAAATGGGATACAATGTTTATGTAAGTGTGTGAAGTCCATCAAAATAAATGTGCAATAATCCCCATCAATTTTTTTCCTCTTTATCAACATAGAGAAATCTTTTAATATTTCCATTACTGGGGGTCCTGCTCATGGAGGCAGACGTAATGGACTGCCATGATTGTCTACGGCAGATTTTATTGCGCTTTTCAATACAAGCCTAGCAGCCACTCCTGAAAACTACCTTGGAGGCAAGCAGGGAGGAGCGGAGAGAGCAAAAGTTGTTTTTGCAGTGGAAGAAGAAGCCAGTGGCTGTTGTTGTTGCTGAAGAAGAGAATAGGTGGGTGGAGTAAGTTCACGTATTTAATAAAGTAGGTTTATATATCTATGAGAGATGTCTCATATTTTCGCTCAAACTCCCTGTTCTTCAAAATGTAAATGGACAACAGTAATTGACACTGTCGAGCTCATTTTGACAAATCTATAGCACAATGTTGTTTATGGATGTTAGCTTCAAATAGCATTTCACTACTGTGTTGACAAAACATCATCATACTTATAATCATCAGCTTACAACTGATCTATAACCTATGAAAAATAATGGATACAGAAATTAATAAATAAACCCTCACCTCGTCACTTGATGTTGCCTTTGTGTATTATGTCAATTTTGGGATCACATTTGTCCGGCATAGGCTATGTGGGTTAGTGATATGTTGGTATGTTTTGGTAACGGATGGGCTTATTTTAAAATCTGGGCACTAAAATTTCAATTTCTACACACTGCACATTCAATCTGGAGACTAATAAATGCACTCTCTGGCCAAGTTAAACACTAACCAGTGCTTGTACTACAGTATGACATACTCTTCAGCATGCACACTGGAGTTCAAGCTTTTAACAAAATTCATTGCCATCCCTGGCATTAAAACACCGATCAATCAATCAATCTTAATTTTTTATGATGCATAATCATAACAAAACACTTGTTTTCATTACACTTTCCGAGACCACTAACAGGTCTAGACCAATCGATGATAATACAAATTGTTGTTTTATAATGTTATCATGATCATGTTACAAAGAAACATAAATCATCTTGTTAGCTGATAGTTTTGAAAAATGACTTCAGGGTGTGACTTCTTAACCTTATTGTTTCTGCACTATTGGAAGACACTGCTTGTTGTTGTTGTTTTGTTTTTTCTGTGAGGACAACACTTCGACATCTCTCTTCCGCCTGTAACTTGTTTTGAGTGAGCACTTAAGCAAGAAAGAAAAAGTGCCCAACGAACTAAAGCTGGATGGAGCAGTTCAAAATTGTCTTCTGTTGCTCAATTTTTCCTCTCCTCTCTGGGATTTACACCAGCTGACATCCACGATGATAAATTGCTGCCAAACTCAGTTTTTAACTTTAGCTTGGTTGTACAGCGCTATTCCTTTGTAGCTTAACTTTCAGTGAATAGAAATCCAAGCTCGTTGGTCGAAATTTCACCTGATTTATCAGGTATTGAGTTCTAAAGATTTTTATGGATATGTATTGGAGTAAAAATGGCACCTATAGCTGGCAGCTTAGGTTTGCTTTTTATCTGAGGCTCCTTTCCTCCATGTCATTTCTCCACTGTCTTTCCTGGTTTCCTTTTCTGTCCACTGTTCTTATCTGTCCACTGTCCTTCTAGCCTTTCCTCACAGAGGTACAAAAACCAAAAATGTAACATAAAAAAAGAAGACCCTTACTGGGAAGAACTCATGAAAGATGCCCTGCATGCAACACTGTCAGTTATCATCAAATAGTGCTGATTTTAGCCATAACAATTTAACTTGACAGGAAGCAGGAAGTTTACATTTTCAAAGAAAAAAGATATGTTAGCCACTTCACAGGTGTTTATCAGGTGAATCTTTTAATAATATCTCAGAACCTGACCCTATTGGGTACTGTTACAAAGTATAATGACTTACTCACATAACACCACTGCTGGGGTTGATTACATGGTGGCTCATACAGAACAACAACAACAAAAAAAGGGTCTATTTCTTTTCCCTGAGAAATTCATTTATTGTTATATTGATCCATTCAAGACCCTAAAGATCTACTCAAGATGCCAAATAGTAACAGCAACTTTTGACATAGGCTATTTTGATACTTCCTACTCTGCCATTGCAATGGGCTGAAAAAGTTAGAAGGAACCATTTCTTGTGTCTTATATTGAATACTTTTATTTGTGCACGAACATGAAGCACATAGAGGCCACTCTGTTCTTCCTATGGCAGTGTATTATTTTTAAAGGGAAGTGTTGTCTCAAATCAATCACTGTAGCTTCAAAGTTAAGTTTATTATCATTTTAACACCTTGGGAGAGTTGTTGATCATATATGCACGTTGCTTTATCTCACCTTGCTTGAACAAAATAATAAAGAAATACATTCATTACAAGGTGAGGGATTTCTCATTCTAGAGCAACCCAAACAGCTGTTCTCTAGGGAAGAGGTTAAATCAAGGTAAATGAGTTGAGAACAGAGTGTGGGCGGTCAATCAGTCTGTAGGTCCTTAAATGATTTAAAGGTTACCAAGGTTTAGAGCTACAGAGTGACAGACTGCTGAATGGAATATATTAATTCATCATTTCTTATTAACACCTCAACAACATGTTGACAAAAGAGTTCACCTGGTTTCAAAGAGGTTGAATTTATTATGTGTTGATACATGTGCTTTTATATTCAGACAAAAGTTTTACAGCCAAGAAGCATACACTGGTCAGAAAAGTTTGAGTTGAATTAGTAGTTCTCTAAACAACTTCTGACCCAGATTTATTTATTTATTTTGTGACTTTGTTTTGTGTTTTTTGTTTCTGTTTTACTTTAAACAAAAGTATCACAAATGCTGCCTGAGCCCTGACTAATTTGCACCATGGCTGTGGATGCCAGGAATGGTAAAAGAGATCAATAGTTTAGGGAGAAAAAAGAAAAGACAGCTTCCACTAAAACTTCTGCACTGTTGTGGACTCCTTCCAGCAAGTGTTCTTAACATTGTAAGACTCTGCCCCCCAGGGAATCAGATGAAATCTGGTGTTTTTCTTCCCTTGGTTCCTTAATAGGTCTCCTGGGCCCTCCAACCAATATGTGGCAAAAGAGAAAATAAAAACATTGATAATTTCTAAGTTATGCATAGACAAGAGAGTAAGACACACCTCTTGAATGCTGTTCAGCTTTCCTTTCTATCCCCAAGACATTTCAGTGCTCATTTTGTTTTCCAATACAGCTTCCCCTCTGCCACAGCCATATGCACTTGCTCTCAAGCTGGAAGAAGCAGTCACATAATTGATAAGGAATCTATTGCCTGCTTTTCTAACAGACATTCCCCTCCAGGCATTTTTAAGCCACTTTGAGGCCGGCTTATGCCTGCACTCGTCTGAACATAATGGCAAACAAATTTTATCAGTGCACTCTCACTTTTTAAGACTTCAAAGCATTATCTTAGAGCAATCTCCTAAATCAATGGAGGCACAGACAAGCAGATTAGTGGACACCAGGAACAAGAGTGGACATACAAGGTCAAACCGTAACTCTGATCCCCTATCATTAGACTTATTTCTTTCATTTCACTAATTATATGTTGGCAGTAGACTTTTCTTCAAAGTGAGCATGGCTAATTGGCCTAATCGTGCTACTCGCTGCCTTTATTTACCTCCTCCTCACACAGCAAGACTGTATATTATTCCACTGTTAGCCATTTATCAAAAATGCACCAATATTTAGAGTTTCAAAATTCAAATGGCCAAAGCGTCAGACTAATTTTTGAAGGTGAGGATTAAATTTTCACAGCTACCTAACCCCCTGAAATGGATTTTTAATGACTTTTATATTGCATGTAACTAGCACTTGTTTCACTGATTTCTAAAGTATTTCCCTGAGAGGAATGAACTCACTCAAATAACTTCAGGTCCCTGCTGCGTGTGAGGAAAATCTAGAGCTGCTCTTCTAACTAACTCACATACCGAGGAAAAAAAAAAAAGAAAAAAGTGAATTAGGTCCTGATCCATGAGATTTAAGAGCTCAACTTATCATGTCGGATTCACACAAACACTGCAGGGAACCAGTCAGCATATGAGTAACTGTTGCAGTTTTTTTTCTTCCTCCCTGCCCTCCTGTGGGGAGAAAACAATGTCTCCACTCAAGACATTTTTAATTTTATGTGAGACAGAGCGAAGTAACCACTTCATGGTAATTTACCCTATTCTTTTCTTTTTATAACATTGTGGAACTGCACAATTAAAGCCAATCACCAGACATGAGCAGGATAGCAGTAACATATCAGATCTATTTATTCAAGACCTCAGTGACGCTAGGTATGAAAAAGCAATCTGCAGAACTTTCTTTGTAATGTTTCAATGATGATTTAAATGCACCAACACTCCCGTAAGAATGGATTGCAATAAGTCTAAATTATACTCCTAACTAAATAAATCACTTGCAAGAAAGCTTTCTGAGAGATGATACAAATAAAAATCAGGAACGGTGCATCTGTTTTGAAGCTGAATAGACAACAGAGTTCTACTTTATTTTCATACTTTAAATTCTATTTTTTAGTATCAAGGTGAGCAAATCAAACCCTCCCAAATCACTCTCCAGCAGGTTGATTGTTTGGCATGCCCAGCTCATGAGGTCTTAGACCTGGCCCGTCTCCCTCATCTCTCAGTACCCATAAGGCCAGAGAAGCATTGTCCTGGTCTTACTACAATGTGATCTACCTTCAATAGACAAAGGATTCCAGCTGGGCTCTTTCCTCTTTTCTTTCAACCTCCTCCCAGTGACAGATGGGAGCAAAACTAGAAAAAAATCCTTGAAGACAAAGAAATTAGTGCCTTTTATATGGATCCAGAGCAGCTCGGCACATGGGATGTTTGGCAGGGGCTGGGAGAGGAGTTGCAGCCGTTCAGTATCATTTTACCTCTCATTGTTGCAAGAGAAAAAATTACACTACAGTAGAAGAGCTGTACAAAGCTCCAATACAATAGAAACCTGTCTAACACATTGTTTGTATTGTTTTACTGAACACAAGGACTGTACACCTCAATAAAAATAGAAAAATGCACACGCTGACAAATGTATGCTCACATATACGGGGCCTCTTCCTATTATTATCAAACATACATACTCACATGCACAAACACACACACTCACACACACCTCTGTGAGCTGGTGATAACTGCTTAGCAGTGTATGCTCCAACAATTGTCAGCCTGCCAGGGCAGAGGGAGCCAGGAAAAGGAAGAAGGGGAGGGTGAAGGAGCAAGCTATGAGTGGCACCACAGAGTGGATACAAGGAGAATTAGACAGGTGCCATGGGGAGAGGTTGGCAGAATGAGGGAAAAGGTAGATGTTGGGAAAAAAGGTGGCGGGACAGATAACCGCAGAATGAGGGGAGAAAAGGAAAAAGACGGAAAAGACTTCAAGATTTCAACATATGACAAGACCTGCACAGAAGACTGGGAAAAGGAGAGACAAGGAACTGGAAGGACAAAGGCAGAGGAGGTGGGAAAGAGGGAGGGAGGGGGGACAGCCAAAGAAATGATATGAAAAAAGAAGAGAGGGAAAAAATAGCAGACAAAGTGTGAAAAGGAAAAGAGAACAAAACAAAACCATAGAGGGTGAATGATAATGTGTTGTGCAGGCACCTCCACCTCCACTGAATGCAACACTCCCACTCCTTTCATGGTCTGCAGTCTGTCATCAACACCCATCTCCAAGGACGGCACACAGGCAGGGCTCCGTCAAAGCATGCTATAAAAAATCACCCACGACACAGGTGAGTAGAGCTGTTCTCTTGTCTTAATTTTACTTAATTTGCCGTAACACCTCACCCCATCTCACATTATGTTAAGGAAGTAGAGAGGGAGGGTGAGAGAGAGAGAGAGTGAGAGAGAGAGAGGATGTGATAAGTCAAAGCAGGAGGTAGTGAGAAGGAGACGGCGTGGGATTGAAAGGAGGCAGTGTGTGTGAGAGTGTGTGACAGTGTGTTGTTGGTGCACGGTCAGAAGTCCACCAGCACCACCATGTGGAGGGAATACCAGGGCAAAACTTCACAGCGTAGAGGTCGTTCTTTTTAATCTCCTCCACACATAAGAAATTACTCACAGCAACACATTTTCACCTGTAAGCATTTATTGATCCTGAATCTCTCTTTTTAAATTGACTTTGAAATACACAGATGGAGTAAAGGCAGAACAAAAGAAAAACACAAAGTGGGCATAAAGACTAATATGCATTGTTCCCAAAACCCTTAAAAGAGATGCACTTCTTGTTATCTAGAAAGCATCATTTGTCAAATCATATCTACATGTTCTTGCTGTGGACTGGATCCTATCTGGGTCACTCCAGTGTTTGCTGTTCCACTGTATCCCCATTCGTCCATGTCAACAACTGACCTGCTTTTCCTCCTAGCTTGCCTCTTCCTCCTCTGCTGTGTAAAACCATTTAGTTTTGGATGAGACAACCATTCAGTTTGCAGGGAAGAGATTGCTGCACAAGTTTAAAATCAATCACATCGACCTTTGAAAATGTCCATTTCAAATGTGCTGCAGCGGTGCTGGACTGGCTTTGTCTGTGAAGCCAAACTGCCTGATTCTCATTTGTAGCTTAAGAAAAGTGCAAAAAGAAGAACATCTCTGTTACCCAGAAAATGTGAATTCTTAAATAAATAACTAGGAGACAACGGTTTTATTTCAAGCAGAAAAATTAAGAAACTGTCCTGGTTTAATTTGAGAGGAGGTCAACCACAGGCAAAAGTAGGGATATATACTTTTCAAGGGTGTGTCCGGATCTTTTGGACTGGGGTGGACTGCAGGGGCAACGAGTCATGAAGCAACTATTTCTTCAACAACCAATATATCAGTTTTATGCAAATGCCATAATCCTGTTTAATTTCCAACTTAAAAAGTAACACAATACAGAGGCAACCAATCAAAGTAAAATCTTTTAGGGGTCTCCAGAAAAATAACCTTTACAATTAAAAATTCAGTGCTAAAAACTGGCACAAGGTTATCTAAAAAAATCTTTCAAGCTTTAGAAATTTGGGGTTGCTGATTTGCTTTGGCTAGACTCTTTTTGGAGGGCAACCCTTTTGCCACCCATAATGATCAGGAAGCATTGCCTGTTTTGGGGAATTTTGTAACAGATTTTTCATCCAAATAAACCTCAGTTGTGTGGATTCAAGATGACTACATTACTGCTCCCAACCAAGCTGGAGCCACCTTAAAATACCAAGCATTTAATATTGATGATTGCAGGCTGAGCTGACAACGTCAAGTGTCATTAGATGACTTACGCTGTATTTTGTGCCCGTTTGAACTTTGCCTGAACCAAACCCACCAACCGTTCTACTCTTTACGTTCAAATCCAACCCCAGCTTGATGCTGTTTTTGCAGACAAGAGAATTGGCTTAATATTATGGCATCATGCAGTCATCTCTACTTTTTAGATTCAACCATATAACTTTGTATTTGTTCCAAATAATGCCCCAGTGTCTAGGTGATGCTTCAATAGCTTGGCTAATCAAAAGTCATACATACTGTCATTTTTCCAACATAGCCATAAAAAGTGAGTTCCTTTACAAGCAAATTTAGTTTGATATCCACCATCCGTGTCACACAGAAGCCTGTCGCCAAATTTGACCTTGTCGCTTTACGTAGATAATAAAAATAAGCACTGAACAAGAAGTTGTGAAGCCAGAAGTAAATCTCTTCTTTCCAACTAAAAAAACTCATACCAATGTGTCATTAGCTGGCTCCTGCTCAGCCAGTCTCATCAACACCAACTGGACCCTGGACTTTTTAAATAAATATAAGCTCAAATTGGAGTCCTCCAGATTGCACCCCAATATGGGTTTGGGTTTGCTATATTCTCTCTATGACAGATAAAACATTTCATGTGCAGCATATAATTACGTTGTTATTTTATCATCACCACACAAAGAGGTTGCCAGAGCAACTTTTTGGTCATATGCACTTTACAAAATATATGATGAGATCTTCATCTAGAGCACCTTAGTTAATTTATATTATTTTGGTTTTAAATGTGTCAGTTAGTCAGTTAACTAAAGACTGCCCAAAACTGAACACTGGTCTGAACCAGGTCAATTTTTGTAGACTTGAATCAGAAGCAGGTCTTAAGAAGATTTAAGAGGGACTGCAGTTAAATAAAAA
This sequence comes from Thalassoma bifasciatum, assembly GCA_008086565.1. Lineage (NCBI taxonomy): Eukaryota > Metazoa > Chordata > Actinopteri > Labriformes > Labridae > Thalassoma > Thalassoma bifasciatum. The sequence goes on from RPOG01000083.1 coordinate 276,334, forward strand.
AACATCACAAAACCAACAACTGATATGTTAAAAGATCTGTTTTCTTACATTAGCACCATCTGTAGACTTGAAGACAATGATCCTAACGGACTATCACATAATCTGGAGTAGATAATGTCTATAGGATGTGTTGATGTGTTCTCAGCTGGAGCCAGGGTACAATTTAACGCAACAGTTGTTACAATTGGCTGCAACTGTGTCTCTTACAAGTCAGCCCACACACACATGCACACATTTCTTATTCCACACCTCACCCGAGGGTTTTTGAGTGAAAGGATAAATCTATGGAAACAACTCAATCACATTACCCTATGTAAATACCCACAGCAGCTCCTCCTCTCTCTCTTGACCACTACGTTAGCTCCCGGCCCTATGGCTCCTCTGGCACACAAATGCACATGGGGCAAATTAACATTTGCTCTCATAGTCTGCAAATGGCAGCTCGTGCTTCCCATAGAAATGAAACAGTGGCCCTTGCAAGAGATAGAATGAGAAAATATTTGAGCTGGGAGCGATTAATAATTCGTCAGGCATAGCAGTAACATTTGCTTTTAGGAGTGGCGGTGGATAGACCGAAAAGGCTTCCTTGGGAACTTTTGAATCAAAGCTTGTTTTTTTATTGGCACCTTTATCTTCTTCTACATTTACAAGCATCACTTTGCACTTTTTATGGTCCATTAAAATAAGAGGCTGTCAGTCTAATATTTCTTACTGTATATTGAGAGCTGTTTATTTTTCAAACCATGTTTCTCACAAGTAGAAGAGGGGAAACTAGGACAATTCAAGACGTTAAACAGAAGCTTCAGCAAATCTCGAGCAATAATAACTAGCTCTTTACAATGGAAAGAATATGTGTCCTAATTACAATAAGAGCAAAAAGACTTCTTAATGCTATGCCTCATTATTTGAATAAAGCTGTTAGCCCACAGTCATAAAAGCTTTGTATGCATATAATTATTTGACATTTTCAGTGGCATTAATGTAAAAGTATGTAGGCAATGATTGATTACTGTATAAATGAAATGCAGTCGATGATTTGCAGGGCATGGGAGCAAATTTATGTCCAGAGTTTCTCTACAACATGTCTCCACTCCAAAACACTTATCAGTCTGTTAAAGCCGTGATCACTCAAAGGGCTAAATGGGACAGAGTTATTGTGAGAAGGGGGGGAAATGGGACACAACCTCCCGCTGAAACTCCACAGGCACCACATGAGGAGCACCTTCCCCATTTGCCACTCAAGATGTTTGACTCAAGGCGAAGCTCTGTGCAGATGGCTTTTCTCTGCTCGGCTGTAGTGTGATCCTGCTGTGGAAATATGCTGTCTCTTTGTAACGCTTGAACAAGACAGACAGACATTTCAGGAGAAAAAAGGCACATCTGTAAGACTCAGCTACTGATAAACAACATCCAACTTTCAGTGCCTTGGAGAAAGCTCGTTTAAACCAAGGAAGGTGGATCGATACTTTATGTAATTTAATGCATTCCTCTGCAAACACTTTAGGTTCAGCTGGCTGCACTCATGTAATGCTTGTTTTTTTTACTTCAATTATTTAATATTTGGTATATGTTGCATTAACATCTGCTATATGGCAAAAAAATTCTTTCAGCCTGAGGACTTGTAGTTACCCTGAGGCATCTCAACTCAAACACATGGCCAAACACCTTGGAGAGAATATGTTCATTTTGCAAGAATCAACTGTGTCTTTGTTAAAAGTTTTACAATTTATATAGCTACTTTTTTTTTCTCCCTGTGATTGTGAGCTCTACAAAAAGGGCATTGTTTGATCCGTCTCTGTGCTTACACCTTGAAATAGACTTATTTTTAACAAATGTCAGAAATGTAATGCGGAAATTGTAAGTTGGTGGTAGGTGTTGGGTTTGGGGGGGTCTGATTGATCTTGTGGTGAACAACCTATTGTTTTCAAGTCTTGTTTACCTTCATGACAAGACATCGGTGTGATGTTGTCCTGACTATAACTCTGTTCCTTGACTTCAATAGGGGGTATTGAAGCCAGCTACTGGACACAACCCTTTGGTACCAGTATATATCATCCCCTACCATTTACTAACTGGATGTATTCAACTCACATCCTTTTCCAGCTGCTTTATCTAATTAAGGAAAAAATCATGAAAAATTAAATACAATGACTTTAATTTATAACCAGCCCAGCAAAACTTCAGTCAACACATGCCACATTATTGATTGTACCTCAAAATGTCCTAATGACATGATATGAAAGGAATTCACCATAAAGTCAGCGCCAAGAAGCAAGGGGTTAAAAGTCCCACCTCCATAAAAATACTTACATCAAATTATCAGTTTATAGAAACTAAAGCTAAATTATTGTTGAATGCTCTTTGACAGGTGCGTTTCACTTTTTTTTCTCTCATTACTTTCCACTGTTTCCATGCTTCCCACCAACATTCTGTGAAACACTAGCAGTCAATGCTACAGACTCTAGAAACACAACACTTCAGAAACAAAATAAAGACTTTCATCAACAGCAGAACCTTCAAGTTGAGATTTTATTCAGTCTAACTTAAAAACAAAACTGGATCGCTACTTCATACAGTGACTTTATATATGATTCATAATTAAACACTTTTTAATTTTTCAACAAATCAGAGCATTTATTTGAAGAATGTCAAATTATTATCTGGTGATGATGATTAAATACAGGCAGACTGTAAATCATTGTCTCCCAGATAGCCTGTGTAATGTAGTTTCTCTTCCCAATGATAGGGATTCAACATTTAAAAGAACACACTTAAAAGTAACTAAACTGAATGAGAAATGTTTTGGAATAACTTACTCAAAAGTTTAAGTTCACACTACTTGAATCTGCATTTGATTGCTTGTAAATTTGCTCTTAAGCAGCTCAGAAACTGAATGGGATGTACATTTGTCTACCATTCATGAAGTTTAATGAGAGTAAGGAAGGCTTCTTTTTTTCTCACACAATCCTGCTAACTGACAAACAAATGTATAACCTTCGTGCAAATGCAGTGTGCCTCGGAACATTTCTGAAACCAATTAAGCTTTACCAAGCACTTAAGACAAAAGACTGTCTCAATGAAGCCAAAAGCTTACACTACATGATGTTGAACTTGAATATCTTTCCTACCGATGATCCCAAGGAAGCAATACAAGTGGCACTAACAGGTGTTCAAGGACAGCAAGCTGAAGAGTTTCTTGCATTTCAACCTCTACTGAAGTGATAGCGGTAATTGTAGCTGTCAGTTCAATTCTTACTTTTCTCTGTGGAAGAGGTGTGTTTGCCACAAAGTAGGTTGGTGAGTTAATGAGAGAAGCAGAGAGGTGGGACTGGTAGAAAATTGAGTAAATGGGAAAGTAAAATTATCAAGTTTTAGCTTCTTTTTTGAAAAGCTGCGAGATTTTTTATTTTTATTTTTTGTCTAGTTTTATGAAATCCAGTCCAGCACACTCTGCCACGTTCCCCCTGGAAACTTTGACAAAGCCTAATGAGCCATTTTAAAAGCAGCTTAACCGTGGTCAGTCCCCTGTTGTTGAAGGTGTTGTTGCCTACCTAGTTGCCATTCACCTTAGCAGTTAGTCAAGCGTACTCATCTTCAAGGAAAAGCATGTCCTTTGATGTATGGTTCAATGATGCTGATTAAAAAGAGAAGAGGATATTGGAGGATATGTGTGCACACACCCACTCCCAAACAAGGCACAATAAGCAGAGCACGATCATTCACAGCAGAGATGTATAACCTTGGCTTGCCCATTTGAAGAGCGTCTTGATCAGAGTATTTGTCAGATAGTTCCTCTGACATCACACGCTCTGTTTCTTTCAAAATATCAGAGCTGTCTTCATTAGACTTTAGGTGTTTCAGCCTTGAGTGGAGCAATAACAGATTCAGTCAGCTGCTCCTCTTAGTACCACTGTGGCATTAAGGCTTGAGTCAAAAATCACAGTTAAAATGCTACACTTTCAAGTTCTTCTCTTTTTACTCTGTTTTTTTTTCTCTTTTTTTTTTGTACCAAGCCTTCAACCTTGCTGCTTCATCACACATTTTTGTACAAATTGTTTGAAGAAAGAAGAAGAGTCAACTGCTTCTAGTAAGTGGAATAATCAGACAGACATAATGGCAAAAACTGTCAGACATGCAAGGCAGGAAAATGAGAGAGTTATGTTTGAAATTAAATTAAAGAGCACAAGGAGAGCCAAGAGTAGTAAAAAGAGAGAGAGAGAGAGAGAGAGAGAGAGAGAGAGAGATTAACTATTTTCACCAAAAGTTATTCTGGTATCAGTTACCAAAAAGGGCTGGTACATGACATTTGACGTAAACTCCTGGGGATGAAAACATAGCAACACCTATGGTGAGGTGATCCATCCTTAATGTAAAAAAATAGAAAGCTCTGTCCAAAAGGAAATCATTTCTTTCAAAATGTATTCACTTATATTCAAAAGAACAGTTGTCCCTGCTCCTGGATTTACTGATTTAATGGACTTATTTGCTGTTTTTCATACTTTTCGTATATTGATAGATTGAGAGCAAGGTGTTTGTTCGTATGTATGTTAGCACTGTCTTTCAGTTGCTGTATTTGGATAATTGTCTCTTTTGAGAGTAGCTGCTCTTTCTGTATTTATGTGATTTATTTTATATTTTTGTTGAGACACTTTTGAAAATGATAGCTCTTGAGATGGCTGCATCTCAAGAGGCTATTCTATAATCAATTCATGGTCACAGATATTATCAATCTGTAATACAATCTAGGAAAAAATGCATTCAATTTGGCAAAATCATTGCTTATGTCAACTATTCTAATCAGCTAGGCAGGCTAGGGTTGATGTATGAAACACTGACTACTTAATTAATAAACCAGTAGAAACCAGTCTTTATAAGCAAAAAGGAACGGTGCAATTTGGCTCATCCTTTCTCGAAAGAAGTCGGTCTCAAGGTTTGTTGAGTTCTATCAGTTGTTCATCTCTCACAAGGAGCATCCAATCTCCTTTGTTTCCTTCCTGCCTGTCTATCATCTTCTGCTTTGTTATTCGATTCAAATAAAGAAAAAAAGGAAAACAGCAGATGAGTGCTTGAAATATCCTACTGAGACTAAAGCCTCATTTCCGATGGTGTCCTAGAAACATAAATCTCATTATAATTCCCAACATCAAGACAATCTACTTTGGAATAACACAAAATTATGAGTAAAGCTAAAAAAAGATTTTAAAATAAACATATCGAGACATCCAAACAACTTCAAACCATACATATGCATGGGACGCCTTCGATGAGATGAAGCAAAACCTCTGGATATCAGGGGAAGAAACAAATAAATACATGTTGAAATCTTTTGAAAGTTTGGAACAATAATTAACAGTGTTGTTTTTCTGTCACAAGTTGGACCCAAAGAGGAGGACAGTTTCTCCAGTTTCTGAACAAACGCCAAATGAAGATTGTCAAGTTTATTATGCAGACAGCCAAGCAAACCGCATGTATTCAAATTAATACCTTACAAACAAGCCATTGTACACTAATGTTTTCCCTCAAGGGAGTAAAATGAACAAGCATGCACAGCTTAAACCATTATTTCTTTTTTGGTCTCGCCATTAAAATAACAGAGCACTTTGATTTTTCTTTACACACAGTCTTTTGTAATCGTGCTTTATAAATAATGACAGGTCATTGTGGGCCAAAAGATATTCTTATTCTCCAACTAAATCCTTATTATCAAGTTGTCTGGGCTTTAAATTCATTTCCTGCGCTGATGAATGTGTAGTCATTGGGGGTGGGGGGAGCGGAAGCAATTTGGATTCCTCATCCAATGATAATTCCTGCGGGAACCTAAGATTACAAAGTGATAATGCTGATGGCAGTCTTTTCAGCTGTTGACACAAACAGAAAATAGGAGTTTTTGTGATGTCAGATAATGTGGCTATTTGCTGCTGTTTGCTGCAAGGAATACAGTTTTAAGAACACTTCGGGGACTTTATTCTGTAATATTCACTCCATTTGTGTAGTTTAGTCAGAGAAACTGTAACAGATTGTCCCTTACACATCTGTGACACCCACCACATGCATGGCTGAATAAGTGAGAGGAAAATTTAATGTTAGTCTAACACAGCTCCTTTGATATGCAGCAACACCTGTTTGTTTTTTTATCTATTTTTCCATAAATTATAATCTGTAATACACCAACACTGCAATAAAGTGAGCATGAATACTAGAGCCTTGTCAACTGTAAATGGGCACACAAATGACAATTCCTCTAACAAGCTTATTTTCTAATCTACATTTTCATTTACTAACAAAGACTTTAATTTATTAATCCATGTATCCAACTTGCAGATTTATAGAAAGTTTCAAGCATCACAGACAAAAATGGGCCAGAGCTTTTACTCACAGGACATTTTTGACTGAAAAACAGTACCAGCATCCAAGCCCAGGTGCTAGAGGGTTAAAACACTGCACATGAGTGGGGTCTTCACATTCCCATTCAGTTAGGTGAAACAGCAATAACTGTCTGCAACTCCAAAAGTTGTAGGGAGCAAAGAGTTCTTGCTTGATTTGCTCTCATTGCCTCAACATGAGGTGCCAGCAACCCTCTAGTCTACCCTCTCCTGTGACCCCGGCTCTGCCACAACCCCCTCCCCATGGCATTAGCAGAGCTACCAACTGGACCACTACCCTTAACCACGCTCTCAAACATACCTCTGGCTTGCCGCTGTCCAGCGTAGTGAAAAATCTCTGGGGCCTTGTATGCTGTGACATAGGTGTCTATCAGCTCTGCTGCTGCTGCTGCTGCTGCTGACTCTGGGCTTGGTTTTCTGGCCCAGGTCTTCACCTCTGGATAGAGGACTCTGAGGTACTGTTCAAGGACCAACTTTTCCAAAATGTATTCCTTGCTGGTAGCATCAAAGTTCACCCATTTGCAAAACCAGTCGTTAAGCCGAACATACAGCTCTCCTCAAGTTTGTCTCTCCCATCAGTGTTTTGTCCTGCCCCGCCACCAGAAGTTATGATCTGACTTCCTGCATTTCTGATTGAAGATGGATGACTTGTAGGTTCAGAATTTTGAGCCTCTGCTCCTGCTTGACATTTTCTTCCTCCCTCTGTTCTCTTTCCATCCTTCCAAAAATTGCTTACTGGGGAGTGGTTGTGCCTGCCATTGGTCCTGCTTGAAAACTCCCTCTGTAGCACACTGTTGCTCTGCAGAAACCAGTTGCTGGTCTGCTTGCTGCCTTATCTGCTTGGGCAGCATATTGTCTTTTCTTCTGGACATATATAGTTGGCCTCATTGAAATGGTTCAGAGAAAGAGGCAAAAAAATCACATCTTCAGTTCAAACTTTCTTTTTTTTTTTTTCTTCAAAGTGCAGCATGTGCCTGGCAGACAAGGGTAAAAAGAACTAAAGTCCTTATAGAAGAAATAAAGTGGAACAGAACTCTACTCATGGCCACATGACTCTTGTTGCTCAGTATGCTCACATACTACCTACTGAAACTGCAGTTTTCTCCTCCCTCACCAACTCAAATGACTTCCAGCCTCATGTAATATAGCTGCTGGATGCTACCAAGACTGTGGGGTTAACTTTTATTAAATCAATGAACCTACTTTGAACTCTTTTCTGTTCCAAAATGCACCTTGTATAAATACTTGGGTTATCAAACTAACATCCAAATACATCTTAAATAAAATTAATCTTCAAATTAAGGAGTAAAGAAGCATTGCTAAGTTCCTTTGTAAAACTCCCCTCCCTCTTCAGTACACATGGTGCCTTCCAGCGGACACACCCCCTTAAAATCCAGTGCCAGGCTACAGCTCTGTTTGACAGCTCCTGATTTTGAGTTGGGAACCCTACATTGTAAATAGAGCAAGGACGGTGACAAAAAATAACTTCCTTTAAAAGTTAACAAATAAAGTGGGGGAAAAAGGACAAAAAATCTGTGTATTTATTCAATTCCTCTTTTTTTTTGCTTTTTTTTTTTTTTGCTTTACACACACACACGCACACACACACACATAGGGGGTGACATGGGAGCAAAAACAGGCCTCTTAACCAGCTTGATTTTTCAAATAAGAGCAGCCACAAACTCCCACAGCATGTTTGTGCATATGAAACTTTTCAGGGAGAAAGGTGGCCTTGTGACACAAACTAAGCTGAATTTTCTTCCATACAAACAACAAAAAAAGTTCCAGTGAAAGATGGCAAGATCTAGGACTAATCAACAGAACCTGGACAGGATAAATGAGACTGAAACAGCAATGAGAAACCCATTGTTACTGATGAAGAGCTCTCTGTCTCTTTATAGTCATGAGGATGTTGTCATGTTGAAATCAGTTTGAAGATTTGAACATCACTTTTGTTCATATTTGTTCAGGGGGCTATAGAGTTCACCAGAGCCTTTTTGTACCATCCACATTATGCTGTTGTTGAATTCCAGCAACAGTTGCATTTTAAGACCACATTGTCCATCAACAACTCAAGAGTCAAGAATTTACAATGAAGTGAGGTGAACACTGAGCACAATGAATGTCTGTTTTTCTCTGTATACATAAGTAGTATGTATTGAGAACCCAGTGGTGGTGTTGCTAGGGAAACCCTGGCTAATGCATTAATTTGGTCTTACAGAGTTCATCACTTTCTTGAATAAATAATTTCCTCGTACAAACATAATCAGCGATTACAGCTGATCCAACAAAGCCTTCAGTTGGAATTTTCCCATCAGTGTTTTCGATGGACAAATCTGGAGTAAATCTGCCCAATGATACTTTGGTGTATCTCCAACTAGAGAGTTGGCACCTAAGCACAGTCAGTCCGATAAGCAAATATTGGCCACACAATAATGGTGGATGGGAACTTGTGAGGACTGGCAGACTGTATGTTTAATAGTGAGACAGGGTGGTGGATAAATAGATAAATGATTTGCTATTTTCACACAGTCTTTGGAATTCTAACAATCTCCTGGTGTTTCTCCCCCAAGGCTTTGTTTCAGGGCTGGTGGCACCCTTACAGAGAATACCTGGACCACAATCCTTTGTGTGTTCTGAGCCACATGTTTTTCCACAGCTATTATTAAACTGTTCTTATATTTCAACAAAAGTTTTCCCTGTAATTGGGGTGGTTTTTAATAATAGTCTGAAATCAATGCAATTGTTCTAGCTTTTCTATACACACAGATTTCAGCAGCACATAATACAGGTACACTTTTTGAAGCATCCTGTTAATTGTATCCTATTATCCCAGTCTCAATGCGATGGAGAGACAGTATCTCTTCAATGAAATGCCTTCATTGTTTTGGCATGTTTACATTGTGTTATTCACCGTCCATCCAGTACTGCTGTAGCAGAGAGAATGCAACACATTCAGAGGTATGGCATTTCCAGAAAATTAAAGGAATGTACAAATCACTGAATCACTGGATTTAAATATTTTCAGCTAAAAGGAGGCACATTTAAGTAGCCCTATTTCCAGGGCAGCCCTTTGTGTCAAGGTGAATCACTAACATCTTCAGAATTAGGTGATGGATTTGGCACTTACCTGACTTGCCTTATTATATAATTTCCAATTTTAAATTTATCAGTCAATTTAATTTCATTTTTTTTATCAAGATAAGAAGTCTTATCTCATTTAACCCACCATTGCAGCATTTAGCAAGTTACAATGGCAAGAAAAAACTCAGCTTTGAAGCCAAAAACCTTGGGCAGAACTAGACTTGTACTAGAAAATCATCCGCCTTGACTGCGTAAGGGTTAGAGAGTTGTATGTTTCCCCTCGCTTTACAGCCTTTGCGGTGGGGGTGGGGTGTTGCTGAGGGCTGAAGCGTCACTGTTTACAGTACTGCTATCATTCAATATATAGTCCTGAGAGCACCCAAAAAGCTGTGATTTTTTTCTGTATTACTAGTGATGGTTTTCTCATCTCTCTGTCTGCAAAACGGAGTGTGCCCATCAGAATGTGCACCAGGGCAGAACTCGTGCCTTGCACAATACAGAGAGCAGAGGAGAATCATGAACTTGTGACTATGAGGAAGAAATTATTCCATCATGTAAATAAGATATATGGCATGAAGGTTTTGAGCCTGTTAAATAAAAGAGCAAAGTATAGACCCGATTGCTGCTTCAATTTAGCCTAATTTCAAGTTTTAAATGGGAAATTGCTAACACAACAAAAAAATGACTTATCCAGGAAAAAGTTGGTGCTCGCTCAGCACCAGTTTTCTTAGAGACACAGAGTCCATGAGTCTAAAGTCCACACCACTGTGGTGACGATTATGGTGACACTGTAAAAAGAGCCATGGCAGCTGAAGTCTGGCAAGTTCACAGTAGCAGGCTATCCACAGCAACAGAACCAAAATATAGTGCTTGAGAATAAGCAGTTTTGAAAGTTTCACTTTGTTAACCTCTTAAGTTTTATTGTCCAGTAGCATACTGTCTGTCCCCAAAGCATTGCTGCAGGCATGCCTAGATATCTTCTGGTTCACTTGTCCATGCAACTTGCACCGTCTGAAGCTTTTCAATGGCGGTGACAGCAAGAAAAAAAACAGGATTTCTCAAAGTTCTCTGAATTTTCAAAAGCAGGGTTCAAAAAGAATTACTCCAAGTTATCCAAAGTAAAGATTACCAGAAGTACCAGGGTCCAGAGGTACAAGAGTACAGAATGTCAGCAAATGGACTTGTCTTACAACAACTTTAACAACTGAGATTTTTTTCTCTTGCAGCTGCTTTGCCTCAGGACATCATACTTGCTGCTCTAAACTTCTGTTCAAGAAGCGTTGTGTGAGTTCACTGTGTGCTTTGAGCCCTAGGGTCAAAATGTTTCACTTAACTCTGTTTATCTGGCATAATCTGTTTTTCTTTATTTTGGTGTGTTAAGTCTAAACTGCAATAAAAGATCATGGAACATCCATCTGTTTTTAGCGGAGTAGTTTAACTGCTTTTCAGTCTTTCTTTATTCCTCAAACATATATGATTAGGCAAAGTGCTGCAGCTCATTGTGATATTAGAGGTTGTGTGAAGGAGTTTAGGGCAAAAAGCCAAGTGTCAGTATGACACCAGAGTCAATATCTCACTGGATAAAATAGTCCACTCTCTACACAGTTCACCAATAATATAATTAGTCAGATGAACAATTAAATGTCTGAGACCTTTCAAGGCTTGAGATAATTTCAAGTGACTTAATGGTTTATTTATTTATTCAATCATAATAATGGGACATCCATGGAAGTAATGGAGCTCCATCGGTCCCTGCCACCCCCTAGGGCAACAGATGTTTCACAGCCCATATGGCGTCTTCATTTCTTTCATGGTTTCTCTCTCACACACTCTCCCTCTCCTTTGTTCTCCCTCTGTCTCTTTGTAATCTTAACTGTTGTTGTTTCCCTGCTTTTACATAGATGAGTCCGATGAAGCCCATGTATGGTCCAGGGATTTCAGAAGCCAGAATGAGATTCATGGACAGGGTTGCTGCTCTCTGAGGTTCAGTGACTTAGGAAGACCTCAGTATCGAGCCACTGGCTCTTTACCAAACTGAGAGGAGCCAATTTAGATGGTTTTGGCATCTTGCACAGAAGACCCCAGGCACATTCCTGGAGGCACTCTAGGCATGATCAACAGGAATAAGACCAGTGCAAAGACCCAGAAGACACTGGGGGCTTCAAATCTCCCTGTTAGCCAAAGAAGATCCACATGAAGTTGGAGGCATGTGGGCTGTACTGATCCCACTGTGACCCTGACCTGAATAAGAAGCTGAAAACTCAACCCATGGATGCAACCAGAAATAAACATGGCAAAAAACACTCTGAAATGAGGTGTGGTGTATATATATTCTATAAGGTTTGTTTGGTGGTATCTGAACCTGGTCCTAATTGGGTGCTTGGACCAAAGAGGTCTGGGAATTTACTTTGATGTTGCCCTCTACAATAGCATCACTATTCGGGAGGCGAGTGTTTTTCTGATTGTGTTTAGCACTGCCTGTCTGATTCCTCCTGTCGTTCAGTGATTTTAGCCCCTGGTGTCTGCAGTGTTGTAAAGTGCCAGTTATTTTCAAGCTCAATAAAAGCTGAGCTCAGAGAGAGAATAAAGAGCAGATATATGTTGCTACTAACTTATGTTGTAGAAGTTAAGGAAAGACTACCGAAGATTTTTTTTTCCAGTCAATCCCATTTATGAACACAGATGAACACAGATGTCAGGTATGCATCTAATATTAAATAATTTTTGAATGCACGGGACTCCACTCCAGAGTTCATCATTGCCTTTCCAGCAAATTTGAAGTATATTCAGTGTTTTACATGTAATTGCTTCAGTCCGTATTCAGGTTTTGATTCTACAGGTAGTTTCATTATATGCATCATCCAGTCATTTGTTATCTCACTTGTGGCTGAATTTTAACACAAAAAAACTGTTATTGTCATTTTTTTTAGAAACAAGATTAAACCCATGATCCAAAACAGGCGATGAATGCTGGTAACACCTAACATTACGGGTCCCTTAATAAATATTAGTTAATGCATTATTAGGCTTTAAAACTATGAAGAGGTTGTGTATTTCTTAAATGAAACAAATGAAAGGAGATCACCCAAATGACACATTTCATAAAGAAAGACAATGTAATGGAAAATGGCATTACAAAGAGGCTGTGTGTCTCAGAAATAAAGATGGAAAAAAGATTTCTTGGCTTGGAATTGCATATATTGTGGGGCTCTAATTATCCACAGCACAAAGCGCCATCACAGACAATTTTGATGGCCCTGATCTTGCAGTACTTGGACAGTACTGCAATATAAAAGGCATAACTTTGTTGTGAAAACCACTGCATGGGGTCAAACCACTTCTATGAACTGATATCTGAGAATGGAAGATATCCAATTTGGACAGGCATGTTAAAACAGTAGCATGCTAATATGACGAGATCTGAGTCCATGCAAAAAATGACTGGCATCAAATTATGAAAGGGTATTTACTTAGATTTAATTTAACAAAATTTTGATGGGTTAACATTTGAAATGTTCATTTGTACCATTTTTGATTAATAGAGGTTAGAATAGAGTTTCACTGGTCTGCAACTCATCAAATTCCATTTTCTGTGTTTATTTTACACAATGTACAAGCTACTTTTGAACTATGGACAAACATTGGCCTCTTTTTCTAATTCAGATCATACCTTATTGAACATTTGAACTCATATCTGTCATTAATCCATGACTTTTATCATTTCATGACAATAGAATTGCCACAGTGTCAACAAGCAAAGGTGAAACAGGAAAAAACAGCAAATAATTTGTTCCAAACTTTAAAAATTTACTTACTCCCACAGCCTGGTCATAGGATTATGTCAAATCACGTTATTCTATTTGAGTTCAAAAAGTATCCACAAGATGTCATAGATTGTTGTTGTGTGATGACGCACAAATGAGACAAATGTAATGCGTAGGGTTCATGCATTTCCAGCTGTCATTGAAGCGCTTGTCAGAGCTCCAACTATTCCTCTGTCCTCATTGTCTTATGACAGTTTGTTGTATTCAATTCCAGAAACAATCACATGGTTTTTGCCTCACTTACACACCCACACATTTCTGCCCTGTACCCCTTTACTCCTGTCATTCATCTCCTAGCTTAACAATGTCCTTTTTGGTTGGTGTCACCACTAAATATCCTCTCCTATGAAATGCTTCTGGACATAGTCACAACTCTCTTCCTTTTCACACTGGAGATGTCCTTGTTCTGTCATCCAATAATATCACCTACATTGTTATGCCGATGACACTCAGCCTAACCTTTCAGCTCCCTTAGACAGTACACACTCTGAGGCATTCATTTGTAGATGCCACATTGACACCTTTGAATGGATGCCTATCCACCACCCCGAGCTCAGCTGTGACGAGAGCAAGCTCCTTCTCTTCCAAGGCTGTTTCTGACTGCTGAAAGATCTTTTCCATCATCACAAATGACACTACAGTGACCCCTACTGCCTGTCAACAATTCCACTGGAACTCTTGACAACCAGCTGTCAGTCATCAAGCATTTGTCATTAAAACTGCTACTCACAAGTGTTTACTGTCTTTCCACATCTGCCAGTTCAGAGCCTCACTGGGAAATCTTATTCTTTTTTTTTTTTTGTCCAATTATCCAATCATCTAAGAAAGGAAGTCAACACACAAAGTAGCATTAGAGGCTGGACAGTGACACAGTGGATGGTGCTGTTGCTTCACAGCAAGAAGGTCATCAGTTCAAACCCCTGTTCAGGCAAGATGGTCCCCTCTGCGCGGAGTTGTATGTGCTCCCCTGCATGCATGTGCTCCCTTCAAGGACCCTGCCTGCCCCCCATAGTCTAAAATCATGCTCAAGTGCTTCTCACGTGCATCAGGTGATGTGAAATTGCCCGGGGGGTGAGAGTAGGCATGTCTCTGTGTCGGTCCTGTGATTGACCGGTGACTAGTCTAGGGTGTACCCCACAGCTCGCCCTGCTGGGATAGGCTCCAGCCACCCATGACTCTGAACAGAATAAGTGGTAAAAGAGGAATGAATTATGTTGCAAGACATTGGTACATTAACTTGCTGTTATTCTTAATCTCTTAGTTCTCCAAGATAGAGTACAGCAACGGTTTCTTGTCTGTTGATGGCTGCATTTGGGCTTAAACACTGCAAAAACTGAAATCTAGGCAAGTCATTATGTCTTACTTTTAGTAAAATTTGTCTTACTATTCTTGATTTGAGCCGCATTTACCAGACAAGGTCATAAAAATGTCTCATTTCAAGTTTTTTAAAGACAAAAATGAGGCATCAATTGCTTGTAACAAGTAAAAAATAATCTGCCAAGGGGATAAGATAAAAGATTCTTGTTTTAAGACATCTTTCGAATTTCAAGAAACTTCCCGGGCGAATTCGTCTTATCCCATTGGCAGATTTTTTTGACTTGTTACAAGCAATTTACACCTCATTTTTGTCTTAAAAAAACTTGAAATAAGACATTTTTATGACCTGGTCCTGTGAATGTGGCCCAAATTAAGAACAATAAGACAATTTTTGCTACAAATAAGACATAACGACTTGCTTAGATTTCCGTTTTTGCAGTGAAGGGGTCCTCAGGTCTCAGAGAATGGTGTATCGGTTTGAAAGTTTTCACAATAAACTACTGTGCAGTTGTCATCTATGACTGTCCACAGACTTTCAGCTTTCTGACTTATTTTTTAGATAAACCTACAGTTATTTTGAAGAACAAATACATGGAATAATCTATTAAATTCTGTGGGGGGCATATGGAAAGAGTGTGGGAAAATAAATTCTGTGTTGCATGGGCTGGGGTCAAAAGTATTTTTACTTAAGCATTTAATATCTAAAGTGAAAAATCTCTTCAACATTGTGGTGCAAAAGTCAATCAAGATTAGACTTCCCAAATATCTGCAATGAATCAGAAATTATTTACATCTTCAAAAGTTGTTATCTTGTAAGCGAAACTTGTTGCTTTTTCATGATTCAGCAAACTAAAGAAGAGTAAATTCAAAGTCTCCAAGTTTCTTTTTGGGGTTCATAATACTGAAGTAAGTTTGACTGAAGAGTCTGTGTGTCTGCAAGAGGGCTACCAGTACCTGGGGCAGATGAACAGGCACTACTCTGAGGGATGTAATGGCCCAAAAATAACAGTAGTTACGTTGCAGACACAGACAACAAAAGAAGACAAAAGAAGTTTTGCCTGAAAGTTGTTTTTATGGGCACAACAGTAGCACTACAAACTTGGCAACCATTCCCACAGGCATATTATCACCTCTCATCATCAGACAAAAATTGCCAGTGAGTTCACAGATTGCTCAGCCTGTACACCAGTGCTGTATCCAGCAGTTTTATTTGTGTACTTGCATTGTTTAATTTGCTATAACATTATTAATGCTTCTCTCTTGGCAAGGTCTCTCTCTTGAAAAAGAGATTACAATCTTAATGATGCTTTAAAGAGGTCAAAAAAACTATCTTTAATACCGTGAAATTGTTCCCTGAGAGAGCTGTTTGACATGATGAACTGACTTATGGTGCTGCCAGGATCTGAAGTATTTGAAGTTGAGGGTGAACCTTCATAGAGTCCATCATGTGCATGCCTGCAAGCAAGCATTATGTGAGCCGGTGTTTTTTTTAAACCTATAAGATGATTGGTGAAAGGACACAATGCTACATTTTTCTGTGGCATTTGTAGCTTAGTTAGAAAAAACCTCTCTCACTAACCTTGTAAGTTCCTTCAGACTCCCTCTGCTTTTATTTTGCATCTTTCCTTGTGTTCTTTAGGATCATGTTCCATTTAGTTTCTGCTACCAGCATGGCTTTAACCTTATTCCTCTCCTCTCATCGCCTCGGGGCAAAAGGTAAATGGAGGATTCTATCAGACCAAACCCCAACGCTGCAAAAGGCTTTCAACTCCACCAATTGAACTCACACGCAGCAGAGCTGTCAAGCTAAGCTGCTGAGCCATGTGAAGGACCAGTGAGGGGGAAGGAAAACGCAGACGCCATTACTGTCTGTTTATGCCAACAGAGGAAGAGAACAGGGGAAAAAACAGGGTCATTGAGCAGGACAGAGATCAAATTGTGCTGCGATGCAAACAAAGAAAGCATGAAAGCGTATATCTTCTAAATCTAATCAAGTATAGTAGTCTGATTGGGTGGTGGTTATTTTGGTTGTGTCATTAGCAAACCATTTTTCATATCTAAGAAAGTGCAAAAGTGCAACCGCCTATTACTATATCTTGCACTCGCATGATATTAAGTTTAACAGTGTTTCCAACATTTTAAACATGAGTATAAAGTAACAATAGTTCTTGTCCATTCCTAGACATGTTCCAATTTTTCAAACCGCTCATCACTCTGCCCCCACTAGGCCTCTAGAGCGCTGACCAATCAGAGGGAAGCAGGTCAGAAAAGCTTTACAGAGACAGCAGCTAAAACTGTTTCAGACAGAAGATGAAATTAAGGTTTTCTAAAACAACAGTGTGTGTGTGTGTGTGTGTGTGTGTGTGTGTGTGTGGGGGGGGGGACTTCTTAAAGCTATAAATCATCTTAAGTCACCACGGGGCTCCAGTGGAACTGCATAAGAAATCAATACCCCCTCTTTAAGGTATTGTAACTATGCATATTAAGGTTGTTTCATTCATTTATTTATTTTTCACAACTGCCCCAAACAGCAGACCCCAGCTCTGTTGAGACCATTTCTTTTTGGGTTGCTGTGTTTACATTTATTGTTCTCAGGGGGTGTTCATACAGTGTTCATTTACAGTTAATAGTAGTAGCTATCAACAAAGGTGCACATAAAGTGGAGTAATTTGTAACATTCACATGTTATGCACAATTTTTCATCTTTTATGTTTTATATACAGCATGACTTTAAGCATAATACCACTGTAAATATCACTGACAATCAAAGATGAATCACATCAAGTTATTGCACTGGAGGTTTAATCAAGGTAATAACAACCAGCAAGTACTTGCATTTTTGTTTGTCTGCATGCAATGCATTACCTGAAGACAAATTATAATTAGTTTTAATGGAGAAAATGTGCACAATTTGCACAGAATGAGACCAAACTATTACTATCCCACAGCTTAAAGTGAGAAAATTAGGGAAGAGTTGACCATTGTAATCACAAGACATGGTATTAGAGTTTTATGCTTTTGCGCAAGTTTTCTGTTAGAAGACACACAAACACACACATAGCAAAAAAAAAAAAAAAGAAAAGAAACGTTTCAATCGCCCCTACTTTTTAGTTTGTGCATTCAAATTTGTCGTTCCGCCTCAGGGCATCTAGGAAAACAAGGCCTGTTAAGAGACTGTGTCCAGACGGCCTTCTGACTCTGCAGGAAAGCAGATGGTTTTTAATAATGCCCTACTCTCAGCTTCATGCCCCCCAGCTAGCCAGCCGCACAAATGCACACACAGTACATAGGATCTCTCTCTCTTCCCTGCTCCATTTTTCACATACACACACATGGACACACACACCAACCCCTATGCTGGTGTTGCCAGGTTTGCAGCTTTCCTGCCAAATTGGGCTTTAGCAGAAAAATTCGGTCATGGATTAAAGTGGTATAGTTGATGCCATGTTATTGTGGTCAAAAAAAGGGTCTTGCTGAAAGATCATAAGAAATATGGTAAGAGGGCATATTGACTCTTGAGTTTGGTAACTGGCAACCCAAGGACAGCGCCAGCAGCACTTCCTGCACATGGGGGGCATCACAGTGCTGGTACTGCCTGCAGTCACAACACACTGTCATACATGGAGAGTGAGAAAGAAGATATGAGAGAGAGCAATAGAAAAACAGTAGACAAAAACCAATCTATCTAGCATGTTTCTATCAAGGAATAACACTCAATGCTGTATGATATAGACCAAATATTCAAGGTAAAATAGTCCTATTCAACTGCATTTAAGCTCTAAAGGCTGACTTTCATCAACACGTCAGCTCTGCAGAATTCAGAATGATCAGGAGCTACCATGAGTTAATTCTCATATAAAGGGGAGGCTAGCCTCTGTTTCCCAGTGTGGTGGAAAGCAGAAGGGAAAGTGAAATATGCCAAATATCAGGCACATTAGCAAGAAAGCATTTGAAAACATCCTGTGCAGATGTGCACAGAGAGGGGTAGGTCAATGTCATTAGCTGTAGCTGCTGCATCTCAATCTCTCGAAGAGGCCATGTTTGTAAGAGTGTTGAGTAACAAAGCGGACCACATGATGTGAATTACTCGCACATTCATGCACAAACACACAGCCTTATTGATCTGGAATTGTTGTTACATTTTTTCAGGGTTTTGCTTTTTTTTGCAATATCTACAGTTTATAGAAAAAGCATCCTGTCCTTCTATTTTGAATAAAGTCTGTGCAAAACATTGCAGACCTGTAAAGATGAAGGCCATCAGGCTGCATTGTCTGCTTTGTTTCAAATTGAAACAATGGATGGGCCTTTTTTGTGTCATACTATAAGATGTGGTCTTTGTTAGACTGAAGAATGTTTTACAAGTGTCAGGTTTGAAGGATGTGCACAAGGGTATCCAGGCTTTCAACCTTGTGATGTAGTTTTTGGCAGAATGCCATTGTATATTCAGACAGCTACTTTTATCTTCCCTCATCTGCTAAATAAATCAATAAGCCTGTGCATTCTTGTACGCACCTTGATTTATCCGTCAGGGAAAGTTAGAATTTTTATATTTGTGCAAAGAAATTCTCAGGAACACAAAGAATACAATTACCAAAGATCACTTTGTTCCATTTTATAATTTGCAGTGCATTCAGTGCATTTCCTGTATAATTGTAAGAATTAAAGGTGAAAGTACATTTTTTCTACACAAGACTGCCCTCACTTTGATGTTTGTTTCTCATATTAAAAGGGATTTGGGACATAGATTTGACAAAGAGTGGTGCGAGAATAAATGTAGAACATAACCAGCAGCACTTCGGACACCAAGGACAACATCAAGTAGTCCAGGCTTAACAAAACACCAAGAACTGAGGGTTGAATTGAAATATAGCTTTCAAGAAAGAAATCCTCCTGCATCCATCCTCCCACACTCATTTACATACAGAACCTTGTCTCTGCCTATCTAGTTAGACAGCCAAATGTCGTCCCAGGCGATAGACGGCTCCCATGTGTTCAGCCCAAAATACGCCAATCCATCAACGTGCCTGCAAGAGAAGGACGTTTCAAAATGCTCTTGAGGTGACTCCTTTCCCAAATTAAAACTCTTTGACTAATGTTTCTATTAATTACTATATCTCACCGGGATGACATTTAGACTGAGGAGGACATGCTGCTCATTCATGCAAGAGCAATAAGTTTATTAAAGATTAAAATCAAGGATATATAACAGAGAATCATTCTTTAACAAGATCCGCCTGAAGCTTTTCTGTCCTGAGGGGAGCAGTGGGAACATGTCATGAATAAAGTCCTGTTAGGCTGTGAAGTCTTTTATCTAAAAGTGCCTTTAGCTCAAGGAAAGAAAAAATCAAACTTCTCCATGAGTGATGGACCCCGAAAGCACTGGCTTCACAAGTTTGGTCATGGACTGCCAACATACTGTCACAGCCAAAACCATTCAAAGGAATTTCAGTTTGTGTTTTCAGGGGAGAGGTATCCTTGACTCATAGCAGGAATAGCTCAGGTGAAATTAATAGCTGCTTTTAGCTAAGCTCTTCTAGATTCCACTGTGCTGGATCGGTGACATTACTTACTGGGACACTAACACTGGATAGAGCCTTCATCAATGTTATTACTTACGCCTGTGTTTTCCCTGCACAGTCGAAATGTTTGCTGGGAAATGGGCCTAGTGTATGGTGATAAATCAGAGCCTGTGCTTGCCAGACTGAAACAAACCAAAACAGAGAGAACTGAAAATCTTTTTTTGGGCCATCATAATCTTTATATTTGCTCCTGTACTACTTGGAACAGGTGTTTTATGTGGACAAAATAAAAGTGGAGAAACTCTGCCAAATGTGTGAGAGAAAAAACAGCTGAGTTCACATTTGGTGCACTTAAAGACCATAGAATTATATGTTTCTTTTATTTTACTATTAAATTTTATCACCACAATCAAGTTTGGTCCATCAGTCAAAGCAGCCTTTCATTAAAATGCTTTTAAAAAATAGTGAAATAACTTCATGTTCACCTTATGAATGTTAGTAGACCTTTCAAGCTCAATTTTTCCTCTCTGAGTTTCAGGTGTGTTTACTTGTGTTTTTATACTGTCAATTCATACAGCACAGTGGCCAACAAGGCTAATGGATGTGCAGTGGTTACAATTTTCAAACAGAAAAGATGCTGCAAATTAAAAGAAGATGTTAATTCATGCACACATGCATAAACACACGCACACAAAAAAAAAAAATAGCATGAGCAGTAGAAAGTACTTGAATTTTCAAATTTTAGAATCAACTGACTTTCTTTCAAACATTCCTAAGAAAAATATGGTGCCCGAGTCACATGGTTTGTCTACTTTGAAGACTCAGGTAGAAATCAGTCAACAGTTGTATAGAAAAAAAAGTAACTGCAAAACACAGTAAAACCTCTAGAGGGAAGCAAGACAACAACAAGGACATTTAGCAAAATACAACACCAAAAAAAAGGAGAAAACTGGCTGACATTATTTACTGCCACAGCTTAATCAGCCCGTTTGCACAGAGTATATAGAGCCTTGGCTGGTAATGATGATTTTTTTTTGTAAAGCGACCTTGGGTTCCATGAAAGGCGCTCTATAAATTCAAGTTATTATAAGTAGTAGTAGTAGTAGTAGTAATAGTATTATACTCCTCACACACAAAGCTAGCAGCAGAGGTCTCTTTGTGGTGTGAACTATGGGTCTTCCTGCATACACTGATGCTAGCAACCAGAGCAGAGTGCCGTGAAATAAGTGAGAAACATAACCTCAGGTGGTCTCCTGTTTAAAGAAATCTTCTCCGTTGGTTTAGTCTCTTTAACCCTCACGACATCTTCTTTACAGTTTTGCCCTTCAGTTTTAGCTCACTAAGATGTCAGCATTAAGTGAGCAATGTCTCCATCAAGTGAGCTTTGACGACATAAATCAGAGCTTTCTGAGCAGCTTTTCATCCATTCGTGGGCTAGAAAAGATTTCCCTTGCCATAGTGACTCTGCATCAAGCCGGAATTTGGCGCAACCTGTAGATTCCTTCCTTCCTGCATCTGCTGCGATGTTTGTTGTCAGACAGCCAATCAGACGAGACAGGGCATTCAGAAGATGAAAGTGTGTGTGTCAGTGTGTGTGAGTGTTGGGGGAGGGGGCAGCCATTCTTTGTCACTGCCCCTGACTTTTCAAAACTCCTCTTGGCTACACAGTAGAAGCAGAAGCGCCTGGGTGGCAACAATTGTTGCCTGTCCAAACATGCCTTTTTTCCCAGTGCTTTTTTTTTCAGCAGGAGATGACTGACAACCCTCACCACCCACTCTGCACTGTTTCAGCACATAATGATGTGACTGATGTGTGTGGATGAGCAGAGAACATCGTCTGGTGCCGGCCTGTCAATCATGCACAGATGAGCTAAACCCAGAACAGGATGGGCAGTTTTTCTTTTGCCTCCGAGTTTCATTTGATGTTCTCATTAAGCATATTCATAATCTGCTGACCACTCTACATGCACATTTTGTTGTTGCTATTCCAAAATAGCAAACTATGAGTGTTTACAAATTCAGACTTTGTTGCACACTTGTACCATATAAATTCAAAGAGTTTAAAAATAAAGCAAGAATTACTGTCTGGTTAACCGCCAAATTGCACTACATTCTAATTTGGAGCTTCTCTGTGTAGTAGCTTTTTATAGTGTCTGTTTTGTTCCAATGATTTCTTTTAGTTCCCAGAATTTTTGCATGCTTGGCTCCCCATAATCATAGAAAAAACTCTCTGGTGAGAGTTGATACTATTAACTAATGTGAAGAGATTTAAGCTGATTAAAAACCAGAGTGAAACTGAGACTTAAAGGTAGAGTATGCAGAATTTTCATAAAGATTTAAAAGTTAGTTATTACAGGAATACTCCTGCTCAGTCGTCATCTCTGGGTGTCTGTACTTGGGTGACAGTGCCTGTGTGAGCCTCACCCCCTTCCAGACCCCCTCCTCACCTGTTTTGTTAATATTACGCTGGACTCGAGACATTCTTGGGCAGAGAGCAGGAGTTTTTATGGGTGATGACCAGCCAATCACAGCGCGCCCAGTGTGCATGTATCTTTGTGTGTTGCTGACAGCAAGTGGGAGAAGTTATCCTGAGCGGCTTCAATAGCAGCCGTAACCCAGAGAAAGAATGATTCTTCATCCGCAGCGTATCTTATTTACCTGTAGGAAGTCAGGTATACGGCTCTGTAGTTTCTCTCACACAATGCGGCGGGTGCTGGCAGGGCTGTTCTTTACCCTCTATGATGTGTTTACGAAGGATTCAAGGATTCAAGGAGTTTTATTGTCATTCAACCCATGTAAAACATGGGTGGGACGAAATTAGGTTACCCTGGTCCCGGAGCAAGCCCAATCATAGAAATGAGAATAATAAATATAAATATATACAAATATACAATAAAAGAGAGAATAAAAGAAGAACACAATCAACTAGCCTTTTTAACAAATAGACAGAATAAAATAATTAACTGTGCAAAAATTGCAATGTTCATTTTTCATTTTTCATTTTTTTCATTTTTCATTCAGTGTTTCATTGTTCATTTCAAGCTACAACTGTTAGCCATGCTATTAGCTACGGTCGGAGGCAGTGAGCATGCGCCGTAGCTGACGCTGTGCCACAGAGGAGGAGACAAGTTTGGATGCTGTTTGTAAACAGAGACAGAATGTTTAAAAAGTTTCTGCACACTTCACCTTTAACTCATTTCATGCCCCCATTGCTGACTTTATCTACATATATAGTTCTACTGCCTGTCACTGCTTCCCTGCAGAATAACCTGTTAGAATAAGTCTCTTTCGTATTTCCCATACCATTTTATTTACATTCAGTTCTTCATTTAACTGAGAAAGTGTCATAACATTGACACTGACAACATTGACACTTCAGCAGACCAACTTTCCCACTCTCACTCTGCTGCCTCGTATTAATCTGCAAAAATGTCGCCTTAAACGTACTTTTTCACCCGAACCTTCTGCTCCAACAAGATTCTTTTCACAAACTCAGGGAGCATCTGATCCCTGCCACTGGTGGATGATTTACACACAAAATAGTTCACAAGTGGCAACTAGTGGGTGCCACACAGACACTCTGCTTTCAGCACTGCCAAGGCAAGAAGAGAACTAGAAAAGAGAGACAAGCCGAGCTATGTACCAAGCAACAAATCTGTAGTTCATTGAGTGTCCACTTAAAGCTGACACACTGTAGCTGTTAACAAGGAAACCAACAGTAGCCTAAGGCCGTAACTCCATCTCCATGCCTCCTGTAAGGTCATCCAAAAGTTAGGTAGAGTTAATATTTTCAATATGAAGACTGATACCGATAGGATTCAAAGCAGCATCTCAGAGGCACATGGTTGAGCCTCAAACTTGCACAGACTCACTGTGATTGGCTAAATATGCAAACCAGACCTGATTGATTGCTGGATGTAGACTGGAGCAGTTTTTCAGGACATAGTGGTGTGTACCCACAGATCTGATACATTTATTCAATATTTTGGTGTGATTAAATGATTAAAATGTGTACCTCTAACATAAAATACAATGGAATAATCTTGCCTACTACTTTGAAAATCAGCAGTCACAGCTTTTATCAGGAAATAGCTTTAAGAACAGGAAAGGAACAACAAAGATAAGCTCCTACTCAATGCACAGGAGACACAAAATCTGACACAGAATTTAAGTTTTTCCCAATAGCTCCAAGAAACCAAGTGACAAGAAGAATAAAGAAAACAATAGATACATTTGCACCTGATTGAGAAATCTTCCACAAGACAGCATAATTGAGACTGCTGTACAATAAATATTCACATATCAGTTGTTTGAATATTTGACAGGTCTGGTACCTGGAGTACAAGGAAACAAAACAATTCCAACTAAAAGGAGGACATGTACTGAGGGGATGACTTGAGCACTGAGTCTGAAGAGAGGGGAAAACTGTGGGCTTGATGAAGGCTGCAGACAGACGGAGACAGATACACAGGAATCTAAAGAGAGAACAGAACCTAAAAAAGAGAAAGTGAGGAGGGAAGGAGGAACAGTTTAAACCCATCTGCTGTCTGCCGCCTTGTCATTTCTAACCAGCCAACCAGTACCACAGGTGGCGAACGGAGGACTGTTACATTTCAGCATTCATCAAACAGAGCCCCCAACCATTACCAAGCGCGCACCCACACACACACACACAGACACACACACGCACACACACACACAAACATAATATTAAACACAACAATTTAGAGATGTATAGGCTATATTGCATTAAATATGCTTCAAGTGTTGTTGTCATCATGGAAAGTTAGTTCTTAATAAAATAGATGCTGTGCATTAAGAATTTGAACCTACCATCACATAAATGTCTTGTAAGGGGGCTCCCACCCAATTAAAATGAATAACTTCATGCAATAGCCCTTCAAACGCCATCATTATCAGATTTAAGCAGCACATTATCATGCTTGATAAGTACCTCGTAGTCTCCATAAATAAAAAAGAAAAACAGCACTTCTATTGAGCAGCCATGTTGCTTATGGTATGAAGTGTCTTCTCTTGTGAATGATCTTGATTTGCTGTGGCCGGTGGCCATGTGGACGCAGAGACACTTCGTTAACCAGATCATCTTGGTTCAAGCTCTGTGCCTTGGCAGGTAGAGTATTGGCTCAAGGGAGGCCCAAAGGAGCCATAATTTCACTGATGCCTGCACCCACAAGCCTCTTGTCTGTTGATTTAAGCCATTACTCTGCAATTCTAAATCAGCATATTCCTGCTGGCCAAAGACTTGTGCAAGTTGTAGTCTGCTGTATTTCAATGCTCTCAGAAAGAAAAATAAGAGGAACATCTTGTTTCCCGGAGCCAGAGCGCTGTCAAAGTAAGAATCTTTCTAATCAATGGTGGCAAAGCATTTGTCCGAAAGGCCATTTCATTTAACTCCCATGTTAGAGTGAGAAATGGAGGAGAGAGAGAGTGGTTTCCTGCTTTGTCCCTGTAGGGGCAAAAGTACCACCAGTCAGCCTTCGCATTTTAACAAGAGAGCACACCAGAAAAAATTAGGTCGGCAGATGCCAAAAGTCTGGTAATGGCTTGGACTCATTTTATTTGCAGCAGTGTCGACAGTTAGCTCTGTGTGCTACAAGGATATTCAAAAAAGTAGGAAAGATTTGCTGCCTGAGTCTACCTGGACCTTTGCTTACCTTTTTTTTTTTAATTTCTTGTTGATCTCATTTGATTGACTCATTCTTCCACTTTGAGATCCTCCAACCCCTTTATCTGTGGAGTAAATATTTCTGACTACAGATACACCAAAAGTAACATTTGAGCAACTAATTTAAGATAGGACTTATTTTTAAAACATCTATGTACACAGAGGCCTTTGTCTTCTTTGTATGCATCATTGAAAAGATAGTTTCTGGCAACTTCTATGTGCATATTTTGGCAGGTTTTGCTGTGCTGAATTTTGGTGTTTGAAACAGACCCAGAGAAGATTAATCATTGATGACTAATAATGCTGAGTTTAGGATATACTTTAAATTCATGAAGTCTATTTACAAATAATTAAACTTCAATCCATCAAGACTCCAAAAAAATAAGCATACTAGTTCTGAACTTCTTTTTCAATGACTCAGTTTCATCAGCTCCACCACTTCATTTCAGGGAGCTTCAATGCAAAGGTAAATTCTGGCCATCTGTGAGGCTTTAAAGGTGCATGATGTCCTCTAAAGTGCTGAACTTCAGCTGTAAGACAACAGGAGGAGGGTAACAGGGTGATGTGAGAGAGCAGAACCCCGGTGCTCCATCCAACTGGCCAACGCAGCAGGAGTGCTGGCCACAGACTTTCTTCTTTCGACCTTAAACCAGGTGGCCACTGAAGTAAACATCTCTTTCAAGAGGGATAAAACCCTAAAAATAACAACATAACATAAACATAACATAAACAATAACACACTCAAAGAAAGAGATATCCCGATCCCTGGGAGAGTGTCACCAAAATTTCACTTGCTGCATCGAAAGGCATTCAATAAAACTACTGCGCTACTTAAGATTATCACACATTATGTGCCATGTTGGTCTGAATTTAAACAAGTCACACCTAAGTCTCCCCTGAAAGTAGGCCACACTGGTGATGTAACCTGGAGCAAAAAGTATCGCTACAATGTTGGCTTCACTTAAGAGTATCTTTTGCACTGTCCATGTTTTATACAGTTTATTGCCTTTACTAATGGAACCGCTCCTAGCTAAAGAATACAACTTAAACTGCTTTGAGTTCATACTTTGCAAGTAACAACCGACAAATGTAATCAGTACACTTGTGTTTTTGGGGTTGCAAGCTTCATTGTGCTGATTCACTCAAACTTTTATTATTAAATATTTATGTTGTTGACATCTCATTAGGAAAAGTCCAACCTGGCCCATTCAGACAGACTTTTCATTCAATCATGGGAGGCGGTTTATGCCTTTTGATATTCAAATTGTTGCCATGTAAACACTTGGTCTGATCATCTCCTCCTGTTGGTGGTAGAACTTTTGTTACTCCACGTCCGCTCCATGTGACTTGACAGGTTTCCGCCTTTGCTTTTACAGTGTGGTGAAAAACACAGCGTGAGAGAAGCAAAACTGGTCTTTAGCCGAAACAACTTTTTCACTGAGAACAATGAAAAACTTAGGAAATAGATATCCAAAGTCACAGACACAGATTGTAATCCCTGGTGTAGGTGAAAGCAGAGGAGAATGTGAAAAGGCAGAGGGTGACAGTGATTTTATTTTCTTTATTTCAGACACACTGTGAACAATGTCGCGCAACAGTGGTGTTATCAATAGACCAATTCCCCCACTATTATCCACACATTTGTCTTGTAGTACAACTGCCATGTCTTCCATTTTTTATTCAGATAAAGTGTTTGATGCATGAAGACAAAGGTCATAATCAGATAATTTATTATTGAGTGTTGTTTAAAACAACTGAATTGGAATCAGAATAATTCAAACATGTTGAAGAAAAACTGCATGTTAACACAAGGGAATGTTCCAAATAGGTTTCTTGTGGCCAATGACCAAGCCAAAAAATGTTTTTTATCACCCTTAGCTGATGAAAAAACAGGATTCTGGTTTTCTTGTTCAAATATTTGGGGCCCACTGCTTTTGCTCCCTCAATTTACATCACAAAAAATGATGCAATGTTAACAAATACTGCAGTGGGAGGAACAAGGCATGGTCTGTACGTGGACTGTAGTGTCTCCTAACAACACAAAGCTGATCATGAATGCCTATCTATGCCTATAATTCATAGATGGGAAAAATTTATCAACCAACCCATTTGTGTATCTGCCAATGTGGATACAAGTGAAAAAACGTAAAAACTGGTTGATATATCAGTTTATCCTAAGTTAACACTGCCCTCCTGCCAACCTGCAGTGTTCTTTGATTGGTAAAGGAGAAAATTTTTATAGGTATTCAACTGGACAATGTCCCAAAATAATATAAAAATAATAAAGTACACCATGCTAAAACAACAGAGAGAATTCACAAAGCATTTTTATTCTGCAAATGATGACCTGTTTACAAATCACAGTAAGCATGTTTGTTTTGTTTTTAATAAAAGACTAGAACATGCTGGAAAAAGAGACATGAGGAGAAAGCATGGGGCACAGCGATAATGGGCTGCATTAGCCACATCTGCCGGGAATAGGCCTGCAGAGAGACTACTTGCTCAGTGAAGTGTAATCTTCAGTGGCCTGCCCCCTGTGACAGGCAGCACAGTGAGTGGTGTGGGTGGGGCCGGTGAGGCCTTACACAAAGCAATGAGTTTCACTATGGCAGGTAGGGGATACAAATAACACACATGCAGCATAAACACAGGGGGAGGGCATCAGAGCGTGTAGGAGCCCAGCATGAAGGTAGATCAGTGGTGATATAGCGAGAAAACTAGATGTTGGAAAGGTGGACTGTGGGGAAATTGGCTGGAGGGTGGGTGGGGAGTGGAGGGCGAGAAGATAGTAGCTCTACTCTGATGGTAAACAGAACAGAGCTGAAGGAATGCAATGGGAGGAAAAGGTTTGGATGAGAAGATGAAGAGGATAACCATGGGATACAGAAGGACAAGCATAAGAATAAAACAGAGATGCAAGGTCAAAGAGAGGACAAATGGAATTAATAAATACTTGAGAACAGATCCAGAGAAGTTATGACACCTCCTTAAGGCTCATTTATGCTCAACGATAAATACAGTTATGGATGGAGCCTGTTCATATTCTGCGTCCATTCCCTCCGTTTTTCTGTACGTTTCCTTATAGCTTACGGATACAGATCAAACGGAGCAGTTCCACCACAAACCATGCGGGCTGTGTTGCTGTTACAAGCCGATATGTAGCTCTAGTGATTCACGAAGAAGACATAACAATGTCAGAACTTTTTGAAGAAAAATGTAATGTTTGACAGCCTTATGTACCACTGTCTCCCAACAACACTGATTCCTTTTCTGTCTTATATATGAGAGGGACATTAGCAACACCTACTTCACAGTTGTCCTGTTTGTTTTTGAGTTTGTTGTCATAACTTCTGACTCTGTGCTGGATTTTTTGGTTAACAGCAATACCAACGCCGAATAGAAAATAAGTGTGTTAACAGTGACAGTAGCAATGTTTGAAGCCGATGTATGGATTTATTTATAGAAAAGGGAGTATAAATTACATCACTAACTGTTGAAGGATAAATAAATACACAGGTAGTGTTTTAGGCTGTTCCTTTGTGCTTATCATTAACTCTCTTTTGGGGAATTCACAACACAAGAAGGAACACAGGAAAGTAACAGAGCATTTATAGTTTACATTTGGAGTGATAATAGATAAGTGTTAAACATCACAATTACATCTTAATTAAAACATGGATCTATGTTAACACATTGTGCAAAAGATGTCATTTGAACAGAGCTTTAACATCCTACAAAAGGTGGAATGTACAGTTCAAATGTGCTGCTTTTGTTTCCGTTTTAGGTCATTTCTTATTCGTACTTCCTTTGACTATATTGACTCTCAGACTGGACAGCACTTATGCACTCAGCACACAATCAAATCCTATCCATCCATGCATACTACCACACATCTATTTTAGTTGATGATAGCCATGCCTGAACCCATTTGACCCATTGACTTGACCGCAGTATCATTTGTCCTTCAGGTGGCGATTGGGCTGTTTACGAGTTGCAGGTACGACTTCATCCCTCTTTTTTACCTCCCTCAATCTTTACAGCCCCGTAGGTACCTGACCTTTAAGAAAGTGTCTGCTGAAACGAAACAGGGAGAGGAATAGAGAGAGGCTGGGGAGATGTGCGTACACCCCCTAGGGAGATGGACAGACTCGTAGACATGGGAAGTAGTGGCACTTGAAAGCAAATGGGAATCGAGATGGAAATAGAGGCACATCAGCAACTGTTTCCTGCAGGGTAGGGAGAAGTTGTTTGGTGTGCACCACTGAGGTGGAAATGTGAGGATGGCCTGGCATGGTGGGTGGGCAACCGTTTTTTCTCTAAAGGAATGAATTAGAAAGATTTCATGGCGATGGAGATTTGTTTGTAAGTCCTGGATGGATCTCAGTTTGTAATTCATTAAAAGTTATCAGAATCAAGAAGCAAAATTACATACAGCAATTAGACAAAAAAGGGGGGATGGGGGCTGCATTCATGCTATACAGCTGAGTTATTTGATTACCTTTTCCTTTTTTCCCCCTTTTTTTTCTTTATCTGGAGGGTCTTCATTTAAAAAAGGAGTGCTGAAGGGCCAGTTTTTCTTATTTTAATGAGAGAAGTCAAGCTTTTTTAATAAACACATTTTTGCATTGGGCATCATTTTAATTCAGTTTGACTCTCATTAATCCCCCAGCCTGAACAGCCTGGGTTAAAAGGTCATGAAATACATTATTTTGGTGCTTCACAACAGATATGACTAATGAATGAGCTAAACAGCCTGAACTAATAAAGTGATGATGTGATAATAAAACAATCTCCTGATGAACATCAGTTGTTGACTCTGTAAGTGGCTGTATGAACTGTCCGCTGTTACCAGAGACTGCAGAATTTGTTTGAAGAACTTCATCTAAAATACTCAAAAATATTTGTCAGATTTAATAATATTATTTTAATATTTAAAATTTTGAAAAATATTAAAAAAGTAAAGACAAACAATCTATCAAAAAGGTAAGTATTTTTGCTAAACCTCCACAACGAGTATATGAGAGCTGACAAATGCAAATGTGCTCTCTTTGGAGAGAAGCAAAAACAAATTCCTTCACAGCAAATGGACACAAATTTCATGAAAAGCACAAAGTAAAATACCAAACAAAATACACCTCAAAGTACCCATGTTTTGTCGGTGGTTTGAGTTTTGAACCTATCTCTAAATCTTTGAAAAACACTTTTTTAGGCTTGTGCAGCACTTTCGCCCTTGTGTGGTCGCTGTGTTTGTTCATGTTCAGTAAAATGCATAACCAAAGAGCATTTTTAGTATTCTCTCCCAGGCTCCTACAGCTCCTCTCCTCCTTAACCAGCACCGACATTTACTATGTATTGCTTGTAAACATCTGATTAACACTGCTTGGCCCCACCACCAAACAATATTACAGCCATATTTGCATACAAACAAACACATCACGTGACTGAGAAACAATCCTTTACAGTAAGGGCCATGCACAAACAGCAGGAATGGTTCTACTGCAGGTAATAGAGCGAGGAAGGTGACAGTTGAAAAAGCACTCTAACTACACACATGGCCTGCTACCCTGCATAGAGGAGTATACATCTTCAGTGGCTGGTGACACACACATTAAACACACACACAATGGTTTTTAGCTGGTCATGTGCAGTATATCTCTGTCTGTCTCTGAAGCGCACACTCTAACACGTAAGGTGCAGGCACAAAATGAGAAAAGCTGATGACAGTGGAGTTTGTGTGAAAAGGGGGACTATTTTTCCTCATTGAGGAAATCCAAAGTTGCTGTTATTAAATTCTAATTTCAGCACAGCTTGTTCCCGTCAGCAACATTACCCTTCATCTCCAAAAGGGGTTATTGATTTCGGGTCCTAATCTACAATAAATATATTGTCTGAGTTTATTCTTTTCCATGCTGTCAGCAATGTTAAAAAGGACACAGCTCATCTGGCTGATGGATGGGAGCAAATGTAGCTCAGGGCCTAAGGGTGCACTGCAAGTGAAATGTACCTTGTAACACACACACGCACACACACACACACACACACACACACACACACATAAACATCCCCTCCAGATGGGTCCCCCCTTGTGAGCAGTGTGTAGGATCCAATTATATGTAGGCTTGTGTGATTGTGTGTGTGGGTTGGGGTTAGAATTAAGCAATTCTTACAGTTTTAGTGCTTTTTTAACAGCTTGTTTACATGATTGTTTGGCCTTATTTTGTATTAAAGTACTAAAAACTCTCATTGAAAAATGAGTTTTGCTTGAAGACTTCTTGTGCTTCAGCCATGCTAAAGAACAAGCCTTCTTGTTCAACACTAACTTATTATTGGACAACAAATCACAGAGCACCACATATGAAGCTGATGGCTGGTCTAGCAACATGGCACGAGAAGGAGAGAGTAGGTCAAGCAATGTTGTGCAGCTTGGTAGGTCAGGCTGTGGGTAATTGTTATCATAAAACAGCCTTAAGTACAACACAATCTTGTGACACCACATTAGAGTTTTATTGTTAGTTCATCTTGTGCTTTTATTCTTGTACACTTCTTAAATTTCTGATTTTATTTTCATTGTTGCAGCTCTGAAATGTTAAAATCTCGGTCAACCACAGGAAATGCTGTAGAAATAAACCTTAGTGTTATTCCAGTTATACTACATGTAAACACAGGTTTATAGGCAGGTGGATGAGGAGCAGAGAACAAGCCGGCCGGTGCTTTAAATGAAGGCCATAAAGCACAATAACTGAATACGTCCCCATGCTTTTATCTGCAGAGCTTTTAGTGTCGTTCTTGCATCACAGAGGACACCGCTGCATTTATGATGCCTGCTAGTGCAGCTCGCTGCAAGTTTGCAGGGGTTTTGATGTAAACCATTTAAGCCTACATCAGTCGCTCAGTTGGTTCAAACCACTTGAGTACAAAGCTGCCACAGCATCAGGTTTGTAACTGTGCTTTTAGTCTTGGTGTGTGGTAAAGAAGCTGAAGAGCATGAAAGCAAAAAAATTTTACTGCTATTGTGAAAAAAGCATGGATTCTGATCGCAAAATAAGTCAATGCACAAGTAATTAGTCAGAATTATGGAGAATATTCTCATGGATAATAAAGAACATTTGCTGCAACTATGCTGAGTTCTTTCCTCCAGCCATCAGACTATCACGAAGCACACAGAGGTCAAAACTGAGCAGAAGTCCCCACGGGAGCTCTCTTTGCCCTCCAACCTTTAGGTGCTCCTCCCTGATGCTCATTCCCCAGAGGTGTCAGATGAAGACAAACCCAAGTGGTGTTGTATGCAAAGGCAAGAGAGTAGAAGTGTGTGGGAAGGGAGGGACAAGGAACTTGAGAAGGTGAGAGAGGACAGAAAGTGCTGGGAACAAGTGTCGGTAAAGGAGAGAGTCAAGGGGAAAAAAGACGGGGGAGAGGAGGAGAGGGAGGAGAGCCGGCCAGAGTGGAGGTGTATTAGGTGAGCAGACAGGAGAGAAGAGGGGAGGAGAAGTAGTGCTCGAAGAAAGAATACAATGAAGATGAGGCTGCATTAGCGGCACGTCTCGAGCCAATTACTCTGCCGCTGCTGCCCCTCTCTCTTGTCTCTCCTCTGCCTCCCCTCTCTCTGTCCTCTCCTCTCACTTTACTCTTCTCTCACTTTCTCTATCTGCGCTCTAACTATCCTTGTGCTGTCAGCAGCAACAGATCCCTAAATGATACCGGTCTGCACTGGCAGGTTTTATCTTCCCGTGCTACAATAGGAAAGAAGGATCTAAGGGGGAGATAAGATAGGACCAACCAACAGTGACAACAGCAAACACATAATGGTGATGCAAACAAAGTGCTTCACTGCCATCTAGTGGTGAGTGGTTCTGCAGGAGCTCCATCCGAGGAGGCTGATCATTAGTTACAGGCAGTTGCATTACAGCAGTGTGATCAAAAAGCACGTCTGAGAAGGTGTTTCACAGATGAGTGCAATGAGAGACGTAAGGTTGTGAAATATGGGGTGCACCTGTGCTCTGCAGGAGTTAGTGAGGGTATTGTGTCTGTGTCTGTGTTTTTAACAATCTTTCAAACCGTATAAAGCCTCCTGCTCCATTTAAACTAATGAGAAGTGTGCCAAACGACAGTTCTCAGTAGTATGCAGTGTATACAGAACCAGATGTTCCCTAATTTTAGAATTTGAGGATGTTTTTCTATTTTGGGGAGCATTAATATTCTCATTAATTATTACTATTATAATTTTTTAAGGAAGGATCATTCATTAAATTCAGTGCTCAACAAGTAGCTCATTTTATATGATCAAGTAAACATTTATTAGTCACAAGAACAAGCAAGCATGCATAGGTATCACAATTAAATTTGAAAATCTGAAAAAAAGGTATATAAATATCTGTCATGGAAACAAATTCAAAAGAGACATGGTTTTGGTCATTATATCTTGTCTTGCAAAAGAACAACATAGTTGAACTGACAACACTGAGGAATTCTGAGACATGAGAATTTTTTTCTACAGGTGTATGGCTCAGATTGTTGACAGAAGGCTGCAGGAATTACTCACTAGTCTCCATACCGATGCAGAGACTTTGGCTCGGACACTGAGTCCACAAGCTGGTGGCTTGTCAGACAAAAATGAACGACTGCACACACAGCAGCACTGACAAAAAAAACTTCTCTAACTACCAAAACACAGGGAAAAGTTTCAGGAAAGCACTGATTTATTGCTTGTTTAAAGTCAATATTAACACACATAGAAATTGATTTATAAAGCTACAGCTTTTAATGTTATTTTTGCTTTTATTGATAGGAGGAAAATTAGGGGTGTAGAGGACATGGCTAAAATAACGTGATCCTTAACTCTGGCTGAAAAAAATTAAGAGTAGTCTTTTCACGAAGTATCCCTCACCTCTACTTAATGTGCAAAATACTTTGAATAACCCTGCAAGAGCAAGAGCAGTTATTTGACTGCAGTGAAGAACAAAGTGACTGATACTGTAAAATCACAACATGGGGATATCAAAAATAAATGCAAGGAGGAGGAGAGAAAGGAAGCTGAAGGAAAGTTTGATAAATTTTCAGAAAGCTTGAAGCTGAATTTCAGATTTTAGGCTGGATATATAAATTGTTGTCTGGGCACAGTGTGTTGTCCTCAGAGCACTGGAGTATTATGGAGTCAATTACCTGTAAGTACACTTGTATGTAACAAAGACATCTGTTCAGTGACAATGAGTAACCATGAAGAATGATACAGTCTAAGTTTAAGTCAGGACACCAGTGTTGCTGCTGGAGGTAATACTATACGTGAAGAGTAAATCTGCTTTAAAGGGATGTCCATGCGTTAAATTAAAACTATGACTTAATTACTTTTAAACACATCAAAAAAACAAAAGCAACAAAAAGCCTTGCAACGCACTGCAGCTGCTTGTCATCCATCTAAAAGCATGTTCAGGAAGTAATTACTCCAAAGATTTTGTAGCACATGCAGAACTAAGCTGATCAATTCAGTTTACACTGCTTTTACTTGTTCATTTTTAATTGGAAGATGTTTTTAGCAACCCCAAATATGGGACTTATCCCAGAGGCTGTTTTGGTCAGTGACTTTATTTGCATACAGGTGCTTGTGTCCAACAGTTTTTGTAATTTGTGTGTGGAGGTGTGTGTATATGTGTATTCTCGTAGAGGCTGAGGTTAGTAAAGGTGCAAAGAGCTGGAAACAGATAAAAATAAAATCACAGGACCAGTGCAGAAATAATGGGACATCTGGTCCAGACATCTGGAGCCAGAGGACTTTTAGGAGCTTCCCAGCATCGTCTCACCTTGCGGGCAAATTAGCAAAGTGAGAAAATATGGCAGGGGTAAACGATGCTGACAATCACACAGAGGGAGGACGGTTGAGATAGGATACTAGGGAATTCATCATTTGGAGGTCTTTTTTTTTTTAAATCTCACATTTACAAAGTCTAATAAAAGAGTGACAAGGAAGGAAGAGAAAGAGGCTTTGGAAGAAGATGGAGGTGTCAGTCAAGTGTTTCTCCAGTTAGGATGGATGGATGCATGGCCTTCATTGATAAAAAAGATCATTTTTGAATTTTAGAACATGTTGACCCTATTTTTTTTGTCTTAGTGCAACAGGTTTGGAAAAACCTGCAAGTCTGAGAGTTGTACTCTACGTCTCAGTGAGGAGCCATTAGCATTAGCTATTAGCTTTGGAGAGACATTGTTTCAGGTACAGGTTGTATTATAAATGATTGACAGCTCTCCTCTGCACCCAGAAAACAATTTAAGCCTTTCCCACACCTGACAGGCAGAAATCAACATCCACTATGCCGTCCCCAGCCTTATGATGGTATTTCATGAGAAAAAAAAATATGATAAGAATACTGCAGCTTTTCCTAAGATGTCAAATGTGTCAAAGATTAGCTCATGAAATTAGCATGAAAGTAAATTTGCATTGAGGACCATGGATCAGTGGTATCATGGTTCATTTTATGGATTGCACACGTGGTTGCGCATGAGGCAGTGAAGTAGAGAACCCTGTCAGACAGACAGAAAGAGACAGAGAGGAAGAGAGAGTTGGTGTCAGATGTGATATTGATGACAAGCCTGTGTACTCGTCTCTTGTTTCCCCTTGGCTTAATGTAAGGTCACAGTGGAAAGGTGGGACAACAAATGCCACCGAGTTGCACTGACAGCCTGACCCCTGGGAGAGAAAAAAAATACCCTTTTAATCAGATGCCCCCCTTGTGCCTCGTTCCTACCCAGCCTCCCCTTTTTTTCGTCATGTCCAATTTATCTTTACTTAACCTTTGCTTTTTCACCATATATCGTCCCCGGCACCACCAACTGCTTTGCTCTCTCTGCTCCTTTGCCCCTTTTTGCACGCATATACATGTGTGCTGACACACATAACGACCCAGAAACAGATGCATGGACTCTTCCTCCCAGGCAGTTTCCTTGGGCTTTCGATCGGATGTCACAAATAGGTAATAAAGATGCCATCAAAAGGACACCAGAGAATCCACATTCTGTCTTCGTTCCATCCCACTCATAACTCTCTGGAGGTTTGAAGGACATACATCACCTGGAGAGTCTGCTGGCATAGAATTACGTTGTTTAGTGCAGGCTGTTCCCAAAAGCACAACACCCATGTGCATGGAGAAAGAGCAGGAGGCACACTGTGCAAATACAGCTTGCATGCTAACCTCAGTGCAGACGTTTGCCAGTAAGTGCACACCATTAAATCGTCTAAAATATAAAGAAAAATGTATCTTAGATGGCCCTGCTCTGCATGCTAACCACAGAGGAGGGCCGGGGAAAGGAGGCATGCAGAGTACAGGGAGCACAAACTGTATTTATTCCACTCTATGCCGCCTCCTCCTCCTCCTCCTCCTCCTCCTCAGACAGTCAGATAGGCTCTGCCCGTAATGTCTACTCTGATATGACCTTGAGCGAGTCCATTGTCTCCCAGGATCTTCACTCACACTGTCACATCAGACCACTTCAGCGTTCTCAATAAAAACAACACAACAACGGCATCCCAATGATGTATCACTGCACATCAGCCGCATTAGCAAACAGCTGGGGCAGCTTTGTCATTTCCAATTATCAGAGCAGTGCAGTAAAGTGGCCTCAAATGTCTTCC
Organism: Thalassoma bifasciatum; assembly: GCA_008086565.1. NCBI lineage: Eukaryota > Metazoa > Chordata > Actinopteri > Labriformes > Labridae > Thalassoma > Thalassoma bifasciatum. The sequence continues at coordinate 313,767 of RPOG01000083.1, forward strand.
CTGTGAAATCTTTATGATGCAGCCTGTATTGTTCTTGTCTCTGGTTTTTACAGGAAATGACATTACACAACAACTGTCTCTATAAACCCTTTAACCTATAAATCCTGGAGACAGGCAGATAACAATGCCTGTACGTGTATCATTAAATAGCAGCTTACAGGATTCTTGAATCAATTTGTTTCAAGTAGAAGGGGAATGTGCCTTGATTTCTAAACAACTGCACATGGCACACTCTGCAGAGCTTGTGATAAACCTGCATTAACAGTTTTACATCTGGTATTTTGTACACCGAAAATATGCTTGGACTTGCTGTGGTGACCTTTAGAACACGTGTGTGCTGTTCTCACCATGTGACTTTCACCTGACAACTTTAGGTTTGTGCCTGCAGGAATTATCTCACCTCTATGAGTGCTTTTTGTTCACAGCACATGATGGGACCTGGTTCTGCTTCAGCAAAGAGGCGCACACTCTGTCTTCATCTTTGGCCTTTTGATATTTCAGTGAGTCACTCTGAGTGACTCACTTGGCTGCACCTTCAAGTGAAGAGGGGCTCACTAGGGGTGTGAAACAGTTCAAATTGTGATAATCCAGGACACATGAGTGTGCACCACACCCAGGAATTGTTCACAGTGCACATTTTGTCAGTGTTACAAGAAATTACGATTGGTTTCACACTCCCAGCTTGGATCACATATACCACAAATAACCCAAACAAAGAGTCTGTTTAGAAGGGAAACCACACTGCGTAGACTTCAAAAACAAATCTTTGAAGGGGAGAAAAAAAAGAAAATTTAGATCAAAGAACCAGCATTTAGAACCCTTTTTCACATCTGAATGTTGCATACTAAGCAATGTTATAAATTTGCACCCTGTTCCAGAAAGTAGTTAAAGCTAGAGTTCTTTTTGTGCACACAGACATTATTCATTGGTGCTGTCACCTTTCTCCTCTGCATCCCAATGATGTGCAAACTGCCTTCCATTTTCATAGCTGTGCAGATATTTCCTGTGTGGAGGCAGGATGTCCTTCTAGGCATATGGCGTCACACAAGCACTACGCCCTCCAAATCACTGCCATTACTGAGATCTTGTCCTGGATCCCTGGGTTGTACTTTCACAGTTATAAGAAGAGACCTTGAGGAGCAACGAAGTCACGTGTGAGCTGATGCATTAATAGAAATGCCAACATGTGAGGCTCTGCGGATAAGATGTGAAACCCCTAGAAACCTCTGAATATTTGCCTGGGCACAGATTTTACGGCTGTATTTCATTTGACTCTTGTTGTTTTCATGTTTTAAACATCGTTCTGCGAACCCATTCATGGGTGTCAAGGAGGGTAAATGCACTTAAATGCTGTTTACCCACCTTTCAATATCTGAAGTAGCATTTATGCAGATCCCCTGGGGCGTTTACGCATAGCTTACATGGGTTAGTACACTCTTTCACACTTTGTCTCTTGTGATCTCTCATTTTGTCCTTCTTTAGATATTTTCACAAGAGAGCAGAGCAGCCATTGACCCACCATCTTCTCTCTGTAGGTGGTGATTTAAAGAGAAAACCAATCTCTGCACTGCAGCAAGCAAAGGTAGAATCGTGCAGGTTCTGTGAGACATACTCTATCAGAAAAGTCTGGAATAAAATGCATTAATGATATAACTCTGATTCTCTTTTTTGTTGAATTACTTTTTTTTTTTTTTTTTAAAAACACAGGCATCTTCATGGCATAACAAATAGGATGTATGATTTACAATGCAGATGTGCAAAGACCACAAATATCTATCTGCCGTAATTTGGATGAAGAGAGTGTTCTTGTAGAAAAATTGTCCCCATTGTCTTTGGTGCCAATTGAATCATCTCTGCATGTTTTTTGTGCATCCTCTTTTCTAGTTTCAGGGGCATTTTGGGTTCTTTGCTTTTGTGTCTCAGTCAGGTTTGTTGTTTTGACAAGCCCCCCTATTCCATTGTTGTGTGCATTGAACCACATTGCATTTTACAGCTACCTGTTTTTACATTTGAATAGGCTGTATTTGTCACTGCAGTGCAAATTCATTCACCTTGTCTGAGCAAGACTCTCTTTCTTGTTGTGAGAATTCAATACTGCATTTCAGTGTTCCTGCTCAGTGTTCTTGTGGGGTGAACTTAACCAGCAGACTTTGTTCAGGGCTGATAAACCCAGAAGACCTGAGACACCCAGAAGACCGGAGACAGAAAGAACATCAGACAGAAGGGGGAGTCTTCAGAAAATTCTCTTTAATTAATCTGTGGAGACAAAACTTCCAGAAAGTAAGACTTGAAGTCCAATCCATGCATACTCTATAGTACTTGTTCTAGAGGCAGTGGTGCAATGGTAAAATGGCACATAAAGCAAGAAAAACCTCCCTTTTCACTGAAGTTCTCGGATAAAATACAATGATTTCCACATGTAAAAGGTTTTGATTTTGTCCTGTACATGTCTAGTTTATTTCAAACCACCTTCACCATAGCTGTCAGCAATTAGAAGCCATTCATCCAGTGGTTATCCAGTCTCTGTTCTGCTGTCAGGGTTGTGGTCTCAAGAGGGTCTGTGCCTTTCAGGGCCGTTCCTCCAACAAGTGGTACTTTTTCATCATCCATACAATGAATGACATATAAGTGGTGGAGTGCCCACAGCTTCTATTCAGTGCTGCAGTTCATCAAGATTTGAAGGTCTAGCTTTGTCCTCGACCTCTAACATGATCGCCTTGAAATGATAACGAAGAGTGCTACATCATTTTTCATTCAGGATCCCTTATAGCCTGATTCTTTGTGTATCTCAGTTTTTTTGTTTTGTTTTTTTGAGGGGGGGGGGCTTTTTTCAGCTTTGGACCTGTTGCTGATAGTTATGCTTGAATTATTTTTGTTTTTATTTAATCCACCTTTTTTCTGGCCTAAGCAGAGAAATGTGAACTGAGTTATTGTCATGTTCAATGAGTGGCAACTTGTCCAGTACAAGTGAAGCCTCCTCTTCACAGGAGGGAAAGAGCTTTTTAGAAGAGTTTAGAAGAGGTTTTATTCTTTGAACAGCTTCAACAAGTTGCCGGAAGCATCCATCAAAAAATCTTGCAAACACTGACATGATAAGAATCATAGCTGGTACACATTTATCAAGAGCATATTCTTGCTACAAGTCCCCTGTTCCACCACATTCTCAAGGAGCTCTACTGAAGAGAGCCATTAGGGTACATCATATTCATGTTCACTGTGACCACAGACTGTGTATTCTGTCCTCAGTGTGTGTGTCTGTACCAATCGACAGATAGCCAACACAAAATGTCAAGAGAACACCAGAGTATCTAATACATGGCATGGGCACATCATGTATCCAAACTAGTTAATAACAGTGGCATGTCATCCATAACAGAAAATGTTGTTCCTTAAATCATGTGCAGAGGGAAACTGGCACCAATTAGAAATGCAAACTAAATAACACATCACATTGTGAAATAAATGGATGAAGCAACCATGGCATCACCCATCCGTTGCTGAAACAGTGGTTGGTGGGACCCATATTGGGGCCTCTGGATCTCCCCACTAGTCAGCTGAGCTGTGCCTCTGACTGGGTGAATTCGTGATTTTAATATCATCTCAAATTCTGAGTTTTGAAAAATCACCCGCTACAGTGTGTGCTGTTAGAGAAATAACCTATTCCGACCGAAGTAATTCCATTTACGAGGCTGTAAACATGTTTATTTCTTCTGCAATTTTTTCTTTGCCTTTGTGTGTATGAGGTTTCCGGTACTTTGAAGTCATATTCAAGCGGACACTTCACCAACTGCATTTTTTACCACTTTAACATTGCCTCGTGTTTTAAAATCAAAGGTCTGACACTCTAGGTGTAACACAAAGCAAATTCACCAGCAATAAACAGCCATGATATGGCAAGTCTTATAGTCCATACACCAAACCCTGAGTCCAAGTTGAGTTTTCATTAACTGAGGATTTCTGAAGAGGCTTATTATTTTCACTCAAGACCATAAATAACCAAAATTTTATCTGACAGTAGGACTGACTGAATTTTGGGAAGGTTGAGAAATGGACTTTCTGTTTAAATGTATGGAGCACTAAAAACAGAAGGCAGACTGGATTTTTTTATAATGGTATATTCAACAAGGTTGTCATATGAAGAATTATTGTCTTAGCCTCAGAAGTTTAAATCTAGATGCACAACAGAATAAAAGGATCTTTTTATCCAAGGTATAATTCAGGGAATAGACTTTTACACAGCACCTGGGTCTATCTCACTTGTCCTAAATGTTGACCTTGTTTTCTGTATATATTATAATCTGTTGATCCTGTGCCCACTGCAGAACCCAGTTTCATAGCTAAGTATGATGAAACCCAAGGCTGTCTTGCTTTTCCCTTTTTGATGAAGCTAATCTCCTTCAAGGTTTCAGTGTATTGTTTGCTCAAAAAAGCTCCTCTTCATAGCACTATGATGTGTGGAGTTGTTGTTCTTCTGCCAGCTTGAGCCGGTCTAACCACTCTCCTCTAACCTCTCATTAACAAGGTGCTCTCAACCACAGAGCCGCTGCTCGCTGACTGTTGTTTTTTCACACCAATCTCTGTAAACTCCACTGACTGTGGTGCATTAAAATCCCAGGAGATAAGCAGTTTCTAAGATACTCCAACCGACTAGCTTTCGCTGGCAACCACCATTCCAGTCACTCAGTACCACTTCACCCTGATGGTGATGTTTTCTTGGAGCAAAAAAATGAACCACTGGGTTTTAGTGTATTTAAATTTTCTACTGTGTATCTATGAGCAGTTGTATAGATTTGCGCAGATAATCATGAACACCTAGAGTTTCTAATCTCTCTTTTTTTTACACTCTTCTTTTTTGTCTTTCATGCATTTGTCTGTTTTCTGATCTTAGATAGTATTTTCCATCAGTTTTCCATATCAGAAAAACTCCCAAATAACTTAAAAAGCATGATGAAGTCTTTACTCAATTTTGCATTGACACAACAGGTAAACTGAATGTGGGTGATGATCCAAACATGGCTGAGGCAACAAACTCAGTTGTAGATAGACATTGATCTGTCACACATCTGTACACTGTCTCGTTGTATAAAGTGCCGAATCCACAGGAATCTAGCTTCAAAGGCCCAATCACTTTCAATTATAAGTCTGGTATAGATCATGGCAGGAGTCTGGCATCAGTTTTGTGCTCAGTAAGCAAAACAAGAGGTAGAGACAAGTCATTTCTCTTTTTGTACAGTCAATAGCCAGCACCACTGAAAAAGATAGCCCCATGCTCTTTAGAAAATTAGCGAGCTATGCCTTTAGTCTCAACTAATTATTGGTCAGCGATGAACAGTAAGTTAAGAATAAAATATTTTAAGATAAAATCATTTATTAAGTCACTTTTATATATAAGTCACTTACATTGAAAATGTCACTTTTTCAACACTCTGACAGGTCAAACTTTTACCTTAAGTATGCCTCTGTTAAAAAAATGAATGTGTGCATTGATAAACCTGATTTCAAAAGAATGTATTTAATTAAAAAGCAAAGACTTTCCATGGTTGTTTCCAGCTCAGTTTTAATGAAAAAAACAAAACAAAAAACATTTTACCTTATAATTATTTGAGCAATTTCTGTGGTTTATTGACACAAATGGCCACCTCATTTTACTTTGGTGGCAATTCAGATACAAAATGTATAAGGGATTTGTCCTTTTTTTCCATACAACTAGGCATTCTTACATTTACTACAGACAAAGAATTTACACATCCAAACCTTTTTCTCGTGTGTAAATCAAAAAAAAGCTATCTTAGTGAAAGCACATCGTGAATTTAATAATTATTTAAATCAGAACAAATATGAGCCTGCCTTTAATTTCCTTTTCTGTTCCTAATTTCCCTCTTATTTTCTTTACACCTTGCTAATCCTACTGTGTGATCATAAGGGAAATTAATACAATTACTTCCACAGAAATTAATATTGATGCTCACGGGACTCTCTTTCCTTACATCTGAAGTGTGTCTGTTGTTGCTCTATTTTTTTCATAATTTTCAACGTAGGTTTTGTCTTTTATGGCACCATTTTTTCCTGCCCCCATAATTTCAAAACACATACTTAGTTATCAAAGTTTGTACATAAATATCTTCCCTATCAAAATCCACTTCTATGTTTTCACAAGGAGGCATTCTCTCTTTTCAGAAACAGAACAGATGAAGAAAAAAAAAAGTGAAGTGATGCTTGTCAGATAAAATAATGGATTTTCTCTGATGATAAAGCACAATTTGAGTTATGTTTTGAGTCATGAAAGGAGAAGAAGTTCCTTCAATATTAGTCTCAATTTTCCTGCACATCATTCCCTCCTGGAAACCCCATTTTATACCTTAATTGATGTACTCAAAAACCTCAAATTGAGGCTTTGAAATAGTCACACTGTTAGCAGGCAGAAACAAGAACCTGTGGTGGGCCAATCGATGGAAACTTCATTACTGGGAAGCCAGGCTAGTAATCTTCTTGGCTGCAGCTGTGAGGGGCATACATTCTAGCACAGCACCTGTTCTCAATGATATATCCAGCCTGCACCTGCAGAGGCATTAAAGCAACACTCACCACGCTGAGCTCTAACACTCTCGTACCATCTCTTCATCTCTTTGTGTGTCTGTCTGCCGATCAAGTGCAAGCTCGCAGGTTTTTTTTTTTTGTGTGTGTGTGTGTTATTTTAAACCCTGTCCCTCATTTTGGCTCGCCCCTCCAGATGAGCTTTCTCACATTCATGCCAGGATGCGTATTTAGCAGCTGACACAAGAAGGAGGGGGGAACCAGGGGGAGAAACAGTAGGGGAGAGACACAGCATGAAAGGTGTGAGGATGAGGAAACAAGAAGAACAGTTGAGTTTTTTTTTTTGCACTTAATAGAAATAGACCTTAAGGGTTCAGAAATTGTGTAGTATCGTATTATGTTTGGACAGCTCCATTTTAAACTAAAATTGCTTCCATGATGCTGAGCCACAGAGACATTTTAAAGCATTTTTCCCCTCTGTACCTTCTCCTCTCTGAGAAAATTGGGTCGCCACTGGTAAAATGACAAATCATGTACTTATCAGGAATAAGTACCGTTACAAGTTTTCAGTTTTGGACTCAGCTCACACATTTGTACTAATCCAATCCTGCAGAAGAACAAAAGGCCAATGAAAACCAAACCATAGATTCAGTCCCAAATTGCATTTGGACCAAAACTGGGGGAAAAAAGCTTTCTAGGTCTGGATGAGTAATGTGACACACTGATACTGCACTGCTGTGCTGAAAGTGTGTGACCAGAACGTATTTCATGTTGCTTTCATCTCAGTTCAACCAGTAGGTGGCAGTGATGGAGCAAGAAGACTTACGGATGACTTCATAGATCATAGTTAAAACAGTACACTCATTAGAACAGAAAAAGCTCATTTTAACCACTCAGGGGTGCGGAAAATGGTAGACCAGGAGACCCTTTGTCCCATTTTTCAAAATGTATACATGATCACAAACAAGTCTTCTCTGTCCTCTTGACAATCAGGGATGCAACTGCAGTTTGGCTCATACACACCATAATACGCCAGGCTGGAAAATGTTCCAAGCAACAAATAAAGAAAATGGATTGGATATTTATTGTTATTTATGAGCCCGTCTTGATGCGGCAAGTCAATACTTGGACTTTGTCAATAGAGAATATCTATATGCAAATCATGCCCATTATGCACCTAGGTATTGCAAAGTTTGGCAGAAACAGGAGGACTGTGTGCCATCCTGACTCTCAGCTTTGACTGACAATATGTATGAGGATTAAATGAGGTCTCTGTCCTGTCAAATAGACTGACTGAGCAGTGTGCTGGGTGTGTGGTGCTCCATTAAACTGAAATGTGTTTGATTTTCAGCAATTATTGTTTTGTGATAAACACAGGAAATGGGAGTTTGATTGATTGAATGTCATAAACCAAATATTTCTGGTTTTTACTGCATTGATCTGCCAAGAGGCAACTCTCCAGCATTTTCATTATAATTAATAATACAGCTGTGATGAATATGTCTCAAAGTGCAAAACACTGTGGAAACAGATGATTCCAGCTGGCTCAATAACTGACTGAATCGACTGGCTTGAGGTTTTGGCATTTCAGAAATTGCAGTCTAAAGTGTGCACTTTTGGAGTGTTTTATTCATTTGAACTGAATGTCACATACAATAAATGACATGTCTGGGTTTTTTTTTTATTTTGAGAGACGGGGACACTTCCTGGTGTTCTGAAGCATTCACGTAATTACACTGATGGGCCACAGGGAGACTGACTGAGTCAGGTCAAAACTGAATTCTTAAACAGTACAGGATGGTCTTAAAACACTTTAGAAAAATGAGTATCCCCTGTTCAATATTTGTGTTATGTTTAAACTTTTACAATTTTTTTCTGCACTCATGTAATATTTTTAGAAACAGCTACAGAATGAAACGTCCAAGTAAGAGTGGGAAAAAGGCAAATATCCTTAAGAAATAAAAGATAAAAAGAAATAAAGAAATAAAAAATAGACGTAAAACTACTGCAGAGCAAAACTGAATCATCCCAGTATAGAAATACAATACTGCTGATTACAGGCTAAACTTTGCAAGCCACTGTATCACACGCCACTTTTGTGTGGTCATATTCATCTTACATAACAGCCATGGAGCTGTCTCGCAATGATAAAGATAGCTTAGAAGCCCTTTGATTAAAAGAAAGGACCAAGGTTAACAGGACATCTGTTAGGAAATCTGGGCACAGATTACCCCGCCTCATCTCCCACAGAGTCAGAGCAGTAAATGATGTAATTAAGAACAAAGTAATACAGCCTCTTGTCCTCATCCAACCTCTCATAATTTTTGTATTTATCTATTTTTTTTTCATCGTCATGCCAAAACAATTGGCACTTAGCGTTGCATTAAAATGAATTATTTATAAGAAAATTATAATTATGCTGGTATTACACACTCGAAAAGCTGTTGATCATGAGAAGCCCTTTGTAGGCATAATAAAAAGGAATGATGGCACAATACTAAGTCAACATAAGCAATATGATACTGACTTGACGTGACTCGTGACGATGAGCAAACAACGAGGTCATGGTGTCAGGTTGACAGACACATGGCATCTCTGGCCTATATGTTCAAACTCCTTGTAACGCAACTGCCATCTAGTAAATAATACATCACCTACAATACGTTGTAACATATGTCAACTCTGATAATTCCTTGTGAATTGTGACAAACTTAAAACCTCTAAGAAGAGTCCTTAACCTGTTATGAAACAGAAGCAAATTAGCAGTGATGCCTCTCCATGAAAAAAATATATATGTATACATAAAAGAAAGCAACAAGACTGTCATCACCAAGACTGACGTTTGAAAATAGTATATTTTTATGTGTGGAACCACAGTGAGGGGGAAGGTGTCAGACGAGGTGATTTTCTAAATTGACTCATAAAGAAACAGCCTTTCTTATGCATCTAGCAGCAAAAATGTGCAGTGAATGATACATTTCACTGTCAAAAGAAAGCAGAAAAAGGTTTTCCTTACACAAAGATACAGGAGGTACTGCTTTTTAAAGACAGGGTTTAAGACATATTTGCAAACAAAAAGTTACAGTAATTGTAATTATTTTCTATTTATATATAAAGCAAATACTGTGTTCCTGACAGGTATCATTGCTTTGCTGAGAAATCTCAAGTTGTTTCTCTCTGGCTAAATTCCCACTGTTTATTAGAAGCCCAACACCTCACACTCACTAAACCACCTAAAGGCAACTCTCAAATAACTTGCATTTCCCCTCATCTACTTCTTTCCCACGCTTTGACTCAAACTATGTTTACAGAAATATCTCTGAGCTCAGCACATGCATGAAAAAGCTGTGGGTGCTGAATACAAAATGGATTCACATGATCCATTAAAATAAACTCTTTATCTCTGTCAACAGAAAAGATAGTCCATAAGTGTCTCATTAAAACTTTGGATTTTGTTTTTTTTCATGCTATCAGACCAAACCCCTAGAGTTGAGCCTCCACTGTTGTCCAGCCACAAGTCCCTCGTGATGTGAAATCAGCAAAAGCCCAAAGCAGTATGAGACAAAATGAGAGTGTGAGACTGTCTCAATCTGTCCTTTACCAGAGAACTTCAATCACTCAATTTCTCTGAGCAGTATGCTTCCAATCCCGCAAACAGCTGGCCCGGCATTTAGAACACATGAGGATTAGGGGGTTGATTTAGTTAAAGGCTCAATCCAGAAACAGACCATCGCACCACTTATGATGCCAAGATCACCTCTGTGCTGGGTTTACTCTATTTTCATGCCTTTTTGATTAATTTCATTACGTCTGGACTGTATTTAGAGTCTAAACATTGAATTGATTTCTCAGTTGGAAGGTAGTTTCAGTCACTGTGAACTAATCAGAGCTCTTTTGGGAGTATCACAGAAACACACTATTAGTCACTTTGTGAAAAAAAAGGTTTCATTAGGGTGTTGTGAGAAACATGGCACGTCATCATTATATCACTGTACATTCATTTTAAATCATTCTGTACTCTTTTTTTTCTACAGTGGTTTTTAACTAATGCTGGATTAAAGTAATCTCTTCACTGTGGATATTTAACAACTTGCTTAGTCTCTCGTGTCATCATAAGCTCAGTTGGTAATCATATGTTTTCACTCTGCCACAAGAATACAAAGAATGCAGCTGCTTGTGACAACATGGGTGTGAAAGAAAAGTGCAGGTGTGTTTCGATGTCCTTCGGTAGCTCACATGAAAAAAAAAAAGGAATCTGTAAACTCAAGTAGATTTCACTGTAGCCAAGGGCTCTTATTGGTTAGCATGAGGGACTGATTTGCATAAGGGGGGAGTGTCCTGAGCCAGCACTGGGATGAATGACTTGTTCAACTCAGATAGCAATAAGGCATAGGACTCAGCAGAGGTCTGCGCTGCTCAACTCTCAAAATGCCTGCGTTACTCAGGCTGCTGCTCTTCCTGCTGTGAGTGGAAAGTGCTGGACTAGGACAGAAACATGTTCAACAGCAGACACCCCAGCCTTAGCAAAAGAGGAGGAATCTGGGTAAGTTTTACAATAATTCACTGAAAGATTGAATTCACTTTAAATTAAACACTTAAACATTATATAACACAAAGGCATATACATGACTAGGCCCTTCTTCTTTGACACTACTGTTTTTACTGTTTTCTTTCAATGAACTCAACCTCTAATCTTATGTATTAAGTGTAATGCAGGGTTCAAACAAGCCCTGCAACTGCTAGTGAAATTAACTATACTTGTAAATAATAATGTGACTTTAGTAAAAAGATAAATGAATAATACTTAACATTTCATCTTACCATGCAACTCTTTGATTAAACTATCGTTTTTAATTATCTTGTATTACAGGGATTGTGCATCCTCTTGCTTTACACCAGCCCTCTTTCCTGTTTTGCAAATTTCAGCCAAGCAAAAGAGCTCATCTATAAAATAAAGGAGGGATTACCAAGGGGGACCTTCATAGGGGCCATTGGAGTAGACCTAAATTTGGATTTCACTCTCGAGCCCCCCTTTATTTTCAATCTGCCGCAAAAGAAGGTCAGTGACCAGTATGTGAACCTGAATAGTACCACGGGGGAGCTTTACACATCTGCCACTGAAATTGACAGGGAGACGCTCTGTCCTGATAACTCTGGGGGAAATGGATGTGTCCTCTCCCTGGATGTGTTTCTTTTGCCTCAGCAGTACTTCCAACTCATCAAGGTAAAGATCTACATAGAGGATGTCAATGACAACAGGCCAAAGTTCCCAGTGGATGAGATCTGTATGTCAGTGCCAGAAAATACACCCATCAATGCTCGTTATGCTGTGGAGCACTCTGCAGTTGATCCAGACCTGGGTCTACATGGAGTTCAGACATACTGGCTTGTTAATGACTTTGGCGTGTTCACACTGGATGTTGAAGAGAATGAAGGGGGTGAGCTGACACCCTTCCTTATAGTGACAGAGGCTCTTGACAGAGAAACCCAGGATGAATACATCACAGATATCATTGCAGAGGATGGAGGGACACCTCCTTTGCTTGGCGCAGCTACTTTGAAAATTGTAATCACAGATGTGAACGATAACTGCCCCCGATTTACAGAGTCACAAATTAATGTCACTCTGCATGGGAATACAACCAAAGGGGCACATTTGGCGCGTCTGCATGCTTTTGACCCTGACCTTGGCGCTAATGCTCAGATCAGCTATGCTTACAGTGAACGTTTGCCAAGGGAGACCAGGAGCTTGTTCCATTTGGACAGAGTCACAGGGGTGATCAAGCTAGCAGGGAAAATAGACACTGGCACCAACAGTTTTTACAAACTCACAATTCTAGCCAACGGACCTGGTTGTATCCCTGCTGTTGCCACTGTTTCTGTCCATGTCATCAAAGTTGTCACAGGACCCCCTGCTGTCATCCCCAGGTACATTGCACCAGAAAAAGAAGGTGTGGTGACGCTCAAGGAGTCTGAGCCAGCATTTTCTCCAATAGCTTTTTTTACAGTCAAAAATATTGATGCGAACCAAAAAGTGGACTGCCATCTGGAAGGAACTGGTCCATTCAGGCTTTCCCCCTACCAGCTGTTCAAGAATGAGTACCTTCTGGAGACTACAGAGCCCTTGGATTATGAGAAGACACAGGAGTATGAGCTCATTGTGGTTGCTAAGAATCACAGAGAGCTGGTGATCAGAACCTTTCTTAAGGTTCAGGTATTGGATGAGAATGACAACGCACCAATGTTTCAGCAGTCTTTGGTTCAGCTCTCCCTGGAGGAGAACAATCTGCCAAACACCTTCCTGACCCAGCTACAAGCCTCAGACCCGGACAGTGAAGGCCGGGGTGAAGTAGTCTACCTCCTTGGAGGAGACGCACCGGGGATCTTTGTTGTGGATCGCGTGACTGGTGTCCTGACTGTGACTACATCACTGGACCGTGAAGAGAAAGAGACATACCGGTTCATTGTAAGAGCTGTAGACCAAGGTACACCAAGGAGGGAGTCGATTGCAACCGTTGTACTGACCGTGGAAGACCGCAATGACAACAGTCCACGTTTCATCAACAAGGACTTCACGTTTTTTGTGCCAGAAAACTTCCCTGGGTACGGTGAGATCGGTGTCCTCTCTGTGACGGATGCTGATGCTGGGAAGAATGGTTGGGTTGCTCTTTCAATCCTCAATGGCAGCGACATCTTTATGATAGACACAGGCAGAGGGGCCCTAAGAGCAAAGACTTCTCTAGACCGTGAGCAACAAGGGACATACCAGCTGTGGATTGAGGCAAGCGATGGTGGGGAGCCTGCACTTTCTTCTGTTACCATGGTGACTGTCCTATTGTTGGATGTAAATGACAATCCACCTATCGTGCTCTTCCCTCAGTCCAATCAGTCGTACATGCTAGTACTACCCAGTACAGTACCAGGAACATCCATCACAGAGGTGTACGCTGTGGATAAGGATACAGGCATGAATGCTGTGATTGCTTACAGTATCATTAAGAGGAAAGGTGGCGAACCAGGCTCATTTGCTATTGACCCTGAAACAGGCAATATCACATTAAAGAGGGAGCTCAGCAACCGGGGTCTCTACAGTCTTCTGGTGAAGGTAACTGATCATGGTCAGCCTGAGCCCCTTTACTCAACAGTCATGGTAAACTTTTTTGTCAATGAAACTGTGAGTAATGAGAGCTATATCCAGAGTCTTCTTACCAAAGAGGCTGATATTGAAGTAGAGGAAAGGCCCTGGTATGTTGGGCAGATGAAAGATGGGCCTGAGAGGTATGAGTTGTTCCCCTGTCAGCCTGTTCTCATCGCCCTTTCAGCGACATGTCTGGGGCTTTTTTTCTCTCTTGTCATTTTGACATCATACATATGCTGTAGAAGATTTAAAAAGCAGCGGAAGAAAAGATCAGAGGTTGAGGTACCTTTGAAAATGAAGAATGACTCATCACAAAGTGTGCACAAGAGGCTCAGGCAGATCTCAAATATCTGATTTTCAACTGTCCGTAAATCCAAAACCATCACTGTTTACAAGAATGTTTACAAAACTTAATGTGAGAAGTGTAATCCTCACTTGAAGTTGCTTTTCTGCCTTTGTTGCAAAGATTGTTATTTCTGCAACATGACATTGACAGGAAAAACAAAAGAATTTGCTTTTCTACATTTTATATTTATAATCCATGTTACTTAAAGCTCATGTGAGGAGTTTTTTCATGATTCCAAGACAGGCTGAAATGAACACTGATGCCCCTAATGTACTGCATTGATAATGGGGGTGCCAAATTTTACACAAAAGTTCCACACGGGAGTTTTAATAAGACATCAGGTATCCAAAAACCGAAGTGTAATAGTGTGATTTTTGTGTCAAAAGTATGAACAACTTAATAACAAAGTCATAAAAGCAACTTGGTGAGATTTACTCAATCTAAGGTCGAATGTATATATTGTACAAATGTTTTACAACTTTATATAAAACTTGCATGACAAGGAAAAATGAAGTTTAAGGCACAGCAAGCGTTTCTTTTCAGTGTATTTGTTAGAAAAGCTAAATCACTTTGCAACAACAGAGGGCTAGGCCCACATGGAGGAAGAAAAACAAGATTCCAAGGACTAAGTCTTGAATTACAAGAACGTGGAAAGAAAAGTCCAACATTTACAAGATTATTTTTAAAGATTTATGGGATTAACGTCTCAAAGTCAAGAGGATGAAGTTTAATTCTTACAGTAATTATGTTTTGATAGTTTTTTTCAGCATAAAGAAATAGCCTTAGGTTATCCATTAGCACGCTCATTTTTCCTGCTGGGTACCCATTAGGTAACACAGTCCAAATAATTACACTATTAAGCTATGGTTGAGGAACTTCATGGTGACCACTGGGGTGGCCAATCATATTTCCTCCTCTGGCTCTGCCCCTGCCTATGCTCAAGTGCAATGTCATAAGATGCTCCATCTTACTTGTTTGCATTTATGCAGCAGCTTTATACAGATCTGTTCCTTGAAAACAAAGTTTAACCCTGACCTTTCTCTGCATAACTCCATTGTTTTCATAAATATGACTTTTTTCCCTAAAGATTTATTAATTATTCACATGAATTTGCAATTCTTGTCATGGAATCCTTGTTTTTCTTTCTACAAGCTGGTCTTAGTACTCACATCATACTACATACTACATCATACTCCATCCATGTACTTGACACTGTCTGCCACAACCACGGATATCGTGGAAAAGTCATAGTGTAGAATCTAGATCTGTTTCTGTTTTCAAAAAATATTTTATATTTTTAAGTTAACATACATGTCAAAATGTTTGACAATGAAAGGGCTTATCAAATGTCACATTTTATTTAAAGCACTGTAAAGAAGTTATATTTGGTGAGTTAACCATGTCAATGACCATTTAGTTCTGCTGTTTGTTGCTAACACACTATGCATAAATGCCCTGTGTTCTGTTCGAGAAGCATGACAATCCATTTCTGAAATTGAAAATCATTGACTTGTCGTAGGTTTTTTTTTAACCTATGGTCCAATCTCTGTTTGCTTGGGAGGTTTTTAGTAACCCAGCTGTGATAAAGTGGAGTAAGTGTAACACAGACCAATGAGGTTTTAAGTCTCTGCCTGATATGTGACAGCCATGTGTTGTATCCAGATGTCCTACTTTCTGTTAATGCTTGCAGCAGTTACCGATCATGTTTGTACAGCCTCTGAGGCCATTTCAACATAACACAGAGTTTTAACACTCTCTAAATCTTAAATTTTGTCCAAATACCCAACATCATCAACTGCTTTCTGATACATCATCCTCCTTCTCTACAGTCTAGCAATGTGTCTGTGAAAACTTGCAAAGTGTTTGTGAAAGAAAATCAAAGTAACAATTAAAGATATTTTATTTTTATAATACACTGTATTTTCTCCTGTGTTAGTGTTACTTAATGTGTTTGTGGATGAGAACTGTTGCATTGAGTGAGGATTAAAGGGGATCAATTCCTTTTTTCATTCTTAGATTAAGCACAAGCTTGTGTAATGTTGAATCAAATGCTGGGCAACAGCTTAACATAATTTACACGTCTTGAAAGCGGTTGAGGTTTTATTTATATCAAGTGTAGCCATCAAACAGGCTTTTGTGTTGCACGATTTAAAACTGACAGACTCAAAAAAGCACCTTTTTTCAAATGTGAGTCTATAATATTGTATATGAATAAACTTCAGATGTAATACATAGCATTTGCAACAGTGGTTGAGGAGAAACAAAACTAATAAGCATCTCACTATTGTGTATGAATAATTGAGGACATTATTTATCAAATAGAGCCAAGTTTAGATTGAGTCCTCTTCAGAAAAGATGTAATCGGCTGAAGAATTAAACAGCTGCATTGTACGTCCGAGAGATGAAAGCATTGAAGATGAAAAGCCTGCAAGCTTGTGTTGTTGTTTTGATCGCCCACACGGGTCAGAGCAGGTGAGGTAACATATGAGAGTCACACTTGGAAAGAAAAACACTGTGCTGACTCGTAGCTGCAGCTGATCCTGTCTCTAACATCCAAGGATCAATCAATTTAGTTCAAGTGACATCTTTCTCCTTTCTTGAGTGTTATCAGCAATCACTGCACTTCTGTCTAGTGCTGTCACAACATTGCAAAATATCACCTCATAAATTGCAAGGGTTGTTTTTTGTTCTGTTTCTTCCACTGGATGAAATAATAGTGCCCTCTGCTCTTCAAAATTTTTTGTTGCTTTGCCTAAAGCTGGAATGTGTGTTCAATATAAAGACAAACCTATTTTTAAGGTCTTTAGTGATCTCTGTTTTGTGTGTGTGTGTATGTTGACGCCTATGTGAGGAACTCAGTTGTATTAGGCGTCCTCAGAAACCTGTTTAGGTTAGGTTTGGTTGTTACGAAACAGGAAACATGCAAACAAACCTGCTGAGAATGTATTCACACACGTGTCAAGTTATAATCGGTATTTCAGGATGGAAGCCTGTCATGTAAGCACAGAGCAAACTGGAGACTAAAAACAGCTCAGGGTAATCCCCAGTGATCACCGCTGGCCAAACAGTGCATTACAAAAATATGCAGGAAGGAGATCATCATACACATACTGTGCATGAACACCGGAGTGTCCTCAGGTCATAAACAGGATGTGTTACAGTACGGCAAAAAATAATTCAGAGTCATTGACCCCAAGCTGGCACATTTAATCTGCATAATGTAAGAGAACAAGTGACACTGGTTTGCGTTGTTGGTTTTGGATTGCTGTGAGAAATTACTTTGAAGAACAGTCGGCCCTGTAATATGGTGAACATCTTGAATGGGTTCAAAAGGCCTCTGTTCTGTCAGGTTGTTTCATTTCAGTAGAAGAAGCCAAAGAAGCATGCCTATGCCTAAAAAAATGAGTGTTTGTGTGTGAGAGACAAAGAGCAGAAGAGGAAGAGACAGACAGAAGTGGATGCCTGTACTAACAAGTTCAGTGAGCAGGAGAAGGTTCAGTAAGTTTGCCCCATCTGGCTCTCCATATTTAACTCTATGCCTGGAAGACACATTTTCATAACCTTTACCGTAATTACTATTGTAAAAAGTGCTTTGATTGAAATGAGCAGCATAAATTATATTGGCTACAAAATCTTAAGACAATTTTCCAAAAAGATTCCCTCATTTAACAACTTACTTCTCCTGCAAGATAAATCCAAAATCACTTCTGTGAACTTCACTGAGCAGAAACATATAAAACCTTACTCAAATATATTCTATACTTAAATATGTTTTTTGCATCTTATATAGGACAAGGTTCAAATGCAGCACCCTTGTACAGAAGCCAGGTACTATGTCATGATCAGACCTCTCTATTTATCAAGCAAAATCAATGCTGAATCAATAATGTGAGGGTGCAGTCCCTATATCTTCAAACCATAAATCACTCAACTGACCAAGCAATGGCTGTTTGCAGCCAAGTCACATGAAATTTAAGACTATTTTTATAAAGTTTTACATTTCATTTTGCACAAAGCAAACAATAGCGGCTAAGATTTATTGCACGAATAACAGTAGTTGGTTTCATTTGACTGTATAACCTTTCTGTTTCACTCTTTCTGACTCTTTTAAATTAGTCAGCAGTTCAGACAGGAAACATACACCAGTAAAACAGGTCATTAAAGCTCATTATGGCTTAAAACTAGCTGTTATGATGATGGAGTACTCTCCTGTGTGGAACAGCAAACACTGCTTCTAATTGATAAAGGGGAGGGTTCGATCATGACAGCACACTGTGCAGATGCTGCATGGCTGTGCACTCATGATGCTAACAATGCCAATAATACTAGAAATAATCTTGGATTCCAGAGATTAAAGTTGGCAAATTGTGTTGTTCTTGAGTTTGCATTCGAGAGTACAAGGGTTATCTCACAAGAGGGAAATAAATGGTGTGGGGAAGTTTATGTTCATATATTGCTGCAAACACAGATTGGCTGATGAAAATAAAATCTATTACTGATGCCAAAAGCTATGCAAACTATTCCATTTGGTGAGGCAAGACCTCACTTCATAGACTCAAACATCTCTTTAATCTTTCCTCCCTGGAGTTGACACGATTCTCTGCAACCTATAACCCACGTGTTAATTGTTTTTAACCTTCACTAGTGTCATTTAGATATCCCTGACAGTAACTCTGAGTGAACAAGGCTTGAACAGCAGGAATGAGGGTCACAGAGACCAAGACAGTCTACAGCTTTTCTGCATGACTGATCTCCTCCTGTTGGAGTAATCCTGCTGACAGCCAGTCTGGTTTCCTCAGGGCTGTACAGTAACTGGACAGAGTAGGGGTGACTTAGCTTGAATTAGATTCTTAAGTTCTTTGCAACCCAAGGGATTAGTGATGTGTTATTCAAACTATACACAGGTTATTAAGAGTTGAGGCTTTGGGCGCCAAACATAAAAGGCTGCATGCGTGTCTTGGCAAGACAAGGTTCCAGGTTTGTTTTTCTTCATCTCCTGCACACTATTTCAGTGAAAAATGTAGTGATGCAGACTAAAGACTCTGCCTTACCTGTTTCCCTGTAGAGTATCTTTCTCTCTCTTTCTTCTCTCACCTGTCTCTCTCTCCAGGAAAGTCTATCTGAAATTACATTAAATTCTTAATGGTGTAGACAGCCAGTAATTACCATCAGTCAAAGCCTGATCCCATTTCCAGATTGGCTTTATTGTAATGTCCCTGCCTTGAAATCAAACAAATAAAGACTCAATGAAAGGCCAAGATCAGGTTACGCAGTTCTGCTCAATAGGGAGAGGCTACATTTCCCAAGTTATGACACCAAATACGACCTCCCCCTCCCCCATCCCTCACCCCCTGCACAAACACTTTGTTCACCATCTTCAATAATGCATTGCTATATTTTCCTGTAGAAAATCACTGCCTTTGATCTAAAACATCTTTCATTTGCTGTGATGCAACAAAACATAATCCAATGGCTGTCTTTTGATCCTGTTGTGGATTACATTACTAATTTGCTTTATTCCTCTGTTCATATTTTCTTCCGTTTCATCCAGTTTCATCTCAGCAAAACACAGACAGGCTTCCAGAGGATTAACATCAGCAAGTACTTATGAACAACTTATTTTTCACACAGCTGCCCCCAATTTAAAAACATAATTTCCTGCCACTGTATTTGTCCTTCAAATCCAGTCGTAAAGCAATTTGGTGGGACTGAATACATGTATATTTCACATTTTTGATGTTGGAAATATTTAATATTTCTTCAATAATAGGAGTGGGCTAAAAAAAAAATAAAAAGATGATTATGGTTATGATATTTAAAGATATGTCACTCAAATGGATTTCCAAGCTGTTGTGCCAATGAATGGAAGCTACGTGGTTGAGGAATAAGCTTACAGGGGTATAAAAGAAGATACTGTGATCATGTCAGTAGACATCAAAGAATTTCTTCATCTTGGTTTAGAAAGAGATGAGCACAAAGTGTCTTTTTTTTCAAGAAAAGCTTTTACATCTCTTTAAGCTGAGACAGGAAGAATTTAGGCTGCACTTGACCCCAACTGCTTGACTGACAATGAGTTTGAAAAGTTTACCTACATGTCAAAAACTAGTGTGATGCATGACATTTACAACGGTGAGACCTGTGTTATGGGAGAAGTTTAACCTCAGGCCACAGAGTAACTGATGATGACAAACTCTACCTGTAACAGCTGTGTCTTTTTTTTAATAAGTTTGATGTACGTTAAGAAGTGTAAGCATTCAATGTGTACAGGTTTAACTGCATATGTTCTATGCCTGTCCTTTTTGAAATGCCCTGTTGACAACACAATTTTTCTCTTATTTTACAGTGAATATGGCCTTGTAGGGTAAATCAAATAAAGACTATACCATCAAAGGACTATCTGAAAAAGCTAGAATTAGTGCTAGCTATGAAGTCTCTGCTATTGGGGTAACACTGGGCTACATGGCCAAAAGACATTCAAAATTTCAAAAGTTTCTGGTTTCATTTTTGATCTATGAACCAGTTCAAAGCTCTAGTTGAAAGGTCTGTTTTTGTTTAATATTTTTATTTTAACTACACCGGTAAGAATCATCATAATGTGCTGTACATGACATTGTGTTGTGTTGCTATGGTTGTGTTCATGTTTTTTTTTCTGATCATGCATTCACTAATAAGGATAAATCATTTCAAATTAAGACTCTATTTTGGAGGGTTTCTTGTTATATGGTATGGAAAATCTTAGCTCTGTAGTCACTCCTGACCATGTTAAAGTTCTTTTACTCACCACATTAAGCTAACCTCGGTAAAAGAGATACATTTAAATCGAACCCAATCTTGAGTCTCTTGCTGATTCTCATCACTAATTCAAATTCAGGGTAAGTGTGTCTGTCATACTCAGTGGACTCTGAAGTCTAAAGGATTCATAACTACATTATACAATCAAACTGGACATTGGGGTGCTTACCATGTGTATGCTGCAAAGTATAGTAATTTTTACCTCACAAATATTACATAAACACTTTTGGAGAGACTGCAGACAGCTAAAATGGTTTAGTCTCTCTGTAAGGGGAAGATTCTGGGTCAAGAGAAGAGTCTGGGTTAACAGACATTCATTCCAATGGCATCATTAAATCTCTTCAAAGAGTACATTCAGACAGTGACAGTCAGCATGCCACACAGTTGTACAAAACTTCTCTGTTCAAAGTCGTTTCTTCACAATTCAAAGAGCGAGTGGCATGCTTTTATACAGCATTTGAACTTTTCATTGGGCCTTCTTTCTTTTCAAGAGAAACAGCGTTCATATTTTTATACTTAATTTGTTTCATATAGAAATCCACCACCTCCTTTTACGTTCCTATGGATTCTACCATAAAGGAGAAAAATCTCTGGGGACAATTACAGGAGTTATTTACCAATTATAATAATGAGTTTTATTCAGCTCTGCTCATTTTCAAGTGATAATTGCAAGCTTTTATTAGCTGTCCTCCATTTTAACAAGTGACTAGCGAATAGACCAGGTTTAGAGTCAGAGGAAGAAGCAGTTCTTAAGTGGCTGCACTGAAGTGCATTTGTGGCAGTTGTGAGTACTTGACATTCTTTCTCAGACATCTTACAGGTCAAGATATAAACTCCTTGAAGTGAAAAAAGCTTAGGTGATCTATTCAGCTGCTCGAGTACAAGACAGGTATTTAACTTTACCTTGTTTGTGCTCACAGTTCCTACATCTCTTGATTTTCTGTATCTATTCCACGCTTTGCTATGCAGCTGAAAGATGAAAAAACGAAAAGCTTTCCTGTGCTGAAGACTGCTGAAGTGTTTTTTATTTTTCAACTGAGATCAATTCTGTGAATACTGCTCCTCCCATGGCATCGTTGAATGAATGGGCTGTGGCCTAATTGGCACATGTGAGACAGAAAATTAGTGACACACCGCTGCAGTATTACACTACAGTAGAACAAGTCCTTGACAAGCCTGTTTTAAATGTATTTTACATTCCAAAAATTCCTCACATTTTCTGTTTTGAAATTTTTCAACAGAGACCCAATGTAGACCCTAAGACTTTGAATTCCTGCATGAAGTATCAACAATATGACAGAAAATAGCTCCTGTATTGCATATTGATACTTTTTACCTGCCCTTTTAGAATTAAAGAGGTGCTCAGACCAGGTATATTTTTACAACTTCATTCTCAATCTGAGGGAAAAGAAAAAAAAAAGGCACACACCTTTCTTTAATAAAAGACTGATTCAGTAAAAGTCTCTGTATATTATTATTAAATCAGTTATTTTTGACTGAGAGGTTTTAAAGGTTTGGGACACATGCAGATATAGTGCTTTATCATTTGCATAGAGTGACAACTTCTTTATTCTTTACCTTTTTTAATCTTTTTCCTCTTTTCTAAATGTGAGCACTGCCCGAAGTTCTTACATATTGCTACTTGCAAAGAGACCATCTCTATGGTTAAAACAGTCTATTTCAGCAGAAGCCCCCTTTAATCAAGCAGGCCCACCCAGTTATTATTCTTGGCAAAGTGAAACCCAGAGCTTGGAAAATCTGCTTCCTTAAGATTCTAGAGGGATATGATGGAACTACCTGGAAATTCCTCAAATGACTGCATTGGAGCACAATCCACCCAAAATTACAGTAGATCCCAACAATTTCTCTTTGCACTTCTTTGCCCTTCCACAGTTTTTGTGTCTTGATTCCCCAGTGGTGGAGATGTGGAAGGACATAAAAGACCAAAGGGGAGTTCTACAGGAGAAATCCCGTAGAAAAGAAAACTGGCAATAAAATTAGGGCTTTTTTCCAGCTGTAGATGTCAGAATCTTTAATGAACTAAGAATATATCAAGATTTTACTCCTTCAGTTGATAGATGAAGTAAGTTGTTCGGACCTCACATTGATTAGGATAAAGTTATGACGCCGTAACCAACAAACCCAGGTGAACAGATTCATTAGAAACAGGTGAGTGTCATGATTGGGTCTAAAAGGAGCATCCCCAAAAGGCTCAGCCATTCACAAGCAAAGATGAGGCCTGGTTCACCACTTTGTGAACAACTTCATTGGAATACGGGTTTTTATATAAGACAGATTATTTAAACTAAATCAGGTCATTTTAAGGACAAAATGTTCTCCTCGTTTCATCAAGGTCAGCTGGGACTTAACTTTATTTTTACAAAGAGCAATCAAGTTCAGGGACCACTAGCCCATAAACTCTTTCATGTTTCCTTGTATAAAATCAGCTGACTTTTATTCCCATGTTGGCTCTCTACATACTGTTACAGAGCAAGGCTACACTTACTCTTGAAAGAACACAAACAGAAAGGGTACAGAGAGAAATCCAATGAAGGTTATTAGTCCCAGACTGCATGCACGTTATTTCAAATGTTTCAGAAGCCCACTTGATTTAAGTTGACAGTTCATATATTTTGCGAGTTGCACTTTAACTGAGTTTACTTTTAATCTCACACAAAGGCATGTGTGTTGAACTTAATTCCCTCCCTTGAGGTTAGAAAGTCTTTATTTATGATACGCAGATACATTAAAGGGTCATTCTACTCATCTTTCATACTTTTAATTCAAAGCATGTGATCCTCATATGCCCTGTATCAAGGAGCAGGGAGCACAATGGACCAAGAGTTACATTCTCACATATCTGAAGAGTCTGTCTGAGGTGCACCTTACAGCTATAGAACACAGGAGTACTAGATACAAGTGAAAGTTGCTCACTTGGGATTGGGGAATTGACTCTAATGTTTGCCGGTGTCATATTTTTGTTTACTTATGTATCCATTAGCTTCTAGTCAAATAAATAAATATAGATAAATATCTTGTCTTTGTGGTGCATTCAATTGAACATAGTTTGAAGAGGATTTGCAAATCATTATATTCCGTTTTTATTTACATTTTGCACGATGTCCCAACTTCATTGGAAATGGGTTTGTAATACCTGCATTACCAAAGGACTGAATCATCAATTATTATTAAGCTTGGACATATCTCAAAGCAGCAGTATTTAAGCCAGGAATAATGTGTATGGATACAAAAGAAACATCATCAAAAGAGAAAAGAAAAGAAAAGCAAAAGGAAAGTTTACATTTATGTCACAAAATTATTCATTTCACTGAACTGAATTCAAGAACATTTGTCACCATTCATTCATTCCGTAGATTAGCACTTGCTCACTGAAATCCTATCAGTATATCACTGATAACACAATCAGGTCAGGGCACATCACATAAAAACTCAGAATCATGGTTTCTTTAAATGTCAAAAAGAATTAGAAAACCAAAAAGGAAAAAGAACTGTTAAACAAGACCTTAATGCAGAGAACACGAGTAAGTGCTGAACCTGTATGTAATCTTCCCCATGTAAAGTGTTTCTTCCGCAAACCCTTGGACAGAAGGCCAAAGGGAGCTGCCATATTTGGTCTGACAGTCTTGCCGCTCATCCAAGCTGCAGCATCACACTGAGTTAATGAAGTGCCAGATGAGCGCGCCTTGTTAATATTAGCCACTGATGCATTTCAGGAAGCCATTCCTTCTGTCAAGGGGAACTAAGTCTGCTAACCAAATTTGGAGCACAAATTGTTCTTTCAGGGGATATAAAAAAGAAAAAACACTGCATCATCATTCCTCTCATTTGCTTGCTTTGATTGATGCTGATCACTGATCTGCTTCATGGTAATTGAAAAGGCGAGCCACAAACACTATGCATTAACCTCTGGTTGTGCCAATTCAACATACTTTGATTCTCCTACTAATTTTAAGGTATAAAGGCAATGAAAAAGAAAAGACTTCTGACATACACAACAGAGTGGCAATAAAAGGGCAATGGAAACAGAAATGAGTGGTAACACATAATTACTTACACACTGGTTTTAAACCTGACAGTTGTAGATGATGAAAATGGCGAAAAACATAAGAAAATACAGATAGAGACAGAAAGACAGGTCGAGGGAAATGGAATTATAGAGAAAAAGTTTGATTAAAGGGCACAGAGACACGAATAGGAACAGGTGGGCAGAGAGATAAGGGCTCATGATGTGGCTCATTTGGTCTCAGGTTTTCCTATTAGCGAGAGCCAACGCTCATCTGCCATATGGCACTGATTCAGCCAAGTCTTCATTCAATCATGCAATATAAAGAGCTCTACATAAGAGTTTGTTTCATCTCTCTTTCTAATGTAAGCACTGTGAACTCTTTTAGGTCAAACAAAACTTCTTGTAAATGTTTTTTCCTCTCCACCTGAGCAAGTTGTGTTTAGAGTCAAAATATTGGTATTTTCTTTGTAGCTCACAGATTTAGTGGTTTGTGCGCATCCATGCACAAAGCTGTGACAGTCACTTACGACTTACAGCTAACCTTTATTGTGTCAGTACAATACAAGTTGACATGATGTCTGCCTTGGCGACATAACAATGGAGAGATGACAATCATTTCTTAGAGATTTACAAGTGGCACTTGTCAGAATCAAACAAGTCCTTGAGAGTATTTCACAAAGCTATCAACACTGTTTATTCTATCGTGAACGCAGAACTCTTTCATACGGTTAAATACGGTTTATCAAATAAAGACACATTTTACATTCAAATGTTACGCAATGTGTTTTTTCACTTACAATGAACAAAATAACTCTGTAAGACTTGAATCCTGAGCACACCTAGTAAGATAGTGATGTTCTTCTTAAAATCTTACATATAGAAGTCACTCACTTCACACTAAATAGCACCAAGGCTAGAGGGTCGACTGTCTTAAAATTTACCTTCAAAGATGAGAAAAGGTGGACAGACAAAGGAAAGAATCGTCTCAAACCAGAATAGGCCAGAACACACTCGTAATCAGATGATGCAATTTCTGCGGACTGACCCAATATGACAACAGTCTAACAGAATTTAGGAGTAGCAACCAAATTGAACAAAAAACTGAACAAAATTACGGACAGTCCTGCAAGCAGCCACAACACAACAACAACAACACCAGAAAACACTAACAGAATTGCGGGGAAAGTTCATACAAAAGGCTGTCTCAGGAAAATAAGATGCCCACCTTCACAAAGAACAGTGCTAACTCCCCAATCATTTCCCATATAATTCAAGTTTGGAAGAAACCTACCTACCTAAGTATGCATTTTATTTTGAAAATTCACAGAGGCATCGATATTTTTGTCTACATCAGTCTTGCTTGTATGAAAAGGGCAAATTAAATAGCCAATAAGGTCTTTACAGATACCAAAGGGTAATAAATGAATATGTGGTTTGCACTGAACTCATCTTCACCTTTTATCTCTGTTTTCACAATTTCACACATTCCTGATCAGCAAAGAGTTGAGTGACCCTTGAACAGACATGAGTGTTAACATATGCACAAGGTTTGAAAGACACAGTTTGAAGCACTGCTGTGAGGGTGTCATACCTTGCAAGGTTGGATGATACTTGGGTCAAGAAACATGAGCTGTTAAAAGTACTCTCAGCAACTTAAAGTATATTTTAGATACAAATAGGCAAGACTTTTTGGTTACTTTATTCAATCATACATTTTCATCACATCGAATGTGCCTCTTTCATGTTAACCGGATCACATCGTCATATAAAGTGCAATTTTTTCACTCTGATAGAAAAGGATTTTTTTTCATTAGAAATAAAATAATACTCTGGTATTTGTTCATGTCCACTGTTAACCCCAGAGGAAACCTTTGCCCTTCATCACATGCTGCCTGATTATACCATAAAATTCATAGATCGGGACGGATGAAGAAATACATAACCTTCATGATATATAAGCCTCTTAGGAGAAAAGAAGACGGATGGCCCTCATCATCTCTGTTGATCGTTGATGTGTGGCTGCGATGCAAATCTCAATTGTCCTCAGGTTAATCCCAGGATTTGGGGGATTTTAGGTATTTCATCGGACAAATTAAGCTGCAGCAAGCAGAGATAACACACTGGATCCTAATTTGGTAATTGTGCATGCTTTATGCCAATAAGACTTGATTTTATGGAGATGAATAGAGGTTTTCCTTTAAACTGCAACCTAGGAGATGGAAACAACAAGTTTGAATTTGTTTTTCTCCCATCTGAGGATAAAATAGGTGCAAGAGTGCAACATTGCTGCTGTATTTTCTTAGCCACCCAGTCAGGTCTCAAAAACCCCATAAATTCATCATATTACCTGTATATATGCCAGGTATATTTTGATTTCAAGTTTTGCAGTTTGACGCCTAACTCACGAACATGCATAAAGAGATTGTGACAGAAAACCATATGAAGCACTGAGCCACCAACCACATTATGAAATAGATTGAAAAAATATCGTAGTATCGAATTAGCTCATCTGTGACACAAAATTTATATCTATCACCAAGGTGATATATTACAATAGTATTGCATTACTCTATTTATTTGATCAATTGTAAGTATCACATCCCCACTCTCCTCTCTTAATACAAGATCAAATTAATCAGTTGTTTGATCCACAATAGAAGGACTTTTGTCCTTTTTCTCTGCACTGACAGGACAAGTTAGTCACACTAAAGCTCATTGCTTTGTGTTTAAAAACAAAGACCAATGTTAAAGTGTTTGCACATCAGTCTTTTGGATCCAGATCAGTCATATAAGGTTGGTTTTAAAGTGTCTGAAATCCTATTAGTAACGACAGGCCTGCTATCGACGCTTTGGCGTCTCCTCATTGATTGGAGCATGTCTGTGTCATTTATTTCACTTTATTGACTTGTGAGACACATTTGACTCCATAGAGGCACTACATAAATAAACTTAACCACAACACAAATGCAGCCTGATTGATTGATTATCTTTCTGAGATTTATTAAAGAACTCTTGGCCAAGACATATTGTAAAGTAAATAAGAACTGACATGTCAGCCCTGCACTGGCAGAAAGCTCAAAGAATTTATTGTTCTCCAGGATGCATGGGGTTCGATGAGGCAGCCTTTTGTCTCACTTTTCTTTATTGTTTAGAACAAATCTGTAAAAGCCCCCATGCATATGGCTCTTTCTAGACAACATGTGTTTATGTCAGTTTAATTAACTTCACATATGGCGTGCGGGTTTAATATTTTTTTGCAGAGATGGAAACCAACAAGCCAAACAGTCTCCTTGCCCTCTGGGTCAAAAGGGGATCCATGCTTCACATCCCACTGCCTCCACAACATACAGTAATTGCCTAATTAGGAAAGTTATGGAACCAGAGGCTTAAGACATAACTCAAGGCCAAGAGGGAGGCTGTTCTGTAATCTGACCAGTTTGACAGACTGGACAGTCTTTCTATCTCGCTCTGGAGGAATTTTTTATGCCTCTTCGTATTAATCCCATTTCAAGGACAAATGAGTAAAAGGTGGTCAAATTAATTTGCTTTAAGTTTATGTTTAAATAAATACTGTGAAGTTCTGTGACGGACAAGGTCCAAGATATCTGATTGTTTTTATGTTTATACTTTTTCTACCTCTTTTCCATTAATACATCAATGAAAACTGAAGGGTGTGTGGACAGCCAGCATTAAGATGGAGAGGTAGCCAGCAGGGTATCAGGATATCACTCAGTGGTTGGCTGGAATCCTATTTTGCAGCCAAGTTTATTCTGGTGCAAGAGGTGACCATATTTGGAGGATGGATCAGACACACTGCTATGTCTTAGTGCTGGTGGATATATTGACAGGTAACAAGTTTTTAATTACAAGTCACAGCGCTACCGTAGAACAGAACCTGCTTTTTAGCTACTTTTACAATTAATCATTTCAGCTCTGTGGGCTATTGGAGTTGACTGGAAACGAGAAATGATAACAAACTTTCAACAGAGAAAAAATGAATTCAATACAATCAGACTTCTTTTAGTAAATATGATGCCTCTTGTGCCAAATGCTACCTTTACAGATAGACAGAAACCAAATAGAATCTACCTATAGCTTTGAGGTGCTTTACTATGTCTGATTAATAATAAATCTAACTGCAGTTCACTGACTAAATTTGTATTGAACAGACACTAAGCTAATTGTATAACCATATGTTGACAGAAAAAAATAAACCAGTGTGTTAAAGGAGGTAAGTTATTATGAATCATACAAACTAACTTTATATTCAACTGGATTCAAGAAATAGCTTGCTAGCACTTTGTTTGCTTTGGTAGTGCACTATTGTACAGCCTTCCACAAAATCCAATCAAACATTAAATTTTGCAATTTTTGCACAGAGAGAGAGTGGGTCAGATGAGATTTGTTTTTAAAGCACATCTAGTATCTTGACTTCTGGTTGACTCATGTATATGCACATACCCAAGTGAAACCAAGCTGTTTGGGTCTTAAATGCAATCTATTCTTGTCAATCCTTTTCAAATTCATTGTAAATTTGTATGAAGTGTGTGCTGAAACAACATCAAGAAAGAGATAAAACAAAGAGTTTTATTCTCCCTCTAAAGCCATATTCACTAAACACAGAGCCTCAGCTCCCAACCAAACCAATCAATCACCCAACCGCTGTCGGAAAAACTTCAATAATAGCCTTGTAAAGAGCTAAGCCTCAAACTCTCTGATGTTTTAAAATAAATGAATCAGTCACAGTCACACCCTGGGAGTCTTGTTGGTATGTTGTGTTTACTGAGGCTAACCAGATGCTAACACTTGAGGCTCTTTGAAGAGGGTTTATTGATGGTGAAACTGGAGTCAGAGCAATCAACACTATTATCCAAGGTTGATGCAAGCAGCAACCTGAACAAGGTTGGACCAGTAGTCTGGCTGAAGAAGACTTTGTGTGGAAACATGTTTATGTGTAGCATCACTGCCACTGTCGGCTCCTGCAGAAATATAACTAACAACTAGTATCTCCAGCAAACAGAAAATGTGTCAAAATGATATAGAGAGGAAAGGTTTGCTTCTAACATGTTGGCTTCAGGGATATACAGATGACATGATGAACTCTCTGTAGGTCTTGTTTGTAAGCAGGCAATCGAAAAACTGAAAAAGAAAAAAAATACAGGCAGGCAGAGTGGTTAAGCTCAACAGTTCCTCTTTCTCATGTGGCGTGTAGCCATTAAGTGCAACTGGACAGGGTCCATAAAAGTGACTGAGAGGTGCTTTCCTCCACTCTTCCTCCGCTGTGTAAACCTATATGTGGTAATGGTAAAGATCAATTCCCGGCTGCTGATTCATCATTCACCCTCAGTCCATACTGTCTTTGGTCAAGCTAACTGGCCCTGTTTGACCATTATTTTGTCCTCTGTTATGAGTAACACGAGGGGTGCTTGGCAACAAATGTTGGCAGGATGTTTGAAGAATGACCCACGAGGACCACGGTCTGCTGCACTGTGAAAACAGCCATTACCACTGACAAGCAGCACCTATCTTGCTCATTAAGTGTTGAGCCTCTCAGCTGCAGCTCGAGTAATAACCCTGAAGTTTGAGAGTTTGCAACAACCATATGTCACAGAATAAACAATAAATCAGTTTTTGCTTATAAAGCACAAGGACTTTTATGCATGGAAAGAAATTTAGATCCAGTCTGCTCCCCTGCTCTGTGTCAAACAACAGGGTGGTGGATTATATGCAAAACCTAGAAGTGTCTATTCCAACACAACAGCTGTTATGATTTCAGACATATGAGTGAGTGCAAGGTTTTGCATTACAAATTAAATTTGCCAAGAGATCCCAACAAAGCATGCACACGACAGTACTAGTTTTGCATGTTAGTGGTGAAACCATCCACCAGATGGTGGTTTGACTTTAAATTCTTTGTTTCACATGCAAACATCAACCTTAAGCCTTGTTAAAAAATAAATAAATAAAAAACAAGGCTGGGGGGAGCAACCCATCATCATGCAAAGAGACTGTACCAGTGATCTAGACCCAGCCAATATTCAATTTACAATTTTTCTAATTTTCTAAAAGGAACTGAAATTTAGGTACTTGTGCTGTTACTTTCACTGAGGGTTATTTCAGAAAAGCTCCAACAATAGTTTGCATTTTGCTTCGAGAGCTTTATCTTAACCTTTAATAAACTGGCTTGATTTACCGTATGATGGGTGATGAAAATATATCAAAAACAAAGCACCCTTTGTATTGGGCAATTTTCTTCTCCCTGTTAAACCAGACACTATATACACAAGCCTGGAAAGTCATTCTCTGGCCAGTGTTGCTCTTGTAACCACCTTACTGGTCTCCTTTTTCCTCATCCGAGTAAGGCAGAGAAAGGATTGGCTTGTTGGTGCCGATGTAGAAATTATGTAAGAAAGGACGCATTTAAAAGGATCACAGGGTTCAGATGTCACTGCCACAAAGGTTCCACGGTGGAAAGATGGAGGTTGAGGGGTCAGGTACGCCGGATGATAATGGCTAACAGCTGTGAATGAGGATAAAGGGAGAGGCAGGCAGGTGGGAAACGAACGAGGGGAGCAAAGGGGATGTTAATGTGAGAAAGAAGGTTGTTCCCCCTCGAGGAGATAAAAGCATTCCTAGTGTGGCTGAAGGTTATCAAGTTGCAGGTTGAGAGAGGCATAGAAATGGTACGGCAGAGAAGGGCAAGCTTGTTTGCAATGCATTAGCTAGACTGCAAGTTACAGATGCTAGCTACACTTCTATATAGCTGTCAGTTCATCTGTCTGTTGGTTTCATTCAAGGTAGGTGAAATATTTTGGGAGCCATTCAATGGATTACCTGACAATTTTGGGTCTCACCCCATGTTCTCCAGAAAATAAACTCTCTAACTTTGCTGTTGCACTTTAAGTTTTTGTTACTGTCATAATTGTTCTGTAGAGACCAAAACTTCCAAAACCTTCTGATGGGTGTCTTATAAAATTGATTAAAATTTATGTCATCCTTTAAATCATGTGGGATCACATCAGTGATCCCATGAACTTTTGTACAATGCTATCATCATGTCAAGTGTTTCACTCATTGATTTATGTCACCTGATTTGCAAAAGTCATATTCTTTGCCATTGTTGCACTTGACTATAAGTGCCAACTCAAGCTAGTAGGCTAACACAACAAACTGAGAGGGTCCAGCTAACATTGCCCAGCCACCCACCTGACATCAGCTCATTGGCTGTAGAAAGCATGTGAGCATGCTATCATCCTTATGAATCACATATAGGATTATTAAATACTCTACAATTTCATAAATTTATCATCACCCAGCTAGTTCAGGTGCAAAAAAGCCCATGGATGTGCTAAGAACTGTACTAACTGTTCATAAAGCATCCACTTGAGGTTGGCTTTGGACCACTGGAAATCAGCCAAAAGGCAGATTTTCTTCAGCAAGAATAAGCACATCTACAGCTCCAATTCCAGTGAACTTGGCACATTGTGTAAAGTGTGACAAAAACAGGATGAAATGATTTGCTAATCCCATTTAACCTATATTCAATTGTGTACACTACAAAGAAAAGACATTTTCACCAGCATGGGTTGCTCACTTTGTAAGCAACTGCATGGGCAAATACTCTGAAAATTCAAAACAATGTTATTCTATGCTCAAATGCAAGGAATTCAAGAATTTCATCATCTACAGTCCATAATGTCAATAAAAGGTTCAGAGAAGCTGAGGAAACCTCTGCACACGATTGGCAAGGCTGAAAGTAACATTGAATGCCAGTGACCTTTGACCTCTCAGGCAGCACTGCATCAAAAACTGACCTTGTGGTGTAAAGGATAAGACCACTTGGGCTCAACGCTACAGAAAAACATCCTCAGTTAACACAGTTTGTCCCTACATCCAAAGTGCAAGTTCAAACTCTACCACGCAAAGCCAAAGCCAGCCTTCAACAACACCCAGAAATGCCATGGAGTTCTCTGGATATGTTCTTCATCTGAGATGGATTGACAAATACGGAAAGTGTGCTGAGGTCTGAGGAGTCCACATTTCAAATTGTTTTTGGGAATAATCAGTGGCACAGACAACCGGCATGCAGGAACACCATAGCTGACTGAAAAGGGGCTCATAGCTGCCTAAACTCCGCCTCTTTGACTTACGCTTGTATTACTGTTAGTTCGAGTTCAGCATTTCCAATATGGCCCAAGATGACAACAGAAAGAAAAGAGGGACCCCACAGAGACGAAATCCATGTAATACACAGTCCATGTTTACTGGACAGATAAACCTGTCTCTGAGTGCTATCCAATTGGTCGTGGGTCAAAAATGAATGAGGCAGAAGATGCAGGTCAGAAGCCACAGATATTTTTTGATTCATTATTTCCTTAGTGAGTCATGACAAAGGTGAGTGTTTTTGTGAACTTGTTTTTCACTCATAGTGATTGCAATCAAACAGATTTTCATTTCATTTCATTTTCATTTCCTCAGTGAATATCTTCATATCTAATCAGACCAAAAGATTGTTTTGCAGAACCAGCATTTGGATAAATAAGATAATATGTACCCGTTGAAATATGGCAGAATGAAGTATTTATGAGGTTTAGATTTATTCTAATCATCATGACAGGATTTCATCAGAATTGCAGTTACATAAACCTGAAAAAAGTGCAACCTTGTCCATTTTGACAGCCCCCACCTCCTTAATTCAAGAAGAGACGAGCATGTTATGGTAGCATTACAACTAGGCTGGATAAAATCATGGCTTCATTGCTTTGTCAACCCCTCAAAGCTGGTTTGAAAAGGCCAGTTTAGCTCTGTTTAACCCCAAATTTGATTCTTTTCAAGGATACCTGAATTCACTTGTTGGTCACAAATATAACTGCCACACTTTGTAAACGTTTGCTCATACAGCCTGAACATCAATGACTCTTTTACATCAGAGAGCTCAGGGCCTCTGCTGAATATTTGTCACATTTCAAGTAAATATTCACTTCAAAATTGGCTTGATTACTCTTCCAAAATATCACAGTCTATCTGATTGAAATCAATCCTTTATAATTATCTTGCCAACGTGTCATGGTCAGCACAGAGAACACTTTCAAGAGCTTCACTTTCAGTTCCTCACTAGCGGATAGGTTTCCATATTACAGGCCGTTAATTATTCATCTCTGCTCTGCTGGCGTCTCAGTTGGAAAATAAAGCAAATCCTTTGCACCAATGATACAGAATAGCACTGTGACCTCTCAACTGAACCCCGGTGCATTGTCCATTTGTCTCCTGCTGCTGGTACGAGTGAAATTGGAGCCAAAGAGGACATTATTTCTTGATGTGTAAAACTTGTCTCTTGCACAGCAGTAGTCCGTGAACCAGCAACTCAGTGGTGTGTGCGCTTTGCTTGAAGAGCTGGGTACAGTCCCTTTTGTAATGTGCAAAATGATATCTCTGCAATGTAAGCCTCTCTATTACAGGGTGAAGAGATTGTCTTACCCTTTGGATTTGCTTCACAGAACACGACAAATGAGCTTAAGCTACTTGCTGTGGACTCTTGTGCCTGTGTCTATCTACAAGAGGAGAAATGATAGAGGTGTGCTACAAGACAAGAATTAGCAAATAAAGCAGGGCAGATCTCCAAACATCGCCACATCATGAGTTTTGGTTGAATCTATTTACCCACATCTAATGATGAAGTCTGAAAAGTTATGAACTGAAAAAGACAACAGAGTTCTGCCACCCCACGTGATTGATTTATTCATCAGTTTAATTTGTTAAAAATAAAAACACTCTTAAGACAACAAGTCAGCTACATACTATAATTCTTTATTCTTGATGCAAACAAATTTTCACAACATGTACAGTTGATATGTTCTCCACAAAAAAATCCACAGGTGCTCATGTCAGTTTTTCTTTTAATTTTGCATCATGTCCAAGCCCTTTGAAAACTTCTGTTATGTCCTGACAAAGTGGACACTTAGAGGTTCGGGAAGCACTCTGGATTGTTGCAGAAAATGAAGAAATCTCTGTCACGGGGGAAGGGGAGCCAAAAGCACTAAAAAATTGAGGTGAAACAAAAAGAAATAAATAAATATGTTGGCATAAGTCATCAACAAAGATTTTTTTCACATATATTGATACATATTTTAGGCTAAAACTGTAAAATAGCTCACAACAAAAAGAACAGAACAATTTTAACTAAACTTGTATACCTTTAACAACACATTTGATAGATTGTGGTTGTGAACAAAAGCATTCTTTACCTGTAAAAAGACACACATCAATCCCGTGCCCTGGGTGGCTGATAATACTGTTGTGTGGGTCTTGAGCGTCTCGGCTGTCCGTCTCCCCCGCGACGAAACTCTAATGAACTGTCGTAGTAACCGTCATCTTCCTCCTGCCATTGTACATTTGATATGGTTGTGATGTTACTGCAGGTAATCAGATTAGAAGTTGTTCATATTTTATAGCCTTCCTCAACAAAATGAATGACAGTTCAACAATGCACTATGATTTCAATAATGAAATCTATGACTGATGGGTATTTTTTTTCTCCTTACCATAACATCAGCAGGAACAGGTTTGATGTTGTGCAGCAGGACTTCTTCACAGTTCCCATAATCGCTGAATACAACCACAGCCGTGGAGCCTGATGAATGAACTGCGTCTATTCTGGCGTGGTAGAACTTCAGGTGAAAACACAGGGAAACAAACAAAATCATAATTATATTAATACAAATATTTTTTGTCAATTAAATCATGACAAGTGAATCTAGCGCACTGTTGACTCTGTGACAGAGATAGAGCCACAATTACACTCATTATTTACAGACTGCATGAAATTTATTTCTTTGTTTCTTTCAATTTTTTTTCTAGTGCTTTTACTGACTTACCCAAAAAACAAAGTACGATAAAACTATCAAGCATTCCAGGTGATTACATACCTTGCTGTCTTCCCAATACAGTGCCAAGCAGGGGTCCCCAGGTTTCCAAGCTCGCTCCACAAAGTATCCTTTCTCTGGCCCTCGAGGACCTTGACCTCGGCCTTGCCCCTGCCTCCTTTTAGGTCCTGGATTATTGTACACGTTTTTCTTCGGCTGCTGCTCCCTGTTGGGGGGACCCGATGCATTTGCAGGTTTGATTGGTCCAGTTCTTTTGTGTTCCACGTCTCCATTTTGAAAATGAGTGGCCTCTCCTGTCATGATTCGAGGATCCTGTGATGACCCCACTTCCTGAGGCATCCCTGAGCTCCCACCCCTAAAGTTAAAGTTTGGCGGTCCACTGTCTCTCTGTCGGTCAAAGTGGCCTGAGTTTGGCCGCTCACATTTCCCCGTCCTCCTGCTGTTGTTGGGTTCTTCAATTCTGTCCATACGTTTATTATTTCCCCTTCCATCCAGTTCACTACCAGCAGAGTTACTAAGCCTGGGTGTGGATGCGTTGTCTTTTGCCCCTTTTCTGTGAGATGGTCCAGCTGTGTTCCCATCTCCATTTCTGGACCGCTGGTGGTGGGATCCACTTAAATCCATCTGATGCTGAGGTTCTTTAGAGCGAGTGAAAGTAGTTGGGAAGGATGAGGGGAAGTTCTGTTCATCCCGTATTTCCTTCCTGTCGCTTAGTGACCTGTCTGGTGGGCCTCGTGACCATCGCTCTTGACTCTTCCAGTGCTGGCCTTGAGCAGGTGTTTGGGAAGTTGTCGAGTTGGAAAGAGGCTCTTGGCCAGGTTTGGGGAAGTCAGTGTCTCTGTGGAAGCGAGGGGGTCTGTCGTTCCTTTGTTGCCTATGGTCATTATGAGATGAGTATTTGCTATGAGATGTGTCTTTGGAGTAAAAGTCTGAGTTGGAGAAGTTTGCCTTATTGTCATTCTGTCGCTGGGGTGCCTGGCTCTTTGGCTCTGAAGATGAAAAGCAGAAAAGAAAAATGATGATGGTGTAACAGTGATGGGATTAGGCTGGTTTTATTGAATTATTAAATAAATATTGTTAATAAGCAAATATCAACATACGTAGCATGTAAAAGTCTGCTCATTTTGAACACTCATCTTGAGCCTTCAAAGAACACAACTTAATTATCGCCCATGAATAAGATGGCCAGATAGCCATCTGCTCTAACCCTGCCCATATCAAAGTACTATTCTTTGTAGGCATGTTTCATACCGAGAACTGGCATGACAACGTATACAAACATCACTCTATGAATCCTCTTGTTTTTTCAAATATATTGAGTCAAAGTAAAAGGGTGTTAAAGGAACAATATTTAGGCCTGTACACCCACCATCAATGGAGAAAACTCCCATCTTAGATTCCAGAAAGTCAAAAAGTGTGCTTGGTCCAGATGGCCTTCCCCCTGCTCCCTCCTCCTCGTCTTCGTTCCTGGACCTTCCTCGCCCTCGTCCTCTAGCTGGAAGGAACCAAAAATTAAGATTATATCAGTCAAAGGATCTTGAATGTAAAAGTCCTGTGTGTCCACATTAAATGCAATTCAGTACGTCTAAGCCTTCCAAAACCTGAACTCTACTGACTCCATTTTCCATTAAAAAATGAGAGGAGATATGGAATTTCTTGAAACTCTTTAAAAAAGATCGGGTGAACTTTCTCTCGGTAACTCAGATGATCCATGTATGCAGCAACAGCAGAGGCTTTATAAAGTGTCCCAGTGCCTGCTGATAAATCTTTCAAAAATAGGCAGTAGGTATTTCAGTGTGATGGAGCAAGTGTCAAGTTCCTACTCGTGAAGTTTTCAGTGCTGAAATAAAGACGCAACAATGGCTGCAGGTGAAATATCAATCTTAACAGCTAAAAGTGTGCTTGGAAAAATAGTCAGCAACAAAGTCTGTATACAACTCACAGCAAATGAAATAAAACAAGTGAAGCTTACACTGTGGACTTTCACTTGGCTGTTGGCTATTTTTACACCCCAATCTCAATCTGACTCTTTAGAAACAAATAACTCTTCCTGGCTTCAGGGTATTTTTTAAAGCCAAGCAGGCAACTGTTGTGTGTGACGGTGCGCGCCCTCCCATGTGTGTGTGCATGTGTATGAGAGTATGAACCTCTGGGTGGAGGCTTGTTGGATTCAGCTAGCACTGGACCAGGTCTGCTCCCAGTAGAACCAGTCAACAGGCTGTTTAGCGCCACTTCAAGGTTGTTGTTGTTGTCCATTAGGGCCTGTCGAGCAGCCTCTCTGTTAAAGCCCATTTCCATGATGTCTCTGAGGGCTCGTTCATCCACCTAGATGCAGGACACCATCAGAGGATGAACAAACACAGAAAGGTGGGTGGAAGGGTAAATGGTAGAATAAGCTGTTTTGCATTGGCAGA
This sequence comes from Thalassoma bifasciatum, assembly GCA_008086565.1. Classification (NCBI taxonomy): domain Eukaryota; kingdom Metazoa; phylum Chordata; class Actinopteri; order Labriformes; family Labridae; genus Thalassoma; species Thalassoma bifasciatum. The sequence continues at coordinate 351,901 of RPOG01000083.1, forward strand.
AAACATTTTTTCAAAACTCAGCTCTGCTGCTCATCCCACAAATGAATGTTCTTACCATAGCACCATAGAAAGGTGAAATGAATATGTTTTCCAATGGTTAAAGAATTGTTGCCAAAAAGCATTGTGACAGAGAAATAATCTTGCAAAATAACACATTTCTTTACTTGTGTGATGTCAGATGGGAAGAAGAAAAAAAAAAGGTGTATGTTCCCTTTAAATGTGCCAGATATGGGCTGCACATAGGGTTTTGTTTTAGCTTGGATTTGGGTGCATTCAAGTTACAAACCATTATTATCATATTCCAAAGCCAACACTGGAATATCCTTTTCAATTCTATTAATGTGCTAGTCAAAAGTTGGCCGACTTCTGGTTGGAAACTGGCGTGTCACTACACAAAGCTAGACGAATGCACTGCCACTCGATTGGGAAATTTGACCAAGCCTCCAATTCATTTAGATTCCAACAATATCATAATCATTGCCCCATGAAGTCCATGAGCCATGAAATAAGACTCTAATCCAGCCCAAAGAAAGAACACAGAACAAGTTCCAACCTTTAAATTGCTTTGTTACAGTGAATGGAGGCTTCAGTAATGAGAGGTTGAAATCATAACTAACTCAGTTTGGACCAAGTTTGTCCACTCACCAGCTCTCGATAGTTTCCGTCTTGTCTGCTCTCTGGTCTGTCGGGCCTGTCTTCTCGTCTCCTCTGCTGGTATGAGTCTCTGCTCCGTGAGGAGGAAGCAGTATTGGATAAATTACTCCCTGCATTTCCTCCACCACCGAATGTGCGGGGACCCTAACAATGCAGGAGAACTTGAAGATCAATAAAGCTGCACATCCGCACAAAACAAGTCCAACACATGGAAGGGAACTGTGTAGTCTATGATGTTGAAATGAATTTTTGAAGAGTTACTTGAGTATTAAGAGGAAATAAGGGTTATCAATATCATTGGGAGGGATTTATTGCATATGCAGACAAACTAAAACACTTTGTGCATAAATGTGAATCAACAGGAGAAAAATCAAAAGTATTCAAAAAGGCAAAAAGTAGTCCTAAAAGGAAAAAAAAATCATATTGACTAAGAAAAATAATAAAGTAATAACTGCAGGATGTAACACATTGATAGTTAAGGTTTACATACCTCTTTGGTCTTGGCCACTTCAGCAATAGCTGCAGTCCGCTGCTTCTCAAACTCATCATTCTCATCAGGACTTTTGATCACGTTGTGAGTCTGCAGGGTCTTCCTCTGGTCGAGATCTCTGCTGTCTACTTCATCCCTCCTTGCACACTTCTACAGGGAGCAAATTGAGAGAGAATATGTTATCAAAGATCCTCATCAATCATGTATAGTTCCTTTAAAAAAGAATCAATACACCTGACAGCTTCCACAGATTTTTGGAATGATACTAGGTTCAGGACAGAGTAACCTACAGTGTTTAAGTTATACCCTGAGTTTTTTATTGAAGCACCCAAAAGTAGCATGAATCCTAGCAGTGCCAGCAAGCTTATTTGGGAACTGTTAAACCACAGTGGAGGACTGGAAGGAGAAACAGTTTAAAATATGCATCCTGCAGCTTCCTGGAGAGTGCAAGAAAGTAGATCGCAGCACATGACTGGATCATCTGTCGTGATTATGAGTAGATTCTGGCTTGATATGTAATCAGTCAGTAAACATTTACATAAAAGTATAGTGGCTGTTGTTGAAATTAAGAAGGAGCAAGAGCTTTACACTCATATCAATTAGACTAATTGGGTCGGATTCATGTGCAAGTCACAAATCTGATTATTTACTGTTTAAGGCATAAAAAATATACAGCTCATTTGAAATAAGCTTATGATGTTTTCAATTAACTTATTCAAATAATTCCCTAGCCGTTAGATGCAAATGAAATGCCAGTATGTCAGTCTTCATTAATATATGCATCCATGTGATTGATTCTGACCATATCTGTGTTGCACAGCTGCTTTATGCAGTATGAGAAGCTTTTCCCCCAGTTCATTAAACACTTGCAGTCATCTGACAGCAGAGGTACAGATACGTTCATCAATCTGCAGCCTCTGCTTTGAGAGGTGCCAAGCCATAGAGCAGTGCCATCACGCATGACTGTCCACCATGTTTACCTGCATTTAATCACCTTCACACGACAGCAGGCTGCTATGGAAGAACCACACATACCTCAACACAGATCAGAAGGTACAAGTCCATCCATCCTTGGGTTCACTATGTTCTCATACAAATTTTACAAACCAATTTCAGTGGTTCAGTTTTTATAATTTTAAAATTAATTTTGCTAAAAACAGCAGCTGCATTCCATTAAAGGTAATTTACAATGTGAGATAGTGCAGATTCATGACTGACACAGCATTTATTTGATGCTTTTTTAACGGTGTTGTTAAAGCTTTGTGCATTTTCCAGTCTAATCAATGCATTAGTAAAATGATGCAGGGGACCAAAGCACATATAACCAAACATATCCGTATGCTCAGAAGTAAATATGACCCAAACTTGCATGCCATTTTCTGTCATCCCTGTTGGGTATAGGTTTCCAAAAAACATGTCACGTGAAAATGTTGCAGACCTGTGGTTTGTGGCAAAGAATTTTCCTGTGTGATGAGATGCGAAGAAGTGTCATTCTGGGGGGTGAAATAAAATGTCACAATATGACACAGTCTGGTGAAAACCTCCCAACTGATCTCCATTTTAAAACACTGCTGTGAAGCACCGCAGTGACAGCTCCTCACTGTGTGAATACTTCTGAATAACTTAGGGTTGAAGGAGCTGACTGATTAACTAAAAAGAGAAAATCATCAGGATAATCTTCCCTGGGTGTAAATTACCTCAGAACAGGATGATGTTTGTACGTTAGTGCCGTAAGATGACACTCAAGCTGCTTTGGTGACCCAACATTAAAGAAAATCTAGAGGATGTTAATGGTAATACATAAGTGCTTCTTGTCAAACTTTACAAAGCCTGAGCAAATCTGGAATGAAAAGTGAGTGAAAATCCCAAAATCCAAGTGTCAAGCTGATACAGCTGTATCCCAGGCTGAAGCTATGATCCTTCTAAGAGAGCACTGACTCAGTATCTTGGGGTTTACAATGAGACATGTCTGAGTTAAATGAGATATATCAGGTGGTAATGTGCTAACCCAGAAAATAAGGAAAACTAAACAGTTTGTGCCACTATTCAAAGACTTGCAACACAAAAATGAGTGGTAACTCATGGTAAATCATTTGACCAAAATTTGTCTTTCCTTAAGGGGCTATTTTGGTTACTTTTCAATTTATTTCTTTATTTTTGTTTTTTTTTCAATGTTGTCATTGATCCTCACCTGACCAAATGGCACAAAGGGAGGAGGTCCACCTTCTGCTCCAATGTTACTCCTGCTGTGTTTGGCCAAACTCTGCAGGTAATGTGAAAAAAAGGAAGATCATGCTCAACCACTCAGAAAAAAATGCATCCAGAACAACAGCCTGACGCTGGCCTTTGATGAAAATTTGAAATGATTGCCAACAAATGAATTCCATATTTCCTGGCAAAGAAGCTGAGTCATCACAATAAAAAAATCAAGCTCACCCTTTGTAGTTCCCATTTCTCAACCATGTGATCCACCTCACCCCCGAGGACGGAGATTTTTGAGTCATCGAGCAGCAAAAGACCATTTTTAACCTGAACTGTGCCAAGGAGTTTTACCTTTGTCCCAGGGGGAGTATTGAGACTGAAAAACACAGGAACCACAAACACAATTCAAACACAAAAATGAGAACTAAATTATATTTATATGTTAAAACATCAGACACATTCAAAGAATTAACTGATGTATTCAGAGTAATACAGCATATTGCCTTATCCATACCACTTTATAAATGACATGGAGCCGTGCCAGGGGAGGGGTGATGAGGCTAGGAGAGACTATCAATAATCCCAGCTGCTCACCCGTCCTCATGGTAAATTAAAAGCCCCTCTATCTCATCAGGCCTGATAAGGCCTCTGCCTCTCTCATTAAAAAAGCACTGGGACTTAGAGGGATTTCCAGCTACTGATGCCGGATGCCAAAGCAACAATTAGGGATTTCACTCCAAACCTCTGGGATGGATGCTGTTCTCATGATAGCAGCCAGCACAAAACAAGGCACTGTCTATCCCTGATTCAATCACATACACAAAATCCTACATACACACCATTCCCCCTCTGATTTATGTTGCTCATAATGCTTAATTGTCATCCTGCTGTATCACTGTCTCACACACACTAAACAGTCCTGTAATCCATCCCATCCGTCTTTGACACTCACTTATGGCCTCATGCACACTTAAGCAGACACTTTCATTTGGCACACTAACCACTGCTGTTGGTGGCTTGTGTGTGTGTGTCTGTGTGTGTGTGTGTGTGTGTGCATGTGTGTGTGTGTGTTTGTGTCTGTGTGTGCAGCTCATAAAGAGGGGATTTGTTCTGTTCTCTTCTCCCTCCCATCAGGAAGTCAAGGCCCACATTCTGGCCACTCCACCTGTACAGACTTGCTAGTCACCATGGCAGCCATCACCAAGGCCACCGTTGCTGGGATGGAGATGTAATTAAGGCTGGATATTGTTAGATGACTGCCGCCACGTGGAAAATGCAGATAGAGGGAAAACTGAGACATGTGCTGGGGTGAAAGTGTTGACAGGGTGATGAGGAAGAGTGGTGTTTTCAAAATCCCACAAATAAATGAGAAACCTGCCTAATGACATCCTCCTTAAAAGAAATGCCGTGTTTATCTTCCAATGATATTGTTTCCCCAAAATTATAACTTGTAGTACAGACACTAAAGCTACCATATTCCTCAAGTCGACAAAACTGCAGGTACCTGATCTTGGACAAGTGTTTAAACTCCAATCCAACACAGGTGGTATGTCCATCTGTCATTTGTAGTCGCAGCATTCGCGGTGCACCCTGGGACTCCTCGTGGTCTTTAGGAGCTGAGATGTTCCTCACCTTCTGCACCTGGAGAACACATGGTCCCTCCAACTGGCCGTGTGGAAGAAAAAACAAAGGAACGAGAGGGGAAATCAGCTGCATGTGGGGGAGGATTTGCAAAGGCATGTACAAGTAAGAACTGCAGTTCCGTGTGGGCAAAACGATGGTTGCACAAATTTCTCTCAACCACTCCTTAATTTCTTGGGATTTACTTATTCTTTCATATTGCATCACTGTTTCTATTGACAGATTTTTTTTTATATACACTCCATGACATACATTTTACATTGTACATGACAGTGTAAACACTGAAGGATATGAGAGGACATATTTTTCTGTCCTTGAGAGTACCAGGGTCAAATATCTCTCTGAAAAGCTCCTACAATAGATTCTAAATATTATTTTCACAATACCGAGAATGTTTTTTATTTTCCTCTTTCGAAGATCAAGCAGGTTTTGCTGGGCTTGATTGTCAGTGTGTTGGGGCCATCTAGTGCCGCTCCTGAAAACTACACTTTAGCCTGAGCTAGCTGATGCAGGCATAAAACAAGTGGCCTACATGTATTGTTGCTTAGTACATTTTGTGTTTGACTACATTTGCTATGGAGAGATGTTTGTTGTACTTACCTTCTCAGTCCTTCCACTATTGATATCAGGTGGTAGAAATTTTCTTCCAATGGGCCTGAGGTCACTCTGAAATAGAGCATTTTCCTTTAGATGTACATTTTTATTTTATTTTAACACAGTAGAGCAACATTATAGCATTTGTATTTCCTAGTTAACAAACAATACTGAAGTTGTTATGCAAAAGTTCAACAAGGAGCAAACATTCACCATATTTCTGATGAATTTGTAGAGTCCATAGGCCAATAACAATCTGATTTCCAAATACTGTAAATACATCCAATGTTTACTCTTCAGTAAACACAACCATTAAACAATTATATATAAATACATCAAGCCTTCCCGGATCTAGGTATTGGGAGTGTTTATGTGATTTAAGTACAGTAATGACTGCACGTTTTCATTACAGCACTATAGTGTAACTCCAACGTTTATTTCAAGGTCCTGCAAACTTTCACCCATGCTACTGCATGCTTCACCAAGTACTAAATAAGTAGTCATTAAATATTCCGACAAATTTTGACAGCTTCTCTGGGCTTACTCATGCAGCTCAAGTCAAGGACTTTGAAGTAAATTAATAAAAAAATAAGAGCAACTGCACTGTGTTGTCTCACTTCCCCAGAAATATAAAGAGCTTCTCCTTGTGCACATGAATGACAAGTCTCTGGTTCACAGAGAAAACAGTTAGGTGTTAAGTGCAGGATGATCTTTTATCAGTAGTAATATGAAATGGAGAGAGCTACTACTGGGAATACCAAATGTGGGGTATAGTACATGGAATCAACTAAACTTGTTCTGACTACTCTTGTTCTCTCACAGCTTGATTATTGTGCTTGCATTTTTTGTAGGTATTATATTATTGTAGAATTTAAGGGATATTTTGAATTTATGGATTCTTGTGCCCAAAATGTGACAATAAAAACAGACTGTGTTGCTATCATGTAAATTTAAATATAACAGTAATATTTCTGTCGACATGTTGGTCTTTAGCATGGACCCCAGGAAGGCTAGAAGACTAGCTGCGCTTAAGGGTATAGTTAATGAGGATCAAAATAAATTTAAAAAATGAACAACAAGTAGACAAATAGTTACAAATAAAGTAATCAGTAGCAGGCCCTTATCTGTCCTTGTTGTACAGGTGTGAATAAAACCAGGCAATTTGTGTACATAAATATGCACACACATTGCTGTCTATAGTATATGCGCAAAATTTGATTTATAGAGTAAAACTTACATCAAGTGCAATACGAATGATATCAGTATGTGTAACTTTCTCAGCAGATCCTTTCAGCTCTGCTATTCCTTCATCAGTGAGGTACCTGGGAATAATAGATAACATGAAGCATGATCAGGTTACTCTAGATTTTACATCACATGCAATATATCAACATGATGTTGATGCATTTAAAATTTCTGGAGATAAAGTACCAACAAATTTGACCTTTGGACTTCACTGAGGAAAAAAAGTCCCAAAAACTGACCAATTTGCTGTTATGTGTTGAATTTCAGCACAGTCAGTTGGACTATATCAGGTGTCAAATAGCTGGATTATAACAGAAGCATCATTTATTGTCTAATGTCTCACGGATCAAGAGACCCAACGTGTAGCTATAAATGACTTTTTGTGTAGTATTTAAGCTGAGAAAACCACATGAACATGGGGGAATCGATGGTACAGAGAACATTTAACAATTTATATCAGATGTTGTACATCAACGTTCTTGGAGACGCTGGTTAAATCAGACCTAAAACAAAAGTTAATGTGTGCCACAGTGTTTGTACTTGAGCCGTAAACAATGCTTTCGTTTCTCAGCAAACGGTAACTGAAACTGGAGTGTCAACAGTAACTCAGCGTGATGCTGATAGAAAGCTAACAGTAGCTGTGTGCAGGCTAGCTGACCTTATTTAATCTCACTACTACCCAATCAGCGTTAGTTTCGTTTTATTCTGACCAGTAACGAAGCTATTACCTGGATTATTTCGTAAAAAACAAAAAGATTACAAAAAACCTACACTGTATCTCAGAACTCTCGTATTGAGTCATTGCCAATGATAAGCTAATGTTGTGAGCTAAACCCAATCTGTCACATCAGTGAGCTAACTTAGCCACCATGCTACCTACCAGCCCTCTTTGCTCAGGGAATCTGCCAATTCCGTCATTCTCGTCCAAATGTAGATGTGCGAAAGACAATACCAATGGGTTTAGAGTAGGGACATTTGAATAACGACTATCTTATTTGGCAATGCATATTATTCGCTTCACAATGATAAAGCTCGCTAATGTGAGTATTCAACGACTTTGCGTAGTGTACGTCATCGACGGAGCAGCGTGCTACAACTATGGAGTGCCAACAGGGTAAAAAGTCCTATTGGTTATCGCATTTGCTTTTTTTGAAAATTGTAGTTAGAGAGACTGTGGGAAATTTCTAAGATATCTTGAAAATGTCTCATATGTAGATATGCATGATCATAATCCCCAATTTGAAATGGGCTGATTAACGATAAAATAGGTTATTTCTAAATGCTTAGTCCCAGCTTCCTAGTCACATTGGACTAGGTTGATATAAGGCATGCTGATGTTTGTATGACTTTGAAATTGATCTAAATCTACAACAACACCAAGCTGTCAAAGTCTAGCAGTGAAAATTTTGTTTTTTCTCTGCTGAAATCAATTTCTGTCATTTGTTCAGCAGTAATAGTGGACATTGGCGCTGGACTTTTCCCACAGAAAAGGGACAGAGGAGCAGCCCACATGCAGCACCTAAACTTCAGTGACTTGTCCAAGATCGGGGTCTATCAGTAAACTGATGGGTGACGTTACATTAGCTCTGCTTGGTAGATGAGCACTGGCAGGACATAACCCAGACTCATGTAATAAATGTAGCTGGCGACTAAACTACAGTACAAACCCACAACATTTGCTTGTTGTCACATAAACTGTTGATAAATACATCACCTCATCACATGTATCTGGTAAAAAGTTATCTTTAACAAAGAAAAGTAGCATCAAAAAGAACTGATTTACTGTCACTTTCCAAACAAATATGTAGTGACAGTTTGTGCAAGTTCTCCAGCCAAAAGGAGTCACTGCAATCCACTTCATACTGATTCACCCCACAGCTGCTTTGAGTCCATTACTGCACTCCTTGTAGTACAGATACATTAATGGTGAATGCTAAAAGAGCACAATGGCTTCATAGCTTTGGTTTTATGCAGGATGATGTCACATGGTCACGGCAGGTAGCTGCAATGCTCCTCTGATCAACCTGCTGACAAACTCTAAGGTCAAATACAACAATTACTCACAGGGGCAGTACTGCAAAACAGCCTAAGGTATAGTCCCAAAATAACAATAACAGCACTATCATTTCAGAATTTGAATGTTTTAAGATATGACTTGATAGACTTCACAGTGGACAGTCAAGAATGTTAATTGCAGTATGAAAGGGAATTCCTCTTGATGCAACAAAAGGTGTAGTGATACAATTTCAACAAAACACCCCAAGATGGCAGTATGTGTACACTTCTAACCATGCTTCTAATGGTATAACAGCAGTTACTGTGCATACATTTTACATGATTTTTTATCATTTTTACTGTAAAGGCAACATAAAAATGGGTCCATAAATATTTTCCATTCATTACATGTAAATGCTTTATTGTATTCCTTTTCTCTTTTCTTCTATCCCAATAATAGACTTTTTGAAATCCCAACTCCCCACCCTAATGTCACACAAAGGTAGTACTAGGTAAAACTACTTCAATGTAGTGGATGCATGATAAAATCAAAAAAAAAAAAAAAAAAAAAAAAAAAAAAAAAAAAAAAAAAAAAAAAAAACCTTGGTCAGTTTGCCACATACCTGCTTAAACACACACACACACACACACACACACACACACACACACACACACACACACACACACACACACACATACATACACAAATCTGTATACTTTCCTGCCAATAACCCAAGTGAAAATTAGGTTCAATAGGTCTAGAAATGAAAACACTCTGTTTGTCTCTGCAGAAGTACATCACACAACAGAAACCAGACTACTTTCATATTTGTGCACCGGACCAAAATTAATACTTGGACTCAAAATGACATCCATCTTGTTTCTCTCCAAAGTCTTTTTTAAATGTCATTATTAATACAAGAACATTTGAAATCCTATTCTGTTGCCTCTGATGTTCTGATTGTGTATCCCTGTGGTAATGCTTTGACTGATATTCAAGGGGAGACTGTTTTTCATTGTCTGAGAGGATTAGCATGGCACGAGGCTTTCATCTGGCTTGATGACAAGTTTTTATACAAGGCTGGAGGGGATGCAGAAGGCATTTATGAGACTCATGAAATAAAGGTCTTTAGAGATAACAAGATTTCAAGAGGGAAGGGAAAAATAATTCAATTGCCCAAGTCGACCTATTGCACAATTGTGATATTTCACATTAAGTTTTGCCTGTATAAAAAGTAAAAACCATGACATAAAAAATTAAGGAAAGCACACGTATTTTATTACCACTTCAACTACAATGCTTAATATATCTGAATGTTAGCTAACCAGTGGCAGTAATGTCTGGTTTGTTGTATTTTGTATATCTGCATTATGAAGGTGGAATAATTAATACAGAGTCTTTATTGGGTGGAAACTAATGTTGAAAGGTACAACAGCCAAGCAGTTACTCCTAATTAAGTTCATTTTGAACATATTACCCTTTTTGTTTGTTGCCTGTCATCAAACATATTGTTGATTTATTCTTGGCAGCAAAGATATCAATCAAAAGCACAACCAACTGTTGTTAAAGCTGCCAGTCAGTTTGACATGTGTACCTTGGCATTTGGAGGGATTGGCATGCTCCCAGCTTCCTAAAAGCACAAAGGCCGTGGAAGGTTGGTACTACTTTCAGCTTTTTATCCTATCATTGGGTTACGTAAACTTCATTGTCCTTAAGTGGAACAACAACATCAACTCTTAATCAGGTTACAGCATCCACTGAGTGAAATTACTCATAGTTAACAATTTTACATTGTCAGTGTAAAGACATTTCATACCAGTTGGCTGTACATTGTAGAACTGTTTCATATATTTTAGGTCTTAAGGGGAGCAAATCAGGTGATGAGAAGAGCACATCAGAGGGATCTCACTAAAGTTTCTTCTTGTTGCATCACATCAAACCATTGGTGTTTTCTTCATTCAAGGTGTTGGAGATTTATATTGTAGCTCTGGGCTACCTTTTCAATTGGCAAACAAAGCTTAAAACAGACAGATGAGCACTTTCAGTACAAAAAAAACCTGATTTAAAGAGGGTGATATAATCAAGTTGTATGATGTTAAACTCTATTCTGGAAAAGAGGAAAAGCACTATTTTGTTCTTGACATTTGACAGGATAAAATAAAATAAATGAAATGCATAAAACTTTTTTCCAATGACAAATTTCTTTTTAACCCATCTAACCCGGCTACTTCAAAGTATCAGCAATGATTAATCAGATACCAGTACCTGCCAGTTGTTTGGTCAGAATAATACAATTGATGCTGGAATATAATAATTGTTGATATCTGTTTAAGCCCCCCCCCCCTTTTTTTAATTTTTTTTTTATTTTCAACAAATCAGGACATCAAAGCATATGATTATTTTCTGGCTGATTTTTTTGTTGTTGCTGTTTTACTGTCATCCATGAACAGAGACATTAGTTTTGATTGTTGTGTGTTATTTTAGATTAATTTGGATACTTCTATTCAGCATAAAATATATATTGGTGATCATATTAGTTATACTGGCCCTGTATTTACTTGGTATTGCATCAATATCAAATTTTGCAGTTTGGCACACAATCAATTACGCCTCTCATTAACTATACTTTGAGAAAGAGAGCGTTTGTATTTTTTCACCTGGAAACGTTGGCCATTTACATTCATTATTAAGTTTGAATGATCAAATGGAGACGCAGCTGAATTCACAATTTGTAATTTTTTTCACTGCCTATAACTAAACAGAACCCCCCTAATAACCTAAGAGAAAGCCATGGCTCAACAGTACCCATCGGGCCAATCCGAGGCATCTGCAACTGTAAACAGTAGGGGATCCACCAATGAGGATTCAATGTTTGTGGGTCTGTGGCTGCGATTGGTCGGATTAAACACGCGGAACTGACATCGTCACTGCGCGGGTCTGTCAAAAAATAAACCGCATAAATTTGTCATGCTAAGGCTTCTCTTCTGGTAGAAATTAGTTTTCAGCTTATAAACATTGACTGGGTGATTTTCACTTTTAAGGGAACCTCTTGAATTATTTCCTTCTTCCCGTCTGTTAGCGGAAACCGAAGCGTTGCGTGTCAGTCCATAAATTGGATTAGTGCTAAGTAGAGCCAACAGTGAATGATAGTTTAGCAAACTTGCTAGCAAGCAAGCTCGTCTGTTGGGGTCGGACACTGGGAAAATACGTCTGGACATCTTTTTTTTGTGCGTTTAGCAGTATTAGCAGTCTGTGAAATATTTAATATAAAGGGTAATGTAAGTATTTAGCGCTATATCATTCCGCTCGTGTCTTCATTGGGCGTGTGCCTACTATTCATACATCGCAAGATTAACATCGTTAGCTCGTGTAACGTATTTAGAGATAACATGGATAGCTACAGTCAACGATTTGAGTCTACCACCGGACGAGACAGCAAACCTCAAAAGAAGAAGGGTCTTGGCACGTCGAGTTATGATGATGGAGACCGCAAGCCAAAGTTTGTAAGTATGACACAGTACCAAGTTGTCTAAATTCAGCTGTTAGTCTGTACATGTGACAGTCACTGACTTTGTTACCGGGGTTCTTTCAAAGAAGGCACTGTAAATAAACAACACAGACATTGGCACACAAACAGGGGATATACATGTGTCTTGCCAATTCTAACTTTATAAGATTCAAAAACAATCTCAAAAGTTAAATCCAAAGAAAGCCCTAAGTGGATGTGTGATAATTTTTCTCAAGTGATGATCAGATAATTTCACATTCAACAGAATGATAAACTCTGATGGCCCAGACTATGACCTAAGATGCTGACACTGCCTAAAGTAAATATGCAAGGACAGACCATTTCTGTTTGATTTCTGATTTTGCAAAGTTTCGACCCCTGGGCATTGAGTTAAAATCTTGACAGCTATCTGGATTTGACATTTGGTTTGATGTGAAAATACCGAAAATAAAGTTTTGATGTGTCTCCAAAAACACCTGTACTTACCTCCATTTGACTTACTAAGACTGTTTTGAAACCTACCTTTCAGACTTATCACACCTTTAAAAACAGCCACAGTCGCAGAATACTGTTAGTCAAATGTCCAGTACTTTCTTTCACATTTTACATCCAAGGATGCTTCTACAGAATCCCTCCCACCATAAGGAAGACTAATACACATGTGCAAACTTTGCATGTTTTAGTTTTCTTTGTAAACAGCGACCTTGACTGTTTGTTTGCTTGCAAGAGGGAAATCAAAAGGTTAAAATTAGCACAGGGGTTTAGCCCTTAACCTAATCCATGAGCTTTCTACAAAGCAACCAACATTCTGTCTGCCTTCAATTTGTGTGCTGATTTCTCCCTGAAAATAAAGGAAGGTGTTTAAACTAAGTCAAACAACTGGTGCGATTGTTCTGGCTAGAGTTCTCACTTTTAATACACTCAAGCGTCTGCAGATGACGCGATCAGAGACACACACAAACACAAACGCACAAACATCCTCCTCTCAGACAGGAGACGTGTGTGTGACACAGATCTTCTTAAGAAACACTCAACCTGCATTTAACCCCATTCTTATGGGAGGGCTTGTACAGGTTAAGTCCCTGTCTGCCTTTCGAAAAGTCCACTGCAGGGTAAAGTTCAGGACAGGAGTAGCTCTTATGTCAAGACTGCATCCATTTTCTCTCATGAGCTTTGGACCTGATGTCCAATATTTCAGAGGAACACTTGTCACTTTATGAGATGGGTGTTCATTTATGTCCTGCATTGTTGCAGAGTGTTTGTCCACACAGGGATAACACACAGAGTAAGCAAAATCTGTGATGGAAAAGTGTTATGATTTCCTCTTTTGAGCAGAGTTGTTGTTTGCAGATGTTTGGCAGCTTGACTAAAATCTTGAGAAAAATCTAACAAATTAATCATTCAGCAAAGCAACAAAATACTGAATTTGTTAAGTGATGACATAAGGGGATATGTATGAGTCAGGATTGTCTTGAACAGAACATACAACAACTAGGGCTGAAACTGAGTGGCTGAATGTGAACTTTTCGAAGGATCTGTGATCAGACCTAAATTACTGATGGAAGAAGCCCTCGCACTCAAGCTATCTGTGCAAATGTCAACAAAATGGCTCAAGCATTGTTTCAGCTTACACTTTCTCTTGGTAATAGAAAAGCAAAGAACATGATTTTCAGAATGACTTGACCTTGAAAATGTTATTTTTTGGCTTGTTTGGATTTTAGGAGCATTTAAAAAGCACTCACGAGTGGAGAATGTCTGTGCATTTCTTATGGAGGTGGCTCATTTGTTATCAAGGAACTGCAGAGTGGAACCTAAGAAGAAGGATTTAAAAATCGACAAAAACAATCCTTTTCTTTAAGTGCAGCCTTAGGATAAGAGTCATGCTTATAAGATGCTAAATACCTTCTTCGTTCATGTATTAGATTACCTGTATGACTGCCTATTAACCATGAATACCTGGCAGCAGGTCTAATAGTTTGAGATGTGCACTTTAACTGGTAAATATAGCAAAGGTGTATTTAATTTTATGAACATTAATAAAGTGGATAAAGTAGCAGTAGTGACTTTGTCTAGAGATGCACTGATCCAATGGTGTTATACAATAGACAACAGAAGCATTTGTTATGCCAATAACTCCGACTACAACTTGCAACATGTGCAAGTTTGATTCCTCACCTCTCCACTGCTGAAGTTCACAGTTATACTGTTTTTTTCTGTTAGTTTTGGAAATTAACTCACGTATGTTTACACATATATAATCCCATAAAGTTGTAATACAATCAGTTTTGATATATATTTTCATTCCATTCTCGTTTACAGAGTCAGAAAAGGCAGAAATTGCTAAAGCAAAATTTTAAGTCTCATCCTATGAAAGAATAGAGAATGTTAAATCAAGACTATCTCTGGATTGAATGACTATTTCTATGTTTGTTACTAAACCTCAGGTGTGGATACTGAAATCAGGACTTAAGAGTTGTATCGGTGCATCTTCAAATGTATCTTTGTCAAATTTATCATGTTTTACACAGCAGTGTTAAAGATGGTGGGATTCTCACCTGACAATCGCCCCCAATGTTATTTACAAAAATGTAGTTACAGCCAAAAGTTGCCGCAGTTCTCTTCATTATTAGCCATTATGCTAGCTTACCTTACAATCAAATTGACCTCAACGTGAAGTACATTGATGGTCACCAGTTGTGTGGTGTGCTAGGCAACTACATGGGCCTATTATCTGTTAATCATACATTTTTAATATAGAAAATTCTAGACTGGAAACCCCGCCCATTTCAGGTATTTCTTATGACTTGAGAAAAAAGTACTGTACTTTGTGTTGGCTCAATCTGGCAAGAAAACTCCCCTATCTCACCTTAGAAACTATTGAGAGTACAGATTACTGAAGACTTCGATTGTTACCTTAAAGTTGAGTTGCAACTATGATTCGTGAAACAGAGAGTGTTGTGTTCACTGAAAACACTATCGTCACTGTTTGTGCTGTTGAGAATTTTTTAAAAATCTTTTAACATTTTTCTTTATTGAAGCCAAGCATTCCCGGAGCTCTAGGCTGTTAAAAGTGTTACTCATTGTTCTGCCTCTTCTTTTAATATAATATCCAAAAAGCAGCTCGGTACACTGAGGGCATCATGCCTCCTGGTGAACCTTGAATTTATGAAAAAAAAAAAGCTTCCCTCACAGTTTACTTCTGTTTCAGACACACAAAATCTAAGAACATCTTGTTGTATATTCAAGCTGAGAGACACATACAGTACATGTTCCTGTGATAGTACAGCTTAGTCTTCACACCTTTCTCTTTCATGAGTGGTTTTCCTAACCACATTTATAGCAAGTAGCTGAGATGCTGCAGTGAAGAGGAATGATGTGGTGAGTTAAGAGTTATTTCAATAGGTGGCACTGTAATACCACAATATAAGTGGTGGAAAGTAGATTAAAGGCTGCCTTATGTGGCTGCTCTTTAAGCAGAATATTATAGCTCTGGAAACTGGAACAGAAGACATGTGTATGTCGTGTTTCACTTTTCCTTTGAGATGCCTGAAATATAGGTTAAAAATAAGGATGAGAGGGAGAGTTGGTTCTCTGAAGCTCTCAGTAAGTTTTACAGTCTCATTAATAGACACAGGGATGTTGGAAATCTTACTTTATCACTCATTTTGTAAAGTGTTTTTACTGTTAATAGGCAATGCAGCTGAACTTTGATGCCTCAACCCTTAAGTACACTCCAAAAAAACAAGATCACTTCAATCTCTCAAGAGGCTGTGAATACAAAAAGGGATGTGTGAGAAACAAAATGCAGCAGCACTGTCGAGAGGACATCTGTCATTCCAGAGCTGTAATTTTAAATCATACTGATGTGCTACACAAACCTGTCTAGGGAAAAGGGAGCATTGTCAATCACTGATGAAGGGTGTTTTATTAGCATTTACTTTGGCTGACATGTTTTTTTTCCAAATGTCTCCACAACTTTAAAATTTTTGAGGTAACTTTGCTGAGTGACTTTAAGGCAGATTTTTAGAAGGGAGTGCTGAAAAGGTAAGGAGCTTATTTGGAAGGGGATTTCAGCAAGAAATGTTTCTGTTGAAGTCAGAAAAGTGGACCTAGACAGCCTCAGTTTTGGAAGTGATCCTTTTTAACACCAATCATTGAAATGGTGCATAGTTATTGTTAATTTGTTAAGGTGAGTCCTGTGTTGCAGTACTATCAATGATAAAGGATTTAATTTCCTAATCTGATGCCTGAAGCTGCTGTCTTTGTCTGGGTTGGGTCTTAGTTAGGTTATTCAATTGTTGCTTTCCCTCACTTCCATGAAGCAGTCTCTCAGTGTTTACCTCAGTCTTTTCTGTTGTTGATTGGGTGCGCGGTGTTTTACAAATCAGTGCGGTGGGTTACTTGTCTCAGTTAATTGAAAAAGATGTTATCACAGTTTAATTAAATGAGCAGTGTGATAGCGGAAAGTAAAATGAATTCACCGACGTGTACAAATGACTGTTGTCAGGGCTTCTATTTTGTCCATTAAAACAAAAGATTTGCACTAGTGGGTTCCTGAAAAAGTTAGAAAACTCAAAGGACCGCTAGGTTGACAAACTAGCCCTATAACTATTTTTGTCAGTCAGTATTTTACTTGCTGTTTGATTGGATGTGTTATGATCGTTAAGATATTTCTTAAGTACTCTGAGAACTCCTTCTGTTGCTTTTATCCCATACTGTTGGTAGCTTTGGCTGGGAGTCTTCTTTTGTTCCACTACCTTTTACTGTTTTCAGGCTTTTTTATTCCTCTATTCATAAGGGACAGCACATTGGATAGAGCAAGAGACCAGTTGAGAGAGGTGAGTGACATGCTTGGGGGGCACAGGCTGGACTGGAACCCAGGTCAACAGCTTGAGGGTTACAAATGACATTGCCACTAAGCCAAACTGGGGCAAGAGTGAGTCATGACTTTAGAATATTGGAATAATTGTTTGATTAAAAAAAGCTGAATATGGCCACCAGACAGTGGTTGTTGTGAATTTGAAAGCTGTTCACTTTTTGCCATTGAACAATAAAACATTTCCATGATAACACAAAAACATTTAAATAACTCGAGAATGCATGGTTTTTGAGAGAAACATAAAACTAGTTGTCATTCAAATTCTGCTGGTTCAGGGGGTGGCCTTAAACCACAAGACTTCCCTTAACTTTTGAAGTGAGAACAGAAATGTTTCCTCCAAAATTTACTTCATAAACAGTCGTCCAAATTATCGCTAACTGTTGCTGATTGACAAATTGATCAAACAGCACATTTTGCCAGTTTCCCTTCTGGGCGAAGACATTTCAATTAGCATTTTAAGTCTGAAAATAATTCTTATACAGCTGCTAGCTTGTTTTTTCAATTTGACATTAACAGTTTTTTATTCCAGCAAGCTGCCTCACAGTATGACTGTTGTGCAAAACAGGATGAGTTCCCAGCATGCCTTTTGCTTCTAGCCGAGCACCATCTACCCTGCAGACATGTCATGTGTACTCTCTCTTATTGTTGGGGTTTCATTGCCCTCCAACAGTGTCGCACTATTAACAATTACACTGCAAGAGCCCTGTGAGCCACCTGTGGATTCCTTTTTTGTGTGATTCTGATTGTTTGGGGAGACTATGTAAATCAAATATTGGATGTTTGCTGCTTCAGCTTATATAGAATGCTCTACATGTATTGAGCCCAGACTGGGAACACGCTGCAGTGGCATGCATAATCACAGATACATTTTATTGCTGTGCAGAGAGCAACAGCTGGGGCAAAAAGCTGCTTTGACATTGTTGGATGGTATAAAAGAAGCAGTTAAATATTAGAATGTCAGATTTCATACATAATGGAATGATGGAAAAAGAACAAGGAGCGGTAAATGTCTATTCATTCATTGTAGATTGGCCATTTCTGCATTTCGCACTAATAATCCAGCAGGGACAAAACAAGATAAATAAGTTGCTGTTGAATGATGTTATACTGTTCAGTCTGTGCAGGGCTTGAGTGAAAAGAAAGCTAGACTTACATGAAACTTGTATAATCATAAAAGTTGGAGGTTGGAGCAACGTCGAAAGTAGTTTTGGTCTTGAAGTGTTCAGGAGTTCAAAAAGACATAACCTTCATCAATATAGGTATGGGCCTGATTTGGCAACACACCAGGTGTTAACAGTTACTCAATTTTAGATTAAATAAGAAATAGCCTCCTAGGCTTTAAAAACTCTGAAACAGCCAAACTTGAGCAGAATTTATCTGACACATGATAAAAAAAAGTTGAAAAAATTTTAAGTTTGTATAGTGTGGCAAAGATTAGAAAAGCTAGCGCTTCTCCCCTTGGTCTTCATTCAGGTTAGAGTCTTCATACCTGTGCTGGATAGACATCATCCACATATGGCTTAAACTCATTTTTAAACCAAAATGCTGGCAAAATAAATCTTACAAGATGCCCCATGCCGTCTGTGCTTGTATACATGGTAATTTCCATTTACCATAGTTTTAGCCCAGGCTACTCACATCTGGACTGTCTCTTTTCCAGGTGTTCTCTGCTGCAACAACAAATATTAAAATCACACTGCCACAGCTTTAAATAGTTTAATAGATATTTATTAACACATTCATTCCAGCAAAGATCTTCTTTCATATTTCTTCAGGTTTGAAAACAGTATGCTTTCAGAGTAGAGCAGACTCTTGCTCTTTTAACATTTTCTTGTATGAAGGCATTCATCTTATGTAAGTAACTTGACTCTTGGTTCAAGAAACCGGATTAAATATTTGTTTTTCTACTGGCAGACTTTTCTTTTAAAATTCATTTTGGGCAATTCAAGCCTAATTTGTGGGTTGTAATACCTTAAAATTAAGACATTTTTTTGAACTTGCCAGCTAATAAGACGTTTTTATTTTTATTTACAAGAAGTTAGACCAAGAAATGCTCGCTTGTTATAGATTTTATGCTGTGGAAACATCATATGGCACCAGAGGGGGTAGTTAAACTGTTATTTGAAAATAATTCCGCATAATTGGAGCAGCAATATTAAAAACAGTCCTCTCCAATCTAGCTCTAAACCTTGATATCGTGAAACTGGTCAAGTTTTGAGATCTGTTTTTATGGGAATGGTTGGAGATGAGAGGCTGGTCAAATAGGGAGGGAAAACATTGAATACATTGTTTGCTTTCTATGATGTGACAAGAATCACTGTGGTGTTTGAAGTCTTTGACTTTTGTAGAAGTGAAGAGTGCTTTGATATATTGCATTTAATCCAGAAACACTTGGATGCAAATAGCTGGTCTTTATTGTTCAACACTGGCAGTAGTATGGCCTGCACAATTATTTTTCTGTTTTTGTGTTAGACAGGACTTTTGGCTGTAACAAGAATGAAGCTGAGTTCTTAGCTTTCCGACTAAATCTGTTTGGTGACCATTTGGACGTGTTACTATTAATCTGTTCATTGCTCTATCTTCAGAAATATTTGGATACAGTTTTTGTCGGAGAGTTCATCATTAGTGTGAGATCAACTGGAGCTCGGTGAAATGAATTAAAATCAGTCTATATCTACAGAGGAGCTCACAGAAATGATGGGTGCAGAAGAATGGTGTCATTGAGGTGTACTATGTAAAAATACAACTTTATAATACAATAACTGATTTTACATACACTTTCAATTAGCTTTCTTTTCTTGCCTCCTTTGAGCATTCAGTGTGTCTTGTAAACCTTGAAATTGTGGTGATGGGTAACAGAAAAGGGTACATTATTCCAGGCAGGTCTGCGTTAATTTAACACTGATGTGTATTGATTTATTTCTCTGAGGTTCTATCAGGTCTGTTGTTCTGCTTTAGGCCAACAAAGCCTTTCTGTCACAGTTTCATTCAGCATTTCATTAACATTTTGAACTTCATATATTAACTTGCAGTCCTTATATGGGCTATATCACTGACCTTTGGGACTATTACGCACCTGTCTGAGGTGCACATTGCAACTCCTCAACAAGTCCACCATTTAAAAAAAAAAAAAAAAGTTACAAAAAAATTCTGCCTGGGCAAAAAGAGATGCAGACAAAACTTGCTCGGTAGACATTGAGGTTGCTGGTACTCTCAGATAACAACAGGCCAACTGCCAGATTCTTTCGCTGCACAAGTGGGTTCTTCATAATTTGGAGACAGCTTGTTAGAGCAACACTTTTAGCCAGATTCTTTTGCTCAGAGACTGTTGTAAATGTCAACTATTATGGGCCTCAGGTTTAGACTTTAAAACATGGGTTTAATAATCTGCTCAACGGCTCCGCTTGGTGCCCTTAAAAGGATTTCCTTGTTGGAGAGAAACTTTGTTGGCACCCAATAACCAAGCTTGGTAAAATTTTAAATGCACCCGGAGAAAATGTTGTCGTTTAGGCTTCGTTCAGCTAACAAACACTGGGTCAATAAGTGCCTGTAGATCAAAGCCTCTCTTGCCACTGCAAACCTCTACAACATAGCAACCAGAACTGTGAGAGCCACGAACAATTCTAACAGAATTTTCTTCTTGCTGACGTGCTGAATTCAGTTCCTTTATGTATCCTGATTGTTGCTCTTTTTGTTCCCCACCTGTAGCACTTACCCTTTAGAAACATCACAGATGATGTGGTAAGATCTAAATGATTGTTTTTTTTTTCTTTGCTCTGCATCGTCTAAGATCTCCTCAGTCATAAAAGTAGTCCAATGATCTCATCTTTACTAAAACTGGTTGTAGTTGCATGATGCAGCATGATCAATTCTTACTAGCTAACATTTTAGTCAACCCCACGTCATACTCTCTAATCACTGAAACATATATTAAACAGATCTGTGTGTGCTCTTTGTCCACACAGCTCTAATTAATAGTATTTCTTTTCTAACTCATCAAGAGGCTTATTGTTTTGTTGTCTGTGTTCACAGAACTAACCATTCAAATATGCTCATGATTTAACTGACCTTTTATGTACCTCATCTCCTTGCAATAAATTCAGGAGTGCTTTTCTCTCTTTCATTGCTTTCTTTTCTGTTGTCTGTGCAGCTGGACCGATTTGCCAGTATTCGGATTCCTGGAAGTAAAAAGGAGCGACCGCCCTTGTTGCAGTCCAAACATGGCACTAATGACTGGTCCATTTCTTCTTCGTCATCTTCAAACCAGTTTGAAGAGCTCTCATCAAAGATCACCTCAGAAAAGGAAATCTTGGCTCTGTTTGAAAAGATGATGGTATGCTGTTTTCATTGTTACAATATCTTTGACATGATGTTTTAATTTTAAAATATAATGTTTTATGTTTATTTGTTTATTAATATAACCTTCAACATTGTCATTTATAAGTACTGTGAACCTATTGCCTCTTTATATTTGTGTGTGTGTGTGTGTCTGTGTCAAAGTAAACTATGTTTTTTTTAAGAATCTTCATTAAGTTTCCGCTTGACTGTTCTTTGCAGGAATTTATAGTTTTCGTGGAGCAAAAGCATGAAACATGACTCAGCACATAACCCACAGGTGTTTTACTGCTTTAGATTTCTGGGGCTGACAGCCTCCAGACTTTCTTAATGTGCCTGGGTAAACAAGTAGACACTCATATAACAACATTAGGGCTCAAAACACCCATCCAAGCATCAATCTCAAAGCAATGGGCTTACTTTCAAGCTATTTCAATAAATTCAAAAGGCAAATAGGAGTACAATAATGTCTCATCCTCTCATATAACCCCTGAATCCCATTTTTAAACACAATCATCTAGTATTAATTGTTTTGGCCAATGTGGAAAATTAATAATTAAGTCTAAGCTAAAGGTTAATGGGAAAAAATATGTTAGAAATATTCAGCTGTCTGCACCAGCGAGACTAATAATATTAAAATTATTGTATAATTAATATGCCAAAGGAGAAACCACAGCAAAGCCAGAGGTGTTGTTTAGATACAAATACAAAAAAACAAGGATATAAGGATTACATTTTTAATAAGGTTCTCTTCTTCCCCCCTTTGTTGTTTTCCTCTCCTGTGTCGTTACAGGAGGACATGAACTTGAGTGAAGAAAAAAAGACTCCGTTGAGAGACAAGGACCTGAACACAAAGAGGGAAATGGTCATTCAGTATATTTTTACTGCCTCTAAGACTGTAAGTGTTTCTTTGCATTTTGCCTTTAATCTCCTGTTTGTGCTGCTTATCTTTATTGTTCCATGATTTAAAGGGTTCCAATTGAAAATATTCCAGTGAGTGGCATGTATTTTTAGGACCTTATTATTTTGCTCACCCTCAGGTCACATCTTATATTATTCCATGCATTTGTCATAGAAAAATGATTTCTCACATGGGACCTGGCCTGAGAAAGCCTGAGGAGTGTTATCGGATTACAAGCCAGTGCAATTACATTTGTTTAGACATCTCTATCTGTGGGCAATGTAGTGCCACCTGCAAATGGGACTCATTTGTAAAAATACACAAATACTTCATTGAATATTGAAATATTCTGCTGAGTTGGCGGTAAATTAGTCTTCAAGATACATGCTATCTGTCACATGGTGAGCAGCTTGTCCCACTTCTTCTTTCTCTCTCTCGCTCTCTCTCTCTAAGTCTGTATTTTGCTAAGCCTTGCCTACAAGGTGGTCAAAATATATTTGTAGACTTTACCTATTTGTTGGTTCAGTATATTGCAACTAGTGCGGGGTGGTATACTGTTATCCGCAATAAACTTTCAGCCTACTTCAGAACACTATGAATTTTCAGAACTGTGGTATATATGTCTCATTATTACCCTTCAACATTCTCCTGTGCAGGCTACTTAGCTCCAGTCGCTCTCAATATGTTGTGGTCGCACTGTTAGTTAAACAGTTATGTGGCGGGGTCCCCTATCAAGTGTGCACCCTCCTTTCGTTGCATGTCATTAAAAAATGTTCGGATATTTGTCCATTGTCTCTCTGCACTGTGCTGTTTGACTCTTGTTCCATGTGTGTGGCAGGCTCTGTATGTGTCAGCACTGTGTGCACTGACCCTCAGAGCAGTGAGTCACAAACAGTTTAACACGTGAACTATCTTTAGTTTCTGCAGGTAACAGCATTAAGTCTCTGTGATTCAAGCACAACACTTTATTGGTA
Organism: Thalassoma bifasciatum; assembly: GCA_008086565.1. NCBI lineage: Eukaryota > Metazoa > Chordata > Actinopteri > Labriformes > Labridae > Thalassoma > Thalassoma bifasciatum. Next base: position 375,320 of record RPOG01000083.1, read on the forward strand.
TCACCTTTGTTCCTGCACTGACTCGCATTTGTCTATTTTCTTTCTGAGCACCAGGTTGGCACTGATGCGCAGTCTCAGAGCATGTGATTATAATGATGATAAAATGATCAAAATGTTGGAAAATGGTGTTAGTTCCTGTTTTTGTTGTGCTCCTAAAGATAAAAATATTGGATATGCACAGTGAGTCAAAGTTTTTGTCCAACAGTTGTTTGGTAAGGGCAGAAATCCGGAGATCCAGATGTGGAATGAGAGAGAGAGTGAGAGCGAGAGAGAGAGTGAGAGAAAGCTTTGCTGAGGACTGGGATAAAGAACGACTTCATTGCCCTTGTAGAATGAACAGAGTTTGCACACTCTGGTAATGTCATCAGCGAAATACAAGGTGAACTGCATTCCTTAATTGAAAATTTCAGGATTTAAGTAAGATTGCAAAGCTTCAGTTACTGTTGCTTCACAAAACTCACTTGTGCAGGCACATCAACTGATGGTTAAACATCAATGAAAGACGTCTGTATCCATGCTTTGTGGTGTTTTCATGGCTGCCTTGAGCTCTGGAAGATAATTGATTGGTTTAGATTTAGAGTATGTGGATTTGATTAATTTTTATCTAAAGCTTTAGTGTCAAGCTTTTTCTTGTTCTGTGGATCTTGGTTGATGGTGGTGAAACTGTAAGAATTCATAAAATGTAAATCTTCAAAGAAATGAAAGCGACTTTCTATCTCTTCCATATCAAACATGCTTTACATTGATTTTTCCTGTTCTTAGATTCAAATCCAGTTGTAAGACTACAATTTATAGGTGAGACTCCTTTTAAGGCCTGCCCCAGAGCATGGTCATCTTAATATGGATTCAGTCAGTGAACTTGGTTTAAATAATGATGAAGATACAAGCTGTCTGGTGTTTTCTTCTTGTTTATTTTGGCCACTTTTTGGGGACATCTCTTACTATGATGTAACAGTAGCATTAACATAAATATTAACAGTACGCTCTCTGCTCAGATTTTCTTCAACATATTTGTTTTCAAAGCTTTCTCTGATTTACAAGTTGGCAGTTGGAACCCTAGCAGAGGGGTGTTGAAATTGTTATATTTGCTTGAACCAGACATCCCTTCAAATTTGCCCCAGGCTGTGAATCCTGTTTGTATGACTGTATTTTTTAACCAGCGTGTTAAGGTAATGCTGCGACTGGCCAAACTGCAACATATTCAGTATACTTAAGAGATTTTTTATTTTTTTTTTACTAAAAACACTCCTTTTGCATAAAATGTGTTAGATTGCAAGCTTCAAGAGGTGTTGTTGAAATTAACATGTTATATGTGTTTTTCTCACACACCTGTAAATTGTAAGTTAATATTAGTAGAGTAGGTGTTGGAGACTCAGTGGGCTGGTTTAATTCTGCTTTAAATCACCCTCCAGACCATGGCATAGTCAAATAATGACCATTATTTGATAAGTCTGGCCAGGCTCCCGTGCAATCATTTGCCCCTTCAGACCAATATGAGGTCCTTGAGCAATAACCCACTCAGTGTAATGATAAACTGTCGTGGTGTGTGGATGAAGCTTTTTGTTGCTTTGTAACCCCTGTTTGTGCCAGAAAAAAAGATTTGAAGCTTCAAGAAATCTAGTGGTTGTTAAAAGCAGGATTTCAATTCTGAGTTCAAAGGATTGAAATATCTTTATGATTTGACCACCTATGTTTGCAAAAAAGGTCCACATATGATTTGTCGTGAGTAAGTGTGTGATACTCTGAAGAAGCTGTGTCCACTGGTAGTCAACATGTTATAAAGTTCTGGTTGATACTTATTGCCTTGTACTTGATGAAATTGCAGCTTAGTATGAATGATTCATTCTTTTAGAATATTCTTTTTGTATACAATGGATTATTCCCCAAGTCATTTCTCCCTTTTACTCAACTCTCATTATCGTATAGATACATTTTAAACTGAAAACTGGGTTGCACTCACAAACCAGTGACGCATATAACATCATTAAACAGATTAAATTCTTTATCTCATGAAAGTTTTCCTGATTCAATCAGAACAGAGCATTTTACTGAAACCAACCTCCCTGCATAGAGATTACATGCTTTCTCTACTGCAATGTGTGTTGCCTTATCCAATTTAATAATTTTTCTTAACTACTTTATATGTTTAACTCGGGTCAAGTAAGGTTTCATTCCTGCTAAAACACTCAGGAATAAGCAAAACCATTTACTGATTCACCTATTAACCCCAGCTAATGAACCCACTAATGCTACACCCTAATTGATGTCGGCTTTTTCACTGGCTCACATAGTGAAGTGCTGTTCTGGCTCTTGGTATTAGTAGACAGCTTTGTACGGGCTGAACAGTCATGTAATCTTTTACAAAAAATAATTGTTGACCTTTGCCAATATTTTGTGTCGCTGAAGCTTGCTTGGAAATAACATTTTTACTTCTTCGAGACCCCACTGCTGATTGTCTGCAGTGGCCCTGCTGCGTTGGAAATTGTGTTTACTCTAGTGTTGGCTTTTAAAAGGCCTAGGAATAAATTTTAGAAACTCATGTTTTTCAGTCACAGTAAATCTGGGAGACTTAGTGTGAGGGTGGTTGAATGGGCTATTGGAATGTCAGTCAATATTTTGCACCAATGTTCAGTTTTCTTCCTCTGACACAGTAGCCTGAGGGGCAAAAAGAGCCTCCATCGTCAATTCCCTGAAAATCCAGCAAAGGCTTGTTAATTTACAGTCTTTTCAAGGTGACGGATAACTTGATCACCTGTCAACTGCAGAAAAGTAATAGATATGAAGAACAACTGAAAGATTTTTTGTACTTACACAATATGCGCTCACAAGAAGGACATCTTTGGCGGAACTTGATTTTTCTGATGTTTATCTCCGTCTTGCTAATAGCCCCTCTCCTCATACTGCCGTGTAGATGAAAGTCAATAAAAGTATAGACAGTTATTTGTGTTTTTGAGCTAGTAGGATCAGTAACGCTATGGTTGTAGCTAAGTGGGAAATTCTTCATCAGCCTTGGGCGAGATTTATGCGAACAGATAAACTAACCATATTAGGAAGACAACAATAATTAAACAATCTTTTTTATCAATAATAAGCGATTACTTCAGTTTACCGGTTATGATGTGATTTGGTTTGAAATTGCTTTAGCTTCCTATCAGTCCTTTTCATTGGACTACTATCAGGTGATAAAGAGCTAACTTGGGCCCAATCAAAGAACCTTGATGCATTTCTTTTAAAAGCAACCTAATGTTTGCAAAAATTGAAACCCATTAAGGATTGAATCAGAATGGTAAAGAAGAGTCAGTTTCCTGAGTGAGTGGCTGAAGACTTCAAATGTATCATCAGAATGTGTTGCTTTTTCAATAACAGAAACGTTAACATGTTTATCTGAATTGTGTTTCCCCTTTAGTCTCACCAATGCGCCTGACTTTGTAAAGTAGGAGGCACCAGTGTGAGCAAATGAATAAGTAATTATTAAATCCTGTATCACTCGTTTGATTTCTTGTGACTTCAAGTTCAAATCATGCAGTGTTAATCATTAGTCATAAGCAAATCAATTAGTACGTCAGTTACTTAAGTGATTAATATTGTTATCCAAAAAGTGATTCCCACACACTTACCTGAAAAAGCAGCTCTATCCCTTTCTCTTTGTTATATTATTTAGAGAGACCCGACACAGACCCTCCATGAGCAAGCCTTTGGCAACACTTGGCAAGAAATGGAAATTCTGGGGGCCTTAAATCTGGGATACACGACTGCCAGAGAAAATATCTTCTCAACACAGCCCTTTACATTGATAATAAACAACACGAGAAGCAATAGCGCATTATTGGTCAGATGAGTTTACTACTCTTGTTAAGTATAATCCACTTACAGAGGGAGTCTTTAAGTAGTTTGATCATGTTAAGAATATATCATAGGTGCCAGCCAAACTTCCAGTTAAGTAGCATTAAGCAGCATTGGATACAGTAATAGATTGTAATGAAGCTGTTAGGGCCAAATCAAGTTTGTTTCACCAATCTTATAATTTACTGATGTTGACCTACGTGCATTCAACATCCACTTTGGTGATTGTTGCTGTGGATTAGTCAATTCTTTTAGCATATTTTCATTTTAATACTTAGCTTTGGACAAAACACAGGTAGAAGGCTCCAGGCAGATTTCAGAAACTTTGTAGAATGAATACTTACTCAAAGAATTTTTTTTGTAAAAAAACATCAATAAACCTCCAAACGGTTTTTTTTCTCATCCAAAGCCAATAAAAAACTAAAGCAGTCTAGTTTTACCAAATAAAATGCTCAAAATTAGACTTTTTCATTTTAGAAATTTCAATAAAAACTTTTCCCCCCACCTCGGTTAACCTCTGACTTCCTTAAGAGCTATTGGCTTGTAGACTTTAGAGAATTTCAATCAAGGGCCTAGTAAAAGGGCGCCCCTTCCAACATTGAACAAAGAAACTGGTTCACAGGTTTCCTAGTTCTAATTGTGGCTAAGACCTCAATTAAAGGGATTGATTAATGAAGGAGCTGATCATTACAAGGAAGAAACAAATGAACACTTGGGTGAATTGACATTAAAAAAAAAAAAACTTTTTCATGTAAAGTAACAGGGTGTATGGAACTATGAGTCATTTTTTCAACTCGTGCGGTGACATTTTTCATGATGGTAACAGTCTGTGTAGTGTCCACAGCTAAGTCCTTGGATCAAAATGGCAAACCCACCCTTCAAAATATGAGCCAAAACCAGTTTCAACAATCAACATAAAAAAGAATAGAAACTCAAACCATCAACCATAATTGTCACAAAAAAGCTAAATGCGCTTTTTGATACCCTTTTACTGCTTGCAAATGTCATTAACACCATGCAGTAAAAGTTTGTCACCCCTGCTTTTAAAATTTCTGCATCCAGGAAGACAAACTATTTCCTATGTACCAATTCGCAGCCAAATCAACCTTGCTTTTTTTTTTTTTTTTTTTTGCATGGTTTTAATGCTCCACAGGTGGTGCTGTTAAAGCTGTTTAATGGCGTTCCTGTCGACTGCAGGGACTGCATAATGCTCAGGCAATGAGGCCTTTTACAACAGCACAAGGACATGACGTGTCGCTTGTTGTGGATTACGTGTAGAGTCAGTTATCACTGTCAGTTGCCATCTCTGTGTCCTCTTCCCTGTGTCTGATCTAGCAGAAAGGAAGGGGGGCTCAGAACTTATGCTGTGCAGTGTGAGTGCTCTGAGAGTGAGTGCGCAGTGAGACTGGGAAAGAGGCATCGCAGCTATGCTCTAATCCCCTGTCCTGTTGTGAGCAGAGTAGAGCCCCAATGAGAGGGTGGTTGAGATAGCGAAGCTGTGGGGGGAATATCTAAACCATAATTGTGTGAAAATCACTGTGGGTGAATGAAAAGACAGGATTTCTCCCACCGGGCTGTGGATGGACGTGATGAGAGGACAGAGATGTGTTAAGATTCATTCGAGTTTGAAGTGAAATTTTACAGTTTCCATGGACTGCTTCAGACCACACTGCAAGCAATGGTGCAATGCAGTGCAAGAGTTTGTTTTACCTTTCTGAAAAGATCTGTTTGATGCACTGCCAAGCGATGGAGCACAGTCGTTGGCAATGCAGGTTCATTAAATTGTTGTATACAACTCTGGGTACAATTACCTTACTTGACTATGTATTAGATATCTGTAAAAAAAGAATACACACCACACATATTCCATTATTTGATATGTGGAGGTGGAGAGGTCACTTAGATATTCCTCTGAGCTCCTATTCCTGAAAATTGCAGGGTTGAAGTTGCAGGGTTCACATCTCCTCTGATGCCAGCTGTGGGCAAACATGCCGTCACAAATGTTTCTTTATTGAGAAAGGCCCAGCAAGATGTTGCTGGTTGCTGTCATGAGTAGCGCTCATGGTTTTCTGACTGCTTAAGGCCTTTAGAGATCTCGGGAAACAAACAGGCTTGTCATCATCTTGTCTCTCCAGGACAGGAGAGGCGTTTGACCGTTGAGCCAGAGGAGGAAAAGGCACCGAGGCACACACTCAGTGTACCGCTGATGGGCTGTTGTGCTGCCAGTGAGTGGGTGGAATTGGTGAAATTGCAGCTGTTGTTCCAGTTACTCATGACAGAGCAAGAGACAAAAGAGGCAGAAGTCGACCTAGGCACACAAAGCCAAGAAGAAGTTGCAACCTTTTTTTGTCATGATGATAACAGCACTGAAGGGGGTGCACTGATATGTCCACTGGCTGAGCCAGATTTGGATTTGAGGCTGGATGTTCCAGCTGATGTCTGTTTTCTATGTTTTTGTGGCCTATATTTAAATTTGCTTTGGATGTACTTGTAATCATGTCAGACCACAGAGATGGGTGGGATTGTTTTACATATTTGATTGACATTGAGTCCACCACTGTTGATGAAATGCACTGAATAAATAAATTTGACTCAACTTGATGGTGTGAGATAGAACTGCTTTTTAATGAGTTTTTGACACCTCATTTTATTTTTATGATAAATTGAGTGTAATATTATAGAGTTGGGCTTGAGGTGTTCAGGGAGACGGACTGGGCAGAGTTCCATTGGCTGCCTTCATGGGTGAGGGATTATTTATTCCTGCTGGTAGTGAAAGAGGCTCATTTTTGAGGCTTTGATGACTCAAAAAATTACCCAAGGATATGTGGGGTTTTGGCATTAGTGCCGTTTTAATAAACTAAATAAGTGTAGCCTTTTCTCTACATCACCACTGACTGACAAATCCAGTCAAGCTCTAGCTTTTCTATTCTTTTTTTTCCACCACACTTCACTGCAGCATGTGCTCACTCATTACAATAACTATAGTGGAGAGATCCATGTATATTTTATTTTTAGACTTGGTCAGTTATGTATCACACTATCCAGACATTGTGTTTGATTTACATTTGGCACAAGTTCTTTCTGCATGTGCTTTGATTTTTATATAGACGATGACACTTTGAACCCATATTACAAAAATTAGCACCCCCAACATTTAAAAAAAAAAAAAAAAAAACTACTTAGGGAATAAATATTCTTTGTTTGACTTGTTTGGAGTTACTGTCATATACAAGAGCACTGAGGAACTAGCATTTAGGTTGCTCTGTAACCCTGGGCTTAATTAAGATGTAAAAATTTTGATGTTTGACTACTTGTAATTATAATTGATGGTGATTCTTATTCTGAGGACTTGGAATCATTTTGAACTTGAACTTTTTTTATTATTATTATTACTGTTATATGAAATCCCCACATGTACTTTGCCAAGCCGGCAGTTAGACATAAAATGTATGCTTTTTCAAATAGAGAACAGTTGCAACCATGAGTCAGTACTTGTTTCCATCAAAGTAGTCTGCAGACTGTCGGGGAATAAATAATCACTCTAAGTATTGACAGTTTTTTACCTGATTTCCTGTTTACTGCCCTCACACTAAAGGTCAGATCTACTCAACTCTTGAATCGGCACTTAAATTACTCACACATTCACCAAGGGGCAGACTTGTTTGTTTGTATTGCTGTACTGTATTCTGTTGACACTACAGTTCATTATTTATCGATAAACTTGCACTTCTGAACTGACTCACTTATGAGAGGCACTTTCTTTAAGAAACAACAAAAAAACTCACAATAGTATTCTATTAAATCTTAAACAGTTGCATGTAACTGTTTGAGTGAAGCAGATAATGATTTCAGTGCCCATTAGAAAATTATTTGATCATGAATTAACAGCTAGAGACCTCAGGAATTCTTTTAATAAAAAAATGACACTTATAAGAGCCCTGGGTTTTTTTCTGAATGACATTTTACATATTTTTAACCTACTGTAAACAAGTTTCTGTCCCACTTTTAGGTCATGACCTACCAGTAGAGAATCACTGAGTTGAAGGATGTTTTTAATCCCCTTTTTTAACAGAACTGGCTAAAGGTCACCTGTTATTTACAATGAAAAGTATTGACAACAACATGTCACTTTTTGCTTGATATTTCTTTTGGGTAATGTCAAATTCTTTTTATATACTTAATGAAGTTGGCCTTTTCTGGTCTTCAGTAACTGTTGGATTCATCCAAAAAGTATGTGTGCCATTTGGCCAAGAGCCTGCTTCTCTTGTTATTAACAAAGAAAAAGAGAGCAGACGAATAGTACTGAAGGAATGCTTTGGCGCTTTGTATTTTTACATTGTTAAAAAAATGTTTTTGTTTTTTTTTTCTTTTACGGAACAGGCTATTCAGCCTTGAAGCCTTGACTGCTACACTAAAGGGATTCCTCTTTTTTTCTCTGCAGGGTAGCTTGAGAAGCAGCCATCAAATATCTCCTCAGGAATTCCTGGGAGAGCTGAAGTCGGGGGTGATGGACGAACGCCTTTTTGCCTGTCTAGACTCATTGAGAGTGTCCCTCACCAGCAACCCTGTCAGGTACTGCATACATTTATTATTTTGTTAAAAGGACATATTATGTCTTTTAGATTCTCTTTGTATTTCCTGTTTATTATTACACTCATGAAAGACGTCATAGTCAAATTGTTCATTACAGAGAATCCAACATCAATAGGCTTGAATACATCACATGGATCCATACATGCTTTTCTTATTAGATTCAGTTTGGACTTTAAACTGTCAAGTCTATAGAGTTTTGCATGCCTTGCCTGCTAAAAGTGACACAAGCACGTAACTGTTGAGATTGTTGATGGTCTCTACTGCGCTGCTCCATAGGTTTCTTCGTTGACTTGAGGCGAATTTCTCTGAAGTTGACTCTCAAGCCTCAGAGGTGTCAGCTACTTCAGCAGGCAGCTACTTCACTTGTCTGAGAGATTAAACATACAGGTCTTCCTCAAAATTTTGATACTATTACCCATATAACTTTCCCACTACTCTGCACAGGCTGGTAGTTTGAATTAATAAGTTATGAGGATCGGGACATTTTCATCAACTTTTATTGAATGTAATAAAATTCAATGCAAAGCCCAGTAATAAGCGCTGCCATCAAAAGCTTAGAGTGTGACAGTCTTTTTCTGTGTCAAAGGGATGTGTTTCTGCTGAGCTGCCTTCTAGCTTCAGGAGTTCTCAAAATTGATTGACATCCACAAACACCAAATAGAACACTAGGATTATTTCTTTTCCTGTTTAGGCCTTTGTGTTATTTTCAATGCCACCATAGGGTGTTCATTTTACCTTAATGGTTTTCATGAATATCCCCAATTTTTATAAGAGTGAAGTCCATTAACTTTTTAGCTACAGTTTAAGCATTGGAAAAGAGGGCCTGTGTAGGATCAATTCCATAACAGTACTACATTTCTCTGCACAACAGCTTTTTGTATATTAAAGTGTGTTTTTTTCCAAACTGAATGTATAACTCTTGAGATAGGTAATCTGATTTCATGTCCAGGGGGCATGTTGTACCTTCAACACTGTTAAACCCAAATCCGCAGGTGGATCCCTGGCACTTTTTTTGTTTTTAGTTTCCTCCCTCCCTAAACTTTGATTACTGCTTTGGGCTTACTGCTTGAGGTTTTGGATAAGCAGCTTGTTTCTAAAAAGAAGAACAGAGTTACTCAGGTGTAGTCAAAATCTTAACTTAACACAATGCATTTGGTCTTCACTGGTTGCAAGTAATCAGACCCTATATTGAGGTTTAGGATTAATGGACTGGTACTGATCTGTTATTTAGCCTTTTTCAAAATGGCTGCTCTCATTAATTCATCTACACACTTTTTTTTAGGAAAATCAATGTTGCTGGATCTTGGCAACCCTGGCTCAGTGGTAGTCATCCTTCAGTGGAAAGGTTGGGGGTTTGAGCCAAGCTGTGAAAGTACAAGTCTTTTTTACCAGTGTATCATGTTGCACATACTTTTCGATGCTAAATATGCTGATTAGCAGTGTGTAATGATTTTCTTGTAGAGTTTTGGGTGTGGTGTGACTCTGCTGCCCTCTGGGCTAATGAAGGGTTTGCAGTCATTGTGACCTAACATGAGTTCCCTGAGTGGAGCTGTTGTAAAGATTCCACTTATGTTGTCTCTTGGATAAGCCAGTGTACAAAAAGGATTTTCCATCAACGAAGAAATGGCTGGAGGGTACACCATGAAAAAAATCTCCTCTGACTCAGAGGCTCCTTGTTGACCGTGTCCTTCCCGTTGGGGGCAGGACCAGGTAGACATCGCTGAAAGGTTTCTACTTTTGTCAGGACTCAGGAACCATGGCTACCTGGATGAAGGGGAGAGAAAGAAAGAACAGCTAGCTGTTGACCTGTAGAGAAAGCCTCTGACAGATTATGTGGATAATTTCAAAAAGAAGAGGGCTAGGATGGAAGCTGACATTTGCGCCCTTGAGAACTCGGCGGATGAATACGCTGAGAAAGCAGAAGCTGTGAGCGAACTGACCTTCAGCTCTGGATTTGCTACACTGTGAAAGAAAAGAAGGAACTCCGGTGGAGATTTAAAATCAGATTGATGAGGAGCTTCCAGTGATGGAAAAAGTAAACAGTCTCCTTATTGTGAAGGGTGCAAACAGGAAAGACCATCTCCGATTTGCTCAGAATCATCCAGAGATAGTTTGTACCTGACACATTTTATGAACAAATTTTATTTGTTCATGTGCAGTAATGTTATGAAAGCTATTGTAAGAAAAGGGCTCTCTTCGAAGAAAACACATCCCTCCCCACTCCACACAGTGTCTTAGCTTTATAAAATAGATCTACCACGCATTTGTTTTGGTTGATTGAGGATGACTATGGTCTTGCATCATGTTTTGGACTCATGCTTTGTGTATCACTTATCTTTTCCTCTTGCCTGTGAGCTGTGCTTTTAAACTAGAGGCTATTGTCTACAGTGGCTGGTTATCTTTTCATATGAGTGGTTTGTTTTAAAGCTGTCAGATCACAGATGTGTGAAACCCTGACTGGTTGAAAATTGTGATTTTAACCAGATGCCTAACAAAAGTAGCCCCTGACTATCCACCTTCAAATATCCACTCAAAAAACATCAATCAAGGATAAAATTGCATTCCATGTTGCATTATATTTCTTTTCAAGCCGAAATTCTTCACCTTGCACTGTTACACAGACGGACATACATTTTACCAGTCAGAGTATGGAAACACTTCTCAGTCATTAAGAGTACAGTTTATATTTTTTTGACACAGGTCACTTAATTTATGTACTGTAAATTTTTACAACCAACTTCAGCTGTACAAAAACCCTCATTTTGTTCCCCCTCCACCTTGTCTCTTGTCGGGGCAGCATGACTGATTAAATCAGTCCGTTTACATGTTGTTAACACAGCTGGAATCACTAATTTCATTCATTGACCCGAGTCTGAGCTTTTACTTTCAAGGCTAATAAAAGTTTTTTTTTTCAGCCAGGCTTATCTTTTTGAGTACACATGTGAATAGCATTCTACCCACCTGAGCTCTCTTACACCTACTTAAAGGCTACACGATAAGACATGAGTGATGACACATGGATGGTAGAGTGAAAGCACAGAGATTTCTCTGTAATTCCTAGAATCTCTCAAACATGGGAGTCTTGTCAAGATGGCTAAAAAGAGGTAATCAGTGTTGAGAGCTTTTGGCCATGAAGAAGCCATCTTTTGTGCCATTATTACAAATACATGAGGAATTTTCTTGGTGTGCATTACTGCTCAGAAATTATGACATTGATGAGATATGATTCTCATTTAGGTTATGCAACTAAATAACAACATTGACCATATTGAGTCATGTAATTCACTGAATGAAAAAAAAAAAAAAAAAAGTCAACTGAGCTGAATAAGAGCTGGTTGCTGGTTGGGTTTTAGTTACCCAAACATGCAGTGAGCTCAATGTACATATCAAACACAAATTGTACTCCAAAATTTATATTTATTATTAGGGTATATGATGCATTATTGTCTAGGTTAGATCCCACAGATAGCAAATATATATTTGAATATTTTTATTTGACAGTATCAGTACTGATTGACCATAATACATAACAGCCATATGCACATGCATACACATAAATAGCTTATATTACTTACTGAGAGGGGGAGAGAGAAAGAACAACAACATGACAGTTTCCATGAAAATCATGAGGGGGCCTCAAGCGACTGCAGGGCATTTTGGAATCATTACATTTCTACTTCCATTTTGTTTCCGGTTTAAACCACAAACTATACATCTGGTTTCTGGTTAAACAGAGATCAAACAAGTTTGTTGTCAGACATAAGCACTTTGTGCGCACACTTCCATGAATGTACTATTCTTGTTTAAAAACAATTTGTCCACAAATCTGAAACCAGATGTGTGGATGTAATAGTGACTGACGTCACCGAACAAATCCACACTTATGGTATCTGGTTAAACAGGTCATTCACAGACATTTCTCAAAGCTCTCTTAGTTTTGCTATGGGGTACAATGGCTCATGTCAAAGCCTGAGCCCAATGATAATTACGGAGAGGGTAATGTTTGTGTAAAACTGAAGTCCTATCGCTGTCACTGGGTTCGCCACAATCCGTGTGCTACACCTCTGATAGGCCATTGAGTGCTTCAGTCACAAATAGGTCAAAGCTTGGACACACACAGGGACTCTGACAGCAAATATTAATGCCCATCCACTGCAGCAAATGGGGACATTACCAGTTTGATCCTTGAGAAAAACGTACTATAGGCACAACTAATTTGTTGAACAATCAGGCTCATGTGCAATGCCATAGATTTTAATAGCAAAATATATACACATATATATATATATATATATATATATATATATATATATATATATATATATATATATATATATATATATAGTCTGGCATGTGAAAACAGTGGGTCCAGAACAGTCATCCCATGCAATCTAATAGCACTTTCTATCCATAGTTTTTGGATTGTTTCAGCAGTGAGCAATCCTGTCAGGCACTCTGCAAAGACGCTCATCTCCTTCACTTTCTTGGCATATGTGATGCAAACATCTCTCCTCTTTGGCTCCGTTCAGTTTCAGGTAGTTTTTATTCTGCTGCTATAAGCTGATAAGATTATATGCTACCTCATCAGGTTTCCTCTGGTGATGCAGACAGACTTATAAGTAATTTGATACTTCCTGGAGCTCCATAGTTTCAACCTGTGACTTGCCTCTGACCCCATATACACTACTTACCTCAGCTATTCTTGCTTTCTCACACCCTGTCTGGGTAGAGAGGCCACTGTACTAGCTGAAAGGACCAGCAAGGCTATGGGAAGTAATCGCATTAAATGATTTTGATAAATGGATCTGACAAACAAGTGGAAATTGTTTTTTGATATTATATTAAAAATGACCCTCGGGTTTAAGACTGCTGATTTATTGTTTTTCAGTCTAGCTATGAAGTCTCATATCCTTCTTGTTTAGACCAACATATTTAATAAACCTTGGGTTGTCTGACCAGCTCACATACACAAGCCACCCGTGTGCTGCTTGAAAAGTCTGTTCCTTAAACCAGAAGGATTGATAAAATGTTTCTTTCTGTGGGCTACGGTCACTTTGTAACAAAATCATTCAAAACCTTATACAATACAAAGTTTATGATGTTTAGTTTAGTGTTAAACCATCTTGGGGGTTTTCTGTCATCATTCTTATAAAAATCCTGACAGAACACTCCCAAAGATATTTTGGACAAGATATATTTGTTTTATAGCAATAGTTGTTGATAGGTTGACCATCTGTTAACACAGAAAAGGTAAGGTTTATCTCCCACACTGCAACCAGCCAGCAGAGGGAACTCTAAATCCTTTGGCCTCACAGTCATCAAACACTTGAACACTCAAAGAGTGCATTTTGATTTTCAGCCCCTGATTAACACAAACAGCATTGCCTTTTCCTCTCTATAACCTTACATTTGAGGAATAGTATAATAACTGTTGCTTTTTCACAGCCTTTGTTATTGTTTTTTCAGTTGCAGACTGCTGAAGTGATGTCACATGATCCCAAATGAGCAAAAAAAGCCCATGTCTATTTATATTTTCGATGTCCCACATTTCTCTAACTGCTGTCTCCTCCTCTCTGTCCCTGGAGATCTCTCCTAAAGTCAGTTGACTTGTTATGCTCAGGACGACGTTCTGAAGTTAATTTTTTATTTCTGGTTCATAACTGCCCTAGTGGGGTGCAACGATGTGCTGCACTGCCTGGGAACCTTGGAGACAGTCTCCTGAGACTCTGGTAGAAGTCAGGCTACCTTAGCTGTGAAGTTAGCCAGATAAGGTGCCTCATTTTTCTCTTTGATTTATGACTGTTTTTGTTTCCAAGGGAATGGTATGATGAATTTGTTTTGCTTATTTTTTTTCTACGTTATCCTCCTCCATGTGGCTGTTGGTGTCTGTACGAGATGATAGCCTTCAGTCCATTTTTTCTGTTCTTGATGATGAGGTGCGATTATAGTATGTCTCTGATTATGTAGTGAGCATTCATTACTTTTCATCACGGTCTAACAGTATCACAGAGTAGCTTAGAGTTCTAAGCATTATCTTTGGAAACTGATTAATGACAACAGATCATTTTCCAACAGGCCGTATTAAAATTGCGAGAAGCGTCATATGTTGGGTGTACTAAGATAAGTCTTATTGTGATTTATGAATATGAATATGGTTGGTTGGCTAAAAAGGGAAGCTTATAACTTTAAGCACACAGTGGCTCAGGAGGTAAATCCAGTTGACCACCACTCATGAGACGGGTGCTGTGATCTATGATTTCAGTCTCCTTGTTGAAATGTCCTTGGTTGTGAAACTAGAACCAAAACTGTCTTCAAAGTCATTCCATCTAGGTGAGTGTAAAAATTACAGTTAGTATTGAAACCTGATGAGCCTTTACTGGGAATTATGGACTGTTTTGAATGATTTGGTGAAGTCTGACATTCATTGCTAAGTGCTTGGAGCAAACAGTAGAGAAAAAAACATAAAAGCACAGTTTATTTATTATTTACCATAAAGCTGTGAAAAATGTTTTTAGATTATTATTGTAAAGCAACTGCTCATAATGCTGAGGACATACAGGCAGGGAAAGTGATTGAAGTTTCTCATTTGGGATGTGGGAGGGGTGCCAGATGTTAGGAACTAATGAAACCCAAGGGCTGCGAGGGCACGCTAGATTAGTAAACAGAATTTAAAATACTAATTACTTTAGAGGCCAGACAGAGAGCATGTCAAATACAAAACACTTAAAGGCACATAGCTGAAAAGAGGTCACTTTATGAATGCAATCTTGGATTCTCTTAAAATGAAATCTGGTAGTGATGAGGAACAAATTGTTAGCAGATAGCTTACAGGGCAGGGGGTATTAAAAAAATATAACCAAGCCCAAAAGCTGTAGGCTCCTTCACTGGAGGCTGAATGGATTTTGCCCTCTATTGATCAGCTCTACTAGTTTTACACTTAGGCGGAATTCCTGCCAGATGGCTACAGTTTGACATGCAGTTTCGGGGGGGTGGGTCATGATACCAGATCAATTGCTTGTATGAATAATGATTTGGCTCTTTGACCACCTGATTGATTTCTGGCAGGTCAGAAATTTTGGTCGGCTGTCTCTAACTTCCATAGACTGATTTCTGACACGACTCCTGTCAAGAAATCGAAAGTGTTGTGAACTGTAGTAAGTTGTTTCAGTTTTATTGTACCAGGACTGAATCCTTTGTAGCTGTAGACTTAAGATTGATGTGACAGAAAACTGAACTTTGCTTTAGTTTTGCAGCAGCTCTGTTGTCTGCTTTCCCCAAACATCTGTGGCACCATATTGTTCCTTTTTTCATCATAAACACCCATATTGTATCTGTCCCATTGATCTGAACAGTGTGAGCTTAATAGTCCTAGGTTCTTGCTGTGCAAAAAGCAGAAAAGAAAGTACGAATTGTGAGATAACACATCAGACTTACTCAATAGAATAGTAGCATCTTTCCAGATTTGGTACCTTTTCCACCTCACCCTGACCTTCAACTATGACACAGAGACACACCCTTTGATACATTATTGCCTCAGCCTGATTATTCTTGCTCTGAAGATGAGACTTGCTCCAGGTGTTGTGGAAAGCCATTAGATTGTCTTGCTCTGGTATCTGAGATACCCAATCCTTTATCACAGGCCGTCGAAGCTGACTTATGTCACAACCGTCCCCTTCCACTTTTCCATCATGGGTTTAATGGCATGTCTTTAAAATTTGCTGTGGCGGACTCTGACTGACAGTGCAGGCTCGTTGGCTTCCTGTGCGATAATGCCTGCAATAGATCAGCTGATTATTTTCCTTTGCTCTCCACCTCATCCACTGATGATGAGAAACTAGCATGCGGTTCCACTGAGCTATGCATTTTAATGAAGCTTATGCCAGGACCCCGGCTTGCCTCCTGTATGTCCAGAATGACTTGAACCATGACCTGAAGAAAAGTGTAGGCTGAATTGATTTTTTTTTCCCTGAACAATCTTTGTAGTAACCGTCCCTGTCTTCATCAGCATAGCAGTGACAGTTTCTGTCAGCATCCCTTATTTTTTGACAGCATCACAATACATGCAGGAGCCTAAACCCCTTCTTTGCCTTTTTCTCCTTTTTTTTCTAAGCTAATGAATGAAATAAAGATTTTAATAGGATCAAATATATGACAAATGCTCTTTTGATTCAAAATTAACTTTTTAATTCCACGGTTTGTTTGATCTTGACCCAAGGGGTATTTCAAGATCAGTGTACTGTTTGAATACCCTTAACCATACCAAATCTAGTACATCCTAATTATATGCATTGGTTAGCAGTACCACAAGAACTGTGTAGAATTAACACTTTTTTCAAAATTTGGAGGCTAAATACAGCAACATTTCCCCTTAACCACCTCTCGCAGTGTGATATCTATCTTTTATATGGCATACTATTTGCATACAAAGCTGCCATCTCCAAATCCCAGGAAGCTGTTGTCTGTATAAGATGTATGCAGAGGATGACGTAAACTACAAACAAAGAAGAAGCAAATCCAGAGCAAACTGAAAACTCAGGCATTGTAAAGCACCAAATTAGCTGACTTTATCCACAGTGCCAGAAGGAGCGCTTTCTGACTGCAGTGATCCTTTGGCCTTTTTCAGTCCAAATAGAGCAACTCCTCGTCAAATTATTTCATGCAGAGTCAATTTAATGTGGAATACTTCTCTGGAACAACTATCCTAACATGCACACAGAATTTTTTAACCACATAAAACCTTATTCACTAATATTATCATTATCATATAAAAAAGCAGCAAATATATAAAATGAAATAATCATCCATTATCTGTTACAGCTGTCTATAGTTTTTATTATCAAGCATGCCACGGTGTCATTCCTCTCTTACAGAAAAAAAGGTTTTGCAATAGCATAAAAAAGCTAATGGACTCACATCTACCCACTATACATATGGCTATTCAATAAATTAAATTCAGGTAATAGCATCCCATTTCAGGTTGTCACCTTGAGAAATTCTGTGGAGTTGTTGCTGAGAGGCATGCGGTTTGTTGATTAGAAGAGTACAAACACTGCATGCTAATGTTCAGAAAGAGTTCTTCAGTTTCAATCGGGGGGAAATGCGGTTCCTCACATTTCACTCCTGCTGTCTTTTTGTCTCTTACCTAAAGGCTTTTTGCCTAAACTCACAGTACAACTTTACTGTTCTTTTTTTGAAGTCCTTGCTGCTCTTTTTCTCATTCCGTACTTGTCACTTTGTGGGTGAAAACCTTGGATCTCAAGCATGATTTGTCAGTAATGAGGAAAAGTGACGCTGTTTTATGGTGATTGTCATGCTGTTTTGATCATGTGACAGAAGTCTGAGATACAGAGTTGTTTATAGCACATTGTCTTTGTTATGCTATGCAGTACCAAAAGACACAAAGCTGTGCTCCTTCATTTCATTTAAATACAGGTTTAGCATTGTTTGAATCCAAAGAGCTTTGTAGTGACGTCTAATTTAATCATATCCACTTATCAATTAACTCTACTGGAAACATACAGGTAACAGTCTGAATGTTCCAATCTTATTTTTGTCAACATTTTATTATAATACAGAGAATATGCAAAGAGACATAGCAGCATTTTTTGATAGCAGGGTTCATACACTTTTTTCATGGTTGAATTCAAGTTCTTTTCAAGGACTTTCATGTTCAATTTTCAAACTTTTAAAGTACCGTAAGCAGTAGTAAATTGATAGTGTCATTAACAGTGTTGGGAATAATGACGTTACAAATGCTATTACCTTTTCCAGTAAGGGGTACTCAAATTAGTTACTATTTCAAACGTCACAACACTGTTACCGTTACCGACTGTAAAAAGTGGTGCGTTACCTTGTATATGACCTGGCAGAAACAACTGACCAGCATATCACACATGCGAGCCAAGCAGGGAGAGTGTTTTTGTCCCCCATTTTATTTTGTGTCCCTTCATTTGATCGATCTGTCGAATCAGATTGCTGTTAACCGTGAAATATATATTATTACACTTTCAGGCATTTACAAGCACTTAGATTGAAAATTCATGCACTTTTCAAACCTTGAAAAACACAACATTAAAACACAAGCATTTTCAAGGATTTCAAGGACCCATACAAACCCTGATTGTTTTCAATTTCCCAGTATTTAATTTATATCATTGATAACCAGTCCCAACTCACAGTTTTACAGACAAAAATTCTACCAATGAGCAAAAAGCCTCATTTGAAACAACTGCTCAAATTTCATAATATCTTAAGGTGCTTTTTAACCAGATGTTCCAAGAGCTTTTATCACCTAGACCTTCTCTTCTAGGAACTAAATGTTTCCTTTCGTCTATTGTCCACATTTCCACATGCAGCCAGTAATGTACAGAGAACAAATAAAGAAATCACACGACCTTTTCAGTCAGCTAAGATGACACCACAGAAAGCAAAGACAGGTCTGTGTTGTTATGTGCAGCACCACAGTTACACATCAGCCAGCTTTATGAAATGGCTTCAACCTGCATAACACTGGTCGGCGGATCGCTTCTTTCTTTTGAACGAAGAGGGTAGAGATTGACCGCTGCTCACACATTCACACATTTAGTTCTTGTATCTTCTCTGAGCTTAGTCCTTTGCACATGATAATCCAGATTAAACATTCAGCTTGCAGGTCTTGGCTCTGATAGTTACTGGACTTTTAGTAAATACTACACCAGAGACAGGGTCATTTCAAAGAGTAGATCAATCACGAAGAACTGTATTTGAACCCTTGTTCCTGCGGTGGAAAAGCGCATGGTTCCTTCAAATGACCCTTGTTCTTGGGGAAAGTTCCTGCAGTTGAGAAACACCTTTATTCAGCACAAGGTCACTGACTTAGAGAAGGAATAACCTTTTTTTTGGTTTTGTTTGATTTTCTGTGTAGATGGCTTTACCTCTTTCAAATAATGGCTCCCTCACATAGCACAAAGAAATTTGCCCTTTAAAGGAAAATAAATCCATATTATTTACCCTTCCCAAAATGCTTGCATTACTTCAATGTGCCCATCAAATCACCTTTTTACTCAAGGTTTCCCCAAAATCAACATTCACTTAAAAAGCTGCACGTAAATTCACTCCTCCTAAAGCTCATTTGCTGGCGCTACCTGAACTTGTTTCACCTCTTTTTGGTTACAAATGTCACTAGCTTTATAAGGGTATAACTTCAATAACAATCAAATATCTCCCTTGGCCCTGAGCTCCTTTTCCTTGTATTATTATTGTTTTTTCCCTTCAATGTTCATTTCTGCTTTCAGGAGATCAATGCCAGCATTTCAAGACCTTTAACTAGTGTTTTGTTCATTTCAGTGTTTATGTTATGTTCCCTGAATGTGTATGCATGGCACATTATATATAAGAGTGTCTTATTTTTTTTTTTTGCTCAGAATATAAGGCTCTAAAGGTTGATTTAAATGCCTCTCTTTCTCTATAATAGCTCACATTTTTCCTGTTTATATCTGTTTATACCTGTTTGGTAATTCTACAGTGTAGTCCTCAGGGAATTATTTGGTAACTTTAAAGGATGATTTATATTTTGTCGACTGCTTTTAAAAGATACAAGAAGATATCACAAAGTTGTTAGTGTTGGCCTCTTTACACAAACTGATCAAATTAGGAAGAACACATTGCTTTGCCACATCATCAAAGTATAAATTTTTGTCAAGGTAGAACTTAATTGACTTAAATAACAAATACAAATTGTAGAATTTGATGCTTAATATAAAAACTAACACCTGACCGCTATCAACAAGTCTGAATCAAGATGTATTGGTTTTGATCTATATGGCCGCTCAAAGAGTAATTACGCACAGTTACCGAAAAATTTAAGCTTTCAAGCGTATTGAAATAACAGAGGCTATTACCTGGATAAGATTTTATTTTGGGGCATCAAAATCCATAATTTTCCATGATTTATTATCATACATAATACAAATAGTATCTTGCTTTCCTCTGCAGCCAGTCTCTTCTGCTCCAAGTTCTAAATTCTACCTGTGTTTTTCTGACTGTCCAAGGTGGTTGATGAGTGTGAAAGTGCTGTCAGTTGTCAATCTTACACTGTTGTGATATTGATTTGTTGTTTGTTGATTCAGCTGGGTGCAAAACTTCGGGCATGAGGGTCTTGGACTGCTGCTGGACATTCTGGAGAAGTTGCTTTTCAAGAAACAGTAAGTTTATATATTCATATGATTATCTTCCAAAAAACAGAAATGAAAGCATGATTATTTTATGGTAACTTTTTATGTAAGCATACAGTAAACACTATAACATTACTCCCCAATTTTTTTCAGATTGCATCATTTAGAAGTACAATATGTCAAGTCTTGATTGACAAATTTACCAAAATCTAGATTTCAATAATACATTTTAACATCTTTACATTTTTTAATGGAGCCCATAGATGCAATATGGTCCCTCTTAATCGTTGCAGCTGTCTGCTTGTTCACCCTATTGGATTAACATACATCTTCAATCTACACCGTGTTCAAACACTGCGTTTATCATTCCTTATCTCTATTCTGCATGCTGCAAATGAATTCATTCTGCTATTTTACCCACAGGCAAGAGAAGATTGACAAGAAAAACCAACATAAAGTTGTCCAGTGTCTCAAAGCCTTCATGAACAACAAGGTAATAAGAACTGATTTTGGTTAAATGTTTCAGTAAACAGTCTGTCTAAACTTAACAAACTCAAAAAAAATTGATTACATTCCTTGGAATAAATTCTGTCGATGGGCATAGCCATTCACTTGAACAATAACAGATGTAAAGTACATGAAACAAAAGGAACAGATACAATATGTTGGTGAATTTCTTGAAGTAATACCGATCCTGTGTGAATATATCCAAGAATGAATGCCAGTTTTTCTTTTAACCCTCGAAAGAAAAAAAGAGAAGTCTTTATTTTATGTTGTGTCTAATCTCCAAAGTTAATTTTAATGTCATCCACACTGACATCTGTTTCTTTTTCATGCAATTACCAAATTAGACATTTGAGATTTCAATTAGAGAGGACTTACCATCATTGGAGGAGACAAGCCACATCACAACAAAATGGAGTAAATTGAGGGGAGTTTTCCTAATGTCCTGATGCAATCTGCCAGACTCAGTGTGACACACTCGCACAGATTTAAGGCTCCCTCTTTGTAAAAGACTGACTTGAGGCAGCTGCTGTCTGATTGTCCAGAAACAATGTGAAAATGTGAGAGAGAGGGCAAATATTACATTGTCATCCCTGTAGTGTATTGTTTTGAATTAATTTTGTGGCTCACAAAAGTTGTTACTCTTGAAACCTGCTATCTTTTTAATGTGCTTTATTTTATGGCTTCTCAAACATGTAGCAAAGACAACAGGACGCATTGGAGATTTGAAGTTTCTGATTCATTTCCTGAGACTCAGACTTAGAGTCAGAGAGAAACAGATTGGCATTTGAAAGGACATAAAAAGTAGGGCAGACTGAAAAATACAAAAAATGTGCTGAAACTAAATTATGCGTCTCTCACTGACCTAATTTATGTCATTATGCGTCTTGGTAAATGGATTTTTAGCAGGGAAGCTGACATTTGGAGCCTACCTCTTAATGCACCTGAAAACACAATGAATCACTGTCAGTCAGTGTGGAAGTTTTTGTTCTTTCAAAACTGTTTTATTTAAATACACTTTGCTTATGTGATTTGTCTAAGTTAACTTTTAAATTTAGCAAAATCATAAAACAATATGATCACCCTTGTGATAAAATGATTTCACTGGAGGCTAATCGTAAAATTGAATTAAAGCCAAGGCTTAAGCACTTTTGCTATAAAAAATGTTATATTGAATTTGTTTTATTTCACAATATCTCAGCTTTTCCTCCTTGTGTGCTGTTAGCTCACAGATACAGAGAAAAAAGGATCTTGCCACATGGAGCTAAAACCCAGCGGAGACAGATATGCAGCCACTCTGGCACAAAGTGTGCTGTAAGGTCTCATGTAATCCTGCGTCTCAACAGGCGCCAGACGCCAGCATTTACCCGTAGGCCTCTCTGTCAGCCCAGACCTTTCCCTGGCTAGAGAGGCATCTTGGGATGGGATGTACCCACAATGCCAAGAAGACAGGTGTTCCCTGCCAGCTGTCATAGATGCCTTTTTTTCTTCTGCCTTCCTGCATCGAGTCACACAGTTTCATATTTTCTATTGTCTCCCACGATTTGCACAATAATGTATGACTTTAAGTTACTACTAAGTGCAAAGTGGATCTTGCTTTGATTTACAGTATCAGGAAAACCAATTTCACCCATACCAATTTGACATTCCTAAATGCTTCATAACTTGGTAAACTGGCTGTCTCTTCAAATGTTTCAAGCCAACAATGAACAGGAAAGCTGAAAACATTCCCTAAGTGTGAGGTAATGCTTAGTGTTTTTACCAGGGTTGAAAAGCTTCGCCTTAAATTGTTTCTCAAATGTTGCAGCAAAAACTGAAAAGCATCACTTATTGATGCTTCCCCGGTCAAAGAAAGGTGTCTTTATTGGAGTTGAAAGAATGTTTTCATTTTGTTGTTTATTTATATTGAAGATTTAATTTTTGAACAATAACCTGTTGGAGAATAGATTTTCTTTTGCTTTTCACAAACATGTCACAAACAAAAGATGAGTCTGCATTGTAATTGTTCAGCATAATTATACTCCTGAAGATTGCCAAAACTGTTCATCTTTGAGCTTGTTTGATTTTTTTTTCTCTTACAATGACACATAATATTGTTAAATAGCACTGTTAAAAACATGACTGCAAATCAGTTTACCTTGCCATTTTATCCAATGTTTTCTGGTAGTGTTTTTAGACTGTGTGACGCATAACAGACAACATCCTGGCATCATAATTGAATTAAAAACCAACCTTTTGTGTTGTTGGTTTCACAGTTTAACATGCTGCTGCATACTTGTTGTTGCTAATGGGCAGAATTTCGCTGTGAATTACAGAAAATCTCTACAATCATGTTTTGTCTTCATGTTTCCCGCAGTATGGCTTGGATCGAATCCTGGGGGAGGAGAAAAGTCTTGCATTGTTGGCAAGAGCCATTGATCCCACCCAGTCTGCCATGATGACTGATGTGGTTAAGCTGCTGTCAGCCATCTGCATCGTGGGCGAAGAGAACACGTACGATCTGTCTGAAGCCATTCTGTCAAAAAACCCTTTGTCCTACTGCTCCTCTAATGTTTAAGGTCACAATCACAAAATCTAGACTCTTTCTCACTGTAAATGAAATTATGCTTCAGATGATTCTACCCTTAATATATTGAAAACCATGAGGTATTTGGAACCTTTGAGTGCAGAATGCTTCGTGTTGAAAGGTCTAAAGTGAGCATCTGTTTTTCAACCTCAGAAATATTTATTAAAATACTGGCACCAGCATATTCTGTAATGAGAGCACATTGCTGGAGTTGTATGCGATCAGTTTGCATTTCAAACTATGAAAGTCATATTCATAGAATTTCAATAGAGTTGTTTTGATTTTATGATTTCATAAAGTCACGCTTTACAGTTGAGGTGATGAAATCCTCAGGAAAAGCCCATCCACTTTGGTGAAATCAACAAGAATAGGAACCCTGGATACTGTAAAATAGGAGAGAGCTCATGTTCAAAATCCCTTTAAATTAATGTATTCCTCCATTTTTTTTCCACCAATTGTTCAGTCATGCATTTCATGTTCTCATTTAGTTTAGAAAAGGTCCTTGAAGCCATCACCACGGCAGGGGAATGGCGGGCCATCGAGAGGTTCAGTCCCATTGTTCAGGGGCTGCGAGTTCGCTCTGTTCAATTACAGGTAAGTACAGCCACTGACACCGTGTTATTTCCCTCAGAATTCCCTGAAATGAAACACCAAATGACCCCAGGAAGGTGACCGGTTTGACATCCCTCACAGCCCTCGCACCCAAGGAGTCTTTGTCACCTACACATTCCTTACTCCTTTTTTGGTTGTGAGTTTTTTATTACAACTTACAATAGGATGTTTTATGTGGTGATGAAGGGTTAAGGTTTATTCTGTGCACTCAGATGGACCTACTGTACTTTATAAGTGGACTTGAAAAATTCTGTTTTTAATCCAGAATTAAGAATTATTACCCCTTTGGTAAAACTTTGGTTGTTTCCAAATGCTATTTATTAGTGCTATGGTCGGGCCAGATTTCCTCAGGAAAACAAAACCCATTAACTGCACGTAGACTGAAAGTTCTTTGAATGACACTACAAGATGCAAAGTTTTGTAGCAGTGAGTTGACCAAGAGAGAACCAAGATCTGGCCTTTGAAAACAACTATACTATGATTTTACTGACCCACGTGAGACCGAATCAGGTTGCATGTGGCCCTCAAACAAAAACCCCTGCAGTAATGTTTCTGTCTCAGGCTTATAATTCATATTTCAAGTAAGTTGTCTGCAAGTTTTAATTGGTAGTTGAGAGATGTGAGGAGAGCTATGACTCATCCAGTGATAAACATACAAACACACATGGAAAGCTTGTATGTGTACATTCAACTGCTCCTTTAATATTTCTACATTCACCAGTATTTAATTTATTTGAAAAGATTGCTGATATTTGTGGTCTCTGCTGTAGCATAGTTTGAGTGCTGCGAAAACCCCAGGGACACTCGTAGAGGCACCAAAGCAAAATTAGATGGAAAATGCGAGATTGGAAAAGATTTGGACTTGAAAGTAAGAAAAAAAACAAGCAACTAGAGAAAAACTAAACTGGAAGCCAGATTTGCGGCCAGGCAGAGTACCAGTAATACACAAAACACTTTTGTGGATATACAAACATCCCCCTTTGTTCTGGACAGTTTGAAAGTTGTGTTTTATTGATGCTTTGTTACAGCTTCCCACTTTCTAATCCACAACACAGCTTCCTTTTAACCCCATGCATTATTAAAAGCCTGAGACCTATTTCTTAACCATAGCGATGTGTGGCTGTAGCCTCTCTGTCTGACTGGACTGAGTTAATACACAGTCTCCACAGGCAGGCTTTTGGCTGAGAAAAGTGTGCATTTAGACCAAAAGTGTAAATAGACACATGAGGGAGCACTAAAAAAAAGAGGCACATATTTTCTCTTGAAGTCTGAAAGTCATTATGGATCTGCAATAGACTGATCTAGTTTCAGAAATAAAAGGCAGAGACCACTTTAGATGATATATTTGCAATGAAAAAAGTATCTGATGGGCTGTATCAAATGAATATTATCAGTTTAAATGACGTGAAGCAATGTGTTGAGCTTCCCCTACAAGTTTCCCAGCAATTTTGGAACTGTTGGGAATGATTGGTGCAATACGTTTTATACCTGTAAAAGGTTATTTGGATGAAAGAAAGTCAATCAAGCTGGCATCAAAGCATATTAAAAAGACATTTGTTGGGATTTCATGTGGCTATTGCATCCGAAAGTGCCACATGTTTTGTGTCACTTTGCCATCCTCCATTATGAGCAAATCAAAATAAATTGAAGACAGGTAATTAAAAGTTTGAGTGCCATGACAAAAATATGAGATGACAATAGACTGTGCAACATCTAAATAACCTCCCCGACTTAAGCATTGCTATACCCTCTTTTCACACATGGGTGGATTGCTTTACTGATCAATAATTGATTTTTCTGTCTGTGTTTGCCTGCCGAGTTGAAGAGTCACAGAATGCAGCGGTCCCTGAGCAGTAAACCAAACTCAGAGGGGAGTGAAAAACAGCTTCCAAAAGAGCGACTTTGCCCTTAAATTGACTGTTAGTTAGTTTTGTGTGCATGGGTCTGCAGTTGTTGCATTAATATTAAAATCAGCCCCCCTAGTTGGTGACTGGGGAAAATAGACATGCATTAGTTATGGTCCTCTGCTTCCAGGGGACATAACTCATTTAGAATGCATGCCGGCATGCTTTTCATCAACTTCTCTGCTTCTCACTCTTCTTCTTCTCTCCATCCCCTTCCTCTTTCCCATCCCTGTCTTTGTTCTGTCAACCCTTCATGTTGCAGGTGGCATGCATGCAGCTCATCAATGCACTTGTAACGTCTCCTGATGAGTTGGACTTCAGGCTGCACATCAGAAATGAATTTATTCGCTGTGGCCTGAAAGAAATATTGCCGGTAAGTACAACATTACACACACACAGACGTAATCTAAAGTCACACTCACCTTGTATTAATATTTAAATGAGTTGCCCACTTCAGTGAAATATTGTAGACTTGCTACAACAAATAACTTATGAAACATAGACAAGCATTTTCACATTTAGTTTTTTGTGCCAGCACCCAGTAACCAATAAAATTTCTAGTGTCTAGGCTAATAATCTTTCTGTTAGCTTTTATACCCTCCGCCTAACATGTTTATCTGTTATAAACAAAGTTGCAGTGGCTGCCAACACAACCAATTAGGAGCTGGTCTCCACACCTGTTAATCATGTTGAGTAATAGCGCTCAGAATATGCCCTTTGATTCTATTTGAGCTTCATTCTGCCTTCACTTCAAAGCAGGTCTTCCTCTCACTGATATATTACGTTTAATTTTTTTATCTGCTTAGATAAGTTTAATCTCTTTGTTCTTTACCCTAATCGATCTCTTAGCAACTGACAACCATCAGAAATGAAGCCCTTGACATTCAGCTGAAGGTTTTCGAGGAGCACAAAGAAGAGGACATGATTGAGTTCTCACACAGGCTGGAGGACATCAAGAGCGAGTTGGAATATCCTTGTCATTATCACAAATAGAGGCGACAGAGGGCTTTTCTAGATGTCTGTCTTTTAAACCTCAATGAAAATCATGCAACAATTCATAAATCTAGCTAAGGTTAATGATACTAACAAAAACCATTTTATGTTTTGTTTCAGTAAGTGCTACTTTTCATGTTAACATGTAGTGTTTTACTGTACGTTTGAGTCCTTGACTCCCTGCACTGATGCGGGGGATGTGTTCAGCATTGTGCAGAGCACGGTGAAGGACAGCAGCGCAGAGCCCTATTTTCTCTCCATACTTCAACACCTGATGCTTATACGCAATGACTACTTGGTTAGGTAAAAATCATTGATGCTTACATACACACAAAGCTGTTATTGAGTGAAATGATGCAAGTTTATCACTAATGATTTCCTTCCTTTCACCCTCAATACTCATGCCCTCAATCCTTCTTGTATATATTTGGTTTGACTCTGCAATTTTTTTTTTGTTTTATTTAACAGCTCTATAATTATCTTTTCCAACCACCTTTTTGGCTTTTGTCAAAGGTGTCAAAAAGGCTGCAATATACACTCTGTGTGATAATAATAATGACTGACACGTAATGTTTTAGTCCCCTCTTAGTTGAATACACACATAAGCAAAGGTCTTCCCTCCTTTTGAAAGCTGGTAATGATGTACACTAGTGAAGAGCTTATGTTTTGTGGAGGTCTCACTCTTCTTGCCTTAAACCCTTTCAATGACATTGGCTAACAAAGAGAATGGATTCTCTTTCATCTCAAAGCCATCTATATCAACCATGGCTCTAGAGTATTTCTCATCTCCTTTTAATGGTACTTTTTCAAAGGCTTATTTTATGTTGGCTCTCTCACAGCTGGGTGTGAGTTAAACCTTGGCTTGATCAAAAGATGGAGCTTTAATCCGAAGAATATAAAATGCATCACCTGCAGTTTACCCCACCCTAAATCAACACTTTAAGTGTCACTCTGATCCAGTGCTCTCTGCAGAATTGTCCTCGACGAAAATGATAGATGATATTTTAGCAAGATGCTCATTAACCATTGGCTATTTAGAGTATACTGTCTACTTTTTCTACCTTCTGGTGGATAACTACAAGGACTCCAGCTACATACCCAATTTAAATGAACACTTATCCGAAAAGAATTTATCCAATGGAATACGAGGAGTGACCAGGGGTGACCATTTGGTGCATCTGCCAAATTAAATATCCAATAATTGCAACTAAACAAAAGCTTATCCATCTAAGCTGGGTTGGCAGGCCTGGTAAGCTTTGAGGTAGTTTCATCAAAGAGACCCCATATGGAAGAGTTTTTTTTAAGCCCTACATTCCCCACATACAAAATACATATAAGGGTTTAACCCTTAGCATAACATCAGAGGAATGTTTTCCTGCTCATATTTTTACAATGTAGCAGCAACATCAAACATGTTGTTACCCAGACATCATCACAGACACTGAACACAGTTCTTGATCCTCATCTCAAAGGACTTCTCTCCTAATTCCCATTCTCATTTCAGAGAGGGTGATGGTAATTGGAGTCTGTAAGGCTTGGCCAAGTTGATCTACTGAAAAAAGCTTATGTTGAAGTTTCAAATGCAGCACAGACCCCAAATGCAGACAAAATAACATTCAGAGACAATGAATTGATAGAATGCATTAACTCAACGATGGGGTGGGATAAATCCTCATCACCCTGGACAATCTGAGAGCTTAAGTTTTGTTTCATCTTTTGAATTTAAGAGTTGAGTAATTTAATTTCTCTTGTAGAACCTTATGACTGACATCAAAATCATTTTGTTTCCTGGGTAGGTGTAGCCTCTGTAACACACGTTTATTAACAGGCTCTATGACTTAACTCAACAGCCAATTTTGATGACAAATTAGGGCTCACTATTAACCATCCAAGTAAAAATTTCTTTGACTCTTAGCGTTAATTCATTACTCCTCATCCCACCTTTGCATTTACATTAAAAAAGTTGTGCCTTGACTCAAAACCATCACTTTTTAAGATGATAAAAAATTGCAGAGATATTTATCTGTTTTATTTTCACAAGAATGCGAGAGGCCATCATCCTGAGGGCACAACACAAGATCGCTCCTTGTTCAAACTATAAATCATGATTAAAAACATATTCACTTTAAAAAGATGGCATGACTGATTGCACATTTTCCCCTTCATTTTCATACCATATGGTGAAACTCTTTAGAGTGTTTTTTGTTGGCTTCAAATATATTCTTGGAATACATTAGCACATTTTCCTCTGGCACTTCCAAACCCTTGATATGATTAATTTTCATCATCAACACATAGGGTGTATGAATGCTATCTTTTTAATGTTTCTCTGTCTCTTGTGACTGATGAAGGTGAAAATAAGTGAATTTGTTTTATGTTGTTCTCTTTTAAGTAGAGGGCAAAAAGTCAAAGTAATCAGAGAGAAGCTTGACTGACAACTGTCTCAGTTTGGTTGTTAATACTTTCTCATTCAAAAACTGATTCCAGTGTGCATCTAATCGTCTGCATCACAGAAATATTTATGCTATCAGATTGAGTCTCTTTATTGTTTTAGATAGAGATGGAAGGCAGTGTCCCTGATTTATCGCTGTTCATCTGAGCATTAGTAATGATTCGGTGCAAAAGGGATTTGCTCTCTCCGTGGCATTATTGTAAGATAATGAGAAGATCAAATGGATGCTTCCTCTTGCAATTCGATAGCACTGTGACCCAGAGTTTGAAATGCCATGTATTGTTCCATTAAAGTGTCTCCCTCTTTATTATTTAGTAATGCTCTAAATATTTTGTTCTATAAATGTTTTTTATTAAGCCCTTTGTCACAACTATACTGCAATTATCTAGAATTTGCTCATAGGGTGATGTTACTATTCTGTACCATCAGAACAAGTCTAAATCTATTGTGTAAATAGTGAACTAATTCATTTGTTTCGGGTGATACCACACACCTGTGGTCCCATCTTTAGAAATGACCTGAACTGAACATCATAAGTGCTTTTCACTATACTATGCATCCTGGAAAGCAGGGGAAAATGGAAGGATAACCAGCTTTCTGAACTAAGTGAAGGATTGTGGAGCACTATTTTTCAGATATTGCAACTGTAACAAAAAAGTCATGTGACTTAAAACCGTGAATAGCTCAGTGTGTCTGGAAATTTCCAGATAAACCAAACCATCTTTGATTTGTTATGCTGTGTTGTGTAGTAAATGAGTTTAAAGCAGATGCACATGTCAATTAAGTAAGGCTATTTACATTTTTTTGGTGCGTATATAACACAAAGAGTGGACAGAATATGATACTGTGTGATGCAGTATGTAATCCCATTCAAATATACTATGTGTGAAAACCAGCCTAATTTAATTCCCTGTGTGTATGTATGATGAAATGCATTTTGCCTCTTGTGTGGTGCTCTCACTGTATCTCTTCCCTGATTTGTCTGGATTTTCAGGCCCCAGTACTTTAAAATCATTGAAGAGTGTGTGTCTCAGATTGTGCTTCACCGCAGCGGCACTGATCCAGATTTTAGTTACCGCAAGCGCCTAGATGTGGACTTCAGCCACCTCTTAGGCAAGTCTCAGTTTTCTGACAGTATATATATATGTCAGGCTTTTCGAAAATGCATAAGTGTCTTTCATCAAGTTGTTTTGCTGTTGTTGTTTCCAGAGGTGTGTGTAGATAAAGCTCGCAGTGATGAATATGAACAAAGAGCCTCAGAACTGGCACAGAAGGTGAGAATTGACAACAGAAGAACAACTGCATATTCACCACATCTGAAACAACACCTGGTGTCCTCATTTCCCCTATGCATCTTTCAACATAATCACACATAAATGCTTTTAAGGTTACAAAACATTTGATGATTCTAAATTATTTTCACAGGATCACAGTGGTAGATTTAAAGCTAAATGTAGTATCAAATTGCAGCTATCAATTCACAGATTTAAAATGCTATCAGATTCTTTTTCAAAGACTTAAAAGGAAGACTTTTGGAATTGAGCTTCACAAGATTTGACAACCTGTTACAAAAAAAGAATAAGACTGATTGCATTAAAATACTCCAACCTGATTTTTTTTTTTAAATCAAGGATGCCAAACATTATTCAATCAGAAGTAAAGACTACCTGCTGTCAGTAACAATAGATCAGACACTCTGTTTTTGTAGTTTAAGAAGTTTGTTATCCTAAATATATATGACTATTTTTGTGTCTTTGCTTTATAAAGACCCATACGTTAAGGTCACAGCTTAGCACAGGTAGAAAGAGTCTTTTTGAATATATCTCCCCACATAACTCTATTTTTTTCTCCACAATCTTGGCATTTTAAAATTTCTCCAATCACACACACACACACAGAGCAATTAGTAAGGTCAGATGGATTGGCTGCTGATTTATTGAACTCGCAGTAGCAGCAGGTTGTAGAGCCTGATTACAAGGATGGAGCTCTGACTGACGTGTGTTTGGCACTTAAAGAGCTTTATTAATGAACGGCTGTTTGATGAAAGGTTGAAATTCAATCAGTAAATGGAGATAATTACAGTAGATTGGATGTTAATTATATAAGATAGTTATTCCATTAGACTTAAATAATTTTAATGAACCTCGCTTATGTTAATAACTGGTTACATTATTTCAAAATCAGTGTGTGCTCATGTGATTAATCTGAATATGTGTTCTCTTCTTAGTTTGATGAGGAGTTTCTGAGCAGACAGGAGGCACAAGCTCAGCTACTTAAGTGTGAAGAGAAGATAGCTGAACTCCAAACAGAGCTTCAGGCCTTCAGGTCCCAGGTAAAGACTCGTGTATCTCTGTTGTTTACGCCTCTGGATTTTGTGCTTTCTTTGTGAAATGTGACAAAACACCAGATTTGATTACTTCACAACCCAACCTAGCGTGGAATTGAAATTTCAACCTTTCTTTGTTACTTTCCATTATGAGATGTTCTTTTTATTTTGGAGTGCGTGTTGTGGATGGTTTGGGAGTTCTATCCACTGGAGCCTGCACTTTGGTTTGACATGGATGCTGCTTCACTGGCTAGCTGACACCAAGTCTAATGAGAACACTGACCAGTCCTCCATGTTGGCCATTTCTTATTTCTCTGATCTTTATCCCATAAGAGGAAATTGTGCTAAAAGCAATTTATTCTGACAACCCCCTTCAACCTCACTGCTGGGCCACTCTTCAAACCACCCTCTCCCTCCAGCACTCAGGAGAGTTGCTCCCACGCCCTGGCACAGCAAGATAACTGCACGCTTAGAGAGGGAGACAGAACTTCCTTTTATTTTCCTGATAATTTTTCAATTTGAAAGAGCAAACACAGAATGAATACTCAAATAGTACCTTGGTTCAGATGACAGTGGTCAGCGCAGGTACATGCACACATACACACACACTCACTCTCAAACACACACTTTGTCTCTCTGTCTTTGCTTTTCTTTTTCTGTCAGTTCAACCCTTGCCTACTCACTCACACGCAAACACACACCATCACACTTGTTAATTCAGCAAAGGTGTTCCCCCCTCCAGAGGCGGTGGCAGAGTATGAGCCCAGTGCTGACCTTTGGTGTGCGTCTTTAATCTAAAACTGGTGCATGGATCAATAAGCCATTTGCTGTGTATGATACAATTTACGAAGCTTTGTAGGCCCGGTTATAACATTTGATTTTTAGCTTTGGCAAAAACAAATTATTAGGGCTATTTTCTGGACAAAACTGGGGGGTCTGAAAGCATTTGGCTTCTGCTAGATGCTTGAAAAAACATGGCTCCATTATTCGTAGCACAATGGTGCAAGACAGGCATGCTATAGTTTTTCTGATTCCAGTTTTGCCCGCTAGTTTTGGTCATTTTTCTTTTCCCCTGACATGGGAGTTTTATCTTTAATTTATTTTTGTGGGGGGTGGTTTCTGGAGCACTGCTCTAAAAACAGCCCAACCTCAGAGGAACAAAGAATACAATCTAAAATAAAAAGATGTTGAGGAATCAAGCAAATAGGACACTTGAGGTAAGATTTAAAAAAAAAACAAAACATGTAATTTTTGCTGAAACAAGATCAACATATTGCCACATTATCAATTAAAGAAATGAAAAAAAAAAACGTCATAAAATTGTTGCTGGATTCTATAAAAAGCAGTATGTGACTGTGTTAAAGCCTGGTCTGGAGTGGGTGCAGAGCAAAACATTGGTGGTGTCATCAGCATAAAAGTAGAAAAAGTGGAAATTTACTTTAGAAGAATTATGATTTATACTGTTGATGTAAATAATTAATGAAAAGGAGTCCTAAGACAAAGCCTTGAGGCACTCCTTTGGAGAGTCAAAGTGTACTTGAGATAGTTCCACAAGTTAATTTCCCACATCATTTTCCTCCCCTCTGCCAATACAGTTTGGAGCCGTACCTGTAACTCTATCTTCTGCCAATGTCGTACCTGGGTCGTCTTCCACAGCCTTGCAATCTGGGCCCCCACCATCCTCCTCAGCACCTGGAGTGCCGCCTCCCCCTCCTCCACCTCCTCCTCCTCCTTTACCAGGCTGCCCGGCCCCGCCTCCACCACCTGGAGTGCCTCCTCCGTTTGGTGCCCCCCCTCCACCCCCTCCAGGCTTTGGAGGTGGTTTGGGCTCCCCCACCCACCATGCTCTGCCTTATGGCCTCAGGGCGAAGAAGGACTTCAAGCCTGAGACCTCCATGAAGCGCCTCAACTGGTCCAAGGTAATTGTCCACAAGATGCATTAAAATAAATAAATAAATAAATAAAAACAAGAAATAGACACAATCACAGATTTTGATACTAAAATAGTTTGTTACATTAGAACACAATTTTTTAAGAGACAGTTGCTCATAATATAACAGATTTTTGTGTTGACTTTTTATCAAGGTATGGACAGATTAATAAGAGATGTTCCCAACTTCACATTGTTCATGTCCACAAAAAGTTTGGTACAATCAAACTTAGGATCTAGGGCAGTTATTTATAGTGTCTTTTCCTCTAACTTATCCTGATGGTCATTGGCAGCAAGTGAACAGTACAGATGTTTTCTAAGAATTAGACAACAACTTTCTATTACTGTGCCAAGCAGTAATTGAAAATAATAGACGATCTGCTGCTTTTTTCAGTCTAGCTGTATCCTCTACAGATGTTGCTCTCTGAAGAGCAGTTCAGTTCATACCACAAGTGTTATTAGTTTGTGGTTTGATTAATTATTAACACTCCGATGAACATCTGTACAGGTGTTCAGCAAACTGAGCCATATGCTTCGATTCTCAAGTAAACCCTTTAGTAGGACAGAAGGGGAACTTATGGCACAGCTGTACAAGACCCACTGCATATGTGTTTGTGTTTGGGACAAAGCTGCTCTGAAACTTTCTCAGTCAGAAAACTGAAGTTCAACTCATACCTTCAAGTTTTAAAACAGTTCAAAAGTAATTCCATTTGATTGGATGTTGAAGAACATGACAAACATTGAAATTCTAATTGTGTAACTATCTCCTTGTCACGTTCACTGTATTACCAAGGAGTTGTCAGCTTGCGCATCAAGCAGGATTAGATCGGTGCGTGCAATTACAACTTTCTCTTTCTAAACTTCAACTTCCCAAATTTTTCACATCAGCATTAACATTACAGGCAAAGACGTAGCTCAAAGTAAAGCCAAAGGTTCAAAAATGAAACATGACCCAGCTGCACCATTCTGACAGAAACGCAACACGTGACTTTGGTAACACAGCAACTGAAAACATTTGTACAAAGAAACCATAAATGCATCAAACTTTGTGATTTAGAATGAAATGTTGCTCATCTATTCACTGTTTAAATTACAAAAAACATGTTGAATTTATGAGCAAACACATCTTACAGGTTCTTTTTGAATACATTTCCTGTGCTCTAACACATGACTTCTGTCTGAGCAGAGAGATGTATTTTATTTCTTGACATTTCTACCTGTAGCCACTGTAATCTTTAAAACACCCAGTCATGTGTTAACTAAATGTGCTGCACTGTGTCTGTGTGTTTGCAGATTCGTCCCCAGGAAATGTCAGAAGGCTGTTTCTGGGTGCTGGCTGACGAGGACCAGTACGCCAAGCCAGAGTTACTCAGCAGAGTTGCCCTCACTTTTTGTTCACAAAGAACAGGTCAGGTTTTACACAATGCATTTCATTCTTGCTTCTGTGTGCATCACTTTTTCTTTTCGTCTCTCTCCTGACTGACTATTTCTTTAACTTGTTTTTCTATCAGAACATTTCTCTGTATTTATCCTCTCACCAATTTGTCTTCCATCTCCTGTTTTCTGACTCATCTTTGTAGCATTTAGGCTGAAATTATCAGTGTTTTTTGGAAATTCTTGAGTGGTTAAACAAGGAGGAAAAATGAGAATGAATTTCCGCTTCTGTGTCATGCATCTGTGTTTGTAAGTAATTGGCTATGTGTCTTCATTTGGAAGGAATTGCATGACAAAGATACAGCACAGTGCTTTTACCAGCCCCTTAGGCTACTGTTGGTAAACAAACTGCTTTTCATCACTTGCAGTAAATGGATCTCTGTTTGACAAAATCATTCAGTATTTGCCGGGGTTCAGTTTGGTCCAATTTCATGTGCTGATGGCGGTCTTATAAACTCAAAATGAACTAGAATACTGATTTTTCAATGGCTCATTTGTTTCAAAGTTTCCTTGGCCAATATCATCCCTGATGTGCTTTGCGATGTACTGCTGGAAGATATGGACCAAAAAATATCAGCACAGCGACAGCAGTCTCTGTCTTTTCTTTCTGTCTCTCTCTTTCTCCATTTTTTTTGGACTGGGTGCTTCAAAATATTATCTAAAACCAATCCATAGAGTAAAAATCAGTAATTCAAACAACAAAAAATGATACCTTTAGGACTATATTCTTTGTTGCATCACATCTAATGTGACATTGCAGACTCAGAAGCCTCTGGTTTAGGATTTTTATTTGGCCTTTCATACTATTCCTTGTTGTAATGCTCCTTGATAGTATGACATCCTCACACATTAGTATTACTGGCAAGATCTGGAATATTCATGTACAAGGTTGTTGGAATGATCAAAGCAAGAGCAAGAGGTAGTATGAGATGTTATCAGTCTTGTACTCTCCCGTGCTCGGTCTATTAGTCCCTTCCCTGATGATTTATTCACGTTTCGTGTGTTTTCTTTCTTGTCTCTGACTCAGCTAGCTTACGCCAAGTTGAATTATTCATCCAGGTGTTATCTACCTGTCACAACTCTATGCTGCTCATCTCGAGTCACACAAGACCCCCTACACTCAAGTGCACCCTTGTTCCTCATTGTGGGGGTACTGCATAATGGAGGCACATTTAGATAGCAAACAGGTGGATCAATAGTCAAGCAGGTGTTCCCAAGAGAGGGCGAAAGGAAGGATGTCCATCAGCAGGCTATTTCTGTTATGGTAATGACGCTCAGCTTGAACATGCTCACACACAGCATTTTATTTCACAACATAAAACGCCACAATATTCATCAGATAAAATTGCACGGCTGCTTTATGTCAGCCCACAAGTTTGTTTCTTCTCCTTGCTAATGCATTTTACATTTAGCGGAAAAGACAAGATATTTTGACGAAATGAAACCTTTCGTCTTGTCCTTCTCGTAACTTCCCGTCCCAGTGGAGGTTGTAGGAGCAGCATGGTTGATGAGTTTAGCCATGTCACAAGTGTATGTGTGCGCAGACGTGCACGTGAGCTTCTCCTCTTA
Organism: Thalassoma bifasciatum; assembly: GCA_008086565.1. Taxonomy (NCBI): domain Eukaryota; kingdom Metazoa; phylum Chordata; class Actinopteri; order Labriformes; family Labridae; genus Thalassoma; species Thalassoma bifasciatum. The sequence goes on from RPOG01000083.1 coordinate 412,198, forward strand.
TTAACAAAGCCATGCAGCATCGTGTTTCATCTCACTTAAGAGCAGTGGCATCTGGATCAACATTAAAGATTTAAGAGGACAGCTCATGAAACAATATTCATGCAGTTTTTCCTTATGAAAAATGTATTTATTTCCCTTGGAACTTCCTGATTCTTTTGTGAAGCATGCTGTTGTTTTTGAACCTAATCCCTGCCATTCTGTTTGTAAACTGCAAGTTTGGATGGGACCTGGAGCTGTTCTTCGGTGACCATTATTGCTGTATTTGGAGGACCCTATCTCAATTTAATGTAAATAAAACATACAAATTAATAGAGCCTTTCTATTAGGGACAAGCTGGTGATGAGTCGTTATGTACAGGAGATGTGACAACTCATCCTGCTTGTTATAGAAAGTGAAAGACTCAAGGAGTGGGTGTGTTCATACAAATGTGTAATCATCGTTTTGGCATTTAAAAGGTTTCACACATTCAATGTTAAACCAAGGTAGCTTTTTATATTTTCTTCCTTTTCAAAGCAGATATGTTTTCTATCGCATACATTTTTCAAGGAAAATCTCTTTGTAATGTAACAACAACCCATAGACTGCCACCAGGTTCATATATTGAGCAGGCCAAATTACCCTTAATTTTCCTTTGACAAAAAGCGCCACAGATCTAGTGATGTTTGGCTTTTAATGTCTATTCGAGTCTATCCAGAACAGTCATTTTTAAATGACTAGTCTTTGCTTCGTGAAAGGGGAACAAGGATTAGTGAGAGACAGGTTCTCTGCCCCATGTTTGTCTTCAAGTCTTCTATTTATGTTACATTTTATTGTCCTCTCTTTGGTCGTTTTTTTTTTTAGGCTTTATAGTAATTGTGTCCCAGTAAAGTCCTTACAATGTATGTATCATATTGACTTACCGAGGAATTTTATTGCAAATACCCTCTTTCACCTTGTATGAGATGGTTTCTTGTTAAACTCTTGGCACTTCCAAGTGTTGAAGGATGAAGAGTGAATCCTTTTTTCATTGTTCATGGTTTCTTTTAAGAAGCTTAGGTCAAGAAAAAGTTCTCAACCAGAGCAAAAAGGACAATCCTTTGGAAGTCACAGTAATGACTGTTTCTCTTTACAACCTCATAGTTTATCTCTTTTATAAGCTGCAACATTGACCTACGAGGCTGGCATCAGCCCCAAGCATTCTAGTTGCTGAATGTTGTGTGTTTGGTCTCATTAGGCAGGTGAATGTCACCCTTTCTAAAATCTCTTTGCCAATAATTGCTGAGGGCTTTGGCCATGGCCTTGTTTTTGTCACTTGGCATTGACAGAAATATTACTAGCTTCAGTTATGGAGACGAGAAATAAAAACATAGAAAAGTTTTGTTCAACAGTTATGTGCACAGCTTGAAAAACGGAAAGACTGTATTAAAAAATGCATGAAACATGACCCTGCTCTTTGAACATGCTTGGCAAAGTAATAATTTGGTAATGAGTTTTGCACAAAATGTTACAGCAGATGCCTGCACTTTTTCTGACTTGTTGAACCAAAGAAAAATTATATTATGTCCAAGCTCCAGTAAAAGAGACTTTATATCCCTTTCACATTGTATTTAAGATTTAACACAAAAAGGTTAGTGAAGCTTAGTAAGGCTGATCATTTTAGAAAGCTATGCCCTGGTTTCATTGTCTTAACAATGACTGAGTTATTTAGAGCCAAAGACGCTAGACATGTCAAAGTTGCCTCCCCAAGTTGAAAAACATTTTTGTCTGATAACCAGGAATGTTTACTGGGTTCAATTTAATCTGCCTTTCAGTGGTTAGAGGTTGTTAAAGTCAATGAAATGTAAAATAAATAAATGAATAATTGGGAAAAAATCCATACCCCCCTCACGGAGCAGCCATATTTATTATCCCCATAACACATTAGGATAAACTGGTTCACTATTATTGCTGTGAGGAGAAATGCTACATCAGAAGTAGGAAAATATTTTACATCAATTCAAATTGTGACCCACTAGAATAAATAAGTGTTGGTCAAAACTAAGGTAGTAAGTTGCAGTTTCTTAATTTGTTACAAAGTAAAATCTTCCTCCTAATTATGAGACCCATTCTGTAAAGAAAAACATTTTATTCAACTTCTCTTTTACCAAACATATTGATAACTCTTAGGCAACAGCTTCACAAGCCAAGGCAACCTTTTAGGTTCACACAAAAATGGAACTTCCCATCAAAGCATGAGAAATAGGAGGTGAGCAGTGATTGTGTGGTTGGGCGAGGGAAAGTCAGAAACTCAGCCAGCCCCTCGACATTTCTCATGCTTGCCTTTTGAGGCAAGCCATTTCAGGGGAATTGAAAGGGATGGTTTGAAGAATTCTTTTTCTGCCTACAGGTAGTCAAACAAGGAAAAGAAACCAGGTTTGATAGAGCCACGAGTACCATGGTTGATGTTGCTGCTTTTGCTGTTTCTATAGAAGTCTTCAGACCATTCAGCCGGTTTTCTTAAGCTGCATAGCAGAGCAAGAAATGTAGGTTTGAGTATGTGAGATTTGACATGGTTTCCTCATATTTTGTGTCAAAATGAATCCCTGTAATTTTCTGAATGATCTCTAGTCATTGCCTGTATAAACGCCACTTTTCCAGCTTTTCTCTTAACCTTGTCAGTCTTAGTCTTTGCAATTCCAGGCACACAAGTCCATTCCTCCTTACTGGATTACTGAGCTGTTACTGTCTTTACTTACAATACAGCTTAAAGGTTATATCATTTTATTCTAGGCTGATTAAATCTCATATCTCTGGCAGAGCAACTTTCCCAGAAACAGAGATAATGTGACTTGTGTTCTATTTCATAATTGGCTGGTTAATCTAATATTTATAGGTTAAATCTGATATTGCATTCTCACTAACAGATGAATTGACAACAACCTAAGGAAAAGAGAACAAGCTGAAATTGTCCTGGTCTGCCATGCATTCACAAATAAATTTGTTCCTTTTCTGCCTTTTAGCGACAGTCGACCGAAACAGAGACTTTTTCAGATTAATGATGATTTTATTTTCGAGAAAGATTAAATGTGATTTAACAGAACTACTTCTTTGTTTTAAAGATAAATTCAAATTTCATACATCCATAACTTCGGAGGAATACCATTATTGTTATTTCATGGGTAACATAATTTCTTCAATAGTTTAATAAGCCCAGAAAGAAAGCGCTGTTGGTCAAAAAACTATGTACCCTTTGCTGTATAAATAGTTTTTACTGCCTCTTAGAGCATTAGTTGTAAAGTTTTGTAAAAGAGGCGCTGTCATATGAAAAAAGTCATTTATCCAGCTTTCAGGTCCTGTATGAATAGTGAGGGTTCAACTCAAGCTATTCAGTAGATTCAGGAGTTAAATGTATCTCATTGGCCCTCATTTATCAAACAGAAAAAAGTTGGTGTATGCTCATATCTACGCACAGATCGGTATTTACCAATCTAAATATGGGCACACTCAGGGTACGCTCAAACCCCAGGTCTGAGTTTGTGTACCTAAATTTCATGTCAGAGGAGGGCACGGTGCAGCGAAAAATAATCAGTTGGTGACAGATAATTGTTGCATCATATGAGTGCAGAGCATTTTCAAAGGACAGACAGAGGTTCACAGATTAATAATCGGAAAGTTAAATTTGACATGGCATTATAACTTTATCTAACATTTCACTCTTATTTTATTAATATCTGTAAAATAAATTGCATCTGAGAAAGCAGCGCAGGCTGTCAGCTGATTTCTTTGTATAACAAATGTGTGTTTTCTATAGTGATTTACTGTAAAAATTGGAGAGGCTGTTTAGATTATGATTGTTTTCAGCTGCCAGATTTAGCAATACCTGATCAGGCTTACGCTGAGATTGGACCTGGTACGCACGTTACATGAATCACATGTGAATGTTGATGTAAGCTCTATTTTACACCCAAATCTGCGCCGTTTCTCACGCAGGATTGATAAATGAGGGCCATTGAGTGTCAGATTCACAGATGGTAAATTCAACAGGGCTAATGATGCTATCATGTCATCTCCTGTACTCTCAGCGTATAGATGTTTCCTTGACATCGGAAGGCTTTAGTTGCTGTCTTTGCAGTTTCTGTTCTCTACTCTGAGGATGAAGACACTGAGGTTAGAAAAGACTTAGGTTTCCCTGGGCTTCATCAAAAGAACTTCAGAAGAGAGGAGAGTGAAAGTGGAATAAGCTGGCACACCCTTGTAATTCATTGTAACATATTGCCTGCTGACCCGTGTAGTGAGCTATGGTGAACTTTCTGCAGAAATCTGCATTTTTATTGACATCTCTCAACTTTTATGAACTAACACACCCCAACTGAGACTTATGCTGAGCTTTATGGAGGTATTTTTTGTGGAAACCTCACAAGGAATTCAGCAGTAGGGTTGATCATTTAAGAAATATTTGGCAATGCATTAAAAAGCATTTGAATTTACTGTGAAAAACAGTTTTGTGCTTGTGGATTATCTTTTTCTCCCCAACACAACACAGGATGTATGAAGGCTCCTCTCTACATCCTTGCTTTTCTGTAAAACCAAGTTCTTGCCTCGTAACTTCTGCAAATGTGGCTAAAAACACTTAAGACTTGTATTAAATATGTGAAAGACCTGATCCTTACTTGCAGAAGTCAGTATGTTAATACATGAAATGGGAGCATCTCGTTCGTACAAAATGTGCTACTTATAAGTGAGGGAATTGAGGCTCTGACCTGCAATGTCTGGTGTGATTATGAGACTGTCATCATCAAATATTGATGGCCTTCGTGGCTCAAATTATGCATTACTGCGGGAACATTAACACCATTTTCATGAATTGACGGCTCATGAGATGTTGTAATTCTCAGTCACAGTAAGAAAACTTGACCCTGATCTGGTTCTTCTCTTTTCAAGTCTTGTAATTTTAAGTACTCAACCGTGAAACTTTTTCTTTCAATGCATCCACATCTCTGTATCTTGACTCTGATTTTAGTGCAGTGATTTCTGTTGTTCCAGTGAGCAATGTCATGTCAGAAATAATACTTGCTTCAACATCACTGACAAGCTTTTTCTTTCTCTTGTTTGCTCTGTGTCTGTATCCCTCCACCTTTTATCATGCTTTTCCTGCACACTGCTTTTGCTGCTTGGCCGCATGATCTGCCTTCATTTTTGTGCTGGAACAGAAACAAAAGGTTAGTACTATGTTTGCTTTTGCTCCTGAATTTCTTTCCTCTCAATTGCTATTTTTTGTTGCCTGCACACTCAAATGGAATTTTGATTTTGTATTTCGACATGTAACCCTTCTGAACGGTATCAGAGGCATTACAGGTGTTAAACTATATAGAGAAATAATCTGTTAAAGTGTTTGCATTGGTTTAATGATTCACAAGATCATTGCACTTGCCCTTTTCAGAGTTTTTAGTCATCAACCCCTTTATTCAAGAGTCATGAAGTTTTCAGGGCCAACAATACCCTAAACAAAAATAACAAATCCAGTTATCATGTACGAGTGTCTCTAAAAATATAAAACTGATGCAGAAATGTTTAAAAATTGCAGTTTTTTACCATTCAACTTGATGTTGGCTGCAGAAACACAAGGCATTGTTTACATCCTCGTCAGAGAAACAGACACAAAAAATTCATTCGTTTGAGCTTAAAACAATTATTGACCAATTAATTAACTGATTCTTGGGTTAGAATGTATTCAGTAGACCTAAATTGATAAAACTGGTTAATTGATAAAAAGAAAAGAAAAAGAAATAATTGTGTGAAAAAGACCCAAACTTCAATTTTATTAATGTGTTTGTGAATCTCCAGTGAAAGAGCTTTGAGGGGAAAACTCTTAAAACGAAACGAGTTAGACACCCTGAAAACTGTTTTGGTACACAGGAACATTTAATTTCATTTGAATTGGGAAGTAAAACAATGACAACAACAACAACAAAAATAAAACTCTCAAGTCTGTGGAGCATTTCAAACGCAGGAATTACCTATTTCTTAATCATTTCAAAAGAAAAATTATTCCTTTGGAATGCATACACTTGAATATCTTGCATTCAAGAGAACAAAGTGGAGAGAAAGACATAACTTCTTTTCACTCAGCTTTTTTCACTCACTGAAAGTAGTAGAAGTAGAAAAAAGAGAGAAAACAAACAAGCAAGTGCGGTGAGTGGACGCCCAGAGAGAGTGCTGACAGTTCTCAGAAATTTCTGTGATACAGCAGATAGCCCCTGGAGAAGTTCTTTAGATGATCAGTGTCAATAGAGGAGATAAAACATGTATATCAGGGGCTTTCCTGTGGGTGTTTGGAAGAAGAGAGGGCGAAAATCACAGAGTGTTTTAGAGACACCGGCAGATGGGAATTGAGGGATGTGTCGAACCTGTCCCCCTTTTAACATGCTATTCAAGTTGTATCAGCAGTTCTAGCAGCAGTGAGGAGGCTTTATTTATATCCAATATTAGGCCCCACCAGTACAGTTTCATCTCTGATTTTAACTTCTTTTATTGTTTTTTTTTTTTTTTCATAACAAGGCTTAATTTTTGATCAATTTTTTTTAACCCCGTTTAGATAATTATATTATTATAGTTTATAGTTTCAGTAATTTTCCACAACATAAGGACATTGATTTAAATTTCTTATTTCTTTTTACTCAAGCCAACTTCTGTTAATACCTAAAAGAATTCTTGCCTCAACTTTTCACAAATATTCAGTCTGGTATCAAGAATTGTTGATTTTTTTAATTCAAATGATAAAGTGGACTTAGTGGGAAAAAAAAATCATCATTGCAAATTTCTCTTTACAAGGTTTTCCAATAGGTTTATTGTACCACAATTCATGAACCTAAAACTTTAAACCCTCAGTTTAGGTTACTGAAATTCCTCCCTGCTTACAATCTCGCATCTGTCTCTGAAACCTTGAAACATTTTTCAAAATTTGCCTTTTCTGCTTTTCCATCCCTGACTCCTTCCCAATAAGACATTTTTTCCGCAGATGCATATTGAGTTCTGCCTGTCAAACCTACACATTAAAACGCAGATATATTTTGTTATATTACCAACACAGTCTCAGCAGATGCATCTTGGCTGACTTCTAGAACGAACCGGCTCTTTCTTTCCATCTCTCATTGTTTATGAGGAGAGGGCACAGAGATAGATTCCTCACTATGGTGCTGGAAAAATGAGCAACAGCATGAAGTGAGCTGCCCTTTCCCAGGGCTTCTTTCTGCTAATAAATAACACCCAATTAGACGAAACCCTCAAAGATCACAAAATCAGTTTGCCATTTCTATCTAAGATACCGACATCTGCTAATAACCCTCCTCTCCTCCAGAGTCACAGCACTGCAATTTGAGAGATAGAAAAACAGAGAAAATGAAAGGATTTGAAAGATCTCAGGTATTGAAAATTTAGTAATGCTAATATCTGTTTAACAGCTCTTCAATGGCTGTCTTTTATTTTGTCCATCTTGTATAAAATGAAAGATGTTATGAAATAATCGGAACAAAATCTTGAAATTTTACCCCTGTATTTATTGGTACTTAGTTGGAAAAAAAAGAAAAAAAAGATGACTAGCAGGGCCAGACAATCCACAATGCAATACCACAAAATGTGTGATTGATGAAATAAATAAATGAAAAATAAATCCACTATGGTGGAGTGTTTATTAAACACAAGTAAAACAGGCTACACTTGGTTGAATATCTGCCCACCAAGTCAGTTCAAGGGTTGAAGGCTAATGCTGAGCCAATGGCAAACACTTTGAACAAGTGTTTTTAGTAAAAGGAAAGACATGAAGGCATGTTTCACTTACTGTATTTATTATATTCAGCTGGCAACACACTGGTAATGGGCTCTCCCGGCTACAGCTGTGTACTAATCTTGGTGCAAATATTGCATTGGAACTGTTATCATAACGCAGCCAAAGCACATGGCTCAGAGTGGTGGGTGATGTGGGAGCTGTGTTACATTGTGTACTTTTAATCATCAGACAAGGTAATAAATGTATGCATGTACCTGATATGTAGAGAAATTTCATTACTTTAATCTCTGCAAATATTGCAATCATAATTATGCCTTCAGCTGATTATGAGTAACCTGTTTTTTTCTGTTTGTTTTGATTTTTCTTTTTTAGTTGTTGTTGTGTGCCATTGCTCCTTTGGGCACTGAGTTTTAAAAACACACCACAGGTTAAGAACTCATTAAAACTCTAAATTAATATATCCTGCCTTTTACAATCAGTCTTTAATTTTTTTTGACTGACAACCATAATTGTTTTTTTTTTAACTTAATTTTAATGAATTATTCCAACTGAGTCTAACAAGATGCTTCACAAGTGACCCTCTTTGCCTTTGCATGACAGCTTTGTTCTAAGTGGTTATCAGGCCCTTCAGATCACTGTAGCTTGTCAAGGAGGAAGTCGAGGAAAGTCAAGACTGCTGGCATGCTGTAGGAGATAATTAGACACCCCATTTCATGGGGTTGTCATAGCTCAAACAGGAAGTGTATGGGTGTTGTTTGCGCAAGCACATTTGAGAGACTGCTTGGTGGTAATTCTGGCTGTATGCTCTGGACAAGCCAAACTTGAATACCATAGAGAGCGTTTCCTTTTGGAAGTAAAGGCCACAGTTAAAGCTGGCAGCTTGTGATGACCTGTCATCTTTGAGCTGATGTGACACATTAAACAGTCATGATCATTCAAAGCCATGCTTCAAGTCTGTGATTCTTCACTTCAATGAGCTTTGTGCTGCCTCTAAATTGGAACCTCTTAACATATCCATATAGTGAATGTTAATCAGCCTCTCGAATGCAAGGTGGGTGTATTTCTCAGAAAAGCTTTTGAGCTCTTCTGTGCTGAAAATTTGGTAGGCTTTGAATTACAATGAGACAATAGGAACTGAAGAGGTTTGTTGACACCATCATAGTGGATTTATAAAGAGATCGTGGATGAGAGGAGGAGGGGATGAAAAGTTAGTAGGTGGTCATTTTTGAAATAAGATGCCCACAGGAGGCTAAAAATAAGCAAACTATCCTATATGTCCTGAGCTTTCAGTTTTTTTAAGTCAACTCAAAACCCACGGTTTAAGTGACCTAATTACCTGCGTCTCACATTCATATGGGAAACAGAAAAGATGAAAAGTACCATAGGAAGCCTTCGAAGGTGTGAGTAGTCCAATTGCAAGTATTGCAGAAAGAATTAGCACCTTAAGCAACTTCAAAAGCTTTAAATATAGTCTGTTTTGCATCATCTTATGATAGCAGCAGGATGTCCATCTAATGATGAGCCATAGAAATTATTATTTCCGCTGTTACAAGTACATGTCCACATCCCAGAGGACTTTTCCATCCTGTGTCTCACAGTCTCTCTCACTTACTCCTCTCTTCTATGCTTTTCTCCCACCCTCTTTATGCTGTTGCTGTGACATTTTGAAGAACACCATTAGTTCTATAATGACTTTTCATGTGGCTGCAGAAAATTTGTGCCATTACGAGAGCTCTCATCAAATGCATAATCATTAAAGGCTCTTTTCATTGTGTTTGGAAGGGAAGGTCTGGATAGGTAGTACGCACTGTGAACAAATGGCTATTTTTTCTCTTTTGTACAGAGTCCAGCCTACTATTTTCATACACTTTTTCACATTTGCAAGTAGAGTAGCCACACTCTGATCAGAATATGATACTGCCTTGTGAAGACACTGCTTAACCAACAGTAATCACTGTCTCTTCTATTACCTGGACTTGTGGTTATTTTATAGAAATGCCTGGAAATGTCATGTTTTAAACAAAACACTCCCACTCATTAACCTCACGAGTGCTCCCCTTTCCTTTTGCTCTTCTGTGGGGTGAACCTCTCCGTTCTTTTCCTCCTCTGTTGTTTTCTCATCTCTTACTGCAGCCTCAGTTTCTCAAGCACCAGCACCTCAATTTATTCCCAATTTGTGTTTTTATATTCTCACATCACTAGAGTAATGGGCTGCCTCGTTAAAAGCATATTTGCTTTTGCGACTTTATTTTTCTGCTGTGATTTTTCATCCACGTATGTAGGATTGTGTATGTACAATATACAGGGGGAGGTGGTGGTGATGGCGGCAGTGAAGGGGTGGGTGCGTCGACAACATCAGAGGGAGGAAAAACAGAAAAATGGCAAATGACTTCAGAGATGAATGATTTAGGCTCCCATCAATCCATTGAATGACTCTGGAAATGTTAGGGTGGGCTTAACAACTGTTCAGATCGGTGCTGTCACATGGTGAAATGAAATGGAGATAATAACGCTTCATACCTGATGTGACAGAGTAGTCAGAAAATACTCGTTTAAGCACACACATGTAGGCACACAAACAGACTTTCACAGAGAGGTAGAGGCCATCAGCAGGTCTGTGAGAGGCCTTTAGAGGGCACTACTCCACTGAGAATAGAGCTACCAGTGAATCCATCCCCTCCAGGCCAGTGCATACTGATTAACAGAAGCTCCTAATCAATTATGAATTGTTTGATGTTGTTTCGATAATTTCTGTCCATAGATTTATTTTATTATTATTATTTTTTTAGCTGCTCCAAAGCAGCAGGGCATGTTGTTTTCTGCCTGGGGTGACTGGCAAGGTGCAAACACTAATGCTCATGGAGGAGCAGTTTGAATGGTTTTTGGATTTGGAAAGACGATTCATGGTAAAGGAGGGATGGAGGAGGAGAGAAAAAGCCTAATGAAGTCTGTTAATTTGCCACTATCAGAATGAAAGTCTCAGACTAATTATGGCCCTGGGTCATCTAGTCTGGATCACAGGGAGAGGTGGCCCTGCATGGTTCACTTTGATTAGCTCACTCACAACACAGCTCCTCACTTCATTACTCTGATCTCCCTCTCACCGCGTCTCACACTCGTCACTGAGGTTGGGGAGAGGGTGGGAGTGAGGGAGGGAGGGGATGTGCGTGTACAAACAGACTGGTCGGACCATCATGTCAGTTTAACTCAGGATGGTCGAGTGTGAAAAGGTGAAGAAAAGGTGCGCACCTTCAAAGAAGCTGCCGGTGGACGCTCTGCCTGTCTCTGGTGGTTCCTGTCAAGGTGTTGAGGACTTAGCTGGATTCTAACCAAACAGTGAGTCAACAGTCAAAGCGTGCGGCTGGTTTGACTGTTCATCTCCCCCTCTGTTGACTGTAGAGTTGACAGATGTGTCGGAATGGTGGATTTGTTCACTTGCTGCAGACAGCCCCCCTCCTGTGCATCAGATGTCTCATAGTGGATTTTGCTTGAGGCAGTGGTGTGTGTGCTACATGTATGTGTGTAACATTGCACAGAGACCCTCAAATTATCCCTGCTACAGAAACTCTTCTAATAGTAGTGATTTGAACTTTACCTGCATGGCTGCCTTGATTGGCTTTTGGAAACAACACAGTGATTTAATTACCCTTTGGAGACCGCTGCCCTCTCTGCCCTATACTTGACTATCTGCTCTCTCAGTAGGCAGCGGATGTATTCCTTTAGAATACCACAAATGCTAAGAGAAAAGTCAGATTGAGGGTGATCCATTGGTAAATAAGTGAACAGTCTTGTGTTGCTCTCGTTCACCCCGCGGTCAGCTCTTTCTTCCCCTTGGTAGTTTCCAAATGTTGGTAAGTATGTTTGTTGTTGACAACAGTGTGTATATGTGTGCAGAAAAAAAGAGCAGCTCCAGTAAAGAAATCTCCCTGATTAGAAATCCACTCAGATAAAATGAAGTGCTGTTGTGCGTGAGAGGGAGATTTTGGTTTGTGTGTGTGTGTGCAGTGGGGGTCGATTTGAGGTGTTACTTGCCTGTCTCTTAGGCCTGCCTGTCATGTAGAGCATCAGTCATGCTCTTTCGCAGCAGTTTTATTTCATCCACCATTCCCTTTAGTGCTTTGACGGCACAATCCACTGATACTGCCTTGTGGGAAGTGCCACTGTTTGGGAAGCGTGTGTGTGTGTGTGTGTGTGTGTAAGTGAGTGTGTGTGTGTGTGTGTGTGTGTGTGTGTGTGTGTGTGTGTGTGTGTGTGTGTGTGCCGAGTCACACATTGTCATATTTTTTTGGTTAAGTGTCTTTAAACTGTGGCAGAGATTGGATCAGTAGAATTATTGCAAGTGAAATATGTTAATTGCTCTTTTAAATCCCAAGTGTTGCAACCTCATCTGACCCTGGAGCTAAACATTTTCTTTTTCTTGAGAAAAAAATTAAACTTTTCAGTTTTATTGAACACAAAACGTCTCCCCCCTCTCCCAAAAGCCTCCAGGTCCTGTAAATTATCGGGCTTTCTTGAATGAACTGCATGTTTGAGATCTACTCAGAGTGGCTCAATGATACTGAGGTCAGGAGGCTGAGATGCCACTCCAGAACCTTCTCCTTATTCTGCTTTAGCCCATGGCAGGTTGACTTGGTCTTATGTTTTGGATCATTGTCACGTTGGAACATCAAATTACCTTTTGCCTTTGTAGCTCATACAGCCTCACAGCCCATTTCCCTTCAAGCATCTCCTTATTGTGCATCTTGAAATATCCACACCATATTCTTTCAGAGAGTCTTGTATTTTAGCCGAAGTTATTTGTGGGTTTTTCTTTGGATCCAGAACAATTTTCCTGGCAGTTGGAGCCTAAGTTTTGTTGGTCTGCCTGACCAGGGTTTGGTTTCAACAGAATCCCTCATTTTCCTCTTCCTATTTAGAGTTTGAACCCTGGCTTATTGCCATCCTCAATTCCTAGGATCTTTTTACATCCCTTTCCTGTTTCACACAATTGTCTTACCTTTTCACAAAGTTCCTTTGACAGTTCTTTTGCTTGCCCAATGACTCTGAATCCAAACATGTTAGTGCAGCACTGGATGAAAGATGCAAGTGTCTGTCAGGAGCTCAGAAACTCACTGACTTTTTATACACACACACTGATTCCAAGCAAATAGATCACAGGTGAGGATGGTTACCTTTAGTAGCCATTCAAACCCATTTGTGTCGACTTGTTATTAGGCCAAAATCACCATGGTATGTGAACCTTCTATCAAGGTCATTTGGAAAGTTTCTGTTGTCATTGTAATTTAAAAAGAGTAAACACAGTTGTATGTTAATAAATGGCTTCACCCAATCTCTAACCATGAGTGACAGATTTTTTTTTGTTTTTTTGGCCAAGAAATTATAAATTCTCCCGGGTTATGTAAACTTTTAAGCACAACTGTAATTGTTGTGTGCGGTTCAGCCATGGCCTGTATAATACAAGGAGGTAGTCTTTGTGACATCAAGTGTTTGTTTCTGAAGTGAAGCTTTCAAGCCTATCTTTGGTTCATACCATATTTAAAATGCTGAACTTAGTCTAGCAATGGTCGATCTCGTATGATTTCAAGAGATCGAGTTCAGGGTGGCTCCTACAGGGTTGTTTTAGGTGCCCCTGTAGCCAGCTTCAAGTGCATAATTAAAGAGGTGCAGTTTTTATCACTGGCATCAGCTTCATATTGTTAGACTTTGTCACTGGAGTTAACCTGTTCACAGTATCAAGCGTGAGAAGAATACACTACGATGAATAAACAAGCATGAAGCAGCTTCATTATATGCACGTAAGTCAGACATCTGCAAAACAAAGGACATTTCTTTTTCTTTGTTGTACCATGCACAGCATACTACATACTCATGCATTTCCTTGAGCCTCACCTGCTGTGACCACATTGACTTGTACTGCCTTCTACTTAATACTTAATTCAAGACATATATTCATGTATGAATATAGCAATAATGATACAAGACATCTTACATTTCAGTTTTTCTTTTGCTGTTTCTCCAACTTGCTTCGTCCTCTAGTTTATCTGTAGTCCTGCCATCAATTTGACATTTACTATAGACCTCTATTAAGAGGCCTTAAAGTGCTTACATGTTAGACAGCTTGTTATGTGTGAGCCACTGCAGAGCAGGTAAGGCCTTTCAACTGAGACAGCTCGTTGTTGGTGTCTGTCTCTAATGCACTCTGCTGTTTTGTGATGGAGTCTTAGTTTTTATTTTATGGTATCTGCTCTCAGTTCATAATGTTGATCCAAAGCTTAGTTTGCAGTGTGCATCTATCTATCAAACTCTGATTATTTGTAAGTGTCTTTCAATATGTGTCATCTTCAACATAAATAAATGTATGCAAATTGTCAGCCACAAGAGGCAGGAGCAAGAATTTCCATTACACCTTGCATGCTTCTTATTTGCTCCTTACTAGAACTGTGATGTAATGCATACACTCTACTGCTCTACACTCACAAGTGTATCCTTATCTCCCCCACTTCCTGGGAGATAGCACAATCTAATAACTACAACAGTCGTTGCTGCCTCTGATTGATTAACCAGTGACCTCTGACCCCCTGTGGGACATTTTAATTGGCTGACGTATAATGAGCAGCCTTACTTGAAGAAGTGCTGTTTTAAGGCCAGAGAGGATGAGAAGGTGATGCTGGAAGGGAGCAATCTAATTAGCTGACTTAACCGATAACATCTGAGGCAGTGGAGGGACAGAGTGTGTGTGAGTGTGTGTTGGTGCACGTACTATATGACTTCTATCTTATCTCCATCACCTGTATGCTAGAGATGGATGCAGCCCTTGCAGTATTATGTGAGGATGATTCATGGATGATATGACCCAGCCAAGTATGTTTATGTGCGCTGAAACAAGGTGGTTAATTCTCTGGTAGTGTGTAAGCATGTGCAGGAGGGTCGGGCATGTGTTGGGGTAACAAATGAGATTCTGTGTGGCTATAAGTTATGATGAATAGATCAATACAACATCTTAATGCGATGAGCTGGAGGCTTTAAGGGCTTGCACTTCATACTACATTCAAATGCCCAATGACATCAAATCCAAGATCCCATTAGGAGGAATGATAAAGTCCTTTGTTCAGTTTTCTAAGGTAAATATTGAAACCTTTCACATTTATTGATTTCTTTCCTGTCCTAATAATTTAACATCGTTGTGTTGTACTCTTCAGTAGGAACCTATCTACACTGAATACATTCAGGACTGCAGTCTTGAAAATGAGGCACATTGCATCATTACAGGTTTATCGTGATGATGTAAATATTGTATAGTGCTGCAGCCTGTCCATCATACTTAATGATAGCGGGGTTTTTTTTCAATGATAATTTGAATCTATAATTTAACTATCTTACCTTTTACTTTTTATTTACAAGTGTTACAGAATACATTTTCCAACCCTGTTACAACAGCATGACAAAAAGCTCAATCTTATTTTACATTATGTGTGATAAATTTCTAAACCCCTGTATTGGTTAGTTTGATGGCCTATGCAGACAAGATTTCCATTTTTTTATTGTTATCTTTAATTGTGCAGTTTTTTTTTCACATCTAAATAAAATGAAGTAATTTTTATTATTTATCTAATTTTGTTTTTTGTATCACTGTGAATGGGAGCACTGATGTGTTTTTCATGTTCAAGCCATGTTACCAAATAAAATTTCATCCTCAAGATAGTTTTGAACCAAAACATTATTTTAAAGATATGGTTGAAAGATATCTCCCCCCAGACAATACAAGAAGTAATAAAGTAATCTGATCGCTTGTGCTAAGTTTAATGAGTTTTTGTTTTTTCTCAAAATATTGAAACTTAATGAAAGCTGTTGTGCAAACGACTTAAAGCCACCAGCTCCTTGTTTTCTAGTTAACAGCTGTCTTTCTCAGTGCAACCACACAGTGTTTATTATAAATATCTACAACTGAAGCATGAAGTGTGAAGTGCGACGTTGTGAAAATCACACGCAGTGGAAGGTGATGCGTTTTTATCTGATATCATTTAAGATCTTGGAGCTTGTGAAGCAACACTTAACCTTTAGATTACTCATAACTTTCAAGTGTGACAGTTGCATTCAATTGTAAAGTTATACCTAAAGTATAGGCACTAAAGAAGGACTAAAATGTTCAAGTTAACCCAGCTCTCATCTTTCCCAAGATTAAAAACACAACATGCACATCTTTAAGTCCAACTTCCTAATTTTGAAAACATAAGTTTCCCATGCGAGCAGATCTAGTGATTTTCTAGTGGTTTGCCATAGTGTCCACATAATATTAAAGTTTAAATTGAGTTTTTGTGCTTTCCTCAACTTAATTTCTTTGTGCTTCCTGCCAAAGTGTAGGCAGTGCAGCCCTGTGGAAACTTTTATTTTGTTATTCTCTCACCTCTCACTCTTCCATGGTTTGTATTTTTCAAACATCCTCCTCACTGTCTGTCTTTTGCATTTACTCTACTCTTGCACATTGAAAGATTGTGAGGAGAGTGTACCAACAGAGGAGCCACGTAAGTCTAGGCGTAGCTCAGTGTGTGGCTGTGTTTGTGTGTTTTTGTATGTGGTGGACTGTGCTGTGCTGTTTGCAAGCAGCTTTTTCTGCAAGACCAAGAACATCTCCTCACTTTTTAATGAGAAAGTAGATACCTTACCATGGCTGCCCGACTCCGCTCTGCTCTCCTCTCCTCTCCTCTCCTCTCCTCTCTTCTCCTTTCTCCTCTCCTCTCCTCTCTCCTCTCCTCTCCTCTCCTCTCCTCTCCCTCCTCTCCTTTCCCTCCTCTCCTCTTCTATCGCCTACTCTCCTTTCCATTCCTTTCACCACACACACCATAATTACAGCACCAGACAATTACCCAGCATACTCCTGGGATGCACATTTTGTTCTCTTAATCTGGTGTCTTAAATAATTAAAACCAACCATGAACTCCTCTTTGTGAACATGGCTCAAGAGGGCTCACCATGTGTCTCTGTGTTTATTGGTGTGTGTGTTGCTTTTGGCGATCTTGTTTGTTGTTAGTAATCCAGATCTAATGATGCCTTTACAATCCAGCAACAGCACTACCATATCCCACCTTTCCCTGCTGAATATGACCCTGAAGAGTCTTACCATCACCTGTAACCTGCTCGCTGTATGTGCAACCTTGTGTTTATGGAACAGCTAAGGCTCAGCCATACTATTTTCCATTAATGTCTGCTATCACAACACTTCCCCATAATCCTTTTCCTTCATGCCTCTCGAGCAGCACAACATTCAGCTGTGCCTGTCCGTTTGTTGTTTGCAAAACAAGTACATCGGAAATCCTTTTTTTTTTTCCTAGAAATCTGATGAAATCCCAAAATGAGTTCAGTATGAGAGGTCAATATAGGAATAGTTTCAGCTATTTTCTCCCTTGATATTGAAATCAGACATGGTCTGAATATGTAAATCTCATAATCTCCCTGCATTTGAATTTGTGTGTATCATACATATGTCAGTCGCACAGCAAGTGTATGCTTGAGGGAACATTTTTCGTTTGTGTTGATATTAATCCAGTGTTTCCATCCTCATCAGCCAAAAAAGAAGAGGAGGATCAGGAGGATAAGAAATCCATAAAGAAGAGAATTAAAGAGCTCAAGGTGCTTGATCCAAAGATCGCACAGAATCTATGTAAGTATTTGTTTTGTTTCAGCCCACTTCTTCTACCTAACACTGGATTCTCACTCCCCCATGGTTCTTTACAGCTGCACTCTCTACACTGGGTACTAATTTTTATACTTATGCCACTGAAGTCACATCTAGTTTCCATTATTTTGTGATTTGATTGTGGTGCAAAATGACTTGGGTGTTGAATTGGGCAAGGGACGTATTGGCAATTAAAGCACGTCACCTTACATGATTGTGAATGTAGCAAATGCTTCCTGTGACTTATTTCTCTACACACAAACACAGCCCAGTAACAGTGTTAAGCATTCATTTAGGAGACTAAAAACTCAAAGTAAATGCCCCTATGTAGGTTCAAATTGATTTGCCTACCATTCTGCCTTTTTTTTCTACCCCACACATATTCACACACTGATGCTTGGTTTGAAAATGACCATTTTAAAAGCACCCGACAGTAATCAGGATCCAGCTGATCTCTTAAGCACTCCCAGATCTTAGCACCTCATTGGCTTATATCAAGGGAAGCTGTGACCTTTGTTTCATGTATTAAAAGAAAATGAGACTAATCAGCCCAGTAACAGTGATAAATCACGCTGCACATGTTAAAGTGCTGGAGCAAGGAGGGGGGAGAAAGGGGAGTAGGTGGTTTATGTTTTCCACAATGGGTGGCAAAAAAGTCTAAAAGCTTTGGTTCAGTTGCTTGATTTAGTCTGATACACTGCAATTTTATTCCACATAACAAGTCCTAATGTGTAACAATTTCATTTTTTGCATTAATCATGTGCAGTACATTTTATAGAAGATTAGTAAGCCAGTCAGACTTTTTTTGCAGTTATTATCTTTAACTTGCAGGTCTTTATCATCTGATCAAGAGAGCTATTTCTGGCTCTTCTTTACATCATCTTAATTTGACATCTGTAAGTGCTTTTTTTTCCCCTTAAGACAGGCGTGTATAAATACCAGGACGTTAAAATGCAAAACTGTTTCACCACCTTTTTCCAAATAATCATTAATATCACAAGCCCAGCCACCCATCTTTTAACTGTCAGAGTTTGTCTGATGACTCTGCCGGCCTGACTAATGACTTAGCCTGACAAACATTTGCCATTCAGTCCCTGGTGATATCACTTGCTTGAGGATCTCACACTAAACTTGTGTAATTTTTCGAACCGCTGTTTTAGAAAAACAGTTTTATATTTGGCTGACTCGAATTTTATTTCCCTTTGGACTCTTACTTCATATGTCCTGAAGCTGTTCTCTTCTAAATGTATCAATCTTATATTTTTTTATAATTCACTTGTTAGACTGGCTTTGTGAGATTATTGTCATTAATGTTTATTTATATTTCCTGTTCATTCATAACCGCATTGTTTCTTTTGTCTCTGTGCAGCAATCTTCCTGGGTTCTTTCCGTATGCCTTATCAAGAAATCCGTCGGATGATTGTGGAGGTGGATGAGGAGCAACTTACAGAGCCTATGATCCAGGTAGGGCATAAAGTTATACAAGTGTCAAGCACTTAACTGACACTACAAGTGACTTCCTTAGGCTGACCATCTCTTACATGAACTTAGATGTGAACTTTCCTGCTCTTAGATCGAAACATAATGTGCGTTGTAACAACTCACCCCGCAGTGGGCAGCTCTCTGTCTTGAGGCAGGAAGTGTATTTTTAGCCTTTAGGTTTTCCCGCTCAGATGGTCAGTTCAAACTTTTTTATGCTCTTGATTAGTTGTCTGTCTTGATTATGCATGTAGCCTGAGGCGGAAGAAATGGACATCTGTAAAGCTTACAGAACAACAGATGTTGAAGCAGTTGTTAAGCACAGAAAATCTGTGATAAAAAATAATGAAGTGCTTTGCTGCTGTTGAGTAGTTTTTTATCATTATAATTTTGGTCTTCTTGTTTGTAACAGCTTTAAAACTTTAGGGCTGTTCATTGGTTCTCTAGTTGAATGCCTGAGGATTAACATAAACTTTGTGAAACTTAAGCGCCTGACCGTCTGTTCATATGTTTGTCATCCAGATAAAATCTCAAGGTAGAGACTATAAAGTCTCTATTGACTTTGTTTGCTTTCTTTGACTTATGACTTTTTCTTTTTGACCTTTCACTGCATTTCCTTGACCATTATATCTTACGCTCAATACTATTTATGCACATAAAACATGACAGAGCAAGAGATCGCTGCTTGCTCAGTGCAAGTGATAGGTGAGGCCAGGGGCATGATGTTTTTAGCCATTTTATTTGTGTCTGTTCCATTTTCATGAATGGGTTGTCTCAGCAACACCTTGAGGGAATTTTATTTAATATGGCACAAACATCCATGAAGGAGATCAGCTGAAGGATAAATTGATTAATATTAGGAGGTCTGCAGGCCGGGGCCACTGATCAAACCAGAAATAGTTATCAGCAGTAAACAAAAAGGTATACTTGCGGTTAATCTTCACCAAAATAAACATGAAACATTTGACAGACATGCATTTAAATTTTGACAAGAAGAGGCCGGTGGCCACAGATTTGTGTTACACACAGGTTATTATAGTCTTTACACAATAAGTCATGAATGGTGGAGAAGATTTGGCAGCTCTTAATGAACACAAATTTCCTTACTTTTTAAGCTCAGATGTTTTCATCTTGATTACCTCTTATCCTCAGTCTGTGGCTCGGCCCAGGGAAGGCAAAAATGAATCAGAATCAGAGTCGCTTTTATTGCCAAGTATCTTCAAGAAGCATACAAGGAATTTGACTTTGGTTTCAGCTGTGCTCTCTTTGTACAAAAAACAAGTAACAATGGTAACTGGTTAGTCAACTGTGTATGACTAAGAAGAGTATAGTCAAGAGAAGGTCAGAAGTCTAGGCAAGGAAAAACAAGCGATGAAACTTCAAAATAAATTTTGGAGGACCTTCACAACCAGAATAGAACTTGAGATGCATTTTTAGTTCCCTAAATCACTTTGGCTGATAATCTTCTACAAGCTGGAGGTTTTTAGACTGCTTGGATCTTTAAAAAAAAATTGTAGGTATTAAAAGACCGACTTAAAGAATTCAGAGTCGTTTGTTTAGCCAAATTTATAACCCTAATGATTGATGCAGCAGATCTTGGTGAAATGCAGTTGTACATGAATGGAATATCGAGGTATTTATCTGCATTGTGAGTGCATACAGGCTCTAGTCGAAAAAAATATGGGCTATGGATGTATATTTCTTAATTGTCCATTTAATCGATAAATATTAATTACGAGAGAAAATAATTACTAGTCAATAGGCAAAATTAATGATGCCGCAATCGATTAAAAACTAATGCAATGGAGGTGGGAATGTTTGTTATTACTCCGGCGTCACAGACAGATTTTTACTTCAATTTAAATGCATCAGACCAACATATTTATGACACAGTGGCAGTATTTGTTGAGGTAGCTATTAAATTCAAACGAAAATGCAATGCAATTCAGTTGGTTTTAATTATTTCTCATGCATTCCTCCAGGCTGTTTATATAATCTAATCTCATTTTCACTTTCAATTGACTTCGAACATGTGAAGCCCTTAGGTTCTCATGTGTTTGATCATCAAATGTATTTCACTGGGGTAAAGAAACATTCTTTTTTTTCCAGTGAAGCGCAGATCTGCAGCTGAAACTGAAACCAAAATACACAGCCAATAGAGCAGCAGTAGGCTAGATTAGTCTTGAAGTCCTACGGCTCATTCTGAATGTAATTCACAGGAAACACCAAATCTCTCTTCAGGCATGGACTGTGGGAAACAACATCACAGTTTAAATCCAGATGCAGCCAGTCCACCTGCTGTGAGCAGATTATTGTTTGGAAACTTCAAATCATTGTGTTTTGTACCTGACAGGGAGACCAACACAAAATTATTCAAACCAAGTACAATTAATAAAGTCAAGTCTGTCAGGCACCACAATATGTCAATGACAAGGTTGTTTTTTCTCTTCTCCCGCAGTACCCATCATTTTCACTCTTTTTCTTCCTCTTTATTCTTCATAGAACCTTGTAAAGCACCTTCCAGAGCAGGAGCAGCTGAACGCCTTGGCCAAGTACAAAAACGAGTACACTAACTTGTCAGAGCCTGAGCAGTTTGGAGTTGTGGTGAGTGTAAGCACACCCATGGTCACACAAGAAGCATACAATTGAATTTCTACCTCTTAGAAGTTTGCTATTGATGTAGAAAATGCAAAATTACATTAAAATAATTACCAAAAAATATTACATACACAGTTTGTGAAGTGTTCGATTTTAATGTTGGTGATGTAAACTTGTATTTTTATAATCCAATGTTTTGTCCCTCTCTTCACTGAAGACATGCACACTCTCACACCCAGACAGTCAAAAATGAAGCCCTTTGATATGAATATCCTAATCCAGGACTTAATAAAATTCCATCTTTATAAACCTTAAGGAGAAAGATAGGACACCTGTGGACTGCAACATTAATTTATGCACATTCAAGAGCACAGCAGCTGCCTAATTATGTCAGGATCGTTTTCATAAAGACTTTTCAAAGAAGGTTTGAGGAGTGTAGCACTTTTTGGATTATTTTGTGTGTCCCACCTGACAAAAATCTTATAGAAACACACAGGCACACACACACACACACACACACACACACACACACACACACACACACACACACACACACACACACACACACACACACACACACACACACACACACACACACACACACACACACACACACACACACACACACACACACACGCACACCTGTTTTAAGCCCGCCCATGAAGGGGAAGCCTTATCACAGATTGAAAATGCAGTGACTGGGTGGTTGATTGGGGGGAGAGATAAAAAAAAAAAAATAAAGCATGCTCAGCTGTTGTATATAGTTCATTTGGGAGACATAGAACAAAGAAGAGCCTGCTTACATAATGTTGTTTCATTGCTGTGCATGTGTGCGTGGGCCCAAGGAGGCCTGTGTGCTTTAACCTATCAGAGGCTCAGGTTCAAAGGGAATTTTTAATTTACCAATGTGCAAACACATGCACTTTATCTTTCCTTTTTCCCACGTCTGCCACCACATTTGATTTGAACCACCTTGTGTGTGGCGGTGTGTAGTGTTAGTGTGTATTCCGGTGAACACATGTGATAGCATTGTGAAAAAAGCCCTTGGACAAGAGGGTAATGTATTCATTTGATAGTTCTTTGTGCAACTACATGAATAAGTTAAGTGTTTCCTTGTATCAGGACGTCGAAAGGCAATCTTAGCTTTTCCTCCTCCAACAGAGTATTAATTTCCGTCATGCATTTACACTAGGCAGCCTCGAGCCGTACAGTAGCAGTTATTACTTTAAGTGTTACTTATAAACATAATTTTGATCCTTGAAGTCTCTGGAATTATTCTGTTTACCAGCATGTGCATCCTACAGGCTTGACTGTAGTCATACTCATTGTGTATTCCCAGTCCTTCTGACTACCACTCCTCTGAGTTTAAGTCTTTCATCTTGGGATTTAAATTGTTGTTGACACTCCACAGTGACATCAATTACAAGTTGCCAAAATATTTACCCACATTAATCTGCTTTTTCACTGTACAGTGTGTAATTTTTAAATTCACTTTTCACACTCTTGATAGCACGACAGCAATCCAGAGGATGTCAACAGAGCCTTCATCTGTGCAGTCCGTTCTGTTATATTTTTGCTCATCCTCTGATTTTGTCAATGCTGTCTCCAGCATACCAAATGTGTCCCGTGCTTGCTGTGGTCAAAATGGATAAATAGAAATTCATGCTCAATATGCCAACGCCCTTTTTTCTTTCAACATCAGTATGCAAGTCACCTTATCTCCAGGCTAAATTCAAGCATCATGTTGGTTTCTTGTATACTTTGCCATTGCCTAATTTCATTGTCTACTCTTGCTTTGTCTTCCTCTCTCCTCTTTTATCTTATCAAAAACCCACAGCACACACAGTACAAACACACAGACACACTCACTTACTCACTGACTAAAATAGTCATTTGATAACATTACAGTAGCTATAATTAAACCCTTGATGGAGGACATCAAACCACACAGCCAGCTGTTGTGTGAAACAGACAATTGGAACCTGCGCCCCTCCCCGCCACCATGCACACATACACAATCACTGCTGTGGCCGAGCCCTGGGCCCAGTGCAATATTTTCCAATTTTCTCTAATTGTGTGAGAGTGGTAATCCAAGGCAGCCTATTGTATATTCCACCCCCTCCACTCTCTGCCCTATATGGACACTAACTCAGCAATTAACTTACCAGACCTGGGTCCCAAATCAAATCACTGCCAGCATCTATTACTACTGCCTAGCAACACTTTTACAGCATCCTGGCTGCATAAATATCTTTTAAATGAGATGGGCTGAATGTGTGTGCTGAAAGTGCAATTGTAGCTATTTCAAGTTTAACTATGTTCTCGGACTTTGTTCTCCCTAATCATAACTCCTCATGCTCTTTTTCTCTCTTCCATTTCATGCATCTTCTGCATTCCCCCTTGTCCAGATGAGCAGTGTAAAGCGACTGCGCCCTCGCCTCAGCCATATCCTCTTTCGCCTCCAGTTTGAGGAGCAGGTAAACAACCTGCGTCCAGACATCTTGGCCGTGAACGCTGCCTGTGACGAGGCCAGGAAGAGCCGCTCCTTCGGTCACTTGCTGGAGCTGGTGCTTCTGCTGGGGAATTATATGAATGCAGGCTCTCGAAACGCCCAGTCGTACGGCTTTGACCTCAGTTCGCTCTGCAAGGTAAGGGTTGAAGAGCTTGCTTGACCATCAACTGTTCATAGAAGAGATGTAGTCAGTTATCGCTGACAGGAGAAAAGCAAGTAAGAAAACCTTTAACAACAGCCTCCTCATGAATTATAATAACTTTATCCTCAAAGCACTTTTGAAAACATTGGTGAACTAAGTGCGTAAACATTCAAGCACAAACAAGTCAGAGAAAAGATTAAATAAAACCAGGAATTAGACAATCCAATCTTATGATCTGAACAAGGGGCACAACCCAAAAAGAATATCATACAATGAAGCATAAAAACCAACTGGCAAGAGAATCCTGGCAGCAGAAATAACCATCAACATAGACCACAAGGACAAGGACAAGGACAAGGGGTAAGAGGAAGTTAGCAAAAGATAGATATAGAATTAGTGAGAACGATAAAACAAGCACAAGTATATGTTTGAATTAAAATATAAAATAAATTTATAAAGATACAAGTTAATAATGAAAATATTCAATTCAATAATAATGAAAGAAATATCAATGATTATGAAGACAGCAATACGATATTATGCCATGAATTGTTGAGAGTAAAATTTCAGGTACCTGAAACAGTTGAAAGAAATAAGATAAGATAAAAAAAAGTAGGAACAGGGTACAAAAGCATTAAGAAGGGCCTCAGTAAATCAGTTTGACTTGACGCCAGATGCAAAGTTAATACGTAATCAAAGATTTCTGAAAGAGGCCTTCCAGATTCTAGTCATCATTTTATCTCTGATTACAAGTCGTCAAAAACCTCATTTGAAAGACGGCCTGTTACAAATTAGCTTATATTGTGTTACTGTTGATCCAAGTCCTGTCCCAATCACACCTTTTAATCAAAGGTTATTAAAAACATGTTTCACAACCTTAGATAGATTAAGCTTTCAGATTGACTTCACTCTGCACACTAATGGAAAATGTTATGACTCTTTCAGTACTCATAGTTCTTGTACGGCTGCATGGAGAGTGTTACTCTTTGTGCGTTTGTATGTCATTTTGGGTGATTTTTTTGATGTCACATCTGCTGCTTCCTATCAGAGAACAGATCTGAAGTGGCTGCTGTGATTAGACGTTTTGTTTGAAACAGTTTCATTTGATTGAACACTATCAGCCCCACAAGTCAAGGTTTTTCTTCTTCTCTATCTTCTGGCATCTATCAAAGCAGCCCATCCCATGGAGGACTTCATTCTCATTCCCCTGCTCGGAATAGATAACTAAAGCTACAGCTAGCACCCTTTTGAAAGTTTTCTACACATTGTGGAACTGGAGTTACAGCAAGTATCTATCCCCATTGGAAATTGTATGGCACAAGGACAGAACAGTACCTTTCTCTCGATGATAGCGATGCTAAGAACAGGGTGTAATCCTAGAGTAGAAGACTACGGTGGTTACATTACAGCTGTTGGCACACTCGCTGCAGTTTCCACAGTAACAAGCACCGCAGCCATTAATCACTGCCACCTCACTGCCCTGTTAGACTTGGGTGCTTATGTTCATATAAACACCAGGGCATGTGTGTACACAAACATAGATTTACACATATATGATGGATTACTTTCATTAGTGTGACAATAACAAAATCAATTAATTAACATCTTTGATAAATTTCTTAATTTTTTATTTTTTTTTTGCACGTCACATGTGCCTCTCTTCAAGCGTCTCCTCATCTTCAGGCTTGTATAATGCGAAATGAAGGTGTAAGTCTATGTCAGAGGCAGGATACACACAGGAAGACATCACCTTCCTGCCTGGCCCCCTGAGTTTGACAGCTTAATTCCACGGCACACTCCACAGCACAAGAAAATTGCACCCAGCCTGACTGGAAAAGCAAAATGTTTACATTGTCAACTATGATTACCATCCATCTAAATTCAGAGAGGGACCTTTTGTGAGCAAGCACTTGAAGCTTTTGAAAAAAATGTGAAAACAGAAATGAAAAGAGAGATGAGAATGTTTGATTAGAGGAGATAATACAAACATGATTAAACCCAGCAGGGCTGAGTACACTGCTGTCTACCAATAGATCACCTAGAGAGATACATAGCAACGCACTCCACAGGAGGGATGTTTGGCAGGGATACTGAGAGACATCTTGGAATTAGACTGTAAAAGAGTGGTGACGGAAATTTATCAGAGGAATTGGGGAAAAAAAAAAAGTGTGTGCATGTGTGTGTGGGGGGGGCACAAAGCACAGAAAAGGTCATTGTATTGTGAATATGCGTCAGCTGTGTGAGTATGACAAATCATCTGTTGGGCTGTCAACATTCAGCATTTATAAAGGTACTGAAGAGGCTCACAACAGCTGAATGAAGGACATTTTTCTTTGTGTTGGTTCACTCAGCAGATGTGGTTATTGAACACAGTTTGTTGTTAATTCTCTACTGTAGCAACAAAGGTCCAATTGAAATTAGATAGCACCTCTTTGTTTTCTACAGTTTACTCATTTTTTCATTTTGCAAATCAATTTTCTTTTGAAACAGTTTGAGTGAAAAGCTAGAAACTAATAGAGTGAACTGTATTCTATATTTTCCGTTTCAGAGTGGCACTTGTTAGTGAAGCAGTTTTTTTTCCATGCAGGTGGAGAGAGTTATAGTCCTATAATCTTGTATCAAGCAGGGACCTCATTATTTTATTGTGTACCAAGACAACAGCCTTCTTCAGAACACAAGAGCCACAGGCTGTGAGTGACAACTAGCTTTTCTGCTACATTTTCTATCTACTATCAATCACTAAAACAAAACTAAGTCTTTCTTGCACCCCTGCTTTGGTGAATTAGAGCAACAGAAAAGCTTACAAAAATGGTGTGCTCTCAGTACTTCTTAGATTAAGTGAAAGTCAGTCTGCGTAATGTCTGTAAAGAGAATAGCTCCTAATGCTTCATTGAAATGGCAAATGTAGGGACACTTAGACCAAACTGTATTTTTTTTGCCATTTTCCCTTCAAATTTACCACAAAAATCCATTTGATGGATGAAGTTTTGAAACGTCGGTAGTTCCCCTGTGTTCATTTTGTCTTTCTTTTGATTGGAAAAAAGGCTTAGGGAATAAGATTTTAAGACAAAAATTGAGGGATTTTATTTATTTATTTATTTTTTGAGAAAATACGATTTCTTTTTTTGCCTTTGAAAGTTTAGTGTTTGGTAATCATCAACAATAAGCAAAAAAGTCTTAAAAAATGAAATTGATTATTTTTTGTAAATATATTTAAATTTGTGTTGAATCTGATAAATCTAAAAAGAAGTTTCTTTAGGGGGAAAGAAATCTTAAGTATGAGGCTTTTATAGCTGCATAAGAGATGCACTCCTTTCAATGGTGGTCCCCATTTTCTACTGCCACAGAAACATTAACATTAACATTAACATTAACATTACACATGGTTTTGTATTGGGCAAATGGCTCTGTAAAATGCACAGTTGTTGTGCACAACAGAACTTGTATCAATGAACGTTTTTGATTGTAAGAGTTTAAATTAGTTGTGCTCTTTGGAATATCCATGGTTCATCTACAAAAAAAAACGAATAGTTCATGTGATTATTTTTAGGCCTGGGAAGTATAGTTTTTCTTTATTTTTCACCAGAGTCTGACTTTAAAACTGATCCTCCAGCCCCTCTGAAAGGTGTCTGTGAGCTCCCCGTTAAAACCATAAGAAAAAGAGGGGATGTGCCAGGGACCAGCAAAACTAGATTGGATCCAAGATCCAAGATTCAGCACTCGAGAAAAACTCATTGTTCATGTGTCCAAGAGTCTTTGTGAAGAACTTCTTTGTTATGATAATTAACAAAACTAAGGTCAAGCAGAATCTCAATTATGCTTTACACGAGACATGCATTACAATGCATTGTGAATATCCAGTTTCTACTCACTGTTTCTTTGAGGTTATATGATCCAGGAAAAAATATAGGGAAATTAGTATCTCTTGGGGTAAGATCACTGACTGCACACTAATAAAAATCAATACTTAAAAGATCACTGACATTTAAAATAATGGGCCATCACCTTGTCCTCTTTCAGAACAGTTGTTACAGCTCAGTGTTTTTTATATGAAGCTCATTGAGACTGAAAGACCTGAAATAAAATCTATCCTTCATATTATCGTGTGTGTATGTATTTATTTTTTGCTACAGCTTAAGGACACCAAGTCAGCAGACCAAAAGACCACATTACTCCACTTCCTGGCCCAAGTGTGTGAGGAGGAATATCCTGATGTGATCAAATTTACTGAAGACCTTGAGCATGTGGACCGAGCAAGCAGAGGTAATCATCTTTTTCCCCACATATGAAAACTTTTTTGCTAAATAACACCATTTTCCCTGAGCTCAGACACATTTCAATCTGCTGTTTACTTTAGGCTATTCACTAACCATTAATTATTGTTATTCATAAGGCAGATAGAATAATTTCTCTCATTATCAAGTAACAACTCCACCTCAACTTGATAATTTTAACACAGTGTCTACCTACCACTTTCTTTGATGTGTTATCACAGTGTGATTATTGCCGTTGTTTTGGTTTCCTGCTGTTGTCAACTCAGGTTCTGAAGCTCTACTGGTGCACAGGAAATTTCATCCCATCCCTGTCAAATCAACATCCCTGGCAGCGTTTGCCAACAGGACTATGCTAACTGGTCTTACAAATGCAAAATCAGTAACAAAAATAGCTGAACTTTTCCTTTTATGAAATCAAATAAAGTAACTTAGTTTCTCTTCTAGGTTTTGCAGCTCT
Organism: Thalassoma bifasciatum; assembly: GCA_008086565.1. Lineage (NCBI taxonomy): Eukaryota > Metazoa > Chordata > Actinopteri > Labriformes > Labridae > Thalassoma > Thalassoma bifasciatum. The sequence goes on from RPOG01000083.1 coordinate 441,077, forward strand.
GTGTGAGTTGCTCTGTCCCACACTCAGAAAGTCAATCTCTTTTGCTTTGATTGAAGTGAGTCAATGTTGTCTTTGGTTTGAAGTGATACAGCTTGGTATTAAATCCAAGTTAAGTCTGAGTAGTAATTTCAAAACCCAGATTCTCAAACGGTGGCAGTTAAACGTTATCACCTTACATAAATATTGGCAATGACAGGGACAGTGACCATAGCAAGTGAATGGAAAGGTGAGCCTAATGAAAAGATAATGAGCTGTATGGGCTTTCTAGCCATTGAAACTGATATCGTGAACCCCACTTTATATCATTGTGTTATATCGAGTCAGTTAAGTAACACAAAACAAATTACTAATACTTGTAATCTCCGAGGAGAGATTGGGTTCATTGTACTCCAGCACAGAGGTACAGTCCAATATAAAAGGAGAGTCAGATAATTGCAGTGTAAAAAATAAACTCCAGATGCATCCATTCCCATCCTCACTCTCTCTCCCATTTTTCCACTGTTCAACACAACATGGTTTTTATGCGCTCAGAATGCATGTAATTTCATAGTAAAGACCAGAAGTCATGCTGTTCTCAAATGCAAAATCTAAACAAACAAACCAAAAAAAATATTGTTAATTTTCCCAAAATGAGAACAATTTTAATTACAGAAACTTAACAAGTAAATGTTTCTTTTTCATCACACTTTCTTCAATTCTTTTAATGTAATTTATCATGAGGTGAATAGAGAGCTTTCCAAAAAGAGGAGAATATAAGTTTGCGTTTTACCTGTAGCTGATAATTCCCTGGGATAATTCCAGGATTAGATGCTTGTTGATTCTGCGTACATGTGTTGTTACAAATATTTTTTCGGCTTATTGTTTGATCCGCTCTACACTGTGCTCATCTGCACTGCCGGTTGATACAAACATTAATCTTGTGCCAAAGCACATTTGCTTGAGTTATAGGTTGATATTCTGAGAGACTATCTCAGGTCGTGTCTGCTGCTGTGGAAAAAATAAACTGTTTACAAGTAGTTAAAGTCTCTATGTTGGCTCAACAACAAAAAAATGACTGAACTAATTTGATTCAGAGACATGCACACAGCACAGCGTACACCAAGAGTTAGGCCAGAGAGTGGTAAAGGTCAGAGGCAGACGGGGACAGATTGGGTGGTCAGGGAAGCCTCTGTCATGCTTTTGTTTGTATTGCCATAGGCAACTCTCAGGAGGAAGTGGTGAGCAGCAGTCCACGTACAGCCTGTCCATGTGTTTGTGAGTGTGTGTTTGCTACTATATAGTCCTGTGCAGTTCCTCTGTCACAGCGTGTTTCTTGCCGCTCCAAAGAAGATTTTACCCGCTGCTCAGTTCCCAGCAGGAGGGAGTGAAGGAAAGGGTGAGAAGGAGAAAACAGAGTGAGGATGAAATGTGTGGCTTTATTATTTGGACCCTTCCTAGTGAGGACCCCTCCAGGTTTTGTTGGTGCTTTAATAATCTGTGGATAACAATGCTCCTGTTGAGTGTTTCATTTCTCCCGACTGTGCTGCGTGTCCACAAGCCCTTGGCCTAGACACACAAGTACAAAGGTGAGATCAATAGAAACCAGAATCCTTGGATCTTTCTTAAACCATGGTCCACCTCCTTACTTCATAGACCCCTGGCTGTGAATATTTTTGCATATATATGTAAGATTTCTCACAGCTACCTTATACCCATTTCTGTGCTATAATGAGATGCATACACTAAGTGTCTAATCTTGCCATATCTAGCATTCAGACATATAAATCCCATTTGGTCTTTGTAAACCATGCTCTTCAGCAGCTTTCTTTTCATCATGTCTGACAGCCATTGAGGAGGCCTGAAGACGCACTAAAAGGCTGCATTTCATTCGTAGATGCTAACCAAGGGGGCTTACTTGAGCATGAAAACAGGTTTGGATAGAGGTAGCAGTAATGACTTACGCTTCTATTGCTTCAGTCTTTTGTAATGCAGGCTTCCTCTTACCCATTGCCAATCCCGTCTCTCATGGCGGCAAAACTGTTGTTTTGTTACGGGTTCCTTTGTGTCTGTCGTCTTATTTCTGTTCTATTCTCTTCTTTTCAGCTGCAATCATTATTTATCCTGACACAAAGAAGTAGTCCTTGTGTGCTGTTTCCTGCTGTCATTTTCCATGTATCTATCTATGTATCTATTTATCAGTTTGTCAATGTATCTCTGTATCTGACTGCCCGTCTTATTTTACTGCCATTCTCCGGATTTTGGTCTATCAGTCTTGCTCTTTGTCCCCTTTCTTCCCTTATTCCAATTTGTTGTGTCTGAAAAACCTCACACAAAAGCATGCATTGCTAGAAAGTTCAAGCAATTAGGTTTGTTTGTTTCCTGGTGCTTGTGCTGAGTCTGATGTCGGTTATCAGGCAAATGCGTAGACATATTAATGTGCTCATTCTGGCTTCTTGAGCTTGTAACTCACCAAAAGCTCCTGCCAGCAGCAGCAGCAGACACATTGCTTACTTAAAAACCTCTCCATGACACTAAATAGACATGTCTGCATACATTTTGTTGTGCAGCAAAGGCAGAAAAGCTGATTTGGTTCAGTTTCTCTTCAAGGCTGGTGGCCTTGAGGAGTCATTAAGGAATAATGTGAGGATTCAGCCGTATTGAGATGCTTCTCTAATATGCAGTTTAAGCTTTGTTTTATGTGTTTGCCACATGCAGCGTGAGAGATGAGCCTCAGGTGGAGAGTATTTACAATGAGCAGTCGTCTCAGTGCTGAGCTTTGCAACCCGGTGACCTTCATGCTTTTTTCGTACATCGTAGATGTTCATTGTGGATCTTGTCAGGAGCTCCTGCACAACAAGTTTTCCAGCTCCCAGCCTCTGGCACCATCAGTCTAGCCTTACTTGTCTGTCAGGCTCTGGCCTCTGAAGGCAGATCTATGTTTTCCAGTCGCTTCATTTCCATGCATCAGCCAATGATCTATAGAGGAGCTCTGTGTGCAGCAGGGCTGTTTGTGTAGTATGCATGGTTGTGTGCTCCACTCTGTCTCATTTATAGCACAGCAGGTTGGCAGCATAATAAAAGGATGTCAATGGGGAATTTGACCTCTGCAAATATTCCAATTATTATTCTTCTAAAACATCCTATATCTGTCTGCAACCCCTCTGGACCACAGAGGCACTCAGGCCCCACTGCTCATAAAAAAACATTCACACTGTAACATGCAGGAAGTCACAAACGAGAGGGCGGCTGGAGAGAACAAAGCAGGCTTGGAACAATTATTTATGTTTTACCTTGAGCTCTGCTTACTACCCCCTGAGTTTGATTATGAAACAATTTCTCTTGATTTGGACAAATACAAAGAATGTGAAGTAACGGCTCAGTTTGTTTTGTTAAGTGGGGCTGGTTGAATACAGTATCTCATGACCATCCTTCCTTTAAACAGAAGCTTCATAATCCACTGAGCTCTCCACCTCATAAGAACAAAAATTGACCTATTCATATTCAAAATCATGAAGTGTAAGTCAAAAACAAGTGTTCTTCCTTTAATTTAAAGTGGGCTTTTGTGTGTTTTTTCAGGCATAATACTGTCTCTGGAGCCCTGCCAGTAGCTCAACAATTTACAGTTTAAAAAAATAATAACAACAGATTATTTTTTTTCGTATCTAGTGTGAAATTCCCTTATTTCATCCTCTGTTTGAAACACTAGCTACTGTCCCTTTAAACCTCCCTGCTCCACCCTCCCCCTTTCTGATTGGCCAATCTTGGTATTTAAGGCCCTCCTCTCCAATATGTCATGGACCATTAAACAATATTTCCTCTTGCAATAAGCATTTCAAGGAATCTCGAAGCCCCCCCCAAGATGTCATGGTATTTTTTTTTTATAGGGACTGTTGAGTTTATAGTTAGTTTGCGAATGGATCATGGGGCTTCTACAACATATCATTATGTAGCATTGAGAAAATGAGGCCAAGAACATTCAGGTAATTGATCAAATCTAATTATTTGTTCCAGATTTGCCTTACTCCAGGGTCCTGAGGGTCTACTTTCATCATTGATCCCATGTGTTTTTTCTTATATTTATTTTTATTTTTGTTGCCAAAACAAAGTCACAACTTCCCTTAGCAGTTCCTCAAACATTAATGGGAGCAGCAGAGACCAGAGCAGAATGTGTGAGTCTGATCTTAAAAGCAAGAAGAACTATTCTAAAAAAGAATGCTTTCTCATGAAACATCAACCCTCTGGATGAAGGCCTGGAGTGAAAACGCCATGCTCTAAAGCAGTGTCTAAACTACCTATTTGCCACATGATTTAACTGATGGCATTTCAGCTCTGTAAGAAAATGATGATGCATTTATTTGGGACACAGGAAAGACATGTTGTTGACACACACCCCCCTGAGTTTTTGTTTGTCTGTTGCATCTCTATAACATCTCATTTTTGAACCATGTTATCTAACTGACTATTGCTGGTACTTCACCTGTCATTACATCCATTTGAGTAAAAGTATAAGAACACCATCACCTATGTAATGTTAAAAAGGGTTTTCAAATAATTAAGATAACAGACGTTATATAGACATCAAACAAAGATGCATGATTTCAAAATGTTTCAGTATTTGAGTGATGGATAATGCACCAGCCTTATCTGGCTACAAAGCAATATTTCTGTTTTACAAAGCATCCTAGCTTCTGTACTGTACTCCCACTCCTAATCAGTCCCAGGCAGATTTTCTCTTAGAGCATATGCGTCAGATTTTCACCTCTCACTCATATGCCCTTGCACCTGAGGGAGCCTCATCACCAAAAACTTGCAGCTTGTTTTGTGAAGCGAAGAAAAGACGAGGTCACCCTCTGTTACGCTCTCCATCTCACCCTTCTTTGCTCTTGTCTCAGTCAGTGCATCATCGGTGGGCTTTAATCATTTCTATTAACAGACTGCCTGTCTGGCCTTCTTCCACTTGAGCATGCTGCCCACACCTCATTCAGCAGATTTTGGTTGCCTGGTTGTGCAGAAAGCTTTTATTAAAAAAAATGGAGGGAGATTAAAATGGAAATGATGGAGCAGATGAAGTGGCAGTTCCTGATTGTTTACTCAGACATGTTTTACAGGATGTTATCTGTCATACTCAACATGTTGGGCCTCAGTCAGATGCATGAAAATCATTCATTGTTCAGTCAAGGACTTGTTGTTATCAAAGGCACAGCCAGCTTTGCCGAGTGTTAACACACAACACAGTGAGTGTTGTTTATTTCTCATGTACCTGAACATGGTTCCTATTTACACTTTAAAGGTGAAACTATTAGACTTGCTCTCAAAAACAAGTATGATTACACTGAACATCTATTGGCAGACTAACATGGTATCCATCATACCCAAGCTGCATGCATTCTCCTGTTGCAAATATTCAAATCATGATTCATCTCTCTTGAAAATGTAACCCTCTTTACTAGAGAGACTTGGTCACAATACAGAAAAGACCAGCTGAAAAATGGTCACATAAGACCTACATAATTAATTTACATCAGTTACCTTTAGCACAATAAAACAGGACCTTAGAGGCAAGAGAGAGAACAGCCTGAATCCTTGCAGAGAGTTATGACACCTCTGCTCCTTTGTAGTGAACACAGTTAATTTGCATATCTGAATCTAAGTCCTCTGGAAGAGCCTCTCTTTCCTCCCTCCTTCTCCAGTTTAATTGTGCTATAGGAGACTATTGTATTAATAGTGAGCGTTCTTTTGTGACCATATCTCAAAAAATTGCTTAAAAGATAAATATCCAAGAGCAGAAAATTATTAGTGTCTAGTCTGCAGAATTTCCCTTATGAGACAAGACCTTCGAAAGGGACTATTAAGTTCTCAAATATTTCAAACATGGATATAAAGTAACAATGCTGGAATTTCTTTACTGTGTGCTAGTTTCTTAGATTCTACATATTCATAAGTCGTAGAAATTCTTGAATCAGCCTGTAAACAATTCCAAATAGTCCCAGCACAAGATTTTAGTGTTCAGATCTTCCTGAAGCTTGCTAAAATGATGTGTTTATCTCATAGGGATCGTAGGAAACGTCCCAGGGACGGGCCTCAAACACCAAGGTCTGACCCCCAAAATGCCCCTATCCAGAAGAGCAAACAAAATGGACGGGAATAGATAGATGGATAGATACATAATAATCAGAGCCTGTCTTCTTCTGCAGCTCTGTGAGGCGGCACGTCTTCATCCTAACAGGCGCATCAGCACATTGTTTTCCAGAAAATCTGGACTCTTGAAAAAAGTCTCTGTTTTGATACTATGGCAAACACTGGTACATTAGCCAGATGGACGCTATAACACAAACTCGCTACACACACTGTTAAAGCTCCATGGCTGTAGTTCTTCCCAAAGAAAGTGGTTAAGAACCTGAATGAGTGAAAGAGGAAATTAAGAAGGAAACTCCCTCACCTTTTGGGTAAGATATCTGACCAATGAGAGATAATTTTGAAATCATGTGGCATTTATTTACAACTTTAGATGGCGAGGGACTTTTGCAGGTACTACAACACTACTTATCACATAGATTATTTCCAGGTCACAGCTCATCTGCATATGAATATTAACCCATGCCGGAACAAACACTGCTCTCTATTCTTGTTTTAATGTCAGGATAAGTTGGTATTCTGTCACCAAAACTTAAGGAGAGATCAGTCTAAGAGTCATTCTGTGCAGCGCTGTTACCGTGTGAATACTGCTCTGATTGAGACGTCATCGGTCACAGTGCACTCTGTGACAGGATTTATAAAGCGCTGATGTGCTGTGGCATTTTCAGTGCCTTCAACTGACTGTTAACTATTGGTGTCAGTGCCTACCATGAGCGACAGCGAAGGAGAGCAGAGGAAGAGGGAAGGAGGCAATGGGGACTTTAGAGATACATTGCTACTGAGTAAAGAAGGAGGAAAAATCAAGCATGGAGAGTGAGAATCATGACTCATGTGCAGATGGTGTGAAGACTGAAATCAGCATTGTTTGTTGAATCCTATTCACACTACTCTTTATTGCCTTGGTTTTGTCCTTCTTACTCAATCATGAGTGACAGCAGAATTAAAAGGATTCTGAATCTTCCTCTCACTTAGCTCTTAAATGCACGAATGTGTTCTTTGTGTATCGGCTCACGCAAACTCACTTCTACCTGCTGTGGAAAGAACTTATTTCCTCCTCATTGCACTCAAAAAGAAATAGCAAGGAATCCGGTTTCTGCAGATTTTTTGAGTATTGGTCATCAAAATGTTGTCTTTAATGAGTGTATGTATCTTAGACAGAATGTTCCTGTCAGTAAACGGGGCTTATGTTATAAATTCAGTGAAGAGCTTAGCTACATTGAAGTTCCCTCTTCCTTTTTTTCTTTTTTTCGTAAAGCGTGTATTAGGATCAAGGGACATTTGAAACTACTTAGAATTAAGCTGCTTATGCCTTTTTGTCAAGCAGGGTCTAATCAGGGTAATTTAAGCCATATGCTGTATTCAAGGACTAGCTTAAAGTGTCAGCCGTGAACAACTTAACAGAAAGTTAGACCCGGTGCCCCCTGCTCTCCCACCTGCATGATCCCTGCACCTGTTGGTAAGACTTAAAACAAAGGATGAAGGGTGTGAAAAGGTTCCTACTTGAACATAAATCCCAAAGCTTTCAGACTGCAGTTTTAAATCTGCTCCCCTGTTTGTGTTCCTAAAAAGTCACACATGCTTTAAGAATATGAGCAAACACAGCAGCAACTTCACACATTCACTTCAGCTTGTGTGTCAGTGAGGGTCTTGTATAAAGTAGTTGTTTATGACATACGCATAAGCATATAAGAGGCAAAGAATAATAAGCTGTGTTTTGAGCGCACCTTTGCTTGATGTTTATTTTTTCTTCAGTCATTGTTTATTCCCATGATGTTTTCTGGCACAGCGTGAACCCATAATAACTATGCTTTGCAATCGAGCTCCTCTTTTATTTTCCCTGTTATTTTTTCCTACATTGCTTTCCTCTGATTCTCTGACATCGTCAAAATAATAATGAATTTGATTGTACCTGTAATTGAGTCCCACTCTCACTGCTTCTTCCTTCACTTTTCCTTTGCATGTGGGTGTGTTTCTGTGTGCTTTGTTAATCTGTGTCTCTGTCTTGATATATAAACTGTACATATGTGGGTGTGTTGCAGTGTCTGCAGAGAATCTGGAAAAGAGCCTCAGGCAGATGGAGCGGCAGCTGCTGCAGCTGGAGAGAGACCTGGAGACTTTCTCCTCCCCTGATGACCCCAATGACATGTTCTTCACTAAAATGGATATATCCTTTACACACGCATGGGTTAGTCACTCACTGGTCCGTGTAATGAATCGAACACAAAAGTTAGAAGAAGTTGCTAAACTTGGATTCTTATGTTTAATTTAAACAATGCAGGGCTACAGGGGCTGGCAAAAGAGGAGGTTTTTATTCCTTTACGTGTAACCAAGCTTGTTTTTATGAGGGGAATGCACTAAACATATTTCCTTTAACTTCTAAACAGTAACATTTTCAAGCTGTCCTTCATAAGCTTTTGTAGCACAACATTAACTTCATCTAGTTTTGAGTCTTGTGAGAATTTCACAATGAAAGCTTTAAAAAGACTGTTTTTCTATTTCACATAATTGTACTTATTTTGAAAGGATTCATAACATCACTTGAAATGTATTATTCTGTTTAACTACTGCATAGTTAGGTTTCCCGTGGGTACACTTTTGTTGATGAAAAACCTCTATAGATTGACAATGTAAAGGAAGCTTTACTGAGGGGAGCACAAGCTGCAACTTTTTTCTACTTTCTCACTTTATGACCTCTTCATATAATCAGAGCTTCAAAAAAACAATAGTTAATACACAAAAGCAATTTCTTTTCTTTTCTTTTCTCTTGCATTGCCCCGCTAGGATCTGCAGGTCTGTTGTTGACAGTTGTCTATTTCTGCTTGGCAGAATTGTTAATTATTCACTGTCCTCTGAGGTAGTTTTTGTAGATCAGGTTGACAGGCATGTCTCAGGCCAGGTGTGTAAGTGTGTGTTCAATAATACACCCTGTACCTTGCCTCCTTCATGTAGTTTTGATCAATAGCCTGGGGGCTCAAGCACTCATGGTTTGTGCTGTACGAGTTGGCAGGGAACCTGAGTGCAACCCAGAAAGGTTCAGTGGGAATGGTTCTGACAGCTCTGTCTTTCACTGCTTTGCTTTCCAATTAAGGTGACTCGTCACAAAATGTCTAAACTTTGCAACCTTGATTTTCACCACCATCAATTTTTGGGGGGAGAGGGAACCATTTGAACTTACCGTAGGCCCTCAGAATATAAAATGTAAAGTTTAAAAGTGAGTACTCAGACAAGGCCAAAGCAACCAAACTGTTGCATGTACAGCTACCCTGATGCCAAGTTCACCCCAAAGCATCCATTTTTCAACACCACAGTTCACTTTGTATGTGGTTTGTAGGCTTAAACCTTGAACACACATTTAAACGGACATCAGTGATCTTTAGAGACAACTAGACTACTATACTGTAAGTTTGAAGCTGTTGGATGGGAAGAAATTGTTTCCAAGATTAATAATTGCTAAACTTTCCCTGCAAGGCCTCCATGTGTGGCTGAAAATATTTTAACCCCCCCTCTTTTCCTGCCTTCAATCCTTAACATCAACACATTAAGCTAATTCCAAACTTAGCATAGGCACTATCTATGCTTAGTCTTACCACAGAATGCATTGTTAAAGAACGTAGAAATTTATAGATTACAGCGTTTGGACTTTCTGATTTTGAATTCTGTTTTTTATTTTATTTTTTTTTTATTTTTACAACCATCACTGACAGATTGACAGACTTGTTTGGAGCTCTGGGAATTAGGGGGGTTAACTTACATCTACATCTATATTGTTTGATGATTTCTTTAACAGTTACTGTTTTCATCAACATTTGAAGAGAAGGCTGATAGATCAAAGCTCTTGGCGCTTTCTTCAGACTTTATTACATTGGAATTTCACTGATCATTACTAAACCATACATGAAGACTAATTCTTTCTCTTTACATTTTGTTAGGAGATATCTAAAAAAAAGTACCAACATGAACAGCCTATGATATTTCATCCGTGATGATATAAGTCAATGCGAACTTCATCACTGGAGTATACAGTGACTGTATTATTGCCCTTCTCTTGCACTTTTGGTAAATCAGTGTTGTAAAGGCAGAAGATTTCAATGAGAGAACTAAAACAAAACAGAGGGAGACTGATAAACAAAGAATGGTTGGGGGGAAATCGACAGCGTCATGGGGTGGTGAAAGATCGGTAAGAAGGCACAAGTGAACAGGATTTCTATGGAATGAGTTGCAGTGAACCACTGCTTTCTCTGGAATTGGGAAGAAGTCAGGAGCGATATTTTGCACCCCATGATACTTATCAACTTTAGCTCTTGGCTATTTCTTCCCTTTTTTTCACCTCCCTCCCTTGCTTTCCATCACCAGCTTAGACCTTCCTTGTGCCTCTTTCCCTGAGCTCCTGGCTTGGAAAGATATTACTGACAAGTCAATCTGAGAGCAGGGCCTATTGAACAGCATTTACCCAGCAGTGAATAGGTAGTCCCATCCCCAGCCAGATTCAACTGACGCCAGGCATCAAATAGGTCCATCAATTGAGCCATAATGAAGGGGCACAATAGGAGCCAGAGAGCCACCTCACATAATGGTGATACCACACACACAGTCACACACACACAAACAGAAACACAAAGACACTACTGCTTCTCATCTGCCATGAGACAATATTGCTGGGGTCATGAGCAGGACTACATCTTAGAGACATCATTTTCTGTTTTTGACTGCTGTGCACTGGTTTTTGATTCTAATAGATTCTTTTTCTTATGCATCAAAAGCTTCAAAGTGTACCGAGACTACTCAGGTTATGCTTTTAAATAGGGAACGTGAAATTGAGCGTTATATTTGAATGTTTAATGCTGGCAAGATGTCTAAACTCGAAGGTTTTCTGTGTGGTGACTTCCTGCAGACTCACTTAACAGTATGCTCTGATAGGAGGCAGGATCTTTATTAATGCTTTCGCTTTTCCCCCCTCACTTTGCTTTGATACTGACACCTCTCCAGCTTATGTTGACACAACCATTATCCATTTGTCCTCATCCACACACGCACACACTATGACACACACAAATGATCCAACAGAGCCAAGCTGTCATTTGCTTTGCTGGGTTTAAGCAGCAGGACTTTTTTAATGCTCTTCAATCTTTCATGCTAGTCAGTTCGGGCACCAACTACTGTACTGGGGATCATAAAGTCAGTTATATTAGCTTGGTCTTTGCCTGGCTTGAGATAAATCCCTGTCTGTGAGGAGCATCAGATACCTTTGATGTATTTTAGGTGCAATACAAAACAGCAAATTTGCTGTTTATTAGCACATAGTTTACTTGCAGTCTTTGCAGAGGAAACAGGTACAAAATAACGAAGACAAAGCCTTCTTTGAAATGTTAGTGGACTGTTTTCTTTATAAATAATGTTTCTTTTTTTAAAAAAAGGGCTATTAGGCATGAGTGAAGACAGGAAAAAATAAATATCATTCATTTTGATTTCAGTTTAATCATTTTCAGACTAGAATTCATCATATTTTCTTCTTCTTCTTCTTCTTCTTCTTCTTCTTCTTTGTGTTTGTATTTGCAACATTGTGCATGTCAAATGAACTAGCACACTTTGCCAGCAGCTAGACATGAGTCACAGCTGCTGAGGGCTGCAGGGGGTCATAGCAGTAAACACACTGTATTAGTAACCTGACTGACAGTTTCATAGCTCTGAATGCAAACAACACAGTTACCTCTGACAGTTTGTCTTGCTGCTTCAAGTCTTTATAGCAACAAAAGTGAAGAAGTGTTTATAGTTTTACTGTTTCGCCTCTGCTCTGAAGTGTTGGAGCAGATTGTCACTTAATTAACATCTGATCGGTGATGGATGTGCTGTTAACCTTGACCACAAACCTCACAGCTTCAGCAAGATTGCACGAGAGCAGTACGGCAAGCTGGTGATCATGCACAGCAATATGGAGACACTATATCAGAACCTGCTGGAGTACTTTGCTGTCGACCCCAAGAAGACTTCGGTAGAGGAACTGTTCACTGATCTCAGCAACTTTCGTACCATGTTTACTGTGAGTATCTCGCTCTGTGGATTGTATATTTATGTTACTAAATTCCTATGTAAATCTATAAATATTAATGATTTTTAATCACTTATTTTTCTTGTGAGTGTCAGCAAATCCTTAACACCAAAAAACAGCATTATTGTTGTATTTGTCTTGTGCTGTTGCACACAGACTGAGTCCTCTCTCTGGAGTGTGTACTGGTTGCTCTCAGGAATTTAAGTGTTTTGAAATTTGGTGGGCAAGGCTGAATTTTGTTGTGAACAGCCCTGAATAGCAAAAAAGAACAAGACAAATGGCTTTTTAGCGAGAGCATTGTGTCTTGTTTTGAGAATCACCTCAGTAAATCTTGAATGGATGTTTGGAAACTCTTTTAAACTTTTGCTATTTGTATGCAACAGCTGTAACAGAACATAGCCTTAACTTCTCCCATCAGTGTCCTGTGGTATAATGCAAATCAGAACAGTGCCAGTCCTATGTAGTCCAGTCTCTCTACAACATTTATGTCAGCACTGAGCTCTGTGGCCTTATCAGTCCGGTGCTGCTGTGAGCTGTGGAGCTGTGGAGACCCACTGTGTTTAATCAGCAGGATTAGTGGCACAGGCCACTGGGCGCGACAGATAATAGTAGCTAATTAGCCTGCTAAAGTTCCAGCCCTGCCCCCATCTTAACATCTACCCCACACACAAATGAATTCCATGCCTCTTTGCCTTTTTTCCTGCACAGTCATTAGTTATGCTTTCGATTATCTTACCCTTCGCAGCTTTGTCTCTTCTTTCACATTCTAAGGGACAGGTGGTATTAAACATTTGTCTAAATCCTGTGCTTTGATGGGACTTTCTTAAGGCTTTTGATTGAGAGGCAAAATGTTTCAGACAGAATTTATTATCTCTTAATTAATGTAAGTGTAATGATTATCATATCGATCATTTCCTCATCATTTTTAAACTTTATCTATGACTAGGAAAAAAAGAAATAGAACATGTGTCTATTGGCCACTATTCTTAAATTCCTGTCTGAGTAATACTTGCACAAACTGAAGACATCTGTGTTAAAACCGTAAATTCTCCACAAAGTCTGGGGAGGTTCCTCAAACTTTTTCAGAATAGATCCAGAGTAATTTGTTTTGTCTGTTCTGTAAGTTAAATTGTGCATGATCGTATAAAAAGGGACAGGAAGTGCTTTTTGCAAATACTTTGAATACAAGCGAAAAAGGGCAAACACACACACACACACACATACACACACACACACACACACACACACACACAAAAATAAAAATAAAAATAAATTCAGAGCAATAAAAACACAAACATTTGTAACACAAACATGCTGCAAATAAAAGAAAGGTGCCACAGAAAGCCAAAACAAACTCATCAAAAGTGAACACTTTGAAACAAAAATCCAAATCAAATGCAACAGAAAAATGCCTCATACTAAGTCAACACAACACAACAGAAGTTCACCGAACCTCAAGAGGCAGCGATGAGTTAAACAAACAGCTCAGTTCAACCTGAGAGACAGAGCAGACGGGAGAGTGTTTTAGTTTTGAAGCGTGAAGAAAAGTGGCGTAATGAGGCGACATAAAAAGGTAAGTATTCTTTTTAACATTCTCCCCACTTCAAAAAACCCCACGCTCTCTCATCTGGTCTTCTCTCTCTCGGGTCAAAAATCAAGCTGTTTCACTCCGTGCTCACCCTTGAGGACTGAATAACTTTTTTCAGGTTGACTGAATATGCAGTGTGTTCTGTTGCATTTGTTTTTGGGGCTTGTTGGTATTCAACTTTGCTCCGTGCTTGTTTTTTCAGAGCTGTTAATACATTTATGTTTTGTTTTTCCTGCAGGATTTTTTAAGCCCTGCAAACATTTGTTTTTGGAAGAAATTCATAAAAAAGACTGATCAGGTTAACAACGTGAATAGGGAGTTCCTTCTCTGATTCGGACTGCTGACAATTCAAAAGCTCTAAAAAAGGATGTACATGCAGAATACAGGCATACCAATGTGGCACAAAATGCTACGATAGATCCTGTCGTCTCTGATAGAAGAAAAAAATGAGTCACCTCTTTGAACATAGTTTTCCCTTATCATATTTAGGTTGCTGTATTTATCACTCAACTTCTGAATATTGACTCCACTGAATAGCCTCAAAGAAACAGCGTCAGAGGAAAAGGAGATATGGTTCTCTCAATTCGGCTCTTCCTTTTCTCTCACCTATGTCATTAATCCCTTGACTGGTCACTGCTATGATTCTTGTGCCTACTTTAATAGTAAAATAGCCATTTTCTGCTGGCATGAGTGAGTAAGAAAACACCTGAATATGTTCCATTCATTTCTTTTATGCTGTTTAATTAATCTGAGAAATAACTTGCCATATGACATGGCCGTGATAATGTTTGATAGTGCAGCTGTAATCCATTTCAGTTCAGCTCCATGGGTCATGCTTGGGCTCTGTAACAGCTTTTATGTTCAGACCAAACATAACAGTTAATGACTCAGCCAGTGAAAGGTGAACAAGCCAAGTGTTATAAAGACCAGCATTATATGGTCAAAACTCCCAAGGTGGCTATTTATTCCCTTGTGATAGGTCGAGGTGTAAGCAGCTTACACCCTCAGCAATTCCTTCAAACAGTCACATCACGCAGACATATCTTGGTAGAAGCCAAGGCTAGGTCAATGAACGTAGGCATACAGTAAATCTCAGCAGAGTAACCTCTCGGTCAAATCTGTGTCAGCATTTACCCTGCTGTGCCAAGGCCCATGCTAATAGGTGCGTGCTGTCTCCAGACCTCAGCCTGAAGCGAGCTGAGCCTTGAACTGTGTCCTCATGGAATCAGTGTGTGTGTGTGTGTGTGTGTGTGTGTGTGTGTTTGTGTTCATGTTTGTTTGCATGCGTATGTTTTTAAAAGGGGGAGCTGCTTAGCTTTTTCACACAAAAAAAAGGCTCACACACACACATGCACACACACATACAACACGCTCAGTCACCCGTAGGAAGGAGACCCAGGGCGAGGCCGCACATCTGACAGGAATCCAATTGAGCGTGTCTAATGGCGGACATCCAGGAGAGGAGGAGGGGGGAAGCAGACCTGCAGTGATGAAGGAGAGCGGAGGGCAATTTCCTCAGAGAGCTGGTTCTCTCTCACTCACTCTCTCTCTCTCTCTCTACCTCCTTTTCTCCTTCAGCTCGACATTACAGTAAAATTGAGTGCTGTGTCAGACAGCAAAATCACATGACACTTCATCTTTTTGTAGTCTTAGGCTTTTCATTACAATTGCTCTAAATCAATCTTCTTTCACTTATTATTATTTTTACACTCAATATTTCCTTCAAGTTGAATTAAAGTTGAAAACCAGAAAAACTTTCTTATGACTTTTTTATTTCAAAGTCACTGCACTCAGTTAATGCCCAGACCTTCCTTTTTTTTAAATTATATTGCTAATTGGATCCGTGATATCAGATATCTTGCTGTGATCATATCAGTTTTGATTCAACAAGGATGTTCAAATGAAATGTTCCTGAGCTTCTCTTTTCATGCTCTGTTTTCTTTGTGAAGTTTAAGACTGATCCTCTCTTAAACAGGCCCACTTGTTGTATTGACCCATTATTGACTAATCAATGCTTTTCCGTAGCTCCTGGCAGCAGTCATGGGTCTGGTTTTAGATAAAATGTAATTTTCTCTTTTTCAAACTTCCTCTTTAGATCTGACTTACTGTGTCATTGAAACCACCTGCCATTGAGTGAATGACATTTAAAGTCCACAGAGAGTGAATCCGAGTGGCTCTGGTGCCCTCGTTTCACCTCGGTCCATACTGTAATCCTGATATTTGTGGTGTATATATATTAGTATTTATATTATGTATAAGTATGTATAAATTCTTTTGTCTGAAGACAACTTCCGCCATCCTCTAATCTCAACAATCAGAACTAGCTTGTTTTTTATAGCCACGGGCTGAAGTAATGCTCAATTTCCTGTTTCATCCGAGACCCCTCAGGATATATTTTAATGATTTGGTAGTTTGAATCTTTTATCCCAAACTTTCATCAGGACATCAGTATCATTAAATGTGTGAAAAATTTAACAACTTTC
Organism: Thalassoma bifasciatum; assembly: GCA_008086565.1. Taxonomy (NCBI): domain Eukaryota; kingdom Metazoa; phylum Chordata; class Actinopteri; order Labriformes; family Labridae; genus Thalassoma; species Thalassoma bifasciatum. The sequence goes on from RPOG01000083.1 coordinate 457,308, forward strand.
ATTTCTTTAATTTTTGGTTGCAATAAGTTAGGATTAAGTTTAGATGGCATGCTTATAGTGCACAACTGTATAAGCAGTTTATGGGTGCGCCTTGGAGCTACAGGGGCTGTCGTCTTTGCAGCAATTTCTGGTTTACAACTTGCCTTGACCCTATGTCCTCTCCCACTTTCTACTTCACATATATCCTGTCTTTTTCAACTTTCCTATCTTTCAAAGGCAGAAATACACAAAAAATGAGTTGGACATGAGTATATGCTCAGAAAAGTTTATGAACAATAAAAACCTTTATCCTGCTACACATCAGCAAACTATGATCATTCCTATAGTAGACCTTTTCCTCAAAGTTACCAAACAGAGTCGCTATGATGTTATAAAATCTTGGTTGATGGTACCATAAAACAACATTTTTGGGAGGGAATGTCTTGCCGTTATTTATTGGACAACTGAAGAGAGGCAGGGTATGTGGCACAGAATGGTGGGTGACATGCATTAAGAAATTTTGGCAAATAGTTAAACGTTGGAGCCCTGAGACAAGGTCTGTAGCCTCTACAGATGAAACACAACTTCACCACAAGGTCAAACCAAGGTCACACAATGTCATGCACTTTAAACAGCTGTTTTTGGTTTTGTAGAGTATGCTGCAAACAACTTGGACCAGATCACTTCCCATAAGTTAGTTCCTATCAAGAGTGGTGACAGCTTTGTTAGTTGGGATCAGTTAATTATTGAAAATATAATGTGTCTCTATTCTTGTCAGTGACTTTTCTTTCTCATTCTCTCTCTCTTCATAATTTGCCAGATTGGACCCCCATTAAAAATGTAGCTATTTGTGAACTTGAGAGCAGGTGACATTTTCTTCTGTCAAATCAAAATTAATGTTACAACTAAGTTAGTTTTGGTTTAAAAGTGAAGCTTTTTTTTGTTTTTACATTTGATAATCATCTCTTTTGTCTAGCTGCTATCATCCTCTACATGAGCGGGTAAAGATATATATTGTTTGTTCACTACACTGTCAGCAAACTCTGTTTTTCATGGAGTCTATCTACAAATAAGACAAGATTGCAGTCAAAAAGCAAGACAAGTGTGTTCAGATCAAGATCATCTTTGAACAGTCCTTTGATGCAGGAGGGTTTAAAACACTGAGAGGCTATTGTGCATGGCCATGGAGAAAACAAGCCCCAAGAATATGCCACTTATATTTCAATTGCTGCAGGTGGTGCATATTGTTCACTGTTACTCCCTTCTTCTAGTTATTTCTTCTGTTTTTGTGTATGTCAGCAGGCTTTTTGATGTATAATCAATGGCATCCATATGTTTTGAACTGAAATTAGCAATATCATTTTCAACACTGGTTACTTACACTTGGACATAATTAGAGGCTATGAGTGGGCCTCAGTAAGTGACTGCCCACTCTATTATGCCATTGTAGTTTCTTGTACACTACACAACTCACGCAGCATGTCTTTCTCTGTGTATCCATTCATGTTGCTTCTGCATTAGTATTCAATCACTGACCTGCCTGTCAAGCTGTACTGTGTGAATAACACAAGAGGAGGGGAGACGAGGAGGAGGAGGAGATGGCTGTTTGATAAAAGCCCAGACTCGCTTGCTTTAAGTGACTGACTATTGATCAGGATGGCAATCATGCTAGCACTCAGTTAAATCATGCTGTCTGTCTCATGGCTGTGGTATTATTGAGCCATAGACACCATTGTGAGCTTAACAACCCAATGACACTGGGATTATAGAGTCTGTATGCCCAATCATTACACTTTGTGGAGTAGAAAGTACAAGTATTAGATAATGCTTCAAAGAAAAGCAGGGTAGAATTAGTATATGGTTACACATTTAAAGGGAGAATGCTGCTTTGGCTTGTTCAAATATTATTTGCAGTCAAAAGAAAAACCTGTTTGCCATCTACTGGTGGGTTTTTTTTCAGGCTCATGGATCAGTTTCCTTATCCTTAATGAAACATTTAAATGGCATGCACTAATCTGTATCCCAGTTTTAAACATTAGGACAGCTGCCTAGAAAGTGTAAGTAGAATTTGGCCTAAACCAGTGGTATGTTTGTTTCCTCAAATGCCTCCATGTGGTTTTCTTTGACTTCTTTTCCCTTGAAGTTTTTGCATGTGTTTATTTGTGTTTGATAAGTACTCTAAATTATGGGTTGAGAGCAAAACAAAATTCAGTGATTTGAAACCTCGCCTACAATGACACTTCTTCATCTATTTCTTCTGTTAATATGTGCTACAGGAAAATGTTCGTATTGTTCGCCTAATCTATATCAAACATAGCAGTCGACAACTGCTTTGTGCAGTTGTCAAACAGAAGTGGTTTTAAATGTGGACTTTTGATCACAGTTGATCCCCAGGTAGTGTGTTAGACATCAACATCCACCCACAAAGCAGCACCAATGAGCCGCGTTCAGCTCAGCCCCTGCTTAGTGGCTGTTAAAACGAAATTATAATGCTTTTAAGTGACTGGAAAAAAAGCTCACAGTAGCCACCAGGTGATGGTGAAAGTGTCATGCTAACCTCAACACCTACGCATGCTGACACACACCGTGGCTTCATACTGGAATTACCGTGCATTTACTCTTCAATTTACAGAAAATGACAAGGTTTTTGCCATTTTCCAACATTTATTCACACATTATTGCTTTTTAAAGGCAGAAAGGGTTTGGAAACTTAAATTAAATGTAAAGAAGATGCACATGAAGGAAAATTATCAAGGTTTGTAATCATAAAATCATGCGCGTGAAGAAAATCAGAAAAAGAAAGAAAACTGTATTTTCTATACATGTGGTAAGGTCATTCTTCATCCTTCTTCTGCCATTCTTTATCATGTTTGAAGTGAAAACCAGGCCAGCAGTGCACCTCAAAAGCTTCATCTGACTTAAATGGTGCTTGATAAAGATGTCTTTGGGGTTTGACAGCTGCCTCTGCCTTTGACAGCTCCTCACTTCTGTAATTAACCCCACTTAGCAATCCATCTTGTTTTCTCTTTCTTTCTGCCTTTGTCTCACTTTCTCTCTCTCTCTCTCTCCCCCCACAGCAAGCGCTGAAGGAGAATCTGAGGCGGAGAGAGTCAGAGGAGAAGCAGAGGAGAGCACGGGCGGCGAAGGAGAAGGCTGAGCGAGAAAAGCAGGAAAGGCAGCAGAAGAAGCGGAGGTTGCTGGAAGTCAATGCAGGTAGTGGTTTTTCAATCTGTTGCCTATCGATGCTTGCATTGTTAAGCCTTTTTACAAGAAGGCATGTACTAAATCAGTCCATGATCAAATGGTGCAGGGGGTCACTCCAAGACAATGACACCCATTTATCAAGTAAACACAAGTCCATTTTAGATTACCTATTTATTAACAGATTACTCTCCTGAAATGTTTAAAGGTACATTTCACCATAAGGTTAGGTAGTTATTCTTGATGTTTTACTGCCATTTTTCTGTTCATATGGGGGCAATCAACACCCCCTACCCCTTGGTTTTCAAGGTTAAATTAGGATTATTGATTGTACTTTGATCTAAGTGTAATTCACCTCTGCTCTGACCCATCTGTAGAGGTCAGAGTAGAGGGCCGACCCCGGAAAAGCTTTTGTCAGGATTCTTGAGTTTCGACAGATTGCAACAAGAAACTGTGTCAGGATAGATGATTGCGTAAGGACCTATGACCCAGGTCAACTGGCTGAAGGACAGACAGTGTAACCACAATTCATCTCAAGAGTTGTTTGGCTGAGAAGAGCCTGATGTCATGTTTACCTAAACAAAAACTACAATTGAGTTGCTTTTAAAGATTAAAAAAGTCAGAAATGGGGTAGTTGTGTGCTTGTTTATTTTCTTGTCTTAAAAATAAGTTATATTCCATTTAAAGAAATATATCAAGCATTTTCCTCTTGCCCGTTGGCAGATTTTTTTCATAGGAAGGGTTTGCAGGAAATTTTGTAAGTGTTCACAAACACAACATCCAAACTGGGCTTCCTCACCCTGGCTCGCTGCAGGCGGTCAGACTCAAACCTGTGCCACCCGCTCAAGGGTGAACCTCATGGGGTGCGGCCTAACCCACTAGGCCATCTGCTACCCCAGACATTTTATTTCTTAAGGAAAATCCTGCAGACTTTACCTTTAACTCTGCAAGCAAGCAGGTATTACTTTTTTTTTCTTGATATCTTTAAATGAGACTTTTTTTGGACTTGTTGAATGAATATGGCTCATATGAAGTGTATCTAGATATTTTTACTAAAATGAAGCAAAACTTGTTTGGATATAAATTATGCATTAAAGAATTTAATTTAAAAAAAAAAAAAAAAGAATAAGAAAAGCCTACATTTTTCATTTAGTACTTTTGCTGCATTTTAGGACTTTGATTAGCAGTTCTGGTACATTCAAAGAAAGAACGGACAAACAAAAAAAAGTCATAAAAAGGAGGAGGAGTAGAAATGTCACGATTACAAAAGAAATGAAAACACCATGGAAATAATATGCAAAATAAAATAAAATTTGCTCTCCCAATCATGAAACAGTTCAAAATGCAGAAAAATGGATTTCATTTGTCTTACATTACGTTACCTATATCACATTTTTATTCTAGTTTGATTATGGGCATGCTTGCACTTAGAGTTGAACCCCTCACTCACATTTAGTGCTTGACAATGGTATGTGGGTCAGTGCAAAGTGTCAGACTTGGAAAAGTAGTTCTGACATTTCCCTTGTTGCACTTTGTTATTGAAAACATGTTGTTGAATCTTGTTTGATCTTTTTCCAGCCTGGATAGGTGTTTCAATGATTGCATCTTATATTGATCTATAGATAAATCTGTGATTTCAAACTTTCCTGAACAGCCACAGGGTGTTGTGTGCTTTTGGTCCTAACACATGCTTGCATATTGTCAACTGATGCTTTTTATAAAAACATTTGCCTATAAGCATTTTCAAACACTTCCTTGCTGTGGCCCTCAGGGGTAGAGTAGCGAGAATGATAAAACTATTTACCAAGCAGGTTCAGATGCAGTTGTGGAGATTGCAATGTTTACCTTATGTTAGAGCATCTGGCTCCAAATGCCAGTTGTTGCTTTCTGTTGTTTTTTTTTTTTTTTTCTTTCCCCTTTGGAGCAGTGCTCGTGCCAGAAACTTGCTCAACAGTGCAGCCTCCAGACCGGTTTCCAAAGCCAAAGCCAAGGCTGGCAAAGCAGTTGAGCTTGGCAGTCCTAGCACTGCTTCAGCATGTATAGCTAACATGACTATGCCAGCCACTGTAGCACTCATGTAGATGTTTGAGCGCAAAAGGAGAACCACCATACTCCATCCAGGCCAAAGTGCTGCTGTGGGCATACTATGGAGCCAAAGCAGGGCCTCTCTTGGCTGATGTAACATAAAAACTCTCCACATGGCCTCTGCTATGGCCTGGACCTCCTCTATTTTCACCATTTGCCACAGACCACCTAAAGTTTTACAAGTGTGGTCACATCCAAATGAAGGGTCATGTCCTTTGGCGGTAGATAAACATGACTGATGAATCAGTCAAACACTAACACTCAGTCTTATAATTGTTTTAAAACAAACAAACACACAAAAAAGAAAAAGGTTCAACTGAAAACAGACAAAAGTCTGGAGTTGTAAAATCTCTGAGTGCAACAATTGTGTGTGAGAAAGCAAGAACTGATTCCACAAACAAGCTGACATGTACCAGACCCAGCTTGGAGCACATCGATGGCATCATTGTGCTGTAGGGTTGTTTTCTACAGGAGGCTGCTGTGGAAAAACAGAAGAATCTAAAGGCTTTTGGGAGAAACAAAGAAATGAAAACAAAGCTTTAAATTTGCCCCTGGGTTTGAATTAGAACTTTCATCAAAAATTCATGGAGAGACTTCTTATTCACTCACAGATGCCATTCATCATAAAACAGAGCCTGAGCAGCTCTCTTGAAAAAATTGTGGAGTTCACATGACAGCAACTATTCCATGTATTTTCAAAGCTGTGATTGCTGTCTTTCACAAATTTTGAATGATACTGAATGAATATGAATTCAATCAAAAATCATGCGTGCAGTCACTTTCGATCCACTGGTTTGTACACTAATTCCGTAAATACTTTTCATTAGTTCTTTGTATTTATGTCACAACATACATTCAAATTACTGTTGCATGATTAGTTGAATTCTACTCAGATTGACAGCTTTGAGTTCTTTTCCCTGTGCCTGCTTGAGCATCAGTTTGTGTTTTACTGAAAACTTTTTCTATTTCTGAAAAGTAGTTCAGAAATAAGAAAATCCTTAGAACAAACTTCTGCCAAATTTTGTCAGAAAGGCTTATACAAATATGCCCAGAGCTTGAAATTTATTTAGCTACGCTCAAATTAAGATAAAGCTAAAGGCAAACTCAGTGACATCCCCAAGAAGTGATGTTTCTGGCAATGAATGACAAACATGCACACATACACACACGTACATACACACAGATTGTCAGGATGAAATGAATATGTGATAGAGATTTGGCATTGTGCTTCAAACCCAGGACAGGATTTATTCTCTCTCTCACACTCTCTCACTCTGTCTGTCTCTCAGCCTATTTATTAACTAAAGAGCTTTCTCTTTGTTTGTCAGGGTGGATTGTCCTCAATGGAGATTTTCTGTGTAATCATCTGATTATCCATCAATTCCCTAAAAAGCCCCAGAGAGGCTGCACATCCACATTATGCTGAAGGGCACAGCAATGAGAGACAGGAGAAGAAGGAGGGGAAGTTTTCCTGGAGGAAATGATCAAAATGGATTTTAGCTTCCTTACCTTCTACAGGTATCTGCATTCAGACGCCTCCTAGCTCCCCTATTTATGTATTCAGGAAATGTGAGATACTCCCAGTTTCCCTGTCATTTCCCTATGTCTCTTTACCTGCTGCAGACTGGGCTTTTACCTACAATATGATATGCAGCCTAGTTTCATCAGCTGCACTGTGCAGTCAGAGAGGGAGAAATAGAGAGAGAGAGAGCATCAGCTTGCATGCATTTGCATACAGCCCTATGGAGATTGAAATTCAGATTGAATAGGTGTTTTTCCCCCCTCCTCTAGCTGTGCCTGGCTTGTGTATGACAAATCTTTTGCATTAACTCCCAGGGTAGGCCGGGAGCAGGAATGTTTGTGGAGCGACAAATTACACATCAGAGCTTTATTTAACATTCCCTACATGGCTACAAGCAATGAACTATTAAGACGTCAAATAGAAGAACAGCAAGAGATGCAACCCTGCATGCAAAGATGCTAAAAACATAGGGGGGTATAAGATAGAGAAAAAGAGAGAGAGCGGAATCATTTTTCAAAGCAGAGGCTAGCGTGAGATACCGTATGTTCTCGTGAGATAGTCCTTAGATACTCAGGGCGAACTTGCCTAGCCAAAGCAAAGATATGCCATCCGTATTATGCTGTGGTATTGTAATGTTGCTTACAGTTGGTTTGCTTTTTACTGATTTGTTCCTCATACAGATGGGTGAAATAACTCTGGTTTATGTGTCAGTTTTGTAGGTTGTGATCATCTTCTTCTTACACATCATGCTAGATCTTCCTGTCCTTAGCCAAAAAACACCCCAATATTACAAGATCAAAGCTGTGACAGTTTCAACTTCAAGTTTTCAAGAGTTGACATGTCAACAAAACACGCACTGTACTAGATGTTGCTTTTGACAAAAGCATCTGCAAAATGGAAGTGCAACACTTTAACTGGGAAAAAAAAGTATCTGGAAAAAAAAAACACATTTAGGAAAAAGGCTCCATGGTTGAAATAGTTGTCATAAAGACTTGTTTTAGCAAATCCATTTACCCTGACTGTTTTAGTAAGATTTTTGCTGACTCTTAAATTCTAGATTGCAGATTTATGACATGCTGCGAGTCCTGAACTCTTTTTCCTGTTACTTTTCAAAGAAAGCAAAAGATGTCCTGCGTGAACACTCGTCATGTAGTGCACCTTTGTAGCAACCATCTAACTTTGAGTCTATATTTTGTCACTTTAAATAAATAATTTTAATCTAGCAACACCAAGAAAATGGAAAAGCACAAAAGTAAACAACTGTAAAGTAACATTTTTTCCTTTCTTAGCCTGCTTCTTATCCTGCAGCCCATTTCTTTCATCTCACAGCCCCCTGTGGTTATGGTCCTGACCCCCAACAGGCTTCAGCTCAGAGGGTTGAATGAATATTTGGATTCATCACATGTTTCATGTGATTGCTTTTTTGTGCACTCCTAGGCTCAGGATCCATCAGGAAGACTTCTTCCTCTCAGATGTGGAAAGAAACTCAACAGTAACCTGTGACAATTTTTATTATCTGGTTATGATGTGTGGCTGTCATTTGTGAATCTCTATTCATCCTCCAGCGTCTGGCTTGGGTACTTGTTGGTCAAAGTATCATCAAAGTGCTGTACAGGGTATTCAATAGAGAGAAGATGGGGGCTGGTAGCCTCATTGCTCCGTTTGGCGAATGTGTGTTCCGAGGGAACACAGTGGTCGGCCTGCATTCATCGCACTCAGGCATGTGATTTACTCTCCTTAGCTTTTCCATCCCAGCCCAATTGACCCTATTTCTTGCCCACCTCTGCAACACACTGCTACAACCAGGTCATTGTCCTGATGATAAGTGCCACATCCTGTTGAGTGAAGTGGCGGGAGGCATTAGTTTGGGCCTGAATAGAGGGTAGACATTGAAACACAGATAGGCTGCCTGTCCAGACAATGGAGAACGCCAGTCTGAACAGGCTCTGATTAAGTAGTGGGTGATTGAAGTTTCACTACTGACTGAAGATAACTATAGTTGTTCCTTTGAGATAGAAGTTCAGCTCTGCCTTGATTCCCCTGGTAGAGTTTTCTATTCTTTTTTTCTTTTTGTGAGAGTAAACATCTTCATGTCTTTATCTTCTTGCTGATCCACTTTGTACACTTGTACGTCTACTTTTGTACATCCAAACACATTTTGCTGTCTATTTTCCCCAAACGAAGAGCAAATTCAAGCTAAAAAAATGTCACAGTAGAGGATATTTGGCTGAGACCCGACTTCCTTTTTCTGCTAAAATGCAAGAGCTTACTGTAGAGCTGCCGTGAAGCAGGTAAACACATGGTAGATACACTCACTTTTCTTTAAATAGACATCACTGAGGCCTAGACTAGCGTGTGAAAGTGTCTTCATTTTTTGTGAAAGTTAAAGCAAAAGCGTCTGTGCACATTGCACACCTGTCATGAGAGCTCTGATCCCAGATGCAGCAGAATAGAAATAGGCAGGCGAATTGTGCACATCAAAGCAACTAATCAGCAGCTCTTCTGCCAAAGCTGGGATACCACTCCTCACTGTCCCGTTCCTCTCACTCGTCTTTGTTCTCTCGCCACATCCTCCTCAACACAACCTTTCACAAGCTGAATGACTGTCGCAAACCCATTTCACAGCTACTGGCTTGACTAATATTCCACCACCATGTGTTCCTCCTCCATTACTATCCATGTGACATGTCTATGATCTCTCTCTTTAAGTTTTTGAGCATGTGGGTGTCAGTATATAAATATGTGTTATGATTTCCAGTGTTTGGCTGTCTGAGAGCCCCTCTTGTCTACTTTGTACAAAGCAGTTTTTTTTTTTTTTTTTTTTTGTCTCGGCCTGTCTGAGTTGCTTCTGATTGATGTGTAAAATTGGACTGTTTTTGCTCCCATATATTCCTGAGGCAGGAGATCTGAGTGGGTTTCTTTTCCCTCTCCTCCTGAGGCACACAAACTGTTTCATGTTCATGTGGGTTGGAGTCAAACGGAGTACTACACATGAAGGCACGCACTGCGGGTTGCGATAGATTGATCGTTGTTTTTGCTTGTTTCCCCGTGTGCTATCTGTATTTTTGTGTATGTGTTGTGGGGAATGTAAAGTTTGCTGCCTGTGATGAATTGCCACAGCACTGGAGACAAATTTGGACGTCGAGGAGCGTTGGTATTGCTCAGAAATTCTTGCTGCTTCTCTGCTCAGCGTAATGATGAAGAACTGGGCACATATCAGCCAGAGGAGGAGTGCGACTGTTGTGAATGGAAAGCAAAAACAAACATGCATAGATGCAGGCAGGCAAGGAAGTGGGCCATGCTATTTCCACTGTGTGCTCATGTGTGTTTGCTGCCACTGCTTGGCATGAGGGGATGGTTACAACCATAGCCCACCACCCTGGGGACCCCCTGCCCTCAATAAGGAGCTTCACAGTAGGAGGGTTGGCTGTAAAGAGACCATGTACTGTGCAGATAATTGATGTTTTTTTTGTTGGTTTGAAACAAACCCACAATGAAGCTGCATGGTGCTGTGAGTGTGAAATAAGACAAAAATATCGGTCTTGACACAGTGCTGGTTGAAATTCATAGATGAAGAATGTGTATTAAATTGAAAGTTGGGGGAAAAAAGCAGGAAGAAAAAGCTGGAAAGGTTGGTCACTGAGTGCTCATGAAGTGCTCATGAAGAGCTTTTAGAAAGAATCAACATTCCCTGTTCTGTTTAAAGATAACATTCACCAAACTAAGTGCTTGAATGAGGGCTTTTGAGTTCACTTCAGTTGAGAAATTACGAAAATTTTGTTATGTTCATATGTAATGAAGCCACCTGCCATTACCAATTACTATGGCTTTTCACCTACCTCTTTTTATCCTGCTCAGTGCTGCTTGAATTGTTACACATAACACATGCCTTCCTAATATTTACACTGACTGTAGGAGCATGTTGCGGTGATTTGGAGCTATATAAACCCTGAGGATGTTGGTTGCCTCCGTGAAAAATTGGCAATCTTCTCTGCCAGTGCCAAACAGCTTATTCTGCCATTGACTCTTGTTTGGTGGAGATTGGTGGATTAGCTGATTAAAGTCTAAAGTAAAAAGAAAGATTGGCAAATTAAACAATTCAGGCATCTGATTGTCAGCACTTGGTGGTACCAGAAGCTACAGACAGGGGTCACAAGCAATAGCTGAATACGCTGTTTGGCATTGGCAGAGAAGATTTGACAATTTTTGCTGTGGGTAGACTCTGCATAGTTTTTTAGCTTTGCTGCTCATAACACAAATGCATGAACCTCACAACTGAAGTACAATTTAAAAGTGAATTAAACAGGCTTTGCAGTGGTATTTATTGCTAAGAGGCATTGTTACAGCAAAGAAACAATCTACCAAATACATATGTCCTTGCACTCTGTGCTAATTTAAGATAAAAATAGATTGTTTGGACTGTGTTTGAGGTTTGATTCTCACATCTATGAATTGCTTTCCACCAGTTTAAAAAAAATAGAAACACAATTTTTAATATTGAATCCTGTGTTTTACAGGGTGTTGGTATTAATGAGTCCATGACTTTGCCATGGACACATTATTTCAGTGGTCTTTCAGAGTGTTTTTGTATTACCTCTGGGGTACTTCATAGAAAAACGTCAACAAACTTCTCACATCAGTGGAGTTTATACTTATAACAGTCCCAGAATTGGTATAGGTTCATTGTCCATAGACTCCAAATAACTGTATTCATGGACCTTTGAAGAGCCTCTGCAGGCATGACATGTCACTCAGTCGATGGTACCATGTGTTGATACAAGTACAGAATTGTTTTTAACAAATAAATCAGTGGACTTTTGTACACGCTTATACTTCAACATGTTGTAAAGCCAAGTGCAAACTTGTTCTCACTGGGCACTTCAAAACAGGAAACGGAATAAATCTACTTCAAATGTTTTATTCATGACATGAAATGAAAAACATCAAAAGTATTTGAGATTAAAATGTCAGTAACTGTTGAACGCACCGAATGGAGTATTTGGAAATCAAGGGTAGAAATTAAGAAACGAAAGTAGTTTCATGTTCTAAAATGTGTTAGTCATGCAGAGGTGGCCTTGCGAACCCACTGAAGAATGATCACAAAGATCAAACTGGCAGTAGTGTGTTTTGTGACCACTTCGCTCACCAAGAAATAGAGGTAAAACTTGGCATCGGATGAAAATGTTGCTTTCTCTTTCAAAATAAAAGTCTTAAAGGATTAAAAGGTTGACACGAATGAGACTGATAGGAAATATATGGAGGGCATCCAACAGTCCATTATTTTCAGACCTTCATTGCAGTGTGTAAGCTTTTCATGTTTCAGTCTTTGAGTTAAACCTCTGTAGGTGACCAGAGGTTAGTGGCTTCCTCACATCTGTATTCTACAAAGACACATTCCCGTATTATATTGCCAAAACAGAGACTGTGTTGAAAAGAGAACACCCACACACAGACATTTGCATGACAACCACAGGATGAACTTTTATTGACAGTATGTGTTCTCCCTGACATCCTCGTATACCTGCTATCTTTTTTCCTTTTCATCCACTGGAGGCTGTTTTCACTGCAAATCACCAGCTTGGTCCATCATTCTACCACAGGTGTCAGGGCAAGGTATTCCGCTGTACCAACTTTAGGCCATGATTTACATGTCATATCTGCAGAGCTTTTCCTCCTCTGCCATATATTCCGATAGTTTCCTGAATTTCACGCACAAGGACTTTTTATTTTGAGTTGAAGATGTTCTGCAATACATGCTGTGAAACACGTTTCAAGGTCCAAGTATTTCACAGCATATTGCGTACAGTATATACAAGTGTTCACTGTGGCCTATTGTATACAACACAGATGAATGTTCAAAGCCTTTTATATGATGTTTTTGTTTTCTGCAGTACCATGCTTTTGAATGTTCAAAATCATTGCAAATTACACAACAAGCCTGAGAACACAGAGATAAAACGCTATCTGTTTTTGTTTCTCCTCTGCCTTTCAACACCTCATTCTTTTCTTTTCTTTTTTCTTTTTTATTTGTAGAGAATGATGAGACAGGTGTGATGGATAGCTTGCTGGAAGCCCTACAGTCAGGAGCTGCATTTCGAGACCGAAGGAAGAGAGCACCGAGACCCAGAGGTGAGCCCTGTACTTTTTACTTACATAGAGAATCAAAGTTGCACGTTTGGTGCCTACATTACATGGAAAAACCCTCAACATTGTTATGATTCAGACCAGATGTTCAAACCCCCCCCCCTCCCAAGAGTTATCTTCCTAACCTGCCAAGAGGTTTTATAATTTCCTTGCTTTCCTCTTAAACCCAGAGTAAATTGAAATCATCCTCAGATTTTCATGCTTTGGCTACATTTACTGTCAATCTTAGTCACTTGCAGAATACACTAATTTGTTGTTTGAACACATGCTTGTGAGCAGCATAATGCCAGAGCTTCCTGAGTCTAACAACATGACTACAACTGTTTGATGTTTGGATCTCAGTAAAAGAAAACACACTCATTTTTTTTCCTTCGCAATCTTTGATTCAAATCCAGGGATTGAAATATTGAAAGTACAAGCAAATGCTTGAAATTCATAAAAGGATCTGTGCATTTTTCTGAATTGATTGCATTTTAAATGTAAGGGGCAGTTGATAGCTATGCCCTCATGTGAAGTATTCTTGTTAATTAAGTTCCTTTTCCAGCCTTTCCTTAGAATGTGAATGCCTCCTCATGATCTGTCTCATCCCCTGAGCACTGTATGTGTTGGTGTTATTTGTCTACTACCCTCCTTACAGATAACCAGCAGCAGACCATCAGCCCAGGTTCATATCGGCAGGTCCTCAGGCCTGTTAACCATGGTAAAGCCAAACGTGACAGAAAATACTGCAAAGTTAAAGCCTGAAGCATGCTCTGCTCTGTCTTTGATCTGATGTTTGAAATCAGCCTTGCAAGCTTTGCAGATTTACCTTGACAGCTCATACGTCCTGCTTTTGTGTGTGTTCAGTGACCTTTTCAGTCCAGTACCTTTGTCTTGTCATGACCTTGTGTGTGGCCTCTGAAAGTGTGAAAGGCCATTGCCAAAACAGTTTGAGGCAGTGTTATGTGCAAACTCTAAGAGATGCAAGGTTTAGGTCCTTGAAAGCAGCGTGTGTTCGGCTGCTCTTGTGGCTCAGAACGATAAGGTCCCTGAATTGTTCCGTTACTGCAGCATTTGGAGTTCAACCTTGGGCTTTTGAATGCAGTTTGAATCTTGTATATTTCTAAGATCTTAAGTAAAGGGAGCTTCAGATAGAAGCCGAATGTCTTTGACAGACTTTGAGAGAATACTTCTGTGGTTTTCTATCTTGAATTTCTCACTGCTCATCTGCATTTTATGTTCAGAAGCAGTAAAGCATATGCATCATCAAATGTGCTTGTTAAAATATTGGATGTAAGCCATGCTTTGCTTTCAGCCCTTCAAGTGTAGTGTAATCATTAAAATGAATTCAGAGTAGGTATATAAATGTAAACGTGGCAGGGGTTACTTGTCAAACCAAATGAACTCTTTGTAGTTACATGTTGACGGGTCAGTAATTACCAATTTGAGTGCCTCTGTTTCTCAAAGTGTAAACACATGTTGTGCTTTTTGCTGTCACGGAGTTAAACAAAAGCTTTCTTTTCTTGTCATAGGTTTTTTACAACCATCGCCAAGGCACTTAAAAAATTACACTGTAACCCTATTACCTCTTATTACTTGTAATTGGAATCCCGGTGGGCTGGGCACAGGCACATATGAATAAAATTATTCACGCTCAATCCACCCACATCATTGATGGCAATGATAAAGGGCCTTGCTCTGTTGTTCTGCTATGACTTATCTGAAATTAGATTGGAAAAGGACGAGGGGGAGGGAGATATACGGGGTGGGTGGAAAGAGACGGATAGAGGTGGCTGTAACAGAAGAAATGGGGAGAAATGGAGGAGAGGAGTTAGATCCAGTTGGTGAGGATGAAACTTAGTAAGAATAAGAGAATTGGACTCAGAGACCACTTGTTTGTGTATATGTATCAGTGTGTGAGCAAGAGGAGAGTCAGTAAGTATAAGAAAGAATAATCCGAGCTGTGTTGTATTGTTAGAGGATTAGAGAAAAGAAAATTGCACTGCGGAAAGAAGCTGCTGCTCAGTGTCCATGTTGTGAAAAGACCTCATGGTGTGTTGTACAGGTAACAAGTTCCTGGAAGGTCCCCGGCCCCGCTGCCCCCTGCTGGCTACTTCAGATATAGCTTTGTTGACTAATACAGCTCAAGGCTTTAGCCTGTCACTGCAGGCATCATACTCACTGCCAGCCTCCCAGAGCAAACACAGCTAATTACTTTTCTCTGCCCAGCCCCAGCACCAGCTCAGCCCTCTCAGTACCCATTCATCTTAATTTCCCCCTCTCTACCATCTGCCTCCTAAATAATACTCCTCCTCATTTCCCTACCATCCCATATCCCTGCTGTCTTCTTCTATACTCTCATGGCCTGACGATGGCCCTCCCTAAACATAATTGCCTGTTATTGGTAAGGAGTCTCCCTCTCTCCCGCTTCACCCCTTTTCACCCATTTCTTGTTGCTCCTCCTTCTCGTCTGTGTTGATCTAGGTTTGAATTTCCCCTGGTTTAGTCACTGGAGTGATAAGAACCCACAGGATGCTTTCTATTTATTTTGGAGGTGATGAAGTTTGGTCTCCGATGTGAACACTTAAACAGCTGCTTTCACTTTCACAGCGCCATGCCACCTCCTTTACACATACTTTTAAATACCCTTTAATAATTGATCTCAAGGGTGCTGCTGCACTCCATTGGAGCAGCAAAGAGAATTAAAACTGAAACATCTGCGGTAGAAGATATAGTAATTGCTTGTGAAAGGGAGAGATTTGAATGGTCAATCTGAAAATGCATGGTGCCATTAAGCTTTTGCACCAGGGGATCCTGAAGTGCAGCAGTCTGTTGTCTGCAGAAACAAATCAAATAGCTGATAGATTGTGCTCTCTAAGACTTTGATGAGACTGTGGAGAAGTTCGATCACAGCTATCGTGCTTCATAGTCATGAGGGGAGTGATTGCCATGCAACAGAAAATAGGATTAAAAGATTCCTTGCCGTCTATTCCAGTCCTCTGCACATTGTCCCTCCCTTTCTCCCCCCTGCTGCTATTTCTCCTGTCCTCTCTTGTTTTATTGTTTGGTATGAGTGAGCTCTCTAGCTTGGGTTCTCTTCATTTTTCCCATCCTCTCCTCCTCCACTTCCCTTACCCCTCAATTGGCTCAGCACACTTTAACATGAGCCAGCAGCTAAGGTGTTTAGCTTGGTCTGTAGTCTCCCTCAGCACACACACACACACACACACACACACACACAAACACAGAAGTGCACACCAGCAGACTTGAGGGGATGAAGGTAAGCAGGCTTTGTGGCGGCTGTGGCCTGGGTTAGGATAAGGCTGCGGGGCTCTGGGGCTCCTCGACACTCTAAATTGGATTGGGCTCCACAGAATGATGGATCGATGGTGGTTAGCCACACAGGTGTAAGAGACTCGAATCTGCAAATTGAATCTTATAGAGCATCCATAGCTTTTTAAATGTGTCTGAAAACATTTCTCCAGGCACTGTCTGGTCATCGGGGCTGTTTTTGTGAGCCCTCATCATTGCCTAATGGGTTAAAGTGTGAATCAATGTGTTGAGGTGATAAACATAGCTACGCATAAGCTCTTGAGCATGCGCAGCCAAGAGTATCAGATAGCACATGTATATAATTGTTCTCATCCTGGAATAATTGATTACAGTTACAGAGTGAAGAGGAACAGAAACCATAAAGATTTGGATGTTTCTGTCTTAAGGGGCAGTTAGCTCCAATTTCCAGAGTGAAACTGACCTAACAATTATCATGTGTGGTGAAGCTCTGAACACCAGCTGGAAATTGATGTAAAGGTCACTTCACAAATTCAGTGAACCCCTTTACCAAATAGAAACGGGAGATTTTAATTACTCGCACTTTAAAGCATTTAGCATTTCACGCTTAAAGAAAGCCTCTGGTCACTGGAAGTGTTCTGAGCTATGTTTTTTGCTGGCTTCTTTGTGTGCTACCTTTTAAAGTTAAGAACTCAATGAGGGAAGGAAATGAAATTTTTTGTTTCTTGAGAGAGACAGCCTACTACTTCTTTCAGAGGAAGATCATTAAGATGAAACAGAAAAAGTTTGAAGTTGAAATGAAAGTCAGAAAAAGTTGTATTAAAAAGAAAAAAAGATTGTTTCCACCGATCTTTTCTTTTTCTTTCTGCTTACATGTGAGACAAAAAAAAATAGCATTGACAGTCAGCCACTGTAGCTTCCTGAGGCCTGGATACTCTGGAGGGATGTGTTGTTAGATGCTCGCCCTTTTTGATTGGGCCTCTTATAGACTGTGATATGTGGATTTTTCTGGAGGCTACTGTATCCCGCAGATTGCGTGTGGGCTTCTCATCCCTCTTCCACATTTCTGTCTCTTCATATCAATGTCAATTATGTGAGAAAGCTCCCCTACTTCCAAAGTTCTCCTGCCTACTTTCTGACTTTGTTTTGCCTTGACTTTATCTCCTCCCTTGCCTCCCTGCTTTCCCCCAGACATGTCATAAGCAACAAAAGGAAGGGGTTATTAAATCACTTGAGTGGGCCCAAGACAAAAAAAGGAGCACAGATGTGATCCTCTTAAGATCTTTTTGAATTAATGCCACATGTCATTTTTTCAAAAGTTGAAGTGTAGAACTCCCTGATTTATATGCATTCGCTCATAATATATCATCTAGCCATCAGGTACAGCCCGTGCGTTTTTCATTAAAGTGACAGATTATTGCCAAAGAGCTTCTGTTCCTGGACAGTGAATGTTCATTCCCCCCACTTTCATGCTCATGCATACATGCATAGAAAATCTCAGCTTAAACCCTGTGCAGCAAGAAGGTTAAAGGTCACTGCAGGTTCATGCACATGTAAGACCCAGACAGGTGTACCGTTCTCTGTATTCATGTAGCCAGACATCTGAGTCACAGTGTCTCGCTCATCACTCAGTGATTGGTGGTTTAGATGTTTAACTCTTCTTGTAGACAAAGACTCATCCAGATGGGAAAGTGTACCTTGACCTGCCTTTGTCTGTCTGTCTGGGGTGCTGGGGTGTGTATGTGTGTGCACAAATGCGTCGAACAGATGGAGCAAGAGGGCACCTTAACAAAGTGGCTGGTGTAATTAGGGCCGGCCTGTTCAGCGAGACTTGTGGAATAGTAATTGAGTGATGTAGAGAGCAATGAAGGGAGAATTTTTCTCTAACCTTTATTCAAGTTTTTTCACTGGAACAATGCTCCGTTTTTCCTAGAATACCCTGGAGCATGCTTTCGTAGTTATACCGAATCACACATGGAAGTTGCCCAGTGCAATACACTCTGATCTGTCGACCACTGAGCAGTTCCTCTCGAGTAGCTGATGATTAATTGTGCTAGATTTAGTCTGCTCGTCTGGTGAGTCAAACGGAAAATTCTTGGTACAAGCTGTTACCTGTTGGCCAGAGGCAGCACCTAGTGTCTATCCATGTATAACGGAAGAGTTTTGTGTGGCATAGGTAGTAATATTTTTATATTCATGTTATAGTGAATCATTTTCCATGTCCTCTAATGTACTCGTGATGCAGTTTTTGCTGTTGTGTTACAAGGACATGGAAAATGAGAAAAAGCCTTTATGGCTCTCACTCTCACTTGCGTGATTCCACCTTTTTGTAAATAAAGTGTGGTAAATTTTAATGCACACACGTCTTGAATTGAGTTTGAATAATAAAGCTTGTACCAGTCTACATTAAAAGGGCAGTTTAAAGCCCCTATTGAAAATATTCCAGTATTCATAAAAATGTAATCTCTGTGATCCATGCCCGGTCCAAAGTGCAAGATGATGAGAAAGTGAAATGATGTCCTGTATAAACACTTGAATTGATTGGAAAGGTCAGTGTTATGGCTGAGAGCAGGATGGACACACACACACACACACACACACACATGAGCACACACATACACAGACAGCTCCTCTGCGCCCACTCGGTCTTAAATAGAAAACAGATGATAACGAACACCTCTGCACTCTGCTTCATGTCGCTCGGCTGTACATCCTGTGATTTTAGCCAAGTCCTAAGCCGATCAGGCTCCTCAGATATCCACTTTTAGCCGGATTATGAGGAGGCTGGGCTGTAATAAGGGCTGTGGATCGTGAAATAGAAAGTGGTGTTCAGCATGTTGAGCCAAGGGCCCTAATCAGCCCATTCACACCAGCTCAGGCCCCAAACAGTAGGTGAAGCTGCTAATGTAGGATTGCTATTCAGCCAGCTTCCGAGATCCTTTTCTTTTCTTTTCTTTTCTTTTCTTCCCCTTTACACATTCATAGTAGCCTCCTCCTCTGCCTGCCTAAAATGATACACACATTACGGCAGCAGAAAAGCCAGTGAGAGGAGAGTTGAGAGATTTATCAAGGTAGAAGTGAGATACTCTTTTATTCTTTCAAATGTCTAAACTGTCATCATTGTCTCTTCCTTTTAACAGTCTCTCTGTCTTTGTCACTCTCCTTCTCCTTCCCTCTCTCTCCTGAACCTGTTATGTACATTGATTGAGACTCAGCTCTTACATAGTACTCTAGTTAATAATGCAGTGAGAAATGAAGTCATTTTCACCATGGCTTTGTGCTAATTAAATTTTACAGCAGCCTTATCGCCCAGCCACACACATTCCTGGTCCTCCCACATTTACCAATGCCAGCAGCCGTATCACACAGCCGTCAGGAGGGGAAGAGCTCCGGAGATGATTATATGAACTTCTGTTGTTATGGGAGGAAAATGAGTACTATCTGTGCTTTGTATCCATGCCCTCTCCAAAGGGTGCTGATTGACTTCTGTTTTTGTAGTAATACCTTCGGTTAAGTGACGATGAAGCACCATCTCACAAATCTGCTTCAATCTGACCACACATTTGCGTTACTCCTTTGCATATTTATCGTTTCATCCGTCTGTCAGTTGGATTCAAGGTTAACATTTGTCACACAACAGGCCTCGGCAGGAGGGACAGCATTTCTGTTTGCACGCGTTGTTGTGAGCAGTCTTGACTCAGGGGTAACGCAAAGAGGTTAGTGGGAGTGATAAAACAAGATAATGTGTGGTTTTAAATTCTGCTCACCTACCTGCTATAACCAATCTGCAAACAGCCCCATATCCAGGTATCATTCTCCAGTGCACCATCCTCATACAGAAGCAGGAACCAACACCAAGGCTCCTGTTGTTGATGATTCCCGAGGCTGCTCTAGTCTGCAGTGATAAAATGATCACATTCATCCAAACTGCCTCATCCCTCTGTCTCTCTCTTTGGCCGTCATGCTGCCACTCCACCTCCTTTTCTGTCTCCCTGCTGATCCAGAAGCCCTAAGTGCAGCGACACACGTTTCCAAGCTGACAGAGCAGGAAAGGCCAGCCCTCAGGCAGCAGGGTCTGTTTGATGCTGGATTCCCCTTAGACAATGGGATTTTGGCTGTGCTGGTCTGCTATCTGCTATTCTGTCATTCTGTTATACCCTAACCCTTACACTTCTATTTGCATCTTTGGCTGTTTAGAGTCAAATAAATCTACTTTATCACACACATCTCCTCGAAGACACTCAGCCTTGAGTCACAGGGCTGTCTGCGTATTTCTGGCCTCTGGGCTAAAGAGCTTCATTTGTCTGGTGCTAGCTTTGATTAGCATCCTCTGGGGTAAAAATTAGCAAACTAGCTCAAGTGAAGGAAATCACATGGTGGGTTTTTTGGCAAATTCCCGAACTTTTCATGTGTGTTTTCTCTTACCCTGACATTCTAGGGATGACTGCTGCAGGATAAATCTAAATTTTCCAAGATAGAGTATGTAGAAATTTTTGATAAGTTTCATTCATTCATTTACAAACAATATCCAAGCTGGGCTCTTCCTCCGTGGCTTGGTGTCAGCGGTTGCCCATGCTCACTGCCACTGATCAAAGTTAATAACATGGCTAACAGTCATAGCTTCGTGAACACACCATAGACTGTAAAAAAACAGCCCACCTGCAGCATTAACAAAACAGCAGAGGAGGAGGAGTCGATGAGTAGATGATGATTGAGCATGATTATTCCTGTAAAAGTTGACATTTTATTGCACACCCTATCTTGAAGACGGAATGTTCTCCAAGAGGGATAAAACGTTGACACCAAAATAGAGTTTTATGTACATGTACCACTAAAAGCACTCAGCAGTGCAAGATAACTTTTTTGCACGCTGCAACATTGAACTACACATTGATTTACTTAATGTGTGTTTGTATGTGATTGTGTACATGTATACCTCTACCCAATCTATCTTGAAATGAATGCGTCTATTCACTGGCTCGGGAAGAGGGGGTTAATGTGCCGAGTTGTCGCCTGCTCATTTTCATTGTCCAAGACTGTTTTTCATTCAGGTGAAAATTCCTGGAACCACAGACTGCTCTATAATAACCATACTTGACATTTCCCGTCCTTCAGCTTGTGGAGACTAGCGGATGCTTTCCATTCCAGTTGAACCCATTAAGGCCTTCTCTTCTCTACTGCATCCACTGGCCTGTCCTTTGGCAGGGCCCTCCTGAATGTCAAAATTCACTGTTTAGCATCACAATAAAGCCGATATGGGGCAGAGGAGTAAAGGAAAGGAAATAGCTTCTGGCTGGCAAAAGGCTCAGACAAAAAGATTATTAAAAGAAATGTCTGCCTAGGTCAACCATGTGCTCTACAGTCAGAACTTGTATGATTTTTATCATTTGCATTACTATTTTAGAGAGAGAAAGTGACTGTGCTAAAATTCTGCATAGGTAGT
Source organism: Thalassoma bifasciatum (assembly GCA_008086565.1). Classification (NCBI taxonomy): domain Eukaryota; kingdom Metazoa; phylum Chordata; class Actinopteri; order Labriformes; family Labridae; genus Thalassoma; species Thalassoma bifasciatum. The sequence continues at coordinate 478,952 of RPOG01000083.1, forward strand.
CATTGTGTTCTTTTTCTCCAGCTACTAATAACTGGTCAGAACAGAGACACACATTTTAAGGGGCAAATTATGCAGCTTCTGAAATTGTTTTATTCATATTACATGAGCTCTTTTGTCACGTTAGTGATATGACTTACAGTTAGAGAGGCATTGCTGAATATTTTGGTATGGTTTTAAATTGCATCCCCATTGTTTTTAATGCTGAAATGTTTGAGATTATAGGAACACAAATCCATTTATCTGGATTTGTTTTTTGAAATATGATTTAATTTTATATTTCACATTTCAATAGATAAGTAAAACAGTTGCAGGATGGTAATGTCATTTTTACTCTCATTCAAATAAACAACTTCCTGCTGAGGAGGAGCCGACAGCTATCCTCCAAGTGGTTGTTTTGATTCTACAACTTCTGTGTTAAAATGTTTGTCCCTAGGATTCACATCAAGTCCTTTTTTTACATCTATTTTCCATTCAGTGTCACTAATGAGCTAGAAATTGTAGGGGACAGTAAAACATATTTTGTAAACAAGCCATATTAATTACTGCTAATTAATGAATCACATTAGTGCCCATGTGGGAATAGGGGTTAGCATTTGAGACAGTTTCAACAAAAACATTGATTGACAGAATGTAATGAATTACTTTGGGGTTTATAAGATAATCTTTGGAGAAATAAATGATAGAATAATTGATCACTGTAAATTTTAATGCAAGTTTTTGATTAAATGGAAACAATAATAACCATGCCCAGCAGACTTGATTGTTGTTTTGGTTTTCAGGCCATGGCAGCTGTGGCTGGTCTTGATTTGTGTACAAACCTGATTATTTTTCTTAACAGGGAGGTAATTAGCCTAGCTAGTTTGAATGGTAATTATAATGTCAGACAGTGAGGAAAGAGGCGCTCTAAATGTATTTCACAGATAGTTCTGCATTTCTCCACCAGCAGACACTCTTGTGTGCACACGTACTAATTCTTTCCAGCATGCAGGAAAATCTGTTATCAAACAGGATTATTTATAACCTTTGTTTTGATATAGTGCACCTCACATTCCAAAATAATACAAAATTGCTTATTTGTTTCTTCAGTGTAAAATTTCTGATACTTGCAAAAACACAAAGCAGGTTGAATGGGGATGTGGGGACATAGCTGGCTGTTCAGGCTTTGCTGTTTAGATTTGCTCATTACTCTCACTTTGAGTTCTCTTCATAAAGCTGTTACTGCAGTTGTTACACACAGAGGAGAGCATCTCTAAGTGCTGCCAGAAGCAAGTCATTTAATTGTCTTCAAAAGCACAAATAAAGACAACCTGCATATGTGGCTTTCCCCCACTTAAATCTTGCCTCATGCTTTTTTTCTTGTTTTGAATATTTCCTTTTTGCCAGGATCAAAAGTGAATAAATTAGATACAGCTTGTTGTTCTCCTCAAGCACAAACCAAACACCAATTATTTACACAGCATGACTATAAGCCTTTACGGGCCAAAGTCTGAGACACTTTGTTTCACAAATTCGCAGGCAGTATTGATCTGAAAAAGTTCATTCTTGAGGTGTTCAGATGGAGTTACTGTTGAGGCTCATCCTCAATTGATGACTGTGGTGCTTAAGTAGCATGTGTAGAAGCAAGATAGAGTTTAACGAAAACAGCATACATTGAGTTCTGTTTGCTTTCTCTGTACTCTAAGTAGCCTCTTTGAAACAACAATTTACAATTACTTACAACAGAAATTTTACTGTGATTATGCATGTGAAGAGTGTTAAGAAATGCGACTTCTGAATCTCTCTAGATTCCAATTGACTTTGTATGCATAATATCCTGTAGATCAAATATTGAGTACTTATCCTTTGTTTTTATTGAAGAGATGCAGCATTGCTATCAGATATTTTTGATACATTACAACAAAAATAGAGTTATACAGGAACATTTGCTGTTTACCAAGAGCAGAAGACTGCTGCATTGCAACGACTCATAGTACACATATTGACACAGATCAGCTCAAACATTTTGACTCCTGTCTGATGTTGTGTTGGCTTCCCTCTCATCAGGTTAGAGTTGTTTTTGTCCAGACCTGACAAGACATGGAATCAACAAGACCTCTGAAGGTTTGATGTGATATCTGCCACCAGTACATTTACAACAGATCCTTGAGGTTCTGTATGATGTGAATCTTGCAGCTCAGTAACACTGTGCTGCTCTTCTGGTTACCACCTACCCTTGCTCTTTCTCTGCACTGTTGATGAGGAACAGGGTAAGCATGAACAGCCTGATCAGTCGGCAGCTACACAACCCCATATCCAACCTAGCAAGTTTAAGCTTTCAATGTAACACTATAGTTTACCTAGCTCAGTGATGAAATGAGAAATAGTTTTGTTCAAAAGAGGCTTGCACAGACTGAAAGCTCATTAGTTTATTTCAAATATTAAACATTTCAGAATTATCTATTGTGGGAACCCATGCGTGTGTTACAAAAAGCAACATTTAGCTTTGCCAAGAGACATTCCTTGATCGATTTAAGGGAAGAAGGACGGAGCAAGTGGCTCTTAGGGCGCTGTCATGCTGGCCAACCGTGCCGTGCCTCCAAAAGCACACACACAACCGCACACATTTACAAGACAGAAAAGAAGAGGGGCCCAGTCACACTGGCCATTTGAACTGTGCCCAAGCATGCTTTGAAGTCCAGTTTGTTTGGTCAGTATGACCGCAAGCGCAAAGTGTGCAAGTGTGCTTTGATGCATTTCACTTCATGCACAAGCACACGTATGAGTATGCAACAATGGCAACAATGCGACCGCAGTGTCAGGATGTCAGACTAAAATGACTTAACATCAGCAGAAAAAGTAACCAAAGTCATAGCCATGTTCTCTGTGTTCACCATCGTGCTGACTCTGATGAGACTATTTTATGATGACGTAGGCAAGCCATGTGTGTTGGAAAGCGAGCTAAAGCCTGGTAGAGGAGTAATATGTGACTGCGAGCCATATCGACCAGTGGAAGAATGGCGCTGCGGGGGGCCGATTGTGCTGAAGCACCGCACAGTACAGATGGACAGCGTGACCGCACCCTAAGACTGGACAGCCTGCTGAGAGGGTTAATGAATGAAGTGTATCCACAGAGAAGGTTTTAGACAGGAGAGGATGGCTGTCTGTAAATCATCCATCAGCCTCCTCAGTGAGCTGAGCTTGAGCTCTGACAATGTAAGGTGTTTTGGGCTACAGCAGAGGGGACATGATTTATCAGGGAGGTGACTGATTATGGAGAGCCTCTGTACGTGACAGAGATGGGCAGAACTAAAAGATGATCCTGGAACGTTTCATGAAACATGCAAAGAATAGTCAATGTGGGCCTGTGAAGGATAGCCACATAAAGACACAGTGAATAAATGAACCCAGGGTGTCTTCAAGTTCGAACAGAGAACTTTGTAAAGGGTTCAACCATCAAAGAAGCATGTCTTCTAAAATAAATATATTATATCCAATCTTAGCTTAGACTATTCTTGAGGACTTCAAGTCATTTTCTGGCTAATGACTATAATCATTGCCCTTCCGCTTGTCACTCTGCTGTGTCACACTTCAAAACATTGCGTTCGGGAAGAAATGACTAAATGAAGGCACTTTTTACTTTTTTTAATGGATAATTATCTGTCTCAGGTGTTAGAGAGGGGAAAAATGATGAGCACCAAAATAGATCAGGGAAAAAGAAAAGTCTCTGATCTTCTCCTGGCAGTGTAGTGGAATCAAATAATGAAACACTTAACGTTAAACCACTGTGCTTTTCATGTGCAAATTCGACTTCACACATTGACAGTTCACTCTGGCTCTGCAGATGACTGGTTTGGATCTTACTTGTGTCATCTTTTTTATTAGATGTAAGCCATTATCTTTTGTTTTGTCCCAGTTCCCAAGGCTGTGAAGGATTCAGACTTCCGTGAAAGGGGGGTAAAGGAGTTGACATCCACTTTGGTAGGCTTAAATGATCCACTTTGACAAATCAAACAGAGATAAATAAATATCAACAAATAATAACTACAGACCATATCACCCCTGTTACAGCTTCTTCAAGGTTTTAGAGATGGTTGAAAGACTCCTCTGAGAAGAAGAGAAAGAGACAGAGATGAAATGAGAGAGTTGAAGTCAAGATGAAATGAAATATGTGCATCTGCCGTCAGACTTTCAATGTGTTGTACACTTCTTCATGGAAACCTGTCGGCAGTTTGTTCCAGAGCTGTTTTCCTGTTTTTTCCAGTGACAGAGGGGTAGTATTATGCATTTTCCTTTCTCTCTTCCAGCTTCAGGCATAGCTTTGAGCAAAGAGCACACCACATGCTTTTGTTCTAGGCTTTAAATGCTTTATTGCTCTTAAAAACAGTAGGGTGGAAATACAGAACAGTTCTGCAGTGAGACCACTATGTGATGCAATCTTTCGTGGTGAGTTAGGTAAGTGCTCTGAAAAACTAACTCAACATGTTGACATTTTGAGCATGACATGGTGCCATGAGTAACAAAACTTTATGTAGATACACTGTTTTTGACAGCAATGACAACATGGGATACCAGAGAGAGTGAATTGTTTCTCTGGAATTTGGAAAATAGCTGTTTATAGGTTATTATTGTCCAGTTGTGTAATAAAGGGGTTACTGTTGAAATTACACCAAGGTTTCTGGCTTACAATTCGACAAATCACCGAAATTAGAGCCGATTTGTTATCTCTTTGCTAAGGGACAAAAACATTAATTTCTGTATTTGCGCCATTTGGTTTTAAAAAGTTGTCTGAGATCCAAAATCCAATTTCTGCCTAAGTTAGAGAGAGTCATCATGTTAGATTTTTCACCACATTGGAATTGGAATTTAGAGTTTTGTGTCGTCTGTACAGCTGGGATAACAGACATAGTGATCGTGATAATCAAAATATGATTGTAAAGGAGAGCTGGACCTAGAACTCTCAGAAATCTGCTCTTCAAAATATTTATTTCAGAAACAGAGTTTTCTTTTTCTTTTTTTAATGTACATTGCATAAACATATTTGGAGATTGTGGTTTATCTTAACACTTGTACTAGGTTTTGTAAAAGTAGAAGTGTGCAGTTCAGAAAATGAAGTTGTGATACATTCTTGAGATGAGCTGGAGAAGCATCATGAATCAATACAGTTACAAATATTTTATGGGATGCCAGCTAAGCTCAGCAGTAGCAGCACATACCCCACATACAGAGGCTATAATGGTGAATGCAGCAGATGCTAGTTGACTCCTGCCCCAAACTACTCACTCCTGACTCTCCCTCGTGTCTTTTCAGCAGTCCTATCTCATAGACAGAACCCCACCACAAAAAGACAAGAAAAGAATTTTTTTTTGATAGATGTTCTTTCTTGCTGATCTGAAAATTGATTCAATTCATGGCTCTTAACTGTGTAAGGATCAGAACTACCAACATTACAATCTGTTTTACTCCTAAGGACGTCACACTTAGGAGCTATTACTTACGACAGCTTTCAGAACTTGAAATCATACACCTTACACTGACACCGACTCAAACCGTGTGCCTTTAAACTCACTCATATTTGAAAATATTAGGATCAAGGACTTTTCTCTGACCTGCTCACATTTACTGTAAATTGCCAGAACGGGTGGGGTAGGAAAGTGATCTTGCCAATTTGTCAAGGGGTGATAAATCCTGGCTTTGTCGTGGAGTGTGCACCCAGCCCTGGTGGTAGGCATAAAACAGGAACATCAGGGAACCTGGAGCATAGTACAAGCGTTGTCATCAATAATGTATACATTGGTAGATGTACTGATTGCCCTTGACTGAAAAGCTTGATTGAAAAGTGGTTTTATGGCTTTAACTAATTAATTTCTACACATCCATAAACCCAGTGAGTTACTGTGCCAACTATGTTTGAGTCAACAAAAGTCTACCTGGTCTTTACCCTGTAACAGACCTCAATTGATCAGCTTTGGCCAAGTCACACAGAATATACCTGGCATTCATTTTATTTGTATAGCAGGAAACTCAGAGAAAGATATATATCTGATCCCAGGAGATAAAAGTGAAAGTGTCAGCATGGCTATCTATCACTGAGTGTAAGTGGAGGAATAAGTATTTTTTTGTAATGTGTGTGAACTGACCCTTCAAGGTGAGTCAGAGCACAATCTTTTCTGAGTCGTCTTTTGTCCTGACCTTATGCTGTGTGATATGATTCTGTACTGCATAGCCGAGAGGTGTTTCTGGGCAAGGAGGAGCGAGGAGGGAAAAGAAGAAGGAAACAGACAGGGATGCTGAGTTTAAAGTAAAAACAAAGAGAATAAACAATGATAAGAGACAGGTTGTCTATTTCTCTCCTTTTTTGTCACCCTTTCCCCTATCACTCCCTCTTTTTCTCCCTGGCTTTGTCTGTCTCTCACTCTCCTCTGATGAAATTGCCAATGATTTATAACAAATGTCAGTAGCAGGCGCAGCTGACTGCTGTTTTGTCCCTGTCAGTGCCAAGTAGAGCCTGAGGTAGGCAGCCTCGCTTATCAATCAACGCCTCTCCCTTCTCTTCTACTTCCACTGTCAGTGTAAAGCTTACCAGATCACTAGCTTACCAAACCCAGGCATGGTATGGTTGTCATGGAGATGAGGCGTATGGAAGCTGAAACAAACAGGAAATTACGCCAAAGTTTCCAGGTAGCTGCTCTGCCTTTCGTTAGCACCTACGAGATCAGAAAAGTGTTTTGACACCTCCCAGCTGCTCCTGTTACTAAATTCAACCAAACCTGCACTGACTTGTTGTTTGATTGCCCTTCATCTTTTTCCCTACACTGTGCTTATGAGGTACAGACATATCAGATAGCATAGTGATACTTCACAGGTTTTCTCTGTTTTCCACTCATTAGATTACAAGAAATCTTCATCTGACATAAATTTAAAAGCCAATAATGGAAATGAATAATGATTCATAAAAAGCACGTTGACAATATGAAAATATACAAAGAGCCCCCCTCCAATTATTATCTCTCATTTGCAAGCCCTTGACATGGCACTTGCGCACACTGCTCTAATTTATTACCCTTCTCTAATTCAATTCCATTGTTAGTTTAGGATGAGGTCTTGCTGCTTAATTATTTGAAAGGTCTCTCCTTGGCGAGCACTAATTTGTTACGGTGTTTTGTTAGATGGAAGACAGCAGGATGAAGTTTGGTGTCATTTGTTAGGAGTCACGAAAGTATAGTGTGCACAGGAAAAGTAACCTGAACCAAGAGGGTTTCGAACCGTGAAAGGTTGTCAAGTGTGCAGTGAGGAAGAACTCGATAGCTTTCATTCTACAGTTAACAGATATCAAGCTTCAGGTTTAGTTCCTCGGGACTGATAATGACTCTTCAATTTCCTTCATTTGAGTTGGTGGTGAACACCTGGCTTTCTTTTACTTGATAGGAACTGAAAGCAATTGTAAGTCCCATGACCTTTCATCATTTAAATATCTTTAGAAATGTGTTTGTGCAATGATGATTTGATTAAAAGATCTCAAGGCTTTGTTTTTTTTACCCTCTTTTATTGTTACAATATCATGCCTTAGAAACTATTCCATAGTGTAAATTGTCCAATGCACCCGCTGAGCTATTTCTTCAGATATAGTTAACAATGCAGCCTTAATAAACTGAGCCAACTTAACTGCTATTGCTTACCTTAAACCAAGCATCAAGGTTGATCATGAAGTAAAACAAGGGGAATAGTTCAGATCTGTTAATATTATCATTTATGTTTACAAGTCTCCAAGTTTGGCTGTATATGTGAACATGTTTTATCTTTATTTTTCTCTCCTGAGCAATCAAACCAGAATCAAAATGACCATTTCTGCATTTTTTTCAGTAAATGAGAGTTTTTGATTTGTGCCATACTTGTAGTGACAGTTTGTTCTTTATAGCTGCAGTCTGATATTGCGAGACAGCGAATGGTTGCTATGTAGAACTAACTCAGAATGAAGTATTTGACATAGCTGTGTTAGATGGCTTCATCTTTCTTTCCAAACCTCAGTCTTTTTAGCCCATACAATACTTTTGATTTCATGTTAACAATAGTAGAATTTTTTATCATTCTTTGTACTCATTTATTAAAATAACTCAATTGTGTATGCACACATCATTGGCAGTTTTCCTTTTTTTTTGCATGCAGGGGGGCCCATATTAGAACATCTCCATCTACAAGTCCACTGTTGCTGTCTTACCAGTAGGTGGCATGGGATGACTTTGCGGTGCATCTGTTTAAAATACTTTTGATGTTGCTTCAGGGAGCTTGTCTCCTTTTTAACTTTTAATAGTTTAGATGTAAAATGCTTTCATGTCAATCAAAGGAAAAAGTTTGGTCACACAAGCACTTTTTTATCGGTTTTGAGTAAAATATTCTGAATGGCGGGGTGAACAGTACAGATATAAAATGCACAATAGAAGTACTTAATGTGAAGGAATTTTAAGATAAAAAATGCCTTCCAACAGTGAGATACAAATGGATTCCCTCTAGCCCCTCCTTTTCTAGGCAGCAGAATAGGTCCCTCTCTAAAAGCAGATTAATTGGATAATGGCTTTCTCCTTTTTTCTCTTTTTTCCTCCTACTTGTCGTCAACAATTACTGGTTCTGTCAAGGTCGATTGTCCATTCTGCTGTACCTTGTTAAGGGGATACCGTCCTAGCCTCAATTAAGCTTTTTTTAACAACCTTTTCTATGAGCACACTTGAAGTTGCACTTTCCACTATGCTTCCAAGTGTGTGGGTCTTCTTTATCTGCATTTTACCACTGATGTTTTTGTTTGTTTGTTTTTTAGATTTAAAATGCTACCTAGTCCAAGCAGATAAGCAGGGTAAAAACTGCTTGTCTGCATTTTTTTTGTACATGGTAAGAAATGGAAAATCATAATAATGGTATTTTATCACTTCACATCAAAGAAATGCATCATTTGGAAACGGCTGTTAAGCTTTTAAGACTGGTGATCCATAACATGATACAAGTACATGCACAAAGAGACTGATGAATGCATTTAAGGCTTTTTAAAACTGTGTGAAATATGATTACTTGTGTGCACTAAATGTTAGCGTTTGCACTAAGAAGCATGTGCATACACAGAATGTGTAACAGTACGGGGGCTGGGTGACAACAGCCTCTCATGAGGGCTCATTAAACAGAAGGAAAGTGACAGTGTAAGGGGGCAAATATCTCAGATAGTATAGCATCCATCATGCATGAAACAGAAATATCTCCTTTGTTTGCCAGGGAGAAACTGTGGCTCAAGTATGAGAATTTTATAGTTGTATGCTGGGTTTTATTCCAATGAAGTTCACAAAGAAAGTTTTTTTTCTGTGGAAAGCATTTTATGCTGAGTAAAAAAGCTGTATGGGTGTTTTTGGATAGATAGTCCAGTATTTAGTTGCTTAATTTCACCACCAAGTTCATTTTGGTACCCAGTTGCTCGACTTTTGAAGTGAAAAGTGTGACTTGGTAGTCTAAAAACTCCAGCTGCAACATGGACTATATGGCACCAGTGCCAATTTAAAAAGAAAAAAATTGAGGATTCCACAAGGTTTGAAAGTCTGCAGCAAGTCATATATTCTCATTCACAGTAGTGATATGCAGTGAAAAAATCTCAAACAGTAAAAAGTATTCATGGTTTTCTCCTTCCAAAGAGTATTTGGGGTCAAGTTGCCATTGCTGTTTTGTTGGCTTTACTTTACTGTTTCTATGTTGCTTATGACAACACTGGTTAAAGTGAATCTATTACAGATCTAATCAGGGAAACTGTGAGCCAGCAGAGCTTTCCTCAAGCTGAATAACTCTGAGAATCCTGCGGCTTCTGTTTACTCACCCAATGCAGACACAGTGTTGAATACCCTAATCACTCCTCATCCACACCAAATCTTTCCAGTGCAATATGTGTTCTGCCCAGTTGGCAACCTCCCCAAGCCTGGGTGTCTCCTTTGTTAACATAATTCTACCCAAGACTCAAGATTCCAGGCATTGCATAGTTTTAAATAAATAAGTCACAGTCAAATAAAAAAATCAAGAAAAAAGAAACAGCAAGCACGCATTCAAGATATTTTTCAGCATATTTCATCATTTACCTTTCTTTGTATGTAATGCAACCACAGAGCTGTTTGTACCTTTTCATTTCATTTTATTTTGAAACCAGGCTGAAATCATTCACACTGAGCACTGCTCAAAATGACAAGGCTACACTTGTCAAAATTATCATAATGTTTCTCTCAGAGTGTTCCTGGCAGACAACAGTGATGCATGGCGGAAAGTGGATGAATTAAAACTGTTGCTATGGGAATTTTTTCACATTGTGTGTGCTCCTACTTTTTCCCCTCTGCAAAGTGACATAGTAAGCACATTCCTTTTGCTGCTTTTAGTCATGAAAAGCTGCTTATTCCAGGAAATTCCCTGTATCTATTTATTTATTCATTTGACCATCTGTCTCTTACTCTTTTGTCAGCTGGTCATCATTAGGTCAAACCTTCAGTCCACAAGTCATTAAGGATGTTAATTAAATTACTTTAAAAACAGGATTTGACCATCTGGAATTTGTAAGAGTAAGTGTTATTGCTGTGAGAGGATGTTAAACGAACATTGTTATGACTTGGCCGGCTTTCCACATAGCGAAAAAAGTCAACTTGAACCTTCTAAGTAAAAATCCAGCAATTTCAAGCTTTGGGAAAGTAAGCTTTAATCACAGTTAGTGACAACCATAGAGATTATTAATTTATAGCAACCACCAGTGAGAGATAATTGATTAAAAAGGTCATCACTGTAACATCATATCAACAGGATAGTATCATTTCCTCATTACAACTATTAGGTGAATATTCTGGAGGCAAAGTAATGGATTGGTTACTAATATAATTATTATAAATTCCTTTTAAACATATTTGAAAAATCTGTTTGATCACAGAACAATGAAAACATTATTTTGGGAACCTAACCAAAGTTGATAGGGTTTTTTTCTAGCATCATTTAAAATGTAGCCAATGCAAAAGTGCAAAATGTGACTTCTAGAAATTGGCTCCCTAAGCAAATGGAAGTGTCATTTGAGCCCAAGCTAAGTGTTCATCTTAACAGCAAAATCAAACATCCAAAGCTGTTTTTAAAAATGCATTTGGTACTTGTTTTCTGTGTGACATTGTGCTATGAAGAGCATATTTCTATAGCTCATCCGGGTATATACAGTGTTCGGGCTTAGATGGGGGAATGAATTTGGAAAACGAAGGGGCCTGTTTGATATGACTGATAACTGAGATTGAGGTAACATTGTTGAAACCTTGTCCTTGTGATCATCAGTCTATGATTTATCATCTGTAAATGTCAAATTCTCATGTCAATCCTCTGCTTTTCATCTTTTGTTCTGCCGCCTCTGCATAGTTGCGTTGGGTGATGCTTACATAAAAATCTCTTGAGTTTCTTTTGTGCCACTTGCCATGAACTTTGCTGTGGAAAATATATATTAAGACCCCTTTATTCTGCACACCATTTCATTTTATCAGGCTCTGACCTGATGACCCCTCTGAAAGGCACTGAAAATAATTGTGAAGAAACAAACAATCGTCTCTCTCTATAGACTTGTTTTCTATAGCAGGCCATATGGAAGCATCAGAATTAAACAGAAGCTGTATTGTAACATGATGAAACTCTCCCCCGTACGGTTAGTCCTTAAATCAAAGAGTCTTTGAGGGACATTACAAAAAAAGAAAAAGAGCGTACAGCGATTTTACCAGCCCTGTGTCAGATCATTGGTGGACTAACATTGAGCAGAAAGCTGATAATGAAACTATAATAACTTGTTACAGTATTTGATTAGTCCTGACTGCAGTTTAGCTTAATTCATATAAGGATTTCAGCATGCACGTCATGAAGTTGACTCAGTGCAATATGAGTTACGAATGCAGGTATTTAAAAGACTCAAGTGGACCCCTGTGCAACTCAGCTCCATTTATATATAAGAACCTCTATATCCTGTTATTTCTCACTACAAAAGAGAGTACTTTTTCATTGCTGAAAAAATAAAGCCTCTTTGTCTGGCTGTCACAGTTGACTAGTAGCTGTCTGTCATGAGAAAAAATAATGACACTGGAGATGGAAGGCATACACATAGTCATCAGAGGTAGAAAGAAAAGAAATCACGGGAAAGAAACTTGAGAATGTATGAAGAGATGTCAAAAATAAGAAAAATTGAAATGTGAGAGACAAAGGCTGCATGAAATGAGAAATAAATGCAGGTTATAGCAGGTTACAAAAGAAGTTGTTGAGACAAAAAGAAAGAAACAAAGAAACGGACGATGTCTTTTATTTACCAGTGTGTTGGGGGAATATACCCATTATTTGCTATTCATATACTAAATACACTGTCTTGTTTCTGCATAGCCATTGATCCAAAGTGAGTGTGTTTGTGCGTGCGTATCCCCGTGGGTTGTAGCTAATCATCAAACAGTGGTGTGGGCCAGAGTTTGCTTATGATAGTGTGCCAGCCGATGTTCATTAAACATTTGGCACACCACTTGCTGTCTGGACACAGAGCTACCAGTGCCTGAGTGTTTGTGTTCATGAATATATCATATATATGTCTACATTTGTGACATTTATATGGTTTTAGTTTTTCTTTGTTTGGTAAGAAGGTTCACGAGATCCTTTTGATTATTAATTATTTGTGTTTTCTCTGCACTCAAATCATACTTTGACACTGATTTTTTTAAAGTACAGTTTATCTTACATTTGTTAAGTTTGCAAGGCTACAAACTGTTATTTTAAGTGATTTAATATTGATAAGCTGCTTTATTGACATGCAGATTGTCTGGATAAATAAGAGTAATTATTTAGCCATGTTTTCCATGTCAGTCAAATCTTTAATGTAACAGTAAGGTAGTAAACTTAAAGAATGGACAATTACCTTAAATTTAGATAGGAATCTTGAAGCCATTAGGCAACAGGTTATGGAAACTTCTCTAAAAAATATCAACATTTCAAATTCAGTTTCATCACATCAAGGTACTTTGTCATTTGGACCAGGTTTTGTGTCTCTTCACAATCATAAAAACACAATTTTCAGTTTTGAGGAGCCTCACTGTGTTTTTCTACCAATGTAATTATTTGTGATCCAATAAGCAAAGCTTGGAAAATGCCTGTGTGCAATTTTGCATTGGTGCCAATATCACAGCTTTTTTAAAATACATTGCAGTCTGAAATAAACAAAACTATGAACAACATGAAAAAGTATCAGAAAAAAAGGTAAACCAAACCACACAAAGAGAATGGGACCTTTGAGTTAACCCTCTGTGCTTGAGAGGTTTTTGTTCCTCTGTGCAAGGGACACATTTTAGTTTGACGATCAATTCCTGGCCCTTTAGCTCCTGAGTGGCTTTCCTCTTTTTTAATGCTAATGCAACACAGTGTGCACTCAGTCCTACCTCAAGTGTCATGAAATGAATAAGATGCATTCATTAGTGTGTTCATTATCCCTGTCCACTTTTCACTTCAAAGTCTGACACATTGTTGTGTCTTTTTCACCCTGTTCCACTCAGCCCACTTTTTGACTAACATCCCGACTGCATCATTAAATGAGATTGCATCTAGGGAAAATTTTTTTGAAAAAGTCTCATCAGTTATTTTATTGTAACAAAGATGTGAAATTAAAGTGCTCTCTGTAGTGCGTCATCATTTATTTGAATAATTTAAATTGCAGACATGCAAGAGTGTGTGTACAAACTGTCCTACTTTTGATTAGAGAAACAAAAAGGTTGGACTGAAGCCAACACCACATCTCTCAGGCATGTTTGCAACATGTCCACAACACACTCAAATATCCACATCTAAATTGTATATATTTTCTTCTTCTCAGACATCGGGATCATATTTTCCTCATTTTGATGGTATATCTCAGAGTAAAGAACCAGGACCACAAGCCTCCACATGCTGTTATTATTGATCAGTACAGCGTTAAGAGGTTTTTTGAGTTTCCTCTTCATAAATACATCTGCAATCTCTTCCTCTAACCACCCTCTACATCTTCTGCTTTCATACAAAAGAGACACACACACACACTACACATTTTCCCTCTATCCTGCTCCTATTCCCATGCTGACAGAGATGACAGTTGAAACCACTCCCTAACTGGTCGGCCGTCAAGCACCATTTTGCCCCTGTCATTCAAATGTCTTCACCTGATTCCATCTATGCCAAGCCATCTCGAATCATTACCTCAGGGTGAATGCTGTTCCATTTCAATCTTAAAATGTCTGCGCTTTTCAGAATGTTGAAAACTTAATATGCAATGACTACGGAGAAATGAGACAAAATGTTATGTTCACTAACACAGGTTACGTCAAAACAAATATAGGGAACTTCAAAGTGACAGGACTCACAAAGGAGAGAGCAAGAGGCCATTACAAAGAAATCTTGACTATTAAACAATATACTTTGAAAAAAAAATTATGTTTCAGTGACCCAAAAAAAGAAAAGAAAACAAAAAAATAATGTAAGTTGATCTGTTTTACAAATCTACTCTCAAAAAAATCAAACACTGACTTCAATGAAATTTATTTTGTCAGTTGGTTCCATCGAAATGCACTGAGTTAGCTGAAAATAATCATTGCAATTCAATTTGCCTGACCCCGAGATTATTGCTTTTAACCAACCTAACGCATTTACATGGAACCAGTTGATATAAATTTAATTAAAGTCAGTGTTTCATTTTTTGCGTGTAATAAGCAGCAGACTGGAACACTTTTCTGACAATTTCAACTTGTGCTCCTGTGTTGGCCACCCTCAGGCTTTAGATACTGTCACTGAGTACTCTACTCTGTCAGCTTGTGTGTAGTGATTTTCTTTTTTCAAATTCTAAAGTTAGATATGTGCTCCCCCTCTCCATTACTAAGTTATCAATTGTCTTTGTAATAGTCAAAAATAGATATCACGCCAACAATTTTTACAGAGACTGAACACCTAGCTTGTACATTCTGAGTTCAGTAATTTCAACATCTTCCCAATCCCTTTCTTCTGTGAAAACCAGTATCAATTCTCGAGGACGATTTACAAGTTACACACCCAGGGGCTTTGCTTATAAGTACCTTTTTTTCTGTCATATTGCCCAGAATTTCTCAAACACTATCACAGCTCCTTGCAGGTTTTGATTAACAAGGTAACAGGAACACATTTCCCAAAAAGTGAGAAACAGGTTTTTTCAAGCATCTAAATAAATTGAACTATTGGTTAAACAGCTTTGAAACAGACAGGCAAAAGGAGGAAAAGGGAAGTGAAGGAGAGTTAGATTGATAAATAAGAGATGACAGGAAGGACGAGGAGAGAGAGAATAATGTAACAGGGCCAATCACGCCCCAGTGGTTCTACTAATCATGCAAACAAGGTCACTGTCCGCCAGAGCCAAACTGGCAGGCTATATGCATGCATCTGAGGCATTGCTCTCACACACTCTCTTTAAATATCTTTCTCTCTCTTTCACTCTGCAGAATTTTCTCTTTCTGTTTTGGTCATTCAGTTAATCTGTCCAACATGCGTTTAGCTGCCCACACACAGATGCACCAGAGCAGCAGAGTTATCAGTGTATGCACAGGTCATACAGTGAAATGTCATCAACCTACACAGGCCACCGGATAAGACAAGCTTTACCAGGATGAGATCTTTATTAAAAAATGTTTTCCAATGGTGTCATGCCTTCTTAATTGTCTTTAAACTTTGGAATACTTGTTTTTTATACATTTTTGCATTTGGGCATCTAGCTCGCTTCTTTTTTTTTCTTCTTTCTCTACCAGCAAATCAGTCATGGAAATACCACGCTGAACTATCTAACCCTGTGTGGCTTTTGGAGGCCTCACAGATGGGAAAATGTTTGTAAAAGTCCTCTTGTGTGATGATTTCCACTAACTTAAACAAAGTCCACTATACCATCTGTGTTATCACTGTGTCCACTTTGCAATCCTTCGAGCTACTGTTATTGTAGCTGAGCTCAGCCTATTGTAATGCTGATGGGTGATAGCTGTGAGGTACAAACCGCCTATCTGCGACCAATTCCCTTCTGCTGGATGCTCATTGTCTTTAATTGAGGAGTCTTTTCAGTCAACCAGGGCTCCACAAAGTTTATTTCCTAAGTAGTGTACTGCAGTCTTCTTGAAAGACTTGATTAAATGAGGGCAACCAGCTGCCAGCCAGGTCTAGGTCACTCTTTATTGCAGCTTAATTTGCCCAGCAAAACAACTACTTGCTATATATTGCAAATTTCTAATCACATCAGGCTGTGCAAGGCAAAGCTTTTAACAGGGTAAAAAACCCTCTCTTAATTTAAGGCATATGTATTGGTGCTGGTATGTCAAACTAAGCCCATTTAAATGAAAAAAGTCTTCAAAATGTGTCTGTTAGTGCAGCCTATATAGAAATAATGAGGGCTGCATGGTAGTGGAGATGTGTCTCATCAAAGAGTTCTCAGTTTGAATCCCTGGTGCAGTTTGCATGTAGCTTCTGGTGCTGTGGCTTCCTCCCACAGTCCAGAAGCATACCTGTCAGGTGTTTTTTTTTTTGTCACTCCTAAGTGTCCGTAAATGTGTGAATTTTTGAGCTTTGCGATAGGCTGGCAACCTGTTTACTCTTCAATCTTGTCTGGTGACAATGACATCACCAAACTCTGACTGAGAAACAGTGATAAAGATAATGGATGATTGAAAAATTTTTGAAGAAATAAATAGTTGGTTGCAGCCTTGTTATTGTACTTACCTCATTGAGTATCGCTTGTATTTGAGGTTCTTTTCACACCATTTCCCTTCTTTGGAGCCATAGTTTGATCTCTGTACCTCTTACGGCAGTCATGTGCACAAAATGTATTTTCTTTTGCGAGATTTTGAGTCTTCATTTATTGCTGCTTAACAGCTGCTTTCATTCCAGTCAGAGAGTAACTCCGAACTGACTCAGGATTTGCATTTTGTTCATTACTTGCAGCATAAATGCATGTTTTACTTGCGACTGCAGATGACAAATGATATAAAACACCTGCGGTTTCAGTTTCATTTTCTCAAACGTGTTTGTAATCCTCAATTTCTCACCCCCTCTTCTCCTCTCCCTCTCTTTTACACACAAACTCACAGACACACACAGTTAGTGCTCTCTTGACAAAGACTCTCATGTTTCCCTGCTGCTCTTAATTGGCCACATTGAGAGGGGAAGACAACACTGCAGTTTCTTAATGTCTGCTGCCATGTTTGGTGTACAGTCCAGAAAGAAAAAAAAAACAGGAGCATTACTTGAGACCAGGAGACTTAGACTTCAGGTAGGGCCATCACCTTCTTTGTTTCTAAAACAGACACACTCTCAATTCAGATTTGTTCGGTATTGTTATTAGACCTGGCAAGAGTTCATCAAACCTGGCAAGGTTTGAACATAAAGCCTTCATGAATAGTTTTTTTTTTAAATAAAAGTAATAAATAAGGCTGTTAAACTGTTTTCTTTTCTGCTTTTTCATGATGTATAATGGAAAAAATGTTTTTATGAACAAGTGGTCTCTATTGTCAGTTCTTAATTAAAGCTGTGTTAATTTTATGTTTTCTCTGATTTAAGATGTTGCAACTGTACTGTAACAAATGGCTATCACCCCAAGGATGTATTCCTATTATACACCCATGAAAATATTGGACAAAGCTAGTGCTAAAACAGACCACCCTTTAAAATGAAATACATGTCGCTCTTGCAACTGTCCTCTGCCTCCATAGATGGGTTCACACACCTTCAACGAAAACATTTACCTCTGTATAGAGATGAGGAGTGCACCGATAGCTTCGGGTTTGTGATTTCTCAAGGAGGATAAGATTCATCCCCAGTCTTGACGTGGTCAAAACCATGATGACAAACAACATAAAAGTAAAGAGTCATCCATCACACACAAACACATATACCAACCAATATTGTCTGAATGCCCTGGGGCACCAGCTTTGTATGTGTTTACGGCCTTTAGTGCAGATGACAGGGGAAAATAAATTCCACTCTCCTTTTCTCCTTCCCTGTGTCTTTTACCACACTTTTTCTTTATTCTCTCCCCCTCCTGTCATCATTTTCCATCATTCAGGCGACCCTGCCTTCCCACCTCACTTGTCAGTTTTATCCTCATTGTGTCTTCCTGCTCTCTCCTGTCTACCCGGCTATGTCATGTTTTTGTTTTGTACATGTTGTATGTCTTCCTTCCTCTCTGATAGCCTGTAGGAGAGACTATTAAAGATAGATAGATAGGTTATGATAGATTTTCTAGTTACTTGAGCATGAGGAGCCAGCAGACAATGACTGAACAGCCGTGTCTAACTTCAGTAACGTTAACTAAGAGCAGCAAATTATAGAAAGTAACAGCAAATTCAAAATCACTTGATACAATGCAATCAGTTTATAAGCCTTTTGGAGAAACCTTCTCTTCTACTTAAGTGCAGTCCAGTGACGGATGAAGACTTAATGTTCTGCTCCTTGTTCACAGTGTATAAATGCCAGAGCCCTAGCCACTAAGGTGCTTTGTCCGTTTACCACAGGAACATCTTCTGCATGAGAGAAAAGGGGTGCGGAATGGGCGGGGGGAGTGGTGACAAGGGAGATGTTGTCAGGCTATGTCACATTCCTTCCTGTATAAAATGTCACCAGTATGTTGAATCAGGAATCACAGAGGAGGAGACATTAGTGGCTTGTGTGTCTGCGCATATATACCCGTGTATGTTTCGGGGCATTTGGATAATAATAATGCACATGTACTGTTTTCAAAAAAGCCTCCCAATAAATCTCAATGTACATTTGTAATCATGTTTCATTAGCCATGCAACTCCTTCTGTGCCCCATGTAGTGAGTCTCATAATTATCAGAGAAGAGAAATGTCCTGTGGTTTGTCTTGTTTTTGGCTGTTTTCTTCTTTCTCTGTTTCCTCCCTGTGTTATTTACAGCTGTGACTGTGTACATGCTGAGTGGAAAACATGAGCTCTACAAAGATCACCTCTTTCCCTCTTTCTTCTCCTCCACCCACCTATGGCAATGAACCATTAGTAGTCACCATCCAACACCACACAGCAGCCGGTTCCAGTGGGTGTCTGTGTTGATTGCATTGGTTCTCTTCCAGGTACACCTGGCTGTGTGTGCCTGGAAGTTTACCTCAGTTGACTGCTGGTGTTAGACCTTAATGAATAGAACCTGGTTTTACTCAGGATTAAATTTAAAAAATCATTTATGAGAAATGGAGGAGAGACCATAACATCGTATTTGAGGTTGACATGGTAGCTATTGAAAAACAGTCTAAGTCTTCTGTCTTAGAGTTGTGCTCAAAGTTACCCTCACAGTGCAAACTCAAATGAGAACCTCAAATGCTCTCAGATATAACTGATGCTGAAGTGCAAAATACTATCCAAGTGTCCACTCGAGCCTGGCTTGAAAGGCATAGGGCCTCAGAGAAAAATGATGTGAAGCCAATCTCAAATATCTTGTTTCCAACTGAATTCAAAAAAATTTAAAACCTGGTTCAAAAATATGTTTCAGCTTCTGGACCTTGTATCTCTCTTTGTGCAGCCATGTGGGTGTGATGTTTTTCTTTTTAAATCCATCTGTTCTGGTAATAAAGGCTAAGGGTTTTCATAAGTATGCATAACAAGGGGCACGGCTGATTTGATGGCATCAGTTGCACATTTTTTTCAAGTTTCCAGATTAGCCAGGAGTTAGTTTGAGTCTGCTTTTCCAAACTGGAAGCCCCATCCTTGGACCTTTTGAAAAACCAATGGCTGAGATGTCAGATGATATTTAAACTATGTGAAGAACCTCAAATACAAGACTGACATGACACTATCAAAACATGACATGACATCTGTCATTAAGTTGAAGGGGGCTTCCTGCCTATTTGTGAATGTTGTCTTTAAGAGTCATTTGGTGAATTATGTCAGCTTTAATGCAAAGTAGACATTGTTTTGGGATGTTTTTGTAATGAGAACTTAACATTGTTGGCACAACAGTGACAGGTTATGTTGTTTTTGTAAATGTCAAGTTGTCATTACAAAAACATCCCCAAACAATGTCTACTTTGCATCAAAGAAGATATAATTCACTGAATGGCATTTATTGACAACATTCATAAACATGAATGAAGCCTCCTTCCACTTAATGACAGATGACATGTCATGTTTATGACAGTGTCATGTCAGTGTTACATATACCTGGGGCATAAAATTAACCTTTTATCTCATCTGCCATTGGCTAGTGAGCTTCAAAAATTGACTGACCGCATAAAAAATCATGCCTTATTTGATTCAGAATAATTATCATATTTGTTTTACTACAGAAATCCAACTGTCCAAAAATAAGCATCACCTAAAGAATACAGTAATGTACGGATAAAATTAGGTTATTACTATTCCACTAGGTTATACTCCATTTCAATGTGACTGCTGCGTAGTCATGTATTACAAATATTTAATTCCAAACAAGTCATGAATTTGGATAGTGGTTGTGTTTTCTGATTTGCCAATGTGATTTGCACTTCAGGGCCACTGTATTCCTTACCCTTTTTCAGAGCACCAAATCATGAGTAATACTAAACAGATAGTCTGTCCATCTTCCAAAAGTGCACACACCTTTGCAAGAGTTGCAACAGCAGGTGATAGTGCACGTGGAAACGTTGTCTTCATCCTGGAAAAACACAACCAATTCCAGCCAAAGGGTAATTAATAGTTCAATTACATCTATCTAGCTAATAGAAACCCTATGCTTATAGTCTTCAAATGCCTGTATTTACAAATGATAGAGTGCTAAAGGTTAACTGGATTTTGTGCACATTGACCAACACAAAGTGATATTCTGTATATCAGCATTCACTGCTGGTTCTGTTGCACACAAGTGGAGTAAGTATCATAACTGGTGTTTTGTCTATATCAAAATTGCTGTCTTATGTTGCAGATTTAGATCAATTTTGCAAAGCAAAAGCTAATTACTTAAGGATAATGATGATTTGTCTTGCTTTAATTTTTTTGGACTGTCTCTGCCTTCACTTGTTAAAAGCAATCATTTGTGCAGGGCATAGCCATGTTTTCATCACAGCAAACCAACAGCTCTTTGGCAAATTAACTGTAAATCTGATCCTTAAACACATAAACTCACGAGCTGTGTTTCTTTTAATTAGATTGTTCTGTAGCCAACATTAGAGATGACATTCTGCCAACTAAGTGTTTATAAATAACATTAAGAAACTCAATGATGTTTTTTCTTAAAACATCTCCCTCCACACCCAATGTTTTTCTAAACTGCCTTTTAAAGCCAATGAGAAAACATTGTCCAGCAGAAACATTTGCTACTCTATTTAATATGCTTACTGGCACCTCTGAAATGTAGACGTTCTGTTGAAATTGGCTTTATTTTTTCTATAATTATTGGCCAAAGCAAATGAAACTAATATTTAGAATCATCATCAACTATTCTCAGTTGCTGTACAAAATTATTGTTGCAGACCAGTGCTAAGTGTCTGCATGTTGTAAACCAGGATAATACCCTGGGATCTTACCGGATATGTACTCTGGTTTTCCTCCAGTTATCTTCCTTCTGGGTTTTAGAGAAGCCTGATTGTGTCCAGACTCGAGCAATTCCAATAACTATGTCAGCTTGGCATCCTCGCCAAGTGGTTTGGCAGAAATGAAATCAGTGCAAACAAAATCTGATTTGTGCATGCCCAGAGCTATAGAATAGCATCACTGAACTGACAACTGTAATTACAGACATGGATGTGTCTCGAGCCAGGTTTCAGGAAATTTTTACCTATACTTACACTTGAATCTCGAAGATACACACTGTACGTGCATTTCAATCTCTTTGAACGTAAGTATGCTTTGTCTTTTGTGTGCTGCATTTTCATTTCTAAGTGGCTGTGCTAATAGCAAGGATATAGTCATCAGGAGATTTATCTAAAAACTTTGATGTTTGATGTCTGCTTTCAGTCAACCAACAGCAAAAAAAAAAAACTCCTTAGAGGAGCAGCTGTATGTTCACAGGTTTGCAATCAGTGCCATAGCTTTTCTCACTCATCTTGTTCAGGAGGGTGGGATTCCGTTAAGTCTTGATGAAGCAATCGTTTCGACTGAATGCAAGTGTTATCTACCCCACAATTAAATGAGCTGATTACCACTGTGTTAACTTCTCTTGTCTCAGCAAGTTGAAAACTTTACGATACATTTAAGCTTACGCAAGTGTTTTAATGTGGCTCTTGATAACCTGCATTTAGTTGCTGATAAGCATTTATTACAGCCAGTGTAATAAGTTATAATTTGGTGTTTTTAAGAACAGCCACAATCAGTTATACTTGATCGTTTATACTAGCTCTAATTAGACTCCCTCAGAGCATCTGATGCCTGTTGGAATTTTCGAAACACTTTCTGTCTCATGGCCTGAAAACAAAGGTGAAACCAGTTGAATCCCTCAGCATTTTTCATAATTGTTTCTACTTGGGCTTGTTGTCCAATTTGTTAATATGACATGTTGCTTTATAACAAGACAAAATTCTTTAACTGGGCTGATGTATTAGTAACAAATCCCTGCCTTCACGGTCTCCATGCCTCACACATCTGCTGGACAAGTTGAATGCAAACTACAGCTTGCTGCACTCAAAATTTCTACATTTTTTTACTTAGTTTTCTTTTTCATTGCTTTCTACAGAGTGATTTTTTTTCTGGAGTTTGATGTCACTTTTGTTGTGAAAATGTAATCTCTGACATGTGGTGAGTATGTCAGCACACTCTGGCTAGACTCTTTCTTCCTCTCACTCATAATGAGGCAGCTTCTGCTAAAAGTATCCGTCATTAAAATAACTTTCAAAAGCATACACACATGTGGCTGTGCAGCCCTGTTCTCACCTCTTGTTTTATATTTCCCTTTCTGATCAATGCAAGCTACAAACAGCAGCACCAAAGCTTCCTTGATTGTTTTCAGACAGGAGCGTGTTACATGCTGTCATGGTGCATTGTCTTTTATTCTGTTAAGTTATTCACTTGTTTGTTTTCTCCTCCATTTCTTCTTTGTTTCTTGTGTTTGCTGATTGGTGTTCTGATAATTACAAGTAGGATTGTGCCGCAGGCACTCCTGTATGCTCAGATGTCTCACACTGAGCCCTTATTCTCTTCATTGGCTGATTAAAGAAAACAAACACACAACTAGGTGTTATTCTGATTGCACTGAATAAATGGCACAACTGTGTGAGTGTGTGATATGGGAGTATCTTGAGCTGACAATGAATCAATGCACATGCAGATAAAATGAAATACTTCATATAGTGAATGTATATTTGACAACTGCAATAATTCAACACCTGTTCACTTCAACACTGAGTGATACAATCTAGTTGAAGAGCCAGAGAAGAATGCATTATTTCATAAGTAGGACATTGATGAGAGGGAAGAGGCAGTTTTCACATCTTAATCAGGTTTTACATCTTCATCATAAACATTTAAACTCTTTCTTTTTCCCTCTTTCTTCTGTTTGTCCAAACCCTCTGACAAAATAAATGGCGCATAGGGCAGCAAAGAGAAAACTTTTCAAAAAATTTTCTCCTCCACTTTGCAGAATGGATGGTCAGCATGATCTGAACTTTCACTGATCTGACACACTGGCAGGTACAAGAGAGGGAAACCGACTAAAAGACATTATTAGCTGTTTATATATATATAAAAAGACGTGCTGTCATATCAGGCTTTTCTGATACTGAAATGTCGGCATTGATTCAGCTGCTATTCCCTCCCAGCTTTGCCCTGATTCAAGCAGCTTCAATCGATGCAGCTGTATCTTAGACATTAAGCCCAGCACATTGATTCCAGCTGGTGAATCGTGACACCTTGCGTGCGTGTCTGAGTGTGTGTGTGTCTCTCTGCTTTGATTTCTTTCAAGGTTTTCATCCACGGGAAATTGTTAATGTGGATTTTAAGCATGACCATGTGAGGCAAATTACCTCAACACCTCCTGTTCCACATCTGCTCCACATGTTTCTGTAGGTCAAGGCTAACACGAGCACTGGACTAGCAAAGCAATTTATTTGTGTGTAAGGCAAGTACTTTGTCAGCAGGACTTTTTGTGATTGTCTGGTTGTTGGTGCAGTCATGTAGCGATGCATGCACATTTTTATTCCAAGCATCTCTTTCTCATAGTCAAAGCTTTTGAAGCTTTTGATGTGTTGCAATGCTTTTCTGCAACTGGTATTAACCCGTTCTATTGTCCACTCAGCCACTCAGTCTATGTAGAGGACATAGAACATGGATTGCCATAGGTCCCGTGGGTGCTCTCAGAAGGAATGAGATGGATGACACACTTACAGTAAAGCACTGCACTGTCCCAGAGGCCAGATCTGTTAAAGATGCTTTTGTACTAAACCATCAATACATGCACAGATATTACACACATCTGCTGTACCAGCTATGGGATTTTTGTGCACACTTGGAAGTTGACTCAAATAATCATTTATTGCCTACGCACACACTGAGGTCAGTGTCTTTGGTCCCACTCAGCCTGAAAGTTTCCCCTGGGAGTTTGCTAGCAACTGGCTACAAAATGGAGCTCCAAGATTTCAATGTATTTCCTTGTCTGGTGAGGGCACCCACCTCTCTTTGGCCTTCTATTGATTTAAATCAATATGGTCCAATTTCATCTCACACTCCTGTCCTTGGCCTACTAATGTCTGTTCAGCAGAGGACTGGAGGTTTGCGTGATGAACTACAGCTCTCTTTGGGCAGATCCATACCTTTCGAGGTGATTGGGTTAATGCGTTCCCCTGAGCCGTGATGTGTACAACCTCCTATTTGGCCACATCATTTGTCCGCCGCATTGATTAGAGGTTCATTGAATTGAAGAGGCCTGGCCGGTCATCAGTTTTAAGTGCATGAGGAATATGAAATAGGTGCACATTTGGCATAAGCAGACACACTGTGGCAAATAGCTGTGTCCATTTACAAGTGTTTGCTTTATGTGAGTGTGATATTATATGTTCTTCAGTGACTTGCGTGGACCACTGATGCATGTATTTTTAATTGCCAGGCCTGTGTGAGAGGAAGAGGCCCCTGGACAGAGGCTGAGCTAAACTCAGCCATGCCGCTCTGTCACTTAATTTGTTTCCCCTCTGACTGCCTCGTGCGCTCCCTTGCTGTCTTTCTGTTTCCCGCTCTATGTTAGTCTGAGTGGTGCATGCTGACCTTCACTGGGACACAGCCATGATTCTAATTGCATTGATATGTCAGTGAGCTGCAGTGGTTGCAGGAGAGCATAGCAATATTACCCCAAAGCTCTGCAGTGGTGCCATGTGAATTTTGCTTACCCTTCTATGATGACTCAGAGCGAAGCTGATGAAAAGGAAGAGACAGATCAACACTTACACACAAAGAAACACACTGCTCTGGAGCCACATGACGCTCAGGCAGTACATAACTGTGTTATATTTAGGCAAAATAAGAACTTAAATCTCTTTGGGCTTACAGTATGCTGTTAAAAAATCATGCAGCATCTGTGACATGACCCATAAGTTTCCAATGTGTTGAGTTGGGTGCTCTGCTTTCAGCCGTCTTTTCTAATTAGCAAAGCTCGAGAAACTAATTTGTTCCCACTTAACGACTTCACTTTGTTTCACAGAAAAGCCACCAACAAGTCTATGGAAAAGCTGACTTTGAAGCAGCTGCAGGAAGTGTAGGTTTGTCAACGTGGGACACATGCTGTCTGCATGAACAAGCTTTTGTTTTCTGCTACTCTTTGTTCACTTGCCTATAGAAGGGATTTCTATTTGTTTGTCTTTGAAAGACAATATTTTATCGTTTTATAGACTCAGTCTTACCCTTGCCCCTTGAGCAGAGATGCACCATATGTTTAGATCAGCCAATTATACATTGCCAGTAATGTTATATATCTAATATAAATGCCATTCTGTATTGCACCATCTTGGCTCTATCTTTCCTGTCTCTTAATTTTAATTCTGATACGGACTGATTTGATCTCGTTTTTTGCTGCCAACTGGTGGGTGGGTGTCTGCACATGCTCCTGCCCACAGGCTTCTGCATGTGTGTGTCATGTTTATTCATCAAAGATTATATCTGAAATCAAGTGGAAGCGTAAAATTAGCATATTGTAAAAATCAGTCAGTGGAGAAATACAAAGCTTTGTTTCCTCTGATCTGTGTCAGTAGGTCTGCTTACATTGCTGAGGAATGTTGTCACGTTAACCCGGATTTGTAATTAATTTGATATTATGTTCACCACCATGCAATACAGAACCATTTTGTCTAAAAGAAGCTTAGTCCTTCATGGCATTTAACCAGTAATGAGCAGGCAGTGTTTTGGATATCAAAGCAATGGGATGTTTCCCCTTCTAGACTTGTAGCTTGATTTTGATATCAATAATTACACAGGGGCCAACTGAGAGAAAAATAAATTAGCTGTTTTTTTCGTTGATGGTCATCATGTTTTCTTTTTTCATTCTTTCTTTCTTAAACTAGAAATCCTGCTTTCAAACCCCTTTGAGGATATTTTGATAAGGAACAGACTGAAACTGATGTCTCAGTATGACTTAGAAAGCAAATAAAACAAAGAAACATTGATTCCATCTTTGTAAGTTATGTTCATACTTGCATTGTTTCCATAGACTAATGCTGAACTTGTGGCTTTTTCTATAGTTTGGGACTATTCTTTTTTTTTTTTTTTTGGCCAAAGCAGCAACTCCTGTTCAAAAGGTATAAAGCTTTTACCAAAGTTCTAAAAAAAAAAAAAAAACTTCTTTCTGCTTGTCCACTTGAGATTGGTTAAGGAAAATACAACGATTCATAACGTTTTTAAATGAAAAATCAACATGTTTACAGCCTGGTTCAATGATTTGGGAGAACATGAAGCATATGCCAGTCATTAGACCCTGTTTTATATTCATAAGAAGATCAGACACGCAAGGCAGACATTGAGGGAGGCAGTATCCATATAAGTGTTTTATGAATAAACAGATAAAAATGTAAATCATGCGTCTCAAAGAGAGAGAACCACCTAAGTGATGTATTTTGCAATGATGGCCAGTAATCAATCAAAGTGCAGAAAAATTGCATTGTAGCCAAAGCATATTTGTATAGATGCCTCCTTGATCCAGCACCATTAAAAAAAAAAAAAAAAAAAAAAAAAAACATTGAGCTTTTTCTGCAAGGAAATGCAAAAATGTTGGAAATGTGGTGCTCAGCATTTCAACATCCAGCATTTGCTGAAAGGAACACCTCCCACCCCTGTTTACAATGTTATTTTGTGCTTTTCTCTGCACCTTGCTCATTAATGTTTGCAGAGGACTTACACATGCTGTTACAGGTTGCTCAAAACTTGCACATGAATAATCCGTTTATTTATTCAACAGGACTCATTCAGCATCAGCTTTGACACTTCAATGCTTTTAATGGCAAATACATCTACTGTCAGGATGCTCCATTTTTCCATAATCCACAGATTAAAAATCATCCTTAATATGCTGAACCACCAGGAGACACTGTTAGACAAAAATCAATCATTAATCATGATTAATTATGTACACATTATGAAGTCTTTAAGTGGTCAAGAATGGTTTAAAACTTTTATCTAAACTGCATCTGGAGCTGTGGCTTTTGTTAAACTCAAAGGACCTTTAATCTTTAAAATAGAAGACCAATAAAAGCAGCAATTTATGAAACTTAGGAGGCTGAAAACAAGAAAATATTTGCTAATTATACTTGAATTGTCACTTACAGAATCAATGGATGATCAAAAATTAAATTATTTAAATCAGCAGGTGGAGTGCGCATTGACATTTCTAGAGTCTGAACTTCTCCAGAGGTTCTTATAGTTAAGCTATTTTTGTCCTTAGACATTAGAGATATGTAAAGAAGCTGATGCTTATTCTTGTTCTAGTTATGCCATATCCTCAAAATGTCTATCCAGGGCGGCTGAGGCTAAAAGAAGTCAACACTCTTCACAAAAACTTTCTTCTACACACTCTGTTTCCTAAATAATGACTACTTGATCTTGTTCTTTCTAAACTTAAGTTTTAAAGTGAATCATCTGATCAGGACCGAGCTGTCAGACGGAGGCTGCATCCCAGTCTGTCTCTGCTAATTTTGCTGCATCTTGTCAAATCTTGAGCTTTTCCTGCTCTCTGTCTGAAATAAGAAACCAGATCCATTACGCTGTAGGAAGGAAATGCCTTCTATCTGGTGGTCCGTGTGATTTTTGAGAAGAGACCGACAGCTCTAGGCAGAGAGTTACAGTACAAATAACTGAATAAAAAAAAGTGAGCTTCAGACAGTGGAGGAGAAGAAGAGGCAAATGAGATAAAGGAGGCACAAAAAAGTGTGCAGTTGTCTGAAAGAGAGAGAGCAAAACCTGTGTTGATGGAGACAGGCTGGTTACCAGATGGGTTTTGTCAGGAATAGAGGGAAACAGAGAGAGGGAAATGGTTAAGAGATGGAGGTTGATGTGGCTGTCTGTAATGCGATATGGCAGATGCGATTTTATTTTTAGGACACAAGGCCCCAGAACGATAGGTTTTATAGGGTTTTGAGTGGGTTGATCTTTTTAAATATTCAACTTCAATGAAATATGGAGCATGACTCGGGGCTGTTTGGAATTCATAAGTCTGTTTGGCAGGACTGGCCCTGCATATTGAGAGCTGTCAGAGTCGGCCTGAGTGTTAAACACAAGCTTTCAGCTGGCAGCAGAAACAATGACAAAAGGAAACACCTCAGAGGGGACTACAAAAGAGACAAAAGATAGAAGTCTTCCATTGGAGTTTTAAATATTTCATCACCTTTTGATGCTCTGACAGGGTGCGATGGATTCTTGTGTTGCATTTTGGGTGTGAAATGATTAATAGATTGAGGCAAATTTATCACTTGTATGAATTTCAAACATCAGAGTCAGCTTTTGAGTTTGAACAAATTTCAGTGTGATTCTGCTTTTCATGTCTTACATTAGAAGAAGAGACTGGTGTATTCACATTTAAAAAGGAAGCAATCATTTTGAATAAAGTTCTAGCATTATTAATAAAAAATAAACTTAAAATCCAACCAGACTAAGGCATTAGCATTTGGAACTTGAAAAGTAAATCAGGGACAACCTACAACAGTCAGGATCAATGCACCTTCATTTGTACTTACTTCAATACGTGCCAAGTTATAATGTGCACATTTGTTCATTCTTTCTGGATGCATCATCCATGTTAACACTTATGGCTAAATGTCATTCTTATGAGTATAAAACCTTGACTTTTAAGCTGTGTTCTTTTTTCCAGAAATGACGTGCAATCAAGCACAATCTCTTTTTAATTGCAAAGACATTTATCACAGGAATGAAAATGTCTCCTGGATACAGATGGGTTGTTCAGGTTATCAACTACGCTGTACATAATCCACAGCTGTGTGCGTGTGTGTTTGTATGCACAAAGCAGAAGAGTCTATCAGTTCTGCTCCTCATCTATCACACAAACCTCCCCTCAGTCATCCAGTTCATTAATCCATGTTACTGACCGATCGGTGCTAACAGAGAAATGTGTGCTTATGCCTGTTTGTCTGTCTGCGGACGCATCTACGAGTGCGTCGGAGCTCCGTTGTCTGGAGGCGTGTGAAGGATCAATATTTTACTCTCACAGTGTGACAGGTGTACACTGCTGGAGAAAGCGGCTGATAGAAACCCTTAGTTAGTGTGAAGCCACTGAGGGAGAATACATATGCATTAGACTCTGACTGCCGGGGATATTTACCAGCAGTAACCACACAAACAACAACAGGTAGCAGAGCCTGAAACCAAGACATGTTTAATTCATGCCAGAGGCTGCAGAGTACATTGCTTGTACACCTGTAGCAGTGAAGTAGCCAATGCTTATTAGACTCTGTGTGTGTGTCTCTGTGTGTATTTGTGTGTTTTTGCTTTTACCCAGTGATGTGTGTCTGTCAGCCTGTCTCACTGTGTTTTTGTCTGATGTCTGCTTTTATTGGTGTGTATGTGTGTGTGTGTGTGTGTGTGTGTGTGTGTGTGTGTGTGTGTGTGTGTGTGTGTGTGTGTGTGTGTGTGTGTGTGTGTGTGCGTGTACGTGTATGTGGGAGACAGAAAGAGAAGAGAGAGACCCCAGGAAGTGATGCTGTCCCTGTATGAGGAAACATTCTCAGTCCATTACCCTGCATGTAGATATAATTAGAGTAAAGTAGGAGTAAGAGCCCAGGCTGCTTCAACCATCTGCCAGGTGTAGTTCCTCTTTGTAACACAGGCAGACAGATTTGTTTTTATTCTAAAGTATCAGACCTTTTTTTTCCCCTTCTGTTTTTTCTTTCTTGCATCTTTTTCCGCACTTATTACAGATTGCATTTTTGTATTATCAGTAACCGTAGCCTCAAGTGCAGCAGATTTTTAAACAGAGGGATGCATTTTAACAAGTTGCAGAGATTTAAACCGGCTATGGATGGGTAATTTACAACACTGAACATCATGTTGTTCTTTTCCCTCTGATGTTCTCTTGTGGTATCACAGTTAAACGCAAGGGAAGTCATTATTTCAGAATTTCTAAACTGATAAAAACCATTAATAATACTTTCGGTTTTTTTTGTCTTCCCAAGGCAGGGTGCAGCCATGTGATTACATCTGCTGCATGTCTGATAAACATCACTGGCCTGTACACTCTAATAATAGTTCGCTATGACATTGGATATGACGACGCACTATCAAACCTTCAATTATGCTCAGTTTCATGCCTTTATTTTCAATTTGGTGCGTGTGTGTGTATGTGTGCTTTTATTGAAGATGGGCTGTCACCTCCTAAAAAGGCTGCCAGAATGAAGTTGTCATGACAGCAATGTTTTATTACATGTCTGGGAAAAAAATTATACAGCTAGCATGACAGATGAGGGGTGGATTAATGAGGTCCAAGAAAATAGAAGCTTTCTATTGTTTATTTTAATCGTGCTCTGAATAGAGCCAATTCCTGTGTGGTGTGAGGCAGCAGTGTGCAGGAGGTTGAAGTACTTGTGGCAGGCAACCAGGCTCACTTCTGAGGCATTGTTAGACGCACCAAGGCGTGCTAACGCAATGTCACGCTTGGCTGCAGCTCACAGTGACTGGGGTTCACACTGAGGGGCAGAAGACTTGAGGGACATCCAGCTCAGCCCTTTCATATCCTCAACATCGCCCTTTTTTGGTTTTAAGCAGCAAACCACCCCCAACACCCAGACTCACTTCCTGCTCTGCTCGTTCCGTCATGTATACTTGATTTTATTGTGACTCAATCGCGTCTGTCGAAGCATCTCAGGTGTAATGTGTTGACATGTCTTTATGAGCATGTCTCTGGACTGCTCTGCATATTTGTGATTTGACGTTTGCCATGTTGAGTTAAAGAATGTTTATACGGGGGTTTACTGTGGATTTGTTTGTTGGTGAGTCATTCGGTGTGACCTATAAATGTCAAGGTAGTGCCCTTATTCTCTCTTTTAAACCAGTCTGGCTTCATTCAGGCTACACCTACTGTGTTCATAGATTACTGCTGAAGAGGGGTTACCTACCCTTTTGATGGTCTTATTTTTAACTCATCGTGTTCAGAAGCTTTTTTTTAACTCTTAATGATTATAGATAATCACAACCACATGTTCCATTAATAAGGAATAACCCCCTTCACTCTTGCTATTCATATGCATATTTGTTTGATGATGTAAAAAAAAGTTTTATTTTGGTTGAAATGCATTTTGGATAATATTGCTTTCCCTTGTTGTATTACCAACACCAATCCCCTCTTATGTTTTGATGTTTTTCTTCTTCTTCTTCCCAATCTTTGTGAGGACATTAAGTTTTACTGCAATAATTTGATAATCTCAATTTATACATCTTACTCTCTGTAATAATTACAAGGGTATATTAATGTAGAAAATTAAGATTAATTTATAAGTAAGTTGGATTGGATGGTACACAGCCACTCCACCAGAATATTTTAAACCAGCATGGATATGTTGATGTTAAAGTACCATGAGGACTTGATACTGGTGTTGCCAGCTCTGCTATTGTTATTCATACTCAGTAAACAAATTCGCTGACAGGCTTAAGTATACTTGGACATGCTTAATAAAGTACGCCCAATAATGACAGCCCCTGTTTTCAAACCCTTAAACTAGTTGGTCCAAAGGTAAAATAAAAAAAAAGTGATCTGAAATTTATGATGTCAGAATTACACTCATCAAGAGGCTTCAGAATATCCTTTAAAAACACTCAATCTTTTTCTAAGTGTCATTTTCCAATAATTTTCTCTTATTTGTGATCAACAGCCAAGTGATAGTTGTGAGAAGGCATCAGTGTTGGACTCTTCATCACTGTCACCAAATCAAAATATGTGCTAAGCCCAAAGATGTTCAAAAAATCCTCCCAATCTTCACAAGCTGGACCAAGAGTCTGTTGGATTTCTGTTTGTTGATAGACTTGAAAGACTATTTGATTGTTCAAAAGCTGATAATTTCACTTTTGATGATACTTGATAGTTTAATTGTTCAGTAATATTTTCTTTGTGAAACCATCCATGGAGGAACCAAAAACTTGGGAAGTAAAAGCTGCTTTGGCAACATATTTGTTGTCAGAAGCGAAAAGTACATGAGAAGAAAAAACAGAAGCAATCATGACAACAGTGCCACTGAAACGCTTCCAAATGATGCTACTTTTCCACTAATACCATGATCGATTCTCCTGCATTTCCACAAAGATATTCAAGGTCATTAAATATGTGAGAGAAGAGACGGAGGAAGAGGGAGACAAATCCTGGCTCAACAAAGGAAAACACTTTGATATGCATTAGAGCAGGACAGGCCTCAGTTACCTATAACAGTGCTGCTTTTCACATTACCCACTGGGAGTGTTATAGTGCTTTTTCAACAAGCCATCCCCATACCATCTCTATTTTCTCCTCTCTGTCCCTTTATCCCACTCTTTTCTTTGCTCTGTTTTAGTCTGGTACAAATCACAATCATTGCCTCCAAATCATGCCATAGTCTTGAGGTTGTTTATTCGGCCCATCTTGTCATCTTCTTCCTGAACGTCTGCTTTCTTCCTCCCATCCACTCTCCTTTCATTGCTTGCTGCCTCTTCTCTTTTTTAATCCTGTCTGCTTGTTTTTTTTTCTTTCTCTGTTACTACAATGTACAAGCGAGGGACAAACCTTCAATGACTGGTGTGTTGCCAAGTAATGATCTTTAATTACAGCCAGCCTAATGCACAGAGGCAGGCTAACAAGCTGTCTGCTGTTACCTTTTACAAGACTCGCTGGGGGACTTTGGGGCATCACACACATTTATGACACCATACATTTTCAACTCTTAAATGTAGCTTTACCTCGCTTGCCTCCGAGATGTCCTCTAAATGCACAAACACACAGAGTAGTTTTCCACGTCAGAGAACACACAGTCTTCAGGCTCACATGGACCAAATGATGAGGCTGTTTACACAATCAGTTGTCTGGCTTCAGTGGCGATGTACAGCTGTCCATTAGAGAACAGGATGTTCCAAGAACTGTTTGTGATTTTGTCTTGTACCCTCAGAGGCCTTGCTTGGATCGCTGTCAGTTTGTATTTTCCTGTTTCACCTGATTTGCTCCTTTTCAATAATTTGTCTTATTCGATGATAAATACCTTGAAAGTGCAGGCTTCTAAAGTTTGGATGGTAAAAAATAAATGTATTCTCTTCAAGATCTTGTTGTGCAAGCCATTTCAACAGAATTGAAGTGTTCAAGTGAAGACAAAAAGCTCAGAATTGAGTGCTTTCCTTAACATGGCTACTCATAGGATAAGATGGATGAACAATGTCAACAGGTTTGTTTCATTTTACTTATATTTTATATTATATTTAAACTCATTGTGACTTAAAATTCTTTTTCAATAGAGCCCTGGCCATGAAGAGGTAGCAGCAATAACAAAGTTTCTGACGGACAAAGATGATCCATACATACAAATACAAAATATATGAGAGTCTGGGCTGCTTCAACCATCTATATATATAAATGCACTTCAAAATACATATCCTCAAAGCATTCAGATACATCCTCATGATTCTCTCATACCAGAAAGAAAGAAACTTTGTCAAAAGTACATCAAACATTATACCGTCAACACCTGAATGTAGCTAATGCTATCAAAGCTGACAGCGTCAATAAGCAGACACAACCTTCATACAACTTCACCTCAAAATCAAAATATACCATTGAACCCTTTTTCATACAAGCGTCATCCTAGTATTATACAGGCCACCTGCACTTTTTAAAAATTGTACATTTTCCTTCAAGGATACATTTGGATTTTCTTGCTAGTTCAATTGATTATGGAGTTACAGTCTT
The DNA here is from genome assembly GCA_008086565.1 of Thalassoma bifasciatum. Taxonomy (NCBI): domain Eukaryota; kingdom Metazoa; phylum Chordata; class Actinopteri; order Labriformes; family Labridae; genus Thalassoma; species Thalassoma bifasciatum. The sequence continues at coordinate 513,278 of RPOG01000083.1, forward strand.
TGAAAACATGAAAATAGGAGTGTCTTTTCTCTGTTGGATTTTAAAGGATTTAAGGCTTCTATTAATTAGAATTAACTTTTTCATTTTAATTTTTTTCTTGCTGTATCGTATATTGAAGTACATGGATACAGGGTGTGTATTTAAACCAGACTTTACATCCAAGGCTTTCACCCTTTGATTATAACTATGTTCAAAATGCTAACAATGTAATGCAAAAGCAATTATAGGAGTAATTGATGGTTTTATCAGTACCAAGGGTAATCATTAGCAGCTTCCCTAACATCGCACGATGCGTAAAATGGATTCTGCTTTTTTTTTATTTCTCTATGACATGTGACCTGATCCTTGTGCAGTAAATGGCCCCAGATGTTCCACTTGTAGATGCAAAAACAGAGCAAATAGTAATCATTAAACTGAACATGCGGCAAACTGCCAAGCTAGCCAGCTGTGTTGTGATTTTTGGCGTGTGCGTTTGATCTCGCTAACTTCAACTTGTTGTGTCAGTCACTCCGCAGAGAGGGAAATGTCACTTCAATCTTTGCATTTTTGTGAGGCTGCATGACTGCTCTCTTCTTAAAGTGATCAAATACTACAAACTTCATAAGAGCGAAGGGAGAAGGGGGAGGGAGCGAGAGATGAGAGGAACAGCTCATCTGCATCTGTATTTGAAGTGGCAAATGCAAATGGACCAAATGATCTGACAAGAGGAAAATGTGAATTCCCCTCTGCAGCTATTTGCTGATAGAAAAAATAAACTCTCCATCTCCTCTGTTGGAAAGAGCCTTTTGCATTTCTTCAAAATGCCAATCTATCAGACATTTAATAACCACCATGGGTCCATCATGAAATTTCTGATATTTTCAAGCCATTCAGCAAAGAGATTAGTCTGTTTTGGTTGCGATTCGACTTGTTTTGTGCTACAAAAGAGCGGTTTAAAGCCACATCTTTTCAGCTCACATAAGAGCCAGACCAGACACAACAAGCATAGTCTGCAGGCTCTGTTATCATTGTTTTCGACCGTTTTTCTTCTTTATTCTGTCTCCCAACAGTAAAGAACTAAAGACTGTGATAGACTGGTCGTTAAGCAAAATCTCACTGTGTTCATTTTTTACAGACATTTGGAAATGCCATTCTGTAGCCTTTCTCATGTACTTGTCCAATCTCTCAACAGTTATTAATGTAGATGGGTTCATTGTCACCACAGTGTAGATTCAGAAGTCAGGCAAACACTGCAGCAGTCCAGACTTCATTTTCTGTCTCTCTACTAAGCCTCCCTGTCTCAATCTGTCTGCCTGTAACTTCTATAAAACTCCAAGTGAGCTGAGAAGGGATGAGTGTAGAGCTCATCTGCGTGAGCCAGAGCTGCAAATAGAACCGGAGTAAATGATCTTACATGATGAAATGTTAGATCATCTACTGCTCTTTGCAGATAGAACATCTTGCACCTTAGGACCTGGAAAGTTTTCCTTTCAACTGCTTGAAAGTCAAGGTGTACAGATGAAATGTGACGTATCTGAAAAATCAATGTGGATGTAAGATGATGATACGCTGATTCACAGATCCAAATAGAAAGTCTGCACAAAAATGTGCTTCTTTTCATCTGTGGCAGAAAAAAAGGTTAAGTGTAGTCTGCTACACTGCCAGATGAAATAAAAAGTATCCAACAAAAACAATTGCATCAAGCAAGTACTTTGATGCATTTGGACTGGAATCATGCTGCAGGAGTAGTCAATGTAAGGTATGCTTAAAACTTAAGTGAAAAAGCTTGATACTTGTGAGCTTTATTTGCCCTTCACTGGTCCTGGTCAAAGGCAAAAACTGAAGCAGTAAGGTGTTTTATTTACAAGGACATGCACTGATTTAGTATTGTTCAAAGGTCCACTTTTAGATGGATAACAATGACCCTCAAATCGAGGTAAACAACACTCCAAAGCCAGCATTTAAGTGAAAAATGCATCCTTTCTCTGGACTGTCCTTTTTTATTTCCTTTCCCTGGTGCTTTTTGCTAAAGGAGGACATGAGTAAGGACTTATGGAGTATAAAACTATATTTATTTATTTATTTTGCAGAGAAGAGGCACAAAAACCTATTAGATTTCTTTATTTGATGTGAGACGAGAGACAGACAAAAAAGAAAAGGCAACAGTTACACCAAATCTGTTGAGCTCTGCATCTTTGCTTGAGGCTGATGGCTGCATTAGCCGCCTCTGTCTTGAACTCATGTCTTGGGGGTTGACTTAAATTGCAGGATATCCCAGCACCACATTTTAGTAATGTTAAAATAAGAGTAACGTTTTGGGGTTCTGCTGCACTCATTTTTACTCATTTTCTAGTATTAATTGATTCTTGAGATGTTAGAGGACACCATGTAACAGAAGTACAACACCATGACTTGAACTTTTGGAGGACCTTTTGTCGTGTTTTTCTGCACAAGAGATTCAATAAGTTTATGAGCTCATGTCAGGGCATTTGACTGTACATCATTTTAGCACTTTGCTGATCTTGCCCTGCACATGTGGCTTGTGACATTTAATAGAAATACTCATCCTGCAGCCTTTTAGCAGTCAAATATATCACAAACCAAAAATTCTGTGCATTGGAAAGTAGAACAAGAGTGAAAAAAGGCTGTTTGCCACAGTTACAAACTGAACCCTCAAGTTTCTTACTTGACTTGTGTTTAAAAAAATCGACTATTTCATCCTCAAATTCCACTTGACTTGTTCTCCTTTAGAACCAGTGTCAGTCGTTGGTTAAAGGAGTCCAACCCACGAGATGAGACGTGTTTTACATCCCTCAGACGTGTTTTACAGCTTCGATGAAGGTGTACCTTGGGATTCTAGCGAGGCTTCAAAGGCAGGGGCAGCTAGATGTCACAGCCGAACAGAGTGAGAAGAAACTGAACTTGCCAGCACTTTGATCATGCTCAGCACTAAAGGCCAAGGTGCTGTTAGGGAGGAAGAAATACACTTTTGAATAAAGGGTGCTCTTATTTTGCCTTAAAGTATTTCCAAAGTGCAAATTGTTATGCCTGAATCAGTTTCTTATATTAGCTTTGTAATAATCATTTCAGATTCATGCGGAGCAGAAAATGATAATTCATGCTAATGTATGCAGAATTCAACAACGCACATGTCTAAACTTCATCCAGAACTGATGTTTAGTATTGGCAGCATGCGTTTTCTTTTCTTTTCTTTCCAAGAAGACAGACATGGCATCATTTTGAAATTTCAACCAAAGTGTAAGCAAGATATTAAAATGCAAATTGCTGATTCCTCAATCGATAATTTTCTTAGCATCTGCTCTGAATTTGTGAATACTGTATTGGTGAGGGATGTGTGTGTTTGTGGTCTGTTTTAGAAGGGAAAAAAACAGGCATGAGAGGAAGAGGGAAGGGCTGATGACAGTTTTTCAGAGAGAGGTGAGAGAAACAGGACAGGATGGGGGAGTGTGGAGCAACAGAACTGACAGCGGGGAATAATTGTCATGTTGTACAATTGAGACTGCAACAACAGGAAGAGAGAAGGATAATGAGAGGAGACTTAGATTTTCAGCTGTGGTAAATGTTCAGTCACAGCAGCGGGGCAACACTCTCCTCGTTTCATCCTTTTAAAATCCCCCTCTGCCTCTTGTTTGCCTAACGAGTTTCTCTGTGAACGTGGATCTTAGTGTGTGTGATTGTTGGCTTTCTTTACTTAATTTTTCAGTCACTTCCTTCTTGCCTGCTCTCTTCTCCTCCCTTTATCCTTATTTATTTGTCAGAGGTTGTGTTCAGGGACGTTCCTTGTCATTCGTCAGCGTGGCCCATAAAACACACTGTCATGACTGACTGGCCACGCTCCAAACTCATTACCGATTGGCTGACAGAGCGGGTCGCTCTGTTCTGCTCCGCTATGTTTGACTCCTGTTTGCCAGACATTTAATGCTCAGGAAACTTTAAATGCGCTGGTGTCTTTTCCTTGCACCACTCCTCTCAGCCTGACGCTCAAGGTCACATGAATATGGATTTCCCCCTCGCCTTCCATACCGATGATGAAGTCTGAGATCTACTCAGAGGGATTATAATTCAGAATGCAGGTCTGATCTGGGCCGTGGCTCAGTTCCACTGTCTGTCTGGGTGTGCGTCGTTTTAAGTCTGAAACCAGAGGGGTGGGCAGGGGGAGAGGGAGTTGAGAGAAATAAGAAAGATGAAGAGGAACTACTGCAGGAGCAGAAAGCTGAGATGAAGAGCGGAGGACGGAGAATGGATGATAATGGTGGAATCAGGGGAGGTTGAGGTGGGTGGGAGGGTGTCATATAAGAGAAAAGGGAAAAAGAGTGGGAGATTGGAAAAGGCGATGTACGATGTTATTGAGTTCCTGCTGCAGTTGATCAGCCATATCCATTTCATCATATCCAGCTTGTTGCTCACCACTGTAGGCTGCAGAAAATTTGTCCTCATCAGACTTTGTGTACAGTGAGTATACACCTTTGTGGCATATTTGTGTTACCCTCCAAACTCAGGGTGTGAGGTTGTGAGGTGAGTTCATATGTTCATGTACCTGCATGTGCTTGCCTAAACGTGTGGGTTTTCTGCAAAATGACTGACACTACATTTCCTATTCAGCGGCCTCCCCTTTATTAACCTTTCTGCTGCTCTCTTTCTTGCTTGTAATTCAATCTGCAGTCTCATTAACCCCTTGCTTCCGCTCATTTAATGAGTCAGTTGGCCAGTCCCTTTACTACTCCCTTGCTCTCACTGTTGCTTTTTTTTCTCTGTTTTTTCACTCACAGAAAACAACAAGGCACCTTTACAGAGATCCCGCTCTCGGCAGAATATTAATGCCGGCTCAGCAGCTGTGAAAGCTCACGCTGCAAAGGAGGCCCATAACGAGTCCGAAGGCCATCCCTCCGCAGCCCGGGACAAGGCTGCTGCAGGCTCGGAGTCTGGCCGCAGATACAGGAACAATGCTGTCAACAGCTGCTGGATGGACCGAGAGAGGGTGGTGGAGAGAGAGATGCTGAAACCGGCTGAGAAAGAGGTGGAGGTTGAAGCAGAGCCTCCAGCCTTCCAGACGGCCTCCACCAATGCAGCGGTCAGCAACGGAGAGTCAGATGTCGAAGCTCTCCTGGCCAGACTCAGGGCTTTGTGAGGCTCTGGTTTCTTATTATCTTTGAGTAAAATGGCACACATACAGTACACACGTCCATACACTTTGAATGTAACCTAAGAGACTTTTTCTTCTCAAATTTTAACAATAGCAAACATAGTTTACAGAGAAAAGAGGATAAGAGTTGCTTTAAAGAAATAGTGGACTTAAAGCAGGGACTTTTTTAAAGCTTTGTTAGGAAATAAAGTCGATGAAAAGGTTAAAAAAAGGGAGGAACATGCTTTGTATACCTGAAAAACCTTTTCCAAACACAAGCTGAAGGCAGGTTGAACACAGAAAGCTGGTAACATTCAAAAGGTGTAAAGCTTTGAAAGAGAATTTTTCAAAAGTTGTGGCACAAAGGACACTCTCCTGTGAGGTGGGGATTCAGCTGGGTGTATTTCTGCTGTATTTCATTTCTTATCCTGTAAAATGCACTTCCTGAAATCTCTTGGAATCATTTTTACATCCTGCACAAAGACAACATTGCAACTTTTTCTCTGCAGGTACAAAACCAACAATGCCAAGCACTTTCTTTATAACATATAAAGTACGCAATATTAAATAAATATTATTTAATCTTTCTTTTGCTGTTGCATATCCTAAAATAGCTTCTTCTGAGGCATTTTTACAGCTTTAACATATTCAACATCTTGTCTTTATCTTTGTTTTTAGTTAAATATCAGCTTTTTTTTGCATGTTTTGAGTTATATTGAATTATTCTTGTATCTGCTTACTTTTGTTATCTAATCTCTTTTCTCTAGCTTATCTTCTTTGTTTGGAGGTGTCTTTTATATTCAAAGCATAACTCTGATCTACGTGTTTTCTACATTAACCCAAAAATATGTCAGAAAAAGAAACATGAGTGTACTTTCACACCTTAGGATGTTATATGTCAAGTTTTTTTTCTTCTTTTCTTTGTCTTGTGGTTAAATTGAGTTGTTTTGACTCTCTGCGTCATTGCTGGCTAGAATATTACCTTAGACACCTTGAGACGAAGTTTGCAAAAAGGGACCAGTGTCTTAAAGTCATCATGTCACAAATATGACAAAAACAAAGTTCTATCAGAATAATCCTGGATTTTCTTGATTGTGTTTCCTACTTTCCCTCTGAATGAACTTACCATTATATCTTAAGCTTTATAATTGTATCTTTCCATCTGTCAATCATTTTTATAGACTGGTTTATAATAAAATAAAGCAAAATTATGTCTGTTGCCATGTTCATTCATTTGGTTTTGCCATCTCCATACACGTCCATTCATTTATCAGTTCAAGATTTGTCACAGCTTTGACTGCAGATTTAATCCCAATGACAGGGAGAGGGTGACAGCAGAAGGCATACCAGACAAGCATTGTTTATGTCAGGGGTCCTGAAACTTCCAAGCTCACGACCCCCAAATCAATGATGCCACAGACTCCCGACCTCTGCTGTCTCTGGAGGTGGTTAAATGCTGCTCACAGCCACAGGCAGGCAATGAAACACCAATCCAAAATTGGATATTGGAACAATACTGAGACAGCAAAAAGAAAGAGCAAACATATACGTATACACATATTTATATTTATTGTTAAGGAACCTTACATTATCGTAAAAAGGATCAAAGAAGAGTACAAGAAATCTTAGTTTCATTTTTTGAATGCACTTCAACATCCCTTTTCAGTCTCCCTGACTGCTGTTATAGTCACCACTAGTTAGTGTGACAGTTTTGTAACATTCAGTAGCAGTCATAGCTTGGCTCAGTACAGGAAAAAAAAGTTTTTTAAGATTAGAGGAGTTTATTGTCATGTGCACGGAATAAGAAACGTGTTTCATTGTACAAAGAAATTCTTTCTTTGCTATCCACCAAGAGTGTGGACAATAAATTAAGATATTTCAAGAAATAGCTGAGAGAAACAAAAATAATTATGATGATAACAATATATACAAATATACAAAAACGCTTCGGGCATTTGAAGACAATGGACAGTGCAGCAAGAAAATATAATAATAAAAATGTAAATACATACAAATGCAAATGTGCAGAAAGTAGAGTGCAAATAGAAAATAAACTGCAAAAATAAATGTAATATTTGCAAAACTATGGGGGCAATGTGCAAACTGCATGAGGTAGTCTCTGGTTGTGACAATACTATCAGTTATTTAGGAGTCTGATGGCAGTGGGAAAGAAAGAGTTTTTGAGTCAGCTGTAGAGGTTGCTGAGGATCTTGGGGGAGGCATTCCAAATTTCCACAGCCTCCTCAGGAATCACAGCCGCTGTTGAGCCTTCTTGATGAGCTGTGTGATGTTGAATGTCCAGGTGAGGGTGTCACTGATGTGGACACCCAGGTACTTGAAGCTGCTCACCTGCTCCACCTCAAGCTCCTGGATGAACAATGGCTGATGAGGTCTCCTCTCCTTCCCCATGTCCACTATCATCTCCTTCGTCTCGTCTGTGTTGAGGGTGAGATTGTTGTCGTCACACCACAACATCAGACTGGCCACCTCCCTCCTGTCGGCCACTTCAACCCCGCTAGTGATGCATCCTATTACTGCAGTGCCAAAACATTTTTGGTTAGGAATTGAAAATGATAGTGGTTTTCAATGTAGACCTTTGATCTTTGTTTCACCTGGGAAACAGCAGGGAAAGCTAGTGCCAGGGCTGATAGTTGAGTTGAATGTGTTTACTCACTGAACCTCCAACAAAAGCCTACCCTTGCTCTCTATGCTACATAGAATACACAGAGCATGTCCATTAACAATAATGGAAGTATGATGACTTGCAAAGGGATACTTGAGAAAGGCTTTTATCCTGAGGGAAGTTTGGGCATATATACTAATACTGTGCAGTGCATCTCAGCCTCACTGATGGATCAGCAGAAGTCTATAAAAATCCAAAAAGAACCAAATTTCTTCATTTTCTTTCTCTGACATTGCACACCTTTTTTTCCATTACTTGCAGATTTTCAACATTAAGCCAAAGCCCATTTGTGGCCTGAATTTTCCTTTGCTGCACAAAAATCAACTGTGCAAGCCAAAAAATATGACTATGCAGGCACCTTTGAAATAAAGGTATTTTTATGGAATTTCATCTTTACTGCAATGAGTGTGCAGTGTCCTTGTAGAAGTTTTTCTTTGTAACTTCATTTCCAGATTTCTTTTTGATTTATGAATGAATTTGTTCATAAAAGCTTTCATAATGGTCCAGATTTATCACACTATGCATCTGTGTTGTTAAATTTACTTAATAAAATCTGCGTGGGACTCACAGCTCGTGAAAAGCACACGTGTACTTTTATAACTCAATTTTTTAATGGAATAAGACATTAAAAGCCACAGCTCAGAACATATGCCTCCTTTAAACATAAATCAGCTGTTTACAGTAAATAAAATCATCTGGGATTACAGCTGAGGGAGAGATCTCACCAGTTAACCCTCTATCTGACAGGGTCGGCTGGCTGTGGCCTGTCAGCTGGTAAATATCTGCAACACAGGGAGCAACACAACTGTCCCCCATCTGGAGCCGAGCCAGACACAAACACCTGCCCGGTGGTGCACTCAGCTGTTTGGTTGAGGTAAGCTGCTGCTGTTGTTGTGGCTCGCTCAGCCTGCAGGGTGATCCTCAGTGAACAGTTCAAGATCAACTTTCTTTTTTTCCCATTTTCTTTCATGGCTTTATATGAAGCACCAACAGCAGTCTTTTTTTTCTCAAGAACGCCTGCTAACCATACAACTGCTTCATAAATGGATGCATGTACACTTTTTTTTCCAAAAATGTTTGGTAAACATCTGATATACTTTCTCATATTCAGCAGAAACTTTCCCTGTTAAAAAGAGTGAATTACAGATTAAAATCAAATGCATTGGTTTTATTTGAGTCCACGTGTTCGACGGGAACACAGTGTCTAATTGTGAATATAATATTAGTTGGAATACATTTTGTCCACATCAGGAATAAGAACCTGTACTTGCATAGATATTGTCAATCCACTCTGTTTTAATTGCCTACATGCTTTCAAGATCTAAAAAATAATTATGTCTTGTCCCAGCATCTGTGCCGCAGACCTGCTCTCCTGAAAGGAAAGCAGGAAAATGACCGGCTAAACTCATCCTCGGCACAAATTGAGAGGAGAAAGGAGAGCATAAGGAGGGTAGGATCTTGTTATGCTGAGGGAGCCTTCATTACTCACAGGCCTGTGTTCCAGCCATGAGGTTTATCTATGGGCCTAATAAAGTGGAGCAAAACATATTGTGTAGCAGATTGCAATCTGGGCTTCTTTGATTGGAGATGAAGTTAAAAATGTGTCTGAGGATTTGCAGAGGAAGAGGGGAGAGAGAGGGAGTACAAAGCAGATCAACAGATTTGTCACTATTTCTTTTCCCCAAGAGTCAAAAAGTGAGCACTGCTGTATTTATAACTGCCTGTTCACATCATACTGAGGACATTTTCTGCAGCATGGAAAAAAAAGTCTTTCTATTTTCAGGTTTTTTGGCAGAATGATTTTGTAATTCATTGCTGATGATGTCAGTCACAGTTGTAGAGAGCGGTTAGGAAGGAACCAGCCACCCGTCTCTGTCTCCAACAAAACGTGATGCTATTAATTTGACTCGCCAAATACGTTTTGGTGGGATGCATAATTGCTGCCTGGATTAAGCTGACTGGCAACCACTTTCTATAATCCAGAAGGTATGATGTTCTTACACAGTGTTGACACAGTCTACAACGTTAAAGTCTGGGGGCAACAGCTCTGTGTCAGTGTCTACACTGGAAGTTTTTTAGCCACAGTTCTTTGCTCGGCAACTTTTAGGACAAATATTCACTGCAGTTAGTAGTGGAAGCCTGAGGATATATGCATCTAAAACCTTCAAAGATGCTTTAGGGGTTTAGGATTTTTTTTCAGAGGTTATATGCTAGAATCTTGTTGCTTTATTTCCTAGCCAATAAACTAGAAGCCCAAAAAATACTGATCTAACAACAAATGGCCTCTTTCAGATCTTAAAGGTGTGCTATGTGATCTTGGACCAACACATTCACAGAAGATCCTTTACATCCTGTAAACTATGACCACTCGTCATCCAGCACCTCCCACAGTTACCTGATTGGATTGAGATTTGAGAGATTTGTGGGTCAACACTTTGAAAAAAACCTATCAGCTGCAGCCAGCTCCTGCCACTATTTTCCATTTTTGATGCACAAGTACTCAGAGAAGACAGTAGACTGGGATCAGCATGGGCAATAACTCCCAATCTGCATCTCTACAGTCCACAACCCCCCAAAATGGCCACTGTCCCATTCAACAAACTGTGATGCACTGTGTTCTGAAACCTTACTATCACAGCCAGTATTATCTTTTTCAGCTTGAGTTACTTTTGTTGGCCAGGATCACACAGGCCTGGTGCCTTTGCTCCCCACTCACATCAGCTGCACATAACCCTGTCACCAGCTCATTACTTTCCCTACCTTTGACCACTTTGGTAGGGCTTTACCCCACAAGAGCTCCACTTATGGCGATACTCTGACCTACTCACCAGGCCATCACAACTGGCTCTTGTCAAAGTCACTCACATCCTTACATATACCCGCATCGCTGCTTTCAACACATCAACTTGAAGCTGAAAAATGCTCACTTGCTGCTGAGACTGTCTTCTGGCAGGTGCCGTTTTAAAGAGATAATCAAAGTTATTCACTTTACCTGTCAGTGGTCATAAAGTCACGGCTGCTCTGTGTATGTTGCGTCTGCTCTACTGACTGAGCTAACCCAGCCTCCCACACACAGACAACTGTAAAATAACTCATTCATCCGTGCATCAAATAGTCTCCCTTTCAACTGCTGAATGTCTGAGTTTGTCTTTCACATGAACTTTTTCCTCTCACGACCAAACAGCTGATATTTTCCCTCTGTCTCCCCTTATTTACAGCGAAGCTGTAGCACTGAATGTCCCTGTGTGGCAGAGCTTGTCTGATCATTGTACACCCGGAGCAGAGTCACCTTTTTGTCAGGCTCGGATCCAGTAGGAGACAGTCATGGTGGTAAACCAAAACTCTAATGGTGTCACCCAGGAACAAGTTGGGCTCCAGTTGCTCTTTCCTGTTTATAGATCAGACCGTTCTGAGATGAAATGTTCATGTCTTTGCGAAGTGCTTTTTCAGTCTTTGTGGTTGAACACTTACTTAAATCAACATTGGTGTCTTTCCACCTTCTTTATTATTCCTCCCTCATTTCTCTCCACCTCCCTCTCAGTGCTTTGTTGCCCTCTCTCTTCTGTAGCAGGGCTACCTCCATCTGTCGCTGCAGGTGTGTTTTTGTGTCTCCCGTCTATATTTCTTTGATCACGGCTGCATTACACCGTGTACATTTTTGCCCTCTTTCAGTTCTTTGTCTTTGTTGTTCTGTCTTGTGGAGACGTTTGTTGATGTTTTTGTTGTTTAAAAACAAGCATGAAAAATGGTGAACTCATCCCTCGCTACTTTGCTCAAACAGATCGCTCGTGTTTGGCAATCATGCAAAGTATCACAGCAGATATTCAATATCTTGCTATTTGCCGCAAATTGCTGATTTATTCCCTCTTCAAACAGCTGAGTGGTATCCTGCGGTTGGAACTTTCTGCATGCTTATTCGCTGGAGTCACAACAAATTAGTCAGGTTTGCCTCACTGCTGTTTCAGTCAGCAGTAACTGATCTTTGTTGTGTGGTTTCTTGATAGTTTAATAAGTTTGGCTTGAAGGAGAAAAGAAACTCTGACCCAGCATGAGAGCTAAACAGGGCTAAAAATAGGACAGCAGTTTATCAGAAGGAGTCATTTAATTTGCAGATGGGATAAAATGAAGAATAAAGCTGATAGAGGGAAGTGTGGTGAAGAAAATTTGAGATTCAACATGTTCAACTACAGAAGCTCATCAGCTTTAGACCAGGGACACAGAAAAAGCAACTTTGAGATTTCAACTGATTTTTACAGTTGTGTAGCGTTACACTCATTAAGACAATCAAGTCAGATTGTTTCTTCACAACATCCCTAGACTATTGTTTGATTTTAATGGCCGCAATACAAACATTATCTCTGAATTTCCCCTGTCTGTTGTGTGTTATTTTAATTCCTTACATCAGCGAAATAATTTGACGGCCCACTAGAAGAACTGTGCTGTTTTTCTGTCTGTCTCTGGATGTTGCAGTACTGAGTAGATTCCCTAAGGGCTATACCACTGAGCAGAGTGACAACTGTAAAAACAGTGAGTACAGTAGCACTTTGTTGGCAGCAACAGAAGTGAGCACATCTGGCTTTGATCACCATGGCGATGGCGGTGTGGAGAGTGACAGGGCAAGCAGAGCGATGGAGACACACTCTCCGGGGAATCATTATCCTGTTTAGTAAGTCTAATCAGAGAAAAGGTGTCGCACCTCAGCTAACTGCTGTCCTTGTTTTTTTTTTTTTTTTTATTATAACAAAGGACCACACAACAAATACAGTGCAGGAAGACTTGAATCAAAACAGGAACAATCTTTATCACTGACACACAAAAACCCCCATTAACAACACAGACATGTGTAATTACTGTGCTATCGCAGCCCTTGACTAATGAACACACTGTTAAGAATCAAAACATGAGAAATGTCACGGGGGGGTGTTAAAATGTGTTCCTAAATGTAGTCTGCAATTAAATATCAAAGTTTGATTCTTTTAAAAATGTATCAAAACAATCACATAGGCCAGTAATTGCTTAAAATGGGTCTACAAAGAGAACAGATAAAACCGTGGGGGAGCTGCTGGAGATAAACTGGAAGAATGGTGTTTGATTAAAAGCCACAGAACTGAGTCTGAGTTAAAGAATGGAGCCAATTTGCTTGAGCTCCATCCAAAAGACTGGTTACAGATTACAAAACTGGTGAAATAATAATTAGGTTACTCTTTTACCAGGAAAGTAGGACAGTTTTTGAGTGGTTTCTCAGCTATGTATGTCTACATTTGGTTTATTGAATGGTAGAGCAAAGATGTAGACCGATAGAGGCTGGGGATATGATGTAGATTAAGCCATTGGCAGAGATCTAAAACTAACGGTCGGGCTTTGAAGCAAACGACTCTCAGCTATTACAAGTCAATGGACTTGTAGTCCCAAAGGGTGTCTTAACGCCAATTAGCCTCGCAGCAAAAAGAAAGTAGCCTTGAGCAAAAGATAAACCTTAAGTTGTGTGTTTGTTGCTGCATGTGAGGGTGTTTCCAGAACAATGCATGCAAGCTGGCAGAGACGGTGTTCAACTTGCAGTTCCTGTGACAGCCTGGCTCCAGTCCTGATATGCCACAGCCCTCACCAAAGCTTTTTCATCAAACAGAACCACCTCTTGCGGCACCCATGAACAGCTATGGCTCCACGGTTGCAAGTCAGTTGTGTTGTCAGGAACAATTCAATTCAGTTCCCTTTATTTAAGATAGCCCCTTGAAATGCAGCATCTCATTTTCAAGGAGTTCCAAAAGAGCTACAATAAATGACAGAAAACGTACATTACAGTAATATGCAGTTAGCCCAACACACTTTTCTACCCCTTCCATATCTCCCACACTCCACCCACAAGTTCACAAAAACACTGCTCACACAGATACATTTGATCCCATTGCAGCACAATATAACACAATGAGAAAAGAATACCAAACCAAATTTGAATTAATTAATTAATTAATTAATTAATTAATTAATTAATTAAACATAAAATACAAAACAACATCAAAAACAGAAAAAGATTTAAAAAAAGAATTGATAGACTTTAAAGAGGAAGTAAAGTTGAATGACTTGCGACCTGTTTCTCTCCAAGTTCAGTGAAGGGACAGAGAAGAATGGAGTTGTCATGTCTAAGCGGATATGGAGCTGTACTGGACCAGAAACTGTTTTGAGAATAGATGCATTTAAGAAGAAACAAGATCCAATAGAATTGATGCCAGGATTTAGGATGGAGCCAATAGCTGAGTTTCAGTCACATGATTATGATGATGAGCGGGAAGAGCGAGGGAGATGAGGAAGAAGACGTTCTTCAGGAGTGAAAAGGCGTCTGGCAAAGTGTGATGAGAACTTCAGGACAACCCAAAGATCTGCCTGACCCTTCATTCACTTGCAAAGATGATGCAGCTAGAAGTGATTTGTTAAAAAATGAGTATCAAAGTAAGAAACTTCTCGCTGAACTAAATCCCACACATTTTTTTTTCTTGTCTAAAATCCTGGTGTGTATCAAATATTAGCTAATTTCCTTGCTTTGATGGGCTGGAGCAGGATTCCTGCTCTGTGTCTTCCTGTTAGTGTGTGTATTTATGTGTTCTTCCTGATTTAAGCTGAATTCTCAATCAACTCAGTGACAAAGGTCAATAAACCAAACACCTCACCTTACCTGTCTACCAGAGCTTCACTATGCAACAACTACTGCTCCTCTGCTGTCGGCAGCTAATCTCACTTTTCCTGAATAAAAAAAGAAAGAATAATCAGCTCTCAGCAGGCGTTTGTTTCAGCTGTCTTGTGTTTTTAGAGCTTGCTGCTGTGGGAAGCAGGAGAGTGAACTGGGGCTGAATGGTTGTCGGAGTAGCGAGCCCCAGCGGTTGGCAGTTTACCACAGCGCACATTCTGGCAGCAGTTGTACCACATGGTGTCTGACCCCCTGTTGAATGCACATGCTTGTTTTTGTAAAGCTGTGGATTTGTGGAAACACAAATTAATTTTAAGAGAGGAATTAACAGCCAGCAACAGGTGCAAGTTTTTTTTAACAAAACTTTGCAAAGAACTCACAGAATAAGAGATTACTTTCCCTGATTGATGGACTTGAAATGTACACTCAAGGCTGAGGTTTGAAGAGATGCTTTGGACAGTTCAAGCAAGTTTTGAGGACACACATGCACACAGTATTCACAAAGAAAAAGGGAAGAAAATCTTGTTTTCTGGAGCAGCTTCTGAGCCAAGCAGCCGCTGCCATCACCTGCAAGACTCCCAGCCGTGTCCACATGATCACATACATCTGTTTTCTAGGTCACAGCTTTTGCACATTTGGAGCCGAGAAACAAATGAAAGAGAAGAAAAATCATAGTTACCACCAACTGGCCTCAGAGTTCAGCATTTTCCCGATAGAATTTTTCAGCTTCTCAAAGCACAGCCGAGCTCACGAAACCTCTGAGCATTGCTCAATAGAGGGCAGGTTTCTGTACAAAAATCACATAATATGGTCCAGCAGCATGTGAAGCCGACATAAAGCCAATGAACTGTGTCCAGTGATTCAAAATGTTTAACAAACAACTCCATTAACTTCATTTATTGCTTTTTCTTAGTGATCAGTTTTATTTGAAATATGGTTGCTTTCATACTGGACGTCTTCTTTTTAAATAAGTAACTGACATTGTAGGGCAAACTTAATCGACTGTAACAAAGACACCTGACTCTCTCATGCTTGAGTAAATCAGAGGCTGATCGTTAAATCCGTATATGTCATGTGCAACAGAGCATAACATATATTTCTCATAGATCTGGAAGTGAATTATCTAGGAGCCATAGCTTCTGACAGAGCTGATGCAATACCCTGCCACCGGTGGATCTGAGTTTCCTCTCCCCTGAAAGCGAACACATAACAGTTATTTTGGCTCCTCTTTTGAATTTACTCTCTCACCCCAGTGATTTCTTCAGTTACCTCACCTGTTGCAGCCTTGATGTCAATAAAAGCTCTGTTTTATGCAGACGGAGACTCCCCGCGCTATACGACCCCATGATCAATAAAGCTCATAAGTCTTTTCCTCCGACTGAGCGAGCTTCTGCTCCCTCCCTGCCGAGAATCAAAGAGCGTCAGACAGACCAGACACACTCCTCCTAAAGGTGCCTTTCGTCGCATACAAATCCTGAATCTGTCCTGCCTTCTTTGCTCCACAGGCACATACCCCCCTCGAGACAGGAGACAACCAGCAGAGTAGATAACGTTTTACTGAGTGTCAACCAAGAAAAAGATTAATACAGGGCATTAAATGTTGCTTTGTGTTACTGTGCAACCAGAACGTATTTGCAGTGCTTCACTTTTTCCACACTTTGTTGTGTTACAGCCTCATTACCAAATGCAATAAATTCCTTTTTTTCCTAAAAATTTTACACACGCAATACCTCACAATAAAAGTATGAACAAAGGTTTTTTTTCTTCTTTAATTTACAAATTCATCACAAATAAAGACTAATAAATCTCATGTACATGAGTAGTCACAGCCAACAAAGCTCAAAATTGAGCTCAGGTGCATCCACTAATCATCCATGAAATGTTAATTGCTTAATTGGAGTCCACCTGTGTTAAATTCATTTGCTTGGACATGATTTGGGATGGCACACAGCTGTCTATAAAATGATCCACAGGTGACAGTGCATGTCAGAGCAGAAACTATGCATGAAGTCAAAGAAATTGTTTTTAGACCTCTGAGACAGAACAATTTCTGTTGCTTTGAAAGTCCCAATGAGCACAGTGGTCACCATTATCTGCAAATGTAAGAATGTCAGAACCACAAGGATAATTCCTAGAGCTGGCCATCCGTCTAAACCAAATGATATGGGGAGAAGGGCCTCAGTCAGGAAACCTGATGGTCACTCTATCAGAGCGCCATTGGTCTCCTCTGTGGAGTGAGAAGATCTTTCCAGAAAGAACATCGCTGCAGCAAACCACCACCCAAGCTAATGGGTTTATATTTCAGCAGGACAACGACCCTAAGCAAACAGCCAAGATATCAAAGGAGTAGCTGCAGGACAGTTTTTGAGAATGTCCTTGATTGGCCTAGCCAAAGCCCAGACTTGAATCTTTGAGAACATCACTGGAGAGATCCAAAATTGCTGTGCACCAGCGCCCCCAATTCAATGGAGCTTGATAGATACTACAAAGGGAAAACCGTCTAAAGATAGGTATGCCAAGCTTGTATTCGTCATGTTTAAAAAGGCTTGAAGCTCTAATTGCTGTCAAAGTTGCATCAACAAAGTGTTTGGGAATAAAAGCTATATTCTGTACAAACATTAACATGCAAACAGTGTTATAATCTTAGATATAAGTTTGACAAACTATGAATGTAGAGGGAACCACAGCTGCACTTGCCGAATGAAGGAATTAAGATTAAAATGAGGTTTAGAGCCAAATTCTACAACATGCAAGAGAAAAAACAGCTTGTCTCATCTAATTTGCAAATCTAATAAAGTGTTTTGAAACTCCTTTGATTTAGGACCTCTCATTTAGGCTTCATTAATATGGATGGACACGTCTGGCTTGCCTGCAGTATGATGTCAACAAGGTTTGGGACAAACTGGACCCGTATCTTTGACGGACAGATTGAGAAAAGCTGAGATTGTTGTGGCAACATATGCTTAAATGTTCACAACAAGAGAGTACAAAGATGATTGGAATATCATCAGGGAAAAGAAACACAAACATGAATTTCTAGTTTGTTCTGCCCAGATATGACAATCATCCTTTTGACTGTCATACATAGCCACTTACTATTCACTGTATTTATACAGCAGTCATTGTTCTCTTTCTTACTGCTGTCTTGTGAAATAACTTGAGTTGACAGTCACAGAGTAGGTTCACCTGAGTTTTGGACTTAAAAGTCCTGTGAGGTCTTTACAAGTGATTTTGAAATAGTCTCACTTTTAAATATTTCCCTGTTTCTAATCCATGATTTAAAATGAGACCATTGGCCCCAAATATGGTCATTTCTCCGTACATCTGAACATTGAAGTAAGATATGCTAAACCTTTGCATTAGTACAAGTGCACACTAAGGTTGTAGAAGTTTGATAGCCAAATACTACCATTCCATTATGCAAGCACACACTTCCCCAGCGACTATTACATTAGCTAATGTAATGCAATGTTGGCCAATTTCTCATTGTGATTGCCAATAATCTCTTCTACCTGACTGATTGAGTCTACTAAATGGTAGCCCAATACTACCATTCAGGCACCTCTTAGCTAAAATGTTAGCTAATATTAGCATCGTACTGGTTTACAGCAATATCTAATGTAGAGAGTGGCTGAATGCTGGCATGAGCTTATTTCGTATAAAAATGTGTCTTTTCAATCCCAGATCATTCATCAAACCATGAAATGGAAGGGATTTGTTCAGTACCCTTAATGTACATGATTTACATCCATTAACACTGCAGTGTAACATCAGCATATTAGCTTCCAGCCCTGAGCATAACATCAGAGGAAAAGGCTGCTGTATGAATCAATTAGAGCAGAACGGTTTGGAGTGTGAATAAAGAGTTAAATGGGTGAAAAAAGAAGGAATAGGAGATACAGGCTTTCAGGTGGGCAGGAAGCCCACTGATCCACCCTGAGGTCCAACAGTTAGGTCAGACACACCAACATGTGGCAAGTCTGCTGACGATGAAAAACAGCCTACTGTGTAGAAGTCGAGCTGGGTTTGGTTCAAAGCCAATGATCGAGAGGCCTAATTGCTCTTTCATTATGAGTCAGGCTGTAGAGTATTCATCTGTAATTAGCACATGATTCAATGAACATGTTGGTGTGCGTCCGGGGCCCGTATTGAATGCATGCATGTGAGCGGCCTCAGCTCCAGAGACTGAACTTTGATGTGTTTCCTTGATTGTATCCTCTGGCAAATAACACTGCTGTGTGATTTGGGGCGCCGGGTCGAGAGTGTCTGAGTCAGCTCCGGCTTTGCTGAGGGAACAGCCCGTCTCCCACTCATTTGAAATCAGAGCAACGTACAGTCCATCTCAAGAATCCAAACTACCACAGGCATCTTCCAGCGTAGTGATGACTGAAACCATATCTGCAGCACAGAGATGCAGAGGTCTGCTGGTGCTTTTCATTTTACATAAGACCCCTTCGCTGTCATCAATTTCCACTTTGTAGCAATTTTTAAAAGTTATATATCTATATTAAAATCTTCAAAATGTACCCTGTGGTCAAATTCAAAGGGAAATGTTCCTTTGTCAGTGTGCTCCCTCGGTGTGTTATGTCATCAAGGATGTGTCAGTGTTTGATGTTATGCACATATATTATTATATTGCATAAATTTTGCTTCCACATTTTCAGAGGTCACTTACAAAGACGTGCTTGAGTTTAGTAAGAACAAACAAACACTGAAGAGGCAGTTGGGAAGCTTTCATGATCCTGCTGACAAATATGATATTAAATTCTTAAAGGAAGGATACAGATGCAGGTATACGTACTCCTTCACAGCAATACTTGGACAAATAAAACTAAAATGCTGCAATGATATTGAATATCATCACAGTTTATCTAACAGAAGGAAGAGATTGTGTAATTGCTTATTTCATTTTGTATAGGGGGCCTAAGTGGGTCAAATGAGAGGTTAAGCAAATAAATCCGGACTCTGTTCTGGTAAATGAAACACATTTTGGAGCGAGAACTTGTTTTGCCTCGCTGAATAATATCTTATTATTTTTCCTGTCTTGTTTTGCTTTGTTTTTGTGTCTCACTGTGTTGCTGAACTGTGTGAAAAAACTCCATGCTGGCCTGTTAGTGGGAACACTGTTCAACAAGACACTGTTTCTTTCTTTTTCTTTTTTTTTTTCTTTTTAGTTGTTGTTGTTCAATATAAACCTGACAATGATTCATGTGTTTTTTGGATGAAGTTGAACTGGACAGGGTCCACAGTTGTTAAACCTACATTTAGTCATTTTGTGTTTATTTGCATCATGTGGGCAGCTATGAAAGCTGAAAAAACAACACTGGAATGTTTCTACCTCATTAAGCTGGAAAACAGTTGCCTACATACGCATTAAACAAACAAACAGCAACATGAGCATTCTCATTTTCAGGCAAGCTGACCAATACTCAGTCTATTTTATTGTTTATTTTATTTTTTTCTGTTGTTATGGCTTTGGTCTCCACCAAGTACTTAAAGAAGTACTTATTTGTAGCTCTTCAGCCACTTCATTGTTGAACATTTTGAGTCTAACTTGTAGAAGAGTTGTCATACAAAAGTGTTGTTTTCCTGTGCAAGTTTTGTCTTGTGTTTCCTTTTCCTCAGAGGGTGGGCTATAAATGTATGCGATACACCTGGCCTCTGGCAGTGGCTTTTTGAGAAACACTAGTTTTTTTTTCTCCCAATCCGTCTCTTACTTACATACTGTCCCTCTCCATTCCTCCAGCGTCTCCAGCGATCACCTCTGCTGCCAGCCTCAGCTGTGAGCCATCCTTAAAGCTTCCCTTCGATTTTACCTTACAATTTTCTTCTTTTTGAGCCCTCTACAACTGCCAATTGCTTTGCCTTTGGGTCCAATTGTAGAGTGTTTAAACACAGCCACTCATGCCACCTTAAAGTTCCTGTTTTTGTACAAAGCTGCACCACTCACATCTTTGTAGATCTCCAACCAAAATATTAATATGCTCCCTGAACTGTGAAATGTGCCCATGATTTGAATATTTGCCTCGGAAGAAGTGGAATAAGGCTATTTTGAGAGCTTTCTGTAAACTGACTCATCTAACATCCAGCCCCTCAGAGCGGCATTAAAAACGACAAGAAATAGTTGCGTTGTTGATGGTCTTGTTTGCTTTTTTAGGTCATAAAACAGCAACACTGTTAATTTCAATCAGTTTTATAACTGGTCGTTAACTCCTGACAGGAGCTTTAAAGAAGTCGTCATTTTAACCCCAACATAATGATTTGGTACATTACTATGCCACGCCATAAAACTGCCTCATTTCCCAACAATAACTTAAAATGGTATAGGGAAAATGTGTCATCCTTCTAACAAGGGTGTGTGCTTTGAAAGTTTTCTGCGTCAGAATACCAGACAGAAAAAGAGATGTATTCTTCTACCATCAATTGGAGGCACTTATTGGCTGAAACAGTGATGACAGAGGGCAGAAGGACTGAAAACAAAGTTATGGCTGTAAAACCAAAGTTTTATTCACCATAATTTTAAATTAAGCAGAAACAAGGGACTAGAGTTCGTTGGATTAAAGTCTGCATTGGTTTGTCACAAAAATGAGTTCATCCTTTTCCTTTTGTTATAGCTGACAAATATGAAGGTGAAAAAAAAAACTTATCATCTCTTTGCTTGAAAAAATTAATATTTGGGTAAAATCTTTTACAATGTATCATCGTAAGAAATAAAGCCTCAGGTCTAATTTTGAAATGTTTCCTGTGACATCTCAGGTAAAAATACAACTATTGTTCATTAAAACATTTTGCTTTCAAATTCAAGAACTAAATATTTGGTCAGCTCAACCAAGCCTTGGTCCCATTTTCATCAAAACTCCATCAAACTTTCTGGTCCTGCTTGCTGTCAGGCCTCTTGTTTTAAACTATTTTCCCCACCAGCCTTTTCTGTCATCTGCTTCCACAGCTGTGCTGTCAGCTCCCCATATAAATATTATTTAGAAGTGACGGCATGAAGAAAGGGAAACTTAAGCTCTTTGTGAAATAAAATCCACATACGATGTTGGAGATGAATAAAGGCAGAGTAACTGTCAATTTTCTTCATTCCTCATAAATGGAGCTCCAATTAAACCGGGAAGCTTTGTCTCGCTGCAGAGCAGAGTGGGCTCATTTACAGTACCACTGCCAGTATCTTGAAAAGTCATGACAGATAAGGAGCATAGTACTACTGTAAAACACCCAGCCAGTGATTGCGGAGAGACTCGAGGGCAGAAAAAACAATCCCTGACATGGAATTGATGAATATTTTCAGAGCACAAAAGCAATTTAAAGAAGACTGAAGTAACATAATGGTCTTAGCTTACAATGCATTTCTCAGTTAGGTCCCTAAAGGCTCTATTTTCTTCGTCATATGGGGGTTTAAAGCTTCTGTGCTCCTCTAGATGAAGGAAAGCTTTGGATGCTTTGGAGGAGTGGATTTATTTCTCCGCAGCCATCAAGCTTATGTACGTGCAAATATTTCTGTATGTCTGATAATAAAATCGCTCAAGAGGGAGCTGTCTCAGTGTGCTTTTAATTGACACTACAAGTGAAAAAGAAAATGCGCTGGAGTTCTTTAATCAAATCCCATGTGGAAAAAAGCCATTCCAGTGGAGGAAATGCGAGTTCTTACAACGCCATGTATTCTCATTAGAGTGTACTCCATGCTTGATGTGTACTTACAGTCATCTAGGTGCTGTCAGATCAGACGAGCGCAGCCAGACCAAGTGAGCAAGGTTGAATGGCCTTTCTCCTGTCGTTAACACCACTCGTCTGCCACTCGTCTGGTCAGCGTGTTCCCAGGCGACCCAGCCACGCGCAGACACGTTGCACACAAAGCTGCCAGCCTCACCCACGCAGGCGAGCTGAAGCCCACACATACATGCAGACGGTTTCCTCCACGTCTGTCTGCCCTACATCCCATGATTCCTGTTGACAGCAGCAGACGTGTCACAGCTGGCTCAGAGACCAAACTTGAACAAAGGCAGGTTAAGCCAAGTAGGTCACATGTCTTCTTGAGGGCTTCAATCCCTTCGTTCCCCATGGGGACCTTCAGGATTCTGTCTGTTTGTGTTAAATTTTTGTTGTCATTGAGTGTTATGGCCTGTTTATTTCAAGGTAATACACAGTCACGAATATGAACTCCTCCATGGTGCACTTTGCTTTTCCAGAGAAATTTTGAGAGGCAATGGGAAACGGACTGAATTTATAAAGCTTTTTTGAGCTTCCTAACTTATCATATTCTATCACTGACACACATTCATACTCTGAAGGCAGGGGCTGTGCACGGTCAGGACAGAATTTACGCGGTACTTAACATTCACACACACTCCATTTAGAGCTAAGTATCTTGCCCAGGGAAACTTTGACATGTGGACAGGAGGAAATGGGGATCGAACTGCCGATCTCAGATTAGTGGTTTCCCTCTCTCCACCTCAAGAGCCTCAACTGCTAAAAAATTAATGGTGGTGCTGAGATTTGGAGTGTCTGAAACTCTCCATATACATGACTCAAAACCCTTACCGTTCTGTGAGCTTATGCTGCACCACCCACATGTACCTGTTTGACTGTTGCAATGGTGCTTTGTTTGACTGAAATGTAACTTGTAATTCATAAAAACTAGATGTCAAGTGGAAAAATGCTGTGGCAGAGTCCATACATGGATGAAGAGGAAGGCTCTTCAATAATGCTGTGTAATACTCACAGTTTTACATGTTTCAGGCATCAAAATTATGCTGGTGTGAGAAGATGAACTTTTGGAGCAACAGTACAGTACAAAACAAACCCATCTTTGGCTAATCCACTGTGTTTATTTTTACAAAATCCATTTCCACCAAAACCTGACTTCACCACTGTTTTGCATGGTCACCTCACTTTGAAAAGATTTGTGCCATGCTGAATTAAAGGATCCTGATTGGCTTTTCAGTGGTGTCGTTTCCATGGTGCCGGCAGGTGTTTTTAACACATTATATGCCACCGTCACAAAACACAGAGTTAAAATGTGAAGGTCACCACACACAGTTCTGTAGCCAATCATGTAAAGGCAAAAATAGAAACTCCAACCTCTAGTCTATGCTGAACAAATAGAGTCTGAGAATCCATTCTCTAAGTAAAAACACACAAACACTAAAAGCATACCTGATGACATTAGATTGTAAAAAAGAGGGTGGTTTGCTGGGATGCTGTTAGAATCTGCCTGTACTGTAACTAAATGAAAGGGATGGTCTGGTACATGCATGGGCTGTGTCCCTTGGATGATTTTCCTTTTTACATATTCCTAGCTGTCAACTGTCTCTAACAAATAAAAGATACTTTGTGCTTTGAAGAAATTATTGAATCGTGTGAATAAAAGATTTAACCTCACCAGTCAGATTATGTTCTTCCTGGAAGTGCCAGGTTTGATATTTCACATGAGCTGTTGTTAAAGCATATTTACAAGTCTCTTCAAGTCAAATGAAGTTAAATTCATGTTGGATATTGCTCAAAAATAAAATCCAGGGATAAATAATTGCAGCAATAAATGGAAAATCCATGTTAAACAGAAGTAACTGTCGCATAGAGTGAACTCCAGGGCCTCTGTACTTTGCTTGGCATCAATTATGGATATTTAGTGTTACATTTAAAAATGGAAAACCAGCAAGAGAGAGAAAAACATCAGCAGGTATTTCACAGTTTTGTTTTAAATGTATCATATTCCCCTGCATGAGTGACCGCCCTGCCATTAAACCTGCCATGGTTTCTGTCTTGGCTGCCACATGAGGTGTGAGCACTGGGAGTTGGATTTGTTGGACCACGAGGCCGTGTCAGATAACACGTGTCAAGAGGAAATCACATGAGGGGCAGCAGATACGGACAGGGGTAGAAATGGTGGTGGAGGGTGGGGGCTTATCCTAACTGGAATCTATGCTGAACCAAGCATCCCTAACCTCAACACTGATATGAACAGTTTTTTATACAAAGAGTGACAGGAAATAGTGTGCTGCTGGAGGACTTATATGTCACCCCCATGGCAGAACGCGGCACGTCTGCCGATAAAGTGAAAACCTTTTACGGATTGGACTTCCTTATGTAATGGTTTTAGCCCTTTATTTATTTGTTTGTTTGTTTGCTAAATTCATATGTGTTACCTCATAACCTGTGCAGCTCAGGAAACAGATCTGCAGCTGTAGGTTTATCCTGTGATCTTTTATCTTCGTCTGCAGGTCAACTTCAGATCCTCTCTGAAGACTTCTTCCTGTCAGTGGTGAGCACTATCATCAGTCATCTCACAGTGAGTGATTTTACTATATAGACTATAAAAAGTGTTACTTACAATACAACACAACCCACAGGCAATAGAGTCAATGGGAAAATGTCAGACCATTGCTACCTGGTAGGGGTAGATACTCTCATCTTGGCAGGTATTTTTTGTAACACACCATTGAATTGGAGAAAATATATATTGTTTTCAGCATAAGATAATCTCTAAATTGATGTTGCGTTGACACATTAAGTCTTAAGTTGGTTGCTAGGTAATAAGCTATGTCATGTAATGTAAAAGGATGGGTATGCATTTCTTCAGTTCAGAGTCCTGGGCGTCTTGTTTTGATTATAATTTGCATAACCACTGATTTGTCATAGATTATGCCTTAGAAACTTGTAAAGGACCAATAGACAAACAATATTAAATCAGTTTTACTTTACTTTACAGATGTTCCACTTTACTATTCTGGCCATATTGAATAAAATCCCATATGAACCAGCTTGTATCAGTGTAAGTTGCAAAAACCTCAAAGCTCGCCAAGAGTATTTTTGTGCTTTGTCAGCAAAATAAATGATCAAGCCTGACATGAGCCAGAGACGCTCTGATATAATAGTATTTTAAGATATTAAAAAACACAAGAGGGAGGACTATTTAGTAGATTTCAGTGATTAAAAATGACTGCCAATGCTGCAAGTGTTTTATGTTTTATTTATTTATTTATTTATTAATACCTTAAATCATTACCTGACCTGAAGTTCATCATTTGATATATGATAGAGACTGGACAGAGTCACTTTTTTGTGAAGTCAGGTTTGCTGTGGCACAAACAGCTAGCATTATTGCACTATACATGGTGTGTACTCTTTACAGGGGATGAGAAACAGTATTAAACATCTATTCATGATTTACTAAAACCCTTGAAACTCTTATTTTTCTATCTTTAATCCCAGTATTTTGTGGATGAATCATCTTTCCTGGCACAAATTCCTGCCAACTCCCACTCAAAATGTCTTGATTTCCCACCAATACATGCTATTTGTCTTTCATGTAGTTTCTAGCAGTAATGTCACGGAAAAAAAAAACAAGAGGTGGCATAACTACACAAGCGTTCACCCATTGTACTCTGAGACATCAGTAAACTTTCCTCTTTACTTTTCACATCAAAATGCTTTTCTCTGACAAACCCAAGTACACAGGTGCACAGACTGTTTCAAAGAAGCTTTGAATCTTTTATTGCAACAACATCTGTGTTGACCTCTACCACAGGCTGGTGGCTGACTCATCCTGTCTGTGAGGGCAAAGATTATGCTCTGTGCTCCTTCTTTTTAACTTAAGTTCTTTAGAGCATGACCTTTACTTGATCAGAGGGCTTCCAAAAAGTTGTTTTTAATATTTGCTTGATTTTTTTTTTGTTAAAAGCATTCAAAACCTGTTCATTATGCTGGGGGGAAGCTTGCAGCTATAGAGTTTTCTTTGTAGAGCATTTAATGAAAACATCTAAAGAATAACGCAGATGATGAATCAGTGACCTGAGCAGTACAGTACATTGACAGTTAAGATAACACTTGGCTACAGACCAACAAACGTCTCATTAGATTCTATTTGCTTGGTGAGTTTTCACCGCTTATTTTTTCTTTCCTTGTCTGTCACTGCCCACCTGCCACTCTTCACAACTCTACACAACTTTTTCTGCACGCACTGCTGAGGAAAACAAGCACCCAATGGCCCTCACATCATGGGGGGAAAAATACAGCTGCCCTGTTGCCCTCGCCCTCCTCAGAAACATTGCACATGTTGTGATGCATGATGGTCTGCGCCAGGCTCTGACGAACCCCCAGGAACAGCTTCAGGCTGTGTGACGTATTTGGCATACAAGAAAGAGCCAGAGCCACAGGGTGTGTGACACGATCTGGCCCTAAAACCACTTAAAGTTATACTTACAACAAAACAAAGTATTTTTAAACCATTGATAGGGGTTTGTAATGGATTACATGTTGAACAATTGTCAGCACTACAGTGTTAAAGCAGCTCTATGCTCGAAGATATCATACATTTTACTGCAGACAAACTGATATAAGGTTACACATACTCAAAAGCTGAGAGACAAACCAAAACCTTCAAAACTTGTGACATCTGGAACCTCATCTGGATTGACAGAGTGAATGGTAAACCCCAGGGAGTTCAGTGACACCCCTCAGAAGTTCATCCTTTTCATTTAGTTTTCCTTGTTTTTTAGTGCCTCTAAAACAAACAAACAAAAAACCCCTCATTAACTCAAATGTTGCACTCCCCAAGAAAAAAAAAAAAAAATCATCTCTGCGTTCTGTTTTTTTTACCCATGACTGTTATCACAAAACAGTTTTTGCAGCCTTTGCACTCTCTGAACCTGTGCAAATGATACAAAATGGCATTATCTAGTTTAAAAAGGGCATTCAAAGAGTTTAACATAGCCTTTACTGTGCATAATGAACAAGTCTCTGTGCTCCTGTTTATTATATTTCAATGAGCAAAAATGCTTTTTTTTCTTCTTTTGTGAGAAGTAGCGTAAAATGTTCACCTTCCCTTGCAAGTGAACATCCAATTCATAAAAACCTGGACTAAGAGAGATGTGCAGTTTAAGTCATTTTTTTTACACTGTAAGTTGGTGTTAAGGTGTGTATTTTGTAATGGATTAATTAAAAAATAATCATTGGTTGCAGGCCTGGCCACAGTCCATTCTGTGTTAATTACCCCTAAATGTATACACAGATTGTTCTACTGTGCAGAGAGTTTTAAGTGTTTTTCATTCATCAGGAGTGCTTCTCTTCGACTGTGATGAATGGATCCATCAGTGTACTCTTTCCTCCACTCATGAGGGCAGTAAGCCCCCCCCCCCCATCCATTTTTTTTTGTCACAGAAACCTGAACTACTCTTCATCATCCACCCATCTCAAACCTCTTCATGGAATTCCCTTCTCTTTTATCTCTTGTGTAAGCATAGAATTTCTTGTTTGGATAAAAAAAAAAACTGTCAGAGAGGGCAGTTCAGAATTATTTCACATCTTACAAATGATAGTACAGGAGTTAAAACCCACAAAGAAATGGTTCCACCTGCCCACTAGCGTCCTGTCTGGTTATTTTACCGAGCTGCTGAGTGGCAGAGAGGAGACATGTGCCTCTGAGAACACTTCACAGGAGACTTTATCTGTGTTTGTTCAGGCCCTACAGACGACAGACTCATGGACAAATGCCTCTCTCTGCTCCACACACACACACACACACACACACAGAGGCACACACACAAACACACAAAAACACACATATACACTTATCTTATTGTGACAGTGGAGGCTTTGTGTGAACTGCAGAATGGTATATGAAAACCGGCAGTGTAGCAGACAGACAATGAAAAGCAGAGGAGGAATTACAAGTGTTTGACACAAATGAAATATCAAAATACAAAAATAAAGTGTCTGCTTTTGTTTGTTCACAGCTTCTTTACATAATATTTTTTTTTCTAACTATTTCAACCTTTGAGCTACCTCTGTCGAGATGAAAATGCAAAAATATAAGGCAGAATATTCTTCGCACTGAGTCATATGACGGTCACAGTGCTCCGTTGTCAAATCCGTACCACGTGTGGCACTTAAGTTGTGAATGAGGAATACAGTATAGCCTTCACGTGAAAGGCAGGTCACGGTTCAGTGTCAAGCGCTCACTGAGTGTTTTCAGCCTGGCTTCGAAATGTTCTTACTTGATTCTGCTCAGGCGCATTTATTATTTCATTCAGCCATCTGGATATTGAAATAATACAGCAGGTAAGAGTAATAAAACAGAGGCAGACTATTGAAAATTATTTACACATTCATCAACTCTTTGTCTGGTGATGCTGCATGCTGGTTGCAGATGGTTGTAAAGGCTTTTGATGCCGTGATGCCATGTGTGCTTGTCAGTTTTTTATACCCTCAGTAGTCATACGTAATTGCAATACTCTTACTTTCAACCAAAGATGGGTGTTAACACTCTTGTATGACTTTGTTTGGTTATAAATACCAATAACTTGAACATGCCAGAGAGCAAGACTGCACTCTGCAGAGATATTATGCACAAGTCTTTGGTTTATTGGAAGTCAGGATATCCAACTGATTGATTCTTGCATTAAATTTATGACCTGTGCGCATTAATGCAAGCTACAGGCTACTAAAGTGGGCATTTTAAGAATTTATTCAAAATACATAAATATTGCCCTTATTCACTCTGAGTCGGTATATAATAATGTACAAAGAGGGCCGCAGGATGTCCAGCAACTCTG
Organism: Thalassoma bifasciatum; assembly: GCA_008086565.1. Taxonomy (NCBI): domain Eukaryota; kingdom Metazoa; phylum Chordata; class Actinopteri; order Labriformes; family Labridae; genus Thalassoma; species Thalassoma bifasciatum. The sequence continues at coordinate 542,317 of RPOG01000083.1, forward strand.
TTGAAGTTTTTAGTTTTTAATAAATATTGGCTCATTATACAGAGAGTCATGTATGCAGCGCCGATATGAAGCAACTGAATTATTAACAGCAGACAAGCAAGGATAGAGTCAAAAGGGAGATTGGATGGCTGTGAATCAATATTTAAGAGTAATAACAGGTCAAAGGGATGTTTGTATTTATGATAGGATATTTGTTTGAAATGCTTATATAATATTGGAAAGTGAAGAGCGTGTGTATATGGAGTTTGTCACTTGGGCAACTTTGAAATTATTTTTTTCACAGATATTTTGCTGTTCCTAAAGTAAATAATATGAGAAAGGATTTTCAGCACAGGGGGCTTTAAGAACTCTCCATAGTCTTCCCAACGGTCAACAATATCATAGACGTATAAGTGAACATTGTATGGCATGGAGAGGATGCAGTGTCACTTCATCTAGGAGTACACACACAGTAAAGTGAATGCAGGAGGCACATTTGACTCCATCCTCCAGAGTCCTCCATAAACTGCACACCTCCTCATCTGCACCTTCTTCATTGGCTCCCTGTCCTCCGCTGCATACAGTTTAAAATCCTCCTTCTGACCTGACTGAACTCCTGCACCGCCACACTCTTTCCTGTAACCTGTGTTTCTCATTTGTCAATTTCCTGTCTCCACCCCATAGAGCCAAGCCCTGAAACTGGGAGACAGAACGTTCTCCGTAGCCACCTCCGCCCTCTGGAAATCACTACCATTTCAAAACTGCCTTGTTAGAGCCCCATATGTAATAATGACCCAAAATGTAACAACAACCTGAAATGAAGTAAAAAGAATGTTTTAAAACCCAAAATGCAAGAAGTTGTTACATTTTGGGCTAAGCAATATTATGTATTAGGCTCAGCATCTGTTACTTTTTATACCTCTTGTTACATTATGGGTCATTATTACAAATTGGGCTGTAACATGCTTGACCCTTGAACTTTCAAATCTCTGTTAAAAACTCACCTTTTCAAGCTAGCTTTGAATCTGTTTTAGTACTTTTGATTTGTTTCAATTATGTTCCTCGACCTATGTTGTGTTTGTAACAATTGAAAAATGGCTATTCCCAAATATCTTCTTCTTTTTCTTAATAATAATAATAATAATAATAATAATAATAATAATAATAATAATAATACATATTTCCTCTAGGTCTTAATAGATGGGTGAAAAAACAACATTTCATAAAAAGGTGGAGACATTCATTTGACAGCTTGTGTGTATTGCCTCTAACACCTCAAATTAGGTGTTGTTTAGATTTGTTGACCAAACTGTAAACGCCAACAAGTTGTTTTTTATTTTCCCGTTGCATCTGTGACGGAGCCCCCACATGTTCTCAAGCGGGTATGAAATGACAGGACACCGAAGTGGGCACTGTGAACAGTTTCATGTGATAACTGTGTGGGTGTGCACAAAAAAGTCTAACTGGGACCAGAAGTGAAAGGAAAATTTACACATTTTCACAGGGAGAATAAAAAATGTGTTCAGTCAAACTGACAGGTAAGCCTGACCTGAAGGAGTGTGCAGCCTTTTGAATGAAATATAAACTCATCACAGTACACTAAAAGTACTGATTGTTTTGTGATGGTGAACAACTTTTTTATATCTATGTAGAGGAAAAAAAGTATTTCACTTGAACTGGTTATAATTTATAACATGATTTCAACTTCATTTGTGTCTCTTCACAATGGAGTTTCATTGAGTTGTATTCTGTTCACCAGAAAAAACAACAACATGAATTTTGTCTTCAACCAAATTGTTGATTCTTACTCTCACAACGGCATTAACATACACTGATGTTTCTCAAAAGGTACCCCTTCAAGTTGAGTGATGCCCCACGGGGAGCTCTTCAAAACTAAACCTTCTGTAATCCGCTAAAGACTGAATTTAAGGTCCATCTCTGTTCAATGAAGCACTGACTGCCATGTTTTTCATCCTCTGTTGGATACAGTGTTTAAACAGAGTGGGATGTGTGTGATGTGTGGGAGTGAGATGTGTATTTACCTGTCTTTAACAGGACTTGCAGTATATTGTCTGAATAATTCATGATGTTTGTGCTTTACAGGAGGCAGCAGCCTGGAGTTTGGTGGTGACACAACTTCTTTTCTCTTTTAGTGGCATGAAAAGAAAAGCACACAAGGCATCACCACCTTTCTTCTGCTGCTCTGAATCTTATAATAGACTTTCTCTAAGAGCTGTGAAACACGGTCAGAGTTGACAAAAAGACAAGAAAGCCCTCTGCCTCTAATGAGAACAATAATTTCTACAAGTTCAGTTTTTTTGAAGATTCATTAGAAAGTTGACATGGCTCCTGCTTTTGTATCTTTTGTGTTCTATGTTTGATAAAAGAGGCTATTTATACATTTTTTAAAATTCTGAGGTAAAACTGTCTGAGCTGACAGAGTAGGCTGAATCAATATCTGTAAGATCGCCTCTCAAATTACACATAGTGTGATTGTTTGTTGCTGTAATAGAAGGCAGAGAATCCATTAAAATATGTTTCACAAAATGTAGTTTTCAAATGGACTGAGTGTATAGAGGAAAAGGGATCAAGGGGGTAAACAACATGGTGGGATGCCTGCAGAATTAAAGTTTCTACCACTCATAAAAAACACACATTTAACTTTTTTCTGTTAAACTTTTTTCTTTAAAAAACTGACACATAATTTGACTACTGTTGGACAAACTTTTTCCCCCCTGAACTCTGGTAAAACCACCTGCAGAAGTGGATGTTTTGTGATACCTTGTATGATTGCAGCGCTGACACTGGGCTCCATTTAGACTTGAATCAATACAGCCACCAGGAGATCAACGGAAAAGATATGGTCTGGCCAAGGATTATCCTGAAAAAATAGAAAAAAATATCCCTAATAATGGTTTCAAGTGTAAATTGGACTATCGGGGTGAAATGTACCCTGAGACCTTGAGCTTTGATCTTTTATTTTAAAAGGACAAGAGTGTTGGAATGATAAACTGTGAAAATGGTGTGTTTATAGTGAACAGAAGGCCTGCATCCACAAAAGCAAACCTCCACACAATACAGGTTTTCACTAAAGCAGTTGTACAGTTCAGTTGCAGACTTCTTCTTACACTGATCCTTAGAAGTAGTAAATGATTGTCAACAAAGAGCCTGCTTTAAGTAGTGCCTCTGTGCTGTTAGCACTTCTTATCTCATTTTGGCTCTTAACACATAAAGCCACAAAAAGGTCTCAGTGGAGGGAAGCTACCAGTTTAAAGCAAACAACTTTACTGCTGTGGTCGTACCCAGCATTACAAATAAATTTGCTTTTGTGAAATTGTCAATAGATCCAATGAGTCCTCTCTGGGATTGTCTGACAAAACTAGAGCTGTTCACTGTGAAAAGTATGTCTTACCTGTTTTAAAAGGTCTAAAAAAAATCTCATTTGGTTAAAAATGTTTTGCTGAACATCATTTAAAATTGTGTGGTTATTTGAGGGAACGTAGGCTGTGTAATCAGTGGATTCAATGACAGTCAGTTTGAACTGGAGCTTCCAACAAATGCCCCGACCCATGGTGGTTGGATGCAGTATAGGTCATAAACCCCGCCTCCCCATGCATTCTAAATACAAGATGGGAAAACTTAGAAAAATGATTACACCTAGTCAAAATGTTTCCCTCTTTCTTACACTGCGGTGGTGTGAAGATGTTATGTGGCTGCACTGTGTTCAAGTTTTTTTTTACTAAGGAGTTGGTTTTTCCTTCGTTATTAGTCGTTGAAAACCAAGTTATAACTTTCGCTTTACGATGACTGACAGCTGCAGTATGTGAGTAGTTTTTATAGAAGAAACTTAATTCTTTCTTGTTTTTTACCCAGCTCCACCCGAATTCTCTTATGTGCAGACTCTGGCTGCACAATGGCGGCTGACTCTGGCTCCAGAAAGGGGGATCTTTTGGCTTCAAAACCATACAACGGTGAAAGGCAGAGCCATGCTGTCCATTCAGTCTATGGTTGGGAATCACTGCTCTAAAGATCATATCAAGGATATCATGGGTTTCATTGGAGCATTATGGAGTGACGCAGACACATCAATGCAGGAGTATAAACAAGGCTCCAACTGTTCAATTATGTCTGCCTTAGCACCATCTGCACATATATTGGATTAACTCTTAATGATTCTACCCTTCACATGCACAAATTGTATTCCTTGAGACAAAAATCCTGACATCTTTCAGAGTAAACACATCACCTATTGTTAATATGTGTACATATTTGTAAAAAGTATTGTGTAAGGGTGCTGTTAATCATCTCATCTGATATCTTCTTTGTAAAAGTGTTTGCAAGAATGAAAAATAATGAATAAGAATCATTCTGAAAATAGTAACTGCTGTCTCTGTTGGTTTCTTCTGTATTTAGAGGAATAATTATTAGTTTTATTCTGTTTCACAACGAGCCAAATTTTCCTCCTGGAGCCTTAACTATTTACTCTGTTACTTAGTTTAACAGGGCAGCAGTTCAAAGCAGCTCTCAGTACCTCAGCATCATTGGTAGTCCTCTGGCTAAGTGATTTTCTTTCTTGTATGGATAACAACACAGGTACTTTATCTTTCCCATGTTCTTCTGTTGTATAATGCTCTTAGATTATTGAACAACTCCATCAGACAAAGCTAGAGGTCTTCAGGGAGCCTGTGCAGCCTGTTCCTATCCCTGTTAATAGTGTGCAGCTGCTGTACTACATCCTGCAGCATCATGCTCACCCTGTTGTAAAAGTTAGACTAGCACTAAGTTCAAACAAAGCATGAAGTTGATTAAACTACTTTTAGGGTCATCAATTTGAAGTCTTGCTGTTATCCTATTTTACAGAATGCTGTGCTCTCGCATTGTGATAAGAAGTAATTACTGGTTATTATTTAGTGTGAAAACGTTAATCACCAGCACAGAGGCAAAGTCTTTCCCCTAAAACAAGTCTTGGACCATTAAGCATGCACATGAATATGCAAGGCTCCAGTCTGCACATTATAGTGACATTGATCTCTCATAACCTGGCTATATATCCTTCAGCTACACACAAACACACAATCACATTCACATATATACAAGTTTAATTGTTCCAGAGTTTGTGAATGGTTCATTGGCACTACTCCATGTTTGATTTCTCCATCAAAATCCCTTAGAATTATAGCCACATGGACGTTATCATCCTCAAGGTCTGGGATGTAAAAGTGTTAGGCGGCATAAATAAAGCACAAGTGCAATAATGCCATGTGTATTGCATGAGAGGGCAAAGGATCTCTGAGTGCTTGTGTTCCTATCGGCTGGGCTTCAGCCTTGATTGATGAGGCGATTGAGGCTGGGGAGTTTGCTACAAATCAGCGGTGTTGTTATGAAGGCTGGCCTGCCACGCTTGGATCTCTACTATGTCTTTACTGCTCTGCCCAGGGACAGAGTTTTCACAGCGATATCTGACCTCTACGGTCAAAGGAAGGCTGAGAAATGTTCTTATTCTGACCACTCTGTAAAAAAAGAAGAAAACAACACCTCCCACCACTTGCACATGTACATGCACACTCTCTACAACCCTTTACTAGTGGTGCATTGCCTTGCTCAGCCCAACCTCTTTTAGGTCATGTAACTCAAGCACACAGGCAGACACCCCATACTCTCTCACACCCTCCTCCCACTGCCAATAAAAATATGAAGAATGAAGACAGCGAGATGGAGCTTTCTGTGCCGGCACAGGGGGGGTTTGGGTAATATTCAGACAGCTTTGCCTCAAGCGATGAAATCAAACAGAAACTCCCAGCAGAGTTAGATGTCTGTTATTAAAGGCTGTTCTTTTGCTGTCAGGGTCAGCTTATACCCTCTCTTACCCCTGCCCAGTAAAAAATAAATAAAAATTAAAAACCCACAATGGTATACAGAAAAAAGAGGATGAGTTGGATGTTAGCTAGTGTACAACAGACATATAAAAGGCACCCTGTGAAATAAGTTCCTGCCTCTGAACAACATGAAATGATGTCTACATCTCAAGGTTTCAACTTATTTGCCCTCTTTTTGTATGATAGCCAGGTAGGTGATCATGGAGGAGTTAAATTATTGCAGTTAAAAAGAAGGAACCAATATGAATAACCCTCAATATGAATAACACCTTTGCATTAACCTTAAAAACCCATAACACAGCTGGTTTTTTTTTTCCTTTCTCTTTTTCGTTGGCCATCTGGGAGTGGGTGGGTGGGGTTGTTGTTTTGTTATGTGTTCTGTAAACTGAAAAGGTTTAATCAATAAAGTTAAAAAAAAAACACATAACACTGCAGCAGAAATAATGTGTTCAGTTATAATGCATCACAAAAATGCTTCAACGTTATAATTATTCCTACATATTTCCCACGGTCACACCAGGGACAAAATCACTTGGTCTTCAACACTTATTTATTTGAGAAGCAAGCCGAAAACCTTAATAGGTGCTTTTATGGATAACTGCAGAATGGCTTTGAGAGAAGAAATATTTAACAATATTTGACTAAAAGCAAATCAAACGGAAAGACTGGAAATGAAATTTACATTACGTTGTTGGGTGATTTCGTTACAGCCTCTTTACACATCACTGTTCATTTTAATCATTGTAGAAATTATCTTGTTATTGAGTTAGCTTTCTAAAAAATGTATCGGATAATGAAAAACATCCCAATTCATGTATTTAGTATCATCCACATTGCTATCGTGGAAGATACTAGCTTGCTTGGTTTTTAGACTTCTTTAAAAGAATTTATAGCATCAACTTGTTTTGCGAAATAGAATCGTAATTCTTGTATAAAGCTAAAACTGGAAAAAATCATCTTCTCATGCTTATTAATCCTTGCTCAGGATAGATAGCAGCGGTGGCTGATCACTTGCAAAGAATCATCTCATCTTATTTTAAAAACATACAAGTCTAAAGTTGTTAATGCACTCTTGATTTCACTGTGCAAAACCCATGGATGTATCGTGACAGTGACCAAGAAGTGCAGGGGTTGGAAGGACGATATTGACATGCACAGAGATAGTTCAAAGCTGGAAAAAGAGGCGTTTGCACATCAAATCCAGTCTTCAATTATACAACCAAAACATTTATGAGGAGACCTTGAGATTCTGTATCACTCTATGACTTCTCTGTAAAGCAGGTATGTGTGCAGGAAGTGATAAACATCTTCCCTTCACTCTCTCCCACTCACCTTTCTCCACCAGCTCCATTTGATCTTTATCCCATTACCTTTTATTTTTTGTTCTGCAAAAAGAAAAAAAGTCACATATTGATCTCAATTGTCATTACCATAATGACTACCTCCAGAAAATCTCACTGTGAGAGAAAAAAAGAGTTTATCTGTGACTCATCTTTGACCACGCAGTTACATCTTCCTAACCATAATTACTCACTTTCATTAAGTAAGGGCCATTTCAAACAGATTCTTATATTAAACTGCATGCCACACAAACCCCTAAATTATCAATAACAGAGCATTTGAGGACGTTGATACAAATTCATGTTCTTCATCCTTCAAAGTTCATCCAAACAGCTTCATCAGCTGAATAATGGATCTATTTTTAAGCTGATTGTTCAGTGAGATGCATATTTTAGCACGGTCCCATGAGCATTCGAGAAAACTGTTTATATCACTGAAATGACAGTAAGTCACGGCATACAGCAGACTAACATTTTGTAGTTTTTGGTACTGGAGTGCAGCAACTGTGACAAAGATTGGTTAAAGTGTACCAGATGAATATTAGTTCTGAATCTATTAAAAAATAAAAATTGCCAGTTCTTTTTTTAAGATTGTTCCATTAATAGATGTATTGTATCCCACATATGACTACAACATGATGCCTAAAAACAGCTCAAATTGAATGTCAAACATTGGCTGTTTTTGCATTCTTTGAGGTACTAATTCTTCCACATATAGCACACACTTCTACGTCATTCAGTCTAAGTATAGAGTTTTCATGCTATACTTATGCATGTGTGGATTCCTTCTTGATCGTCTGACTCCCTCCTGCAATCTGTGGACATATTTCTGTGATTAATTAGTGACTAAATCTTGAGATATATGTCCCCTTTACTTGCCTTGGGTGGACCCACTAGCTACCTACCTACCAAGCTGTGATGGTCTCCAGTCCCACCTGAAAAAAATGTATTGACAATGGATGAATAAATAGATCATACTTCCAAATTTTCAAAATTGCAATATTTTATATGTCTTATTTCCATCTAATGAATAACTAATTAAATAAATCCAACTTTATAAAGGAAGTACCATGTAAAACTTTTATCTGAAGGCCCAAAAACATACACAAAAAGCTTTAATTGAGAGAAAAATACTCTTTTCATTATGATTTTGACATGCATGTATGAAGTAGGGTTTGCGACCTCTCCTCTGCTTTACTTTAACTGCCATGTCTATAGCTCATCAGAGTTAGTCGACCAACATGCTGATGATTTTGTTTGCTCTTGTAGGTCATAAAGAGGCATCAATATTAATTTCAGTCTGTTTCATAACCAGCTTAATACTTCCCGCAGGAGCTTTAAGTAGTTTCATATGTAAGTCTGAATCTTTAAATGCCTCCCATGAGTTAAAGAGGGTTGCTACTTTTAGATGAAAGATATTGTAATAAGGCGCTGATATTACTCTAAAAGAAAACTCTTGAAAAGTTATGCAGGCTCAATAACATTTTCATCAGTCCATCTGTCCATGAACAACAACAGCCACAAATTCATGTCAGGTTCTTGTTAGTAACAAGGTAAACTTAACATCCAATTCCCCTCAGTATCTTCACTGTGACTGCACTTAGGGGGATCCCCAGGTGCTTTTAACCCAGCTGGGAGATGTTATCCCTCTGGTGTGTCCTTACTCTTCCCTGAGGTGTCCTCCCATCCAGGTGTGCCTGGATCATTTCCAAAGGACGCACACAGGGCAGAACTACCCAGTTTGCATAAACACATGGAAGAAGCATTTTAACAAGCAGCCTCCAGGATGTGTTTCTACCTGAATATTGCATGAAATGAAAGACAGCACACAGGAGGGGAAGTCAGCATCAGTCATAGTGATAATACAAAGAAAGTGGCATCTCATAAAGGTTAGATTGCAACATGAGCAATGTGAGCTTCTTGAAGAGGTCAAGGCTGTCAGGTGCAGCCTGGAAATATGAAAAACAGAGTTTTCATACCTGTTTCTTCAAAATTAAGTGGAAGATGAGTGTCTCACTATCAGAAATCCTCTATTGGATCATTAACATGTTAACCCTTGCTATCATCCTCTGAAATAATGATGCCCCTGGAAGGGTTTTTGTCTTGTTGTCATGTATACTGCTATTTTTAAGCCAGCCAGTAATAACTTTTTTTGGTACACAGTTGTCTTTTTGGTCTCTGGTGCTCCAGTTTTGCTGAAAAACAAAATACAACGAACGTCTATAGCCAAAGGATGACATAAAGTTACAGGCAACCTTCCCTTATACTGAAGCTAAGGTATTGTATACATTCAGTAGATTGCCTGGCTGCCTGCAGGATATTTTTTTAGGTCTAGTAATGAAGCATGCCTTGGAGATGGCAAGATTTTGCTTGGAAAACAAAACAAAACAAATAAAATTGTTCAGTTTCTTGTGTCAAATGAACAAGCACTTGCACAGGTAAGTTGAGGGCAATGCAGCATTAATATGCATTTTTTTCTTCTTTATAAACTGTTACAGTTTAACTTAACTGTGTCGTTAAACTCTGTCTATCTGTAGATGGTTTAAATATATTAAGTACCTGTAAAAAAACTAAACAATAAACAGTGATTGATGCTGCTCAGTCAGAGCTGTCATATGTTCCCGAGTGATTAAAAACACAAATCAGTGTGTCAAGACCAGCTCTGAGCAGCAACACCCTCATCTTACTCTGTAGAAACATATTCAAGTTCAGTTTAATGTGTGAAAATGGGAAACAGCTAGAAAAAGAGCCAGAAAATGTCTCTCTGCATGTTATTTTTCACCAACAATTTTCCTGGGCTGTTAATGGTGCCAGAATCATGCAAGGCATAACAGGGATAGACTACAGCAGATGAGGATGTTTAGCAGGTATGGCTGGCATAAAGACTGCCAGAGTAATTTGTTTTGTTTAGTGACTGATTGGCCATCTGGAGGTTGTGAAAAAGCTTGAAAAGGCTGGTTGAATTCAGGCTTCTTTCTTTGCATCTCTGTTGCATTTGGACCTCATGATACTATTAAATAATAATACATATTGTGTATGATTTACTTTTCTTAGATAACTACTGGAATTGACAAACTTGAGTCTTCCATGATTAAATTGAATTAGAGTGACCATATGTTCTCTTTAGCCCAGACATGCTCTGTTTTTTGGTTTCTCCTTTTGGTTTTGGTAGGGAAGCCTCTTTTTAGTGGTAAAATTATGCCCTGTGGGATTTTATAAAATGCCCCAAAATGTCTGTGTTTTTCTCAGCTTGTTCTGCAGACCATTATTCTGATGTACCAACCTGTCTACATGTAGAGCATGCAGGAGAACATGCTTTGACTGAGCTCTCAGACAGAAAATGTTTACGGGGAGAAGCACTTTTACAGACAAACTGCAAATAAACAGTAGTACCGCTCTTATTGTGGTCCTGACCAGTATTGAGATTTTTTTTAAACAAATTTTGAGATAAAATGTCAAAATTATGAGAAAACAGTCAACATTTTGAATTAAAAGCCAAAAATCTTAAGAAAAAGTCTATATTTTAAGATAATACAGCTCAAATGTTCAGAGATAAAGGCAAAATTCTGAGGTAAAAAAAATGAAATTTGGGAATAAAAAGCCAGAAATCTGATCCAAGAAGACAAGGTTATGAGATGAAATGTCAAATACGGATATAAAACATATTTTTTAGCATAAGGTTTGAGATAAATAGTCAAAATTGTGGGGGAAAAGTGAAAATTCTTAAATTCGTGTGAATTTTGACTTAAAAAGCTTAAGTTATGGTATAGGTTATGGAACAGTGGCGATTGCCCCAAGACCGCAAGAGAAGCTGGGCTTCCCCTAAAATTTTAAAATAAAAAAGAAAAGAAAATATTGAAACATGCACCGCTGTGTGTACATTCCATTGACTGAATATGCACAAGAATGCATTCATCTTTTGTTCAGAATCAGAGTGGGGAGTTATTCTGGGCTTTGTCCTGCCCATTGGGCGCTCAGTGTCCCTGGAGGTCTATGGGGCAGTGGGCTGGCCCGGACGCTCGGCTTCTGTATGATGATTGGATGATCTGTCTCAGGCGGAATCCCTTTTTGATTGACAGAGAAATTAGTGAATTAGCAATCTTGAAGTCTAAACATTCACCGGAGCATTCTCAATGTTTTTCACTCAGTTGTTCTGAACTGATCCGGAGACTTTAACAACCCTTGGTGACTTTGTCTTCATTAAAATTAAAATTTTTGGTTTATTAGTATTTACACATAAATAAACAAACACATTTATTACGTAGGCCGGGAAAACAATGAGCTTCCCCGTCCTGAAAGACCAGCAGCCGCCACTGTTATGGAGCTACTTTGTTGTCCTTGTATATCTTTAGGTATTCTCTCCAAGAGGCCTGGGGGGGGGGTCCTCTTTTTGGGTGTTCAGAATATGGTCACCTTACATTGAAGTAGCCAAAGGCTGTTTTCGAATTCCCATACTATACTACCAGTACGCACTGATTTGCCCAAAATGCAGTATGCGAACAAATGAGAAAGTTGCAGTATGCCAAAACTACCCGGATGACCTACTGATCCGGGAAAATTTCTCAGTATGCATCGGACCAGTCTTCCTGGCATACTGTTTCCCACAATGCAAAGCGCCTGGCGGCAGGTCTGAATTTAAGATGACGGAAACCGGAGAAAGTTTGGACGAAGCAGCAGAACAATTCAAGTGTAAAACCCTAAAACATCTTTTAAGTGAGGTACTTACATGGTATATGTTATCATTATCCTATTAACATATTTGAAATCATACCTGCATTATCAGAAACAGCTTTTCCATCATCTCTAAAAATAAAAAGTCAATCAACTCCAGATTATTTTCTAATGAATAACATAAGGAATAATATTTAAAATCAAATATGATGAATTTTGCTGCAATATACATCCACATTTGAACACAGATGTCCTCTGCAGTTATTACAAAAGATGAGAGGTCTCCTGGTAAAACTAATGCAGTTTAAAGTGCTGGGACCCATAATCATTTGTAACAACTGCAGAGGACGTCTGTGTTTTAACCCTGTTCTGTGGGTTAAATGTGCGACTTCTCAAACCCGAAAATCCCAACATTTTCCTTCAAACTTTAGAGTTTTTTTTTCCTGGAGAATTTATTGATTTAATATTTATTAAGTTGTCCGATTATAACTTAACAACAATAAATTATACATAAGTCAAAAAACATAATCCATCAGCTTTACTCCCGCATTCCTCAAACTGGAAACTGCAGTATGCAGTAGGCACTGCATACTGCAGTAGGTAGTAGTATGTAGTAGGCGAATTCGAAAACGACCAAAGTATCTCCAATAAGAGTGGAACCCGGAAATTAGTGGGTCACTCACACGTGCGTTAAGAGTAATTAGTGCAGCGTTTGTACACAACCTGCACGATACTACATGATGGGAAATTTGTAGTGATCTATTGTATGGCTGCATCCGAGTGACTGACTGTGATGGGATCTGTGGATCACCCTGTCCATCTGCTCATATTTGATGAATTTGCAACTCAATAAAATTGGATGTACCAACTGTCATACAACGCCAGGTGGAGTTTCTAAAATTGATGAATCAACACAGAAAGCTGCAGCCAGTTGCATCTTTTATGTCCAAAAAGCGCAGTGTTTTGGAGCAACACTCGACGAGACTTACTGTGTGAACCCTTTCCTGCACTGAACGTGAACTTTCTGCATGATGAAATCACTCAAGTACAACGACACGGGACAGTTTGGGGGCCTTCATCTGGATGATGACAGGGAAACTGATTTAATGGATATGGATCATGATGCTGTCATACAAGGTAAGTCTTCTGCATCTTTTTTTACGACCCGAAGAACACTGTGGCTGTGTGGTATGCTTTATTTATTGTTGCGCAGTAGCAGTGCGCGGTGACCTGACAAGCGCTGAAATAGGCTGCAAAGCGCAATTGCTGTGGAGAAATTTCTGTAACTGAAATACGGCTGTGGTGCGAATGCGCAGTAGTTATGCGGGTTGTGTTGTTTTAGTGAATATTTACGAGGGTTATTGCTGCTTTTTCTTTGAGTTATTTTAGAAGTTGCAATGATTTGTTGTATGCAATTCCTGTTTGCTCTGAAACTGTTGTAAAATGATCTGTAGCTGCAGTGTGCAGTAGTTGTATCTGATAAGTTACTGGTACATGCACTAGAGCTGTGTGCAATGCGTCGTTGCTCTTGACCTGCTGTAAAATGCACTGTTGCTGCAGTGTGTGGTGCCTTTGTACATTGATGTATCTGATAAGTTACTGTTAAATGCACCAGGGCTGTGTGCAATTTGCTCTCAATCTGCTGTAAAATGCCTCAGAGTGTGGCGGCTTGAACTCTTATCTGTACCTGTTTTGTTCTATAGGTAACAAACTGTGAAATGCACTGTGCACCAAGATGTCAAACACACCCAAACGGTATAACGTACATTTGTGAAAAAATGTTCTAATGTTCTGTGTGTAAGCTCTGTTCAGAGAACTTTTCATGTTTTTTAGTTTGGTTTATCAGTTGAGCTATTTGTTTCAGTTATTTGAAAGGCATTATGTCTTAGTGATGTTACTGCGGTGATAGTGTTTTATTTTTTATCCAGAGTTTTCAGTGAATGTTTGTAGAGGGTTAGTGATGGTTTCAGAGTGGTTGCTCCAGCCTGAGACCAAGATGTGAGTGAGATGAATGAGAAAAATAATGTGCTGTTGTAATTTTACTTTGCATATCTTATTTTGTTGTTTTAGTTTTCAAGTTATTGTTTGAGGAGCATTTAGTTGAGTATATCATTTTGGAAAAATTCAATTTCTGCAAAATTTTAGCTGTCATACATTAAAGGTTGTAATCATTGTATCTATAGACTGTGGCTGTGTGCTGCATTGAGAGTTTCTGTATTGTCGTCAGTCTTTCAGTAATATGTCAAGCTTTCCAGTTTTAGTGGGATAGATTTAGATCTGAAATTTTGGGGTAAAAGGCTGATGTGTGGCAAATGCCAGTGCCACCGTTTGATTTCAGGCCATCACTGGCTGGGTCCTGCAGCAGATCCAGAATTGTGTTGCTGCTGTATGGCTCACTGTGGAGAGGACACTGCAGCTTGTTACTGGATGTGTGCTGTTTTCTCAAATGGCTAGATGTGCCTCCATAGAAAAGTTTTTTTGCTTGATGTTCAAGATACGGTATTTTCTTTGTAGCTCTATCTGTCTCTCATGTCTTTTTGTGCCTAAAACAGTCAAATAGTAAAACTGTTTTACTGTTGTGTTAAAACTCCCACCTGAAACTGAAAAAAAAAAAAAAAAACTCAAAGAGAGTGCAAACCTTGTACTCTGACAGCAACATCTGTTCCTGCCGGTGCTGTTGATCAAATGTCTGGTAGTGAGGGGGTCAGTGCATTGCACAGTCTACACCGTGGTCAGCCATCCACAGTCACTCACCATTGTGCAAACAAGAAGTCTTCTGTCAGCTCTGTGTGGGCAGCATACACACTCCTGTCTTCCTGCTCTCTAGTTTAACTAAATAAATACTTCATTTTTTAAATATGTTGTGAGGCATAGACATCCAAATCATCATAATGTGTGTTACATAATGTATTGAAGCTTCTCCTACCACAGACAGTAAGGCTGTAGCATATTTGTGGCATTAATTGTTTCCTGAGAGGATGTTTGTGTTTCTATTAGTGACTACACAAGCCTTTAAGCTCACCTGCTGTTTCTTAACACTTACCTGGGTACTTCTCAAGAAACACTTAATTCAAAATACGTTGTTGGTTTCTGCCTCCATTTGTCATCAGATTAAGTGACTTAAAAAGACAGAAAGCAAAGGGAAAAAAACGAAAACGCAACCACTGTATTTCAAGCAGAAAGCATTCACACCCGCCTTCTGTAGAAGCTCAATTTTGGTTTTGGCCACCAGTCAAAGATAACAGCTGTACACTTTGCAGGTTCAGTGAACTCCAGCAGCCCCTGGCAGCAGGTTAGTCCTGTGGGACAGGATCATAATTAGAAACGTTTTGGGTCATCTCGAGAAAGGGGCTGATACTTTGAAGGAAAAAAAGAGGAATGGAGGTGTAGAGAGATAATGTGATGGCAGGAAGCTACATAGGAAGGATGAAAGAAAAGCAGTTAGTGTCAGGGGCTTGTAGAAATGAAACAAATGTCCTGACCAATGGCCTGCAGTGCTACATTTTTCACCTTTTACAGGGACCTTCATCACAGTCTTAAGCACAGGGATTCTCTGACATCATCGAGCGACGTGCAACCTTGACAACCCCACAGTCACCCCGCAGGGATGTTTTCTTTACTGCAAAAAGACAATCAGACTAATTTACAGGCATGAATGCACTACCTTCATCGCTTGCTTGCCTTTCATTCTCCTTGCATGAGAAACTAAGACTTGCAGCCTCAGGCCACATGGACAGTTAGAATATAACAATAACTGTCATCCTCTCCCTCTTTTCCTCACCCCCTGTCATTCCTTTGGTATTTTGTACATGGCCTCAGGTGATGCAGTAGAGTGACCCATTAGAAACTCACTTTATTCACCAACTAGCAGCTTAACTTGCATCAGTAACTCGTAATGCCTCGGGCGGTGCTGCCAACACTCTGTTTCTTCAAGAGACAGAATCGTACAATGCATGGAATTTTGATGGTTTGGTGCAGAATTCCCCAATTATAACTGTTATCTACTCCATGCTGCTGACGAGAGGGGTTTGGGTTGGAGTTAAATTGAGTAAAAAAAAAAAGAAGATAAATAACCCTTAAGACAAACAGGGTCTGACTGACACGGCTTTAACTAAAGATTTAGATATAATACAATCCAAAGCTGATTTACTGTAATCCCACAATCATTTTGTTCATCAGATTAATGAATAATTAAAAAGTGTTGCTTGCAAAGACAAACACAAAGATGATTCTTCCACAAGTATTGAATTTTCCTCAGAAGTTAAAAAGTGTCGATGCATCTTACTTTCCGGATATGGTTGACTCCCATGAACATGATTTTGGAACATAATAGATGGAGGATTTAAAATATTGCATCAAACTAAAGATTTCCAATATTACAATAACACCTGGGGCAGTACATTTTTTTTTTTTTTTTTACATTTTATTACATTCAAGTTTAAAATGCGTATCCTTTCATTTTTCTCTCTTAAATATATTTCTGTCTAAATCTAGTGCAGTGTTATTTTCAGTGATTGCAATACAATTTGTATTAGAAAGAAGTTGTCAGATGAGTCTCTGGTAACTATTGGCTGGCAAATGAAATAGTTCCTTTTGGCCCCTCGCAGGCATAAAGAAATAGGTAAACATATCATGACTATGCTTAGTTGTCAGATGTGAAATAAGGATAAATATGATATACTTTTATTTTCTAATTTTCCTAGCAAGGTGCAAGGTTTTTATTTATTTATTCATTTATTTTTGTTGTAATTCCTCCTGGACTCTTTGCCCTCCAGAAAGCTCTGTTTGTTTCCTTCTCTGAATCTCATGGTGGCACTCAAGCTTTCTCGAGTTATTTGAGATGTCATTATGGAATTTTTGCAGGTGTTTATGCCAGGCTCTGATTCTGATAAAAATGGTCATTGTTGGTGTAAATCCATAGCACCACCTACAACTGTAGCAAACTTCAGCATTTCGAACACAATGTCACCAGTGTCATTGACTAACCTCAGTAATCTGTGGCCCGCCATCCTTCTCTCAGTCCTTCAGTGCACATGGTCTGTGTACCGTTTTTAAAGATTGTTTTGCCATGATATGTATCCTCCTGCCAAACACAGTATGAACTAGTGGAGCTCTGAGTGTGGTCAAGTGCCTAATGCACTATATAGTGCACTGTGCCACTTCCTTTGATGCAGCACCTTTAACAGAAAATGCCGCCCGCCTTGATCTTTTTGCTTGTCCCTATGGTAACAAAAAGGAGAGCAAAAGTCAGAGTGTGTAATAATTACGCTATCTTTTTTATCGATCTCTTGTATGGAAACTCTCGTTTTTGCTTAACCTTTCTCTGCTGGAAAGCGAGACTGCTCCGGTAGTTTGGAAATAGTACGACTGATGCTGATACAGACTTGGTGATTTGTTGAAAGTAACTTAAATAGCTGAACACCTGTCATTACTTAGGGTGTGAATCTTGGTCCTCCTCACTTCACCACCTGCTATCTGTTATACACTGTGGTGCATCTTTACTTGGATTTGTTGTGCATTACAGGACATAATTGATGCACTCATGATGTACACGACATTCTGTGATCTACTATAAGATTAACCGAGAGCAATCAAAGATGCAGTGCCAGAATGCCATTTGCAGTTAATGAAATATACCATTCCTTTCTACAAGCAAGGTGACTGGAGTATCAGTATGAGTTTGATTGTTGACATTTGATTTGTGTCACTCTTTAATGCTAAATTCTTTCATTTTATTCATCACAGATGGTAAAACTAACATGGTGATGCTGATTACTTGAGTTTCATTTTTGCCATCTCTATTATACTATTATCATCCTACCTTGTTAAATACCTGGTTCTTATTGGCCAGTACCCCACTGTAACATAGTGTTGGTTTTCACTGGGGTGGTGTTAGTGGGACACCTTGATCCAACATCCAGTGAAATCAATCAGCTAAAAGCAGCCACATTTTATCACTGCTTGTTATACTGTGGCAAAAATGATCCTTCCTCTTTATGTTATTGATCATCTAAACATAATGGTATCAATATAGACATTTGTGACACTATTGATTTATCAGACGGGATTTGGGTTGGGGTCCTGCTCACCCTGAAGGGATTCCAACCTGCTGCAGCTAGCTGCTTAGTATACATTATCCCACACATAGTTAAACTAGTTAATAGTATCATACGGCTGTATTATGATGCCCAGCTGTGACTGTAAGCTTTTGGTTTTCTAAGGTATATTTTGTGTATGTCTTGGAACTTTCAAATTAGCATGATACAAAACCAATCATTTATAATGTTTACATCTCCATGCTCGCTGTAATGATGAACTGACTATTGCCAGGCACCCAGCTCTGATCCAATCAAATACTGGTTATTTCCCGTTTTTGTTTCTGTCTGCAGACAGAAGTCTGTTACATGTAATGTCACCTGGTTCATAGTAATGAGTCATTTCACACCGTTGCCAGAAAGAAAAGCAAAGAAAAAGAAAAAGAAAAAAGCAAAGAAGAAAACGCACAACAGCTGTACAAAGTAGAAAGACATTACCAAATCCTCCATATGGACAATGGCAGCTTTAAAGACCATTCCGCAGTAAAGGAAAAGCTGTCAGACCTTGACAATTACGAGGCAGAAAATCTCAATCAGGTGCCACAGTGATTCATGCAGTTCTGCTCATACAGACTCAGTTCATTATCAGAGGAAATGTTAACTTTAATGTGAGTATTTAAGACTGAGAGGGCTCATTTTCAGAAGGTTACAGACTCGTCTGCCGCTATAGCAGCACTTTGAAACTCTGAATAAAAGAGACTTCATTTTCAGCTGAACTGAAATGATTTTTTAATCAATCAAAAATGTTAGAATTAGTGTTCTGCATCAAATTGTCGCGTAAACTGGAATATAGTCATGTGATAACTTGGATAATGAGCAGTAAATGGGTTGTCTAAAAAATCCTACAGTGTGTTCCAAGTACTATAACCCCTTGCATATTTTTTAGCCCCTGTTCAATCATATCTTAATAGTTCTCTAACATGGTAATCACTTAATGCCCACTATTTCTGTTTGGACTCCTCTGTCTCTGCCTCCTCCTCTTAACAAAAAAAAAACACAAAATAGACTGCCTGCCTCTAATGTGTTTGGCTCATCGACAGATAATACTGAGGCAGCGGGGTGTGGTTTTTGTGTCTGTCTTGGTAGGAGGTGTCAGTGGAGGCACAGCGCTGCAGTCACAGCAGCAGGTAAATTGGTAATTAGTAATCTTGTCTATTTATCTCCCCTGCAGTGAGGATGGAGCCTCTCTCTTGGTGATTATGTGCGGTGGCAGTGTGGGCCTCAAGTCCTGAGTTGTTTTCGTGCAGAGTGGCAAGATGAGCCTCAGTTGTGTTGTTTATATTTAATAAAATCACCCATGTAAATCAGCTATTCCCGCCTGTGCCAGCTTTTGCGACTCCAAAAGACATCGGACCCTGTTACTACTTACTGAAGGTGCGTCTCATTTCATTTAATGTCCCCTCACTCCCCTGTCCTCCAATGACCCTTAGAAATTGATTAGGTCCGCCATCATAAATGACATCTCAATTTTCTTAATTCTGCTCAGAGGAGCGAGAAGAGCAGAGGCTTGATTAGAGTAAAGGGATCGTCCTAAGTGGAAACCTTTATCAGATAGGCACATTGGAAATGAATTAATGATTGGATGGAGTAAGTGATCTGATACATTAGGCTGCACTGAAACTGAATTGCCACAACACAGCCGCCAACTAGCAGCTTGGACAGACAAATAAGGTGGAGTGTAATGCCAAGTTTTATTTGCTTTCATAATTAAACATATTAGATAAGTGTTAAGTATAATTACAGAACCATAAAATGAACCTTTGCTATCTTTGGTGCTGTATTTTTCTCAAGCCTTTTTTTTTATGACTTGCTCAAAGTGCGTATCAGCTCATTGTTTGTGGGAATAATCCAGTTTTCCTTATTTTAACCCTGTGAAAAAGACATCACAGTGCAAATAAAGTAATGACTCCCTGTCAAAGATGTTTTTAGCGCTATTTTGAGATTTGCTACTCTTTCAGTCATTCAAAGCATCTTGTGAAATTTGTAGGTTTTACCTGACTGTACACCTGTATGCCCTGGTGGGTAATCTTCCCCTTTGAATAGATCTGTTGCATCTTGATTGAGGAAACAGGTGCCTTATACAAGAAAATACAGAAATATTTCAATAATAAGGTGATCTGATGCTCAGTTTTGCAGTCAAAGGAGTTTCTGTGTTGCATTTTCACCCAGGGTCAGTGATTAATAAAGGTGGGGCAATGATTTAGCTAAGTTGGGCAGTCGCAGCAAGGAGGATGCACCTTCATGCTGAACTTGATATGTAGGACCAGTGCGTCTCTTGCTCATGCTGTGCATGCATACAAAAAAAACATAAATGGATAAATACCACTATTTGTGACAGCCTTACAACACACACACCAAACATCTACTGCTGTGCTCTGTTAAGGAGTGCAGTGGCAGAGGGGACAAAGCTCCTGCCAATCCAGGCTCATTTCCAGCCCAGGGATTTGTGTCTGTGGCCAGAAAAAAAAGTGATGGATAGGGCACCGCTGTTACTGTAAGAGAAGTTAAGCAGTGGCACAAGCATCCTGTCATGCCAAGCCAGACAAACAAGGTGTGTAAATGTCTGTGGGTCTTGTTGTATTGAGAACAGGGCCGATACCTGAGGCATGTTTTGTGCCCGGTCCAAGTAGCAAGCCTCTAAGAGCTGACATTCTTTGAGTAGCTGCTTGAGGCTGGCTCCAGCTCACTTTTCTTTTTTCACCCACCGTACAGTGGGTGAATTCATTCATTACAACTATCTTCAGGCATGATTAGGAGTGAGGCAAACTTGGTTGGCGGGCAAAAAAGAATTGTGGCTGTTAGTAAAGAGGTTAAAGGCCCACCTCACCTTTGTCTCTTAGCCTTTTGCTAGGATGACCAATGTTGGGCTGAGGCAGCATTACCAGTCTGGTGACTACCAATACGGGGCTGCAAAACTTGACATTGGAAACCATCTGATCCATGAAGAGTTAAATAAATAAATAACATACAGTTTTTCCTCCCCACAAATGATAAAGATCTGGATAACTTCATTTTGCTTATGCCAAATTTACAACAGAAGACAAAATAATAAAACTTTTATTTTTGTTGACAGTTTTTTAAACCAACATTTTTGAATGACTTTGCCTCTAAAAAGGTGTTTTGCTTATGTTCTGTGCCAGGCCTGCAGTTTATGTCTTTGTGTGTTTAGTTTGTATGAAAAAGGATTTTAGCTCACTTTTGTTAAAATAGGTTAATCTGTTTTACCAATAAATGTTTTATGAGCATAGTTGCAAGATATTCTGTTTTCACAAACATAATTTGTAAAAGTAAATAACAGTATTTGGGTGCATGGCTCAGTTCTCAGCGATTAAGACATGTGCTCAGAATCTTAATGAAGCACCAGAGGGCATAAGAGAGGCATCAAAGTAGAGCTTGTCTTAAAAACTAGTTTGAAGGAGGATCCCTCAGGAGCCCCTATGGAAGCCCTTGATGTATTAAATTATTATTATTATATGCCCCTGTCTATAGGGCACATTTCAGTAAAGAGTGCAGACAGACCTTTTGATGGATTTGCAAAATTTCAAGTAATCCTCACCATCTTAAACACAGAGATTAATAAACATGGTGGTGTGTTACAGATCTTCATTGAACCAGTGTGAAGTTTTTTTTTCTATTTTCTGTAAGTTTTCAACTCCAGTGATATTTCACTGAGAGACTGCTGAGCTGCTTCTGAGAGTATGAAACCACACCATTTATGTTGATGGTGCACAGAAAGATCAAAAGACACCATTCCTTTGTTTACATTTCGCAAACCCAGACACTTTTATCCAGAATACACACTGTACCAGAAGAACAGAGGAAACAAAGTAGTAAACCCATGGAAACAATCCAGAGCAGCTCAATCCATCATTTGCATGGAAGTGTGGAGAGCATCCCTTTTCCAAATTGCTCCTGAGAGAGTGGGGTTAGTTTGATGAATAAGGATCAGCCTTTGATTACAATCCCTTCAAGATCCATTAGACACTGAACATAATCGCTGCCTTTCATTCCTCTTCCCCCACATATTGATATTTACACGTGTCTTCCCCTAGGTGTCACTCTCAGGGGGGACCTGAACAACTCCTCCCAACCCTCAGGCTCATTCCCTGAGAGGCCATGGACCAAAGCAGGGAATGTTGAGGCAAAGAGATGAAACAGGATCACCTATTTATGTGGAAAATTGCATTTAGCTGAGCTTAAATGGGATCAATGGAGTGACTGTGAATGACGAATAATTTTAATTTAGATAGTTCGGCATTTAGTTGGCACAGCTTCTTTTTGGGTGTAGCTAACTTTTTTTTGCCTCTTTAATTTCAGAATCACATGATAGGTCTGCATTACACAGACTTCTGCTTGTATTTATATGTTGCGAACATTCAAAATTATTATTTTTTATTTTACTGAAAATGCTTAAAAAACAGTCAATTCAGGTTGTAAGCAGGGGCAGATTTTTCACTGGGTTGAACTGTTGCACTGTATGAAGCAGCATGAAACAGAGTGCACCCAAAAAAGATGCACAAAAGACATTAATTTGACATGTCTGTCTCCACTAATCATACTCACTTGATGTGCAGTCGTAAGACATTCAATGAATTCGTACTAAAATAAAGAGCAGCTCAATTCAAAGTGAAAAATTATCAAGAAATGAAAATGTTGAAAAGGCTAATGAGGTTGTTCAAACTTAATCCTACCTTTGACCCGGCAGATAGTTCATCATGGAGCTCAGATGTGAAATACACTAAGTCTTATCACTAGCATAAGTTTCTTTTTTTTATTTAATTTGCATGCCTATTTGGAGCTTATATTATCAAAAATACAAGCGCACGTTTTACCTTGAGATGACTATGCTGGCCTTAACCATTGTATTACAAAATATCTGTCTGTGGCATGGCTGAGTGTCAAAATTGTTATTCCAACAGTCGACTCAAGTTCTCCATAATTCAGGTTAGCCTAGAGAAACCTGTTTTATTAATTAATTGATTCATTCATTTATTTCTTGGTAAGAAAATGATCCTGTTAAGAAGTCAAATAAGTCACTGGTAGCCATGCTTACAACATATTCAAATACAAAGGGGCCTTAACAAATTAATGGTATTTGATATTTTTATTCATGTGAAAATAGTCACATTATATGTGTTCAAACAAGAAATTTAGGTATTTATGAGAGATGCATTCAACTGAGACTCTTCAGTCAAAAAGCAGTTTGCTGGGTGCTGTCAAACATCAACTGTATCCAACCACAGTTCAGTCAAGTTTGACTGGAAACAAAAGCTATTAATTAATAGGAGGATGAATCCAGTTTTCATTGTACATCAACATTATTGAAGTCCTAGTTATGTTTAAGTTACAGAGGCAGAGCTATCATATCTTAATGCAATGTATCTTTCTGCCTCCTTATACATGGAGGGTGAACCATAAGTTAATATTGAAAGTGTTCATACCAGAGTGATGCCATCACTCCAATGACCAACTATTTAACAAACCAACAACATATCTATTAAACATAGTTTAAGTCAGTTGACCAAGGAGTGCACTAGTTTGGCTCTGCTACAGTTGCACCCCCCCCCCTCCAAGTCTGTTGTCACTTAAGCAATGTGCTCCCCACAACTAAGTCTGATTTACTTGAAATATGTGCAAGTGGTAACAATTGGTATCTCCTGTGAATTATGTTTACAGTTTTGATCAAACATTTTGTGATGCTATTTGATCAAAGTCTTGTGCTGAATGATTTCAAATTCTAAACTGGTATCGGTACTGTGGAGTTGTACTCTTCAAATGGTATTGGTCCTGGAAGAGCGATACCAATTGAACAGTAAAAATCAATCAATAAATGGATCTTTGATGTTAAAATAATAGGATGGTAGATATCTCTTTTTTACTGTGGCAAATATATGGGTCCAAAGTCCTATCCGATTGACAAAATAATTCATTAGATAAGACTGTAATACAGGTGATGGAGTAACATTAAGGTCAAATTGCACAACAGCTTTATCCTTAATCTGACTGAAACATTTTGTGAACTCCTGATCAACTTAATGATCAACCTCCAAACAAGATGAGCTTAAACACATGCCCAATTTACATAAAACTGCATGCATGCCTAGGTGTTTTTCTTCACACATGGCTAATTTAATTGCAAAGAACATAATTGAACTCATAAAGTCAACCATCACTACTTTCTCACTGCTTTAGTTAGTGAGTCTATTTCTGGTGTTCTTTTAATCCATGAGAAACACAATTAACTTTAGCCACCAATAAATGCATCGTGCAAAGAATGGATGTATTTGGACTAGGGATGCAACGGTCCGTCGCAAAATAGTGTGCATGCATGTGTGTGTGTGTGTGTGTGTGTGTGTGTGTGTGTGAGTGTGTGTGTGTGTGTCAGCTGTGCATAAACAGGTAAATCCAGCTTTATCCTTCCAGTCAAGCTGCTTTTACTTGTCAATAGATGTTTTAATAAAACGACTTAAATTTTGTTTGCATTCCTTAACTCTTTATATCTACTTGTTGTAATGATCTCTTTTGCAAGGGAGTCCTGGCCAAGGCAGCAGCACAAAAAGTTTTGCATGAAGGACTGAACAATAGACAGCATAAAAAAAACAGTACATAGGTTAAGAGATTAGGAGCATTCAGCTGTAAAACAAGTGCACCGGCTCATCAGATTTAGCATTAGTTGTTATTTTTTTTCCATTTTTCAAACAGTGGGCAAAACTACTGTGGGCACATTTATTTAATTTCTGTTTTTTGTGCCAACGTGAAAAAACTGCCTTCAACAACTGATTTACAAAGGTTGTGTTCTGCTTGGCACATTCATAGCATAAAGGCTAAATGAATCCACAGGCTCTGGGTTTATGGTGTGATAGAGAAAAGTACATGTCCTTTAGGCCTCTCCAACTTCAATGTCACATAAATGGATACTTTTGATCCTTGTGTGGGTGTTATCGTCCAAAATGTACCAAGATATCTTTCCTTGAAGTTTTATTGGTTGCCCCAATCAAAAATCAATAGTTATTTTGGGTACATTCTCAATGGCAAAAATAGCCATGAGACACGGGATGGCGAACAGCATGCTGAACCAAATGCCTCTGATCGATAAGTTAGTGAATTATGTATGACCTCCTGGTACAGTACAACTCTGCAAAACCTCTTTAGCTGCTTCTGCACCTCATGACCTTTGACAACCCTCTCAGATGGAAGGATCGTTGAGGATACATGGATTAGCACACAACTGCCCACACATCTGCACACACAAATGCATGTATTACACAGTGGTCCTTCAAGACTTTCTGGTCTTCTGCTGTCGAGGGAGAGCAAAGCTGCACTTTTGTTGCACCGGCTTGTTATCGCAACAATCTCTCAACGACACATGGTGATGCCTTTTATAATTAAAACTCAAGTGGCTCTATTTCATTTATTTATTCAGGCACGGCTGTTTCCCCCTTCCACTTTCATGCTTGTTCAAATTGATTTAACTTTTGAAATTGTCACTACAAAATAGGTTAGCTACTGCAATTACAAAAGTTCTAATTAAAAGCAGAATGCAAATATATTCATAATTGTGTTGCTGTCTTATCTGTTTCATGGCTGGTGTTGCTTTAAAGCAGGCAGGGGGAAAATTACCCTGAGAATTGGGAAAAGAGAGGGGGAGAGAGACTGGCAAGTCAAGGGGAAGGGAAAAGAAGAGAAAGCCCTACAGTGTGATCTAATTAGCTGTCTCCGACACATGACACAGTATTCTGACATGTTCGCTGTCACAGCATCAATTAAGTGACTGGAACAATCTTTACCACGGCTTCAGTCCTCCATCACACAGACGCTGATGCACACACAGTCCCAGACATGCACACACACACAAGTAAGACAAGAAGAGGCTGGTCTTTTTTAGACATACCCGTTTAGCACTTATCTCCGGCAACAATATATGCCACTGTATTATGATGATTGACTCCTTCGCACCCCTTTGACATTTTGATGGAATGAAGCAGGCGACTGTAAGACGCACAAGTGCTGATTAAATGCAGTATTGAGAATAGGTCGAGGCTTATAGGGAGGGGGAGACAACACTACACTGTTATGCATTCTTTTTGTGCTGTTTGTTAAAATGTTTACTTCAATATGAGACTAAGTTTAATCTTTTGAAGATTGAAAAGTACCCAACAAAACTCAGTGAAACTTTGTATCATAAGACATAACTTATCATTGATCATTTTTACAATACTTATACATAAAGTCTTTTCCTGTCATCAGCCTCACCATGCCTTTGAATGTACTATGATAAATATGCATTGCACTTTCTCATTCTTTTTCATTGTAATGTTAGCTTGTGATGAAAACTGTAAAACGTTAGAAATGTATTTGGGACAATTATACTACTTTCTCACCTTTTATAATCATCAGGTCAATGTTATCAGCCTAAGGTGTTGGCATTGCATTTAGGTCCATAAAACACATTTTTCACACCTTCATTGTGACTTTACTCTTCAAGTTTTCAAGGCACAGCTCTCCTACTCCCAATAAGATGTTTTTAAGCTAAAAAGTCTTGAAAGTTCAAATAGTGCTCTTTATTTTATCCCCTTTCACTCAACTTACTTTCCTTTTCTGTTATTGTTGTTCTGCTCCCTTGTTAGAGCATGCACAGGTTCAATGGCTCTTGTCACTGATTGCAGTTGTAAACCTGAAATAGCATTACCCTGGCAGCTTATACCCCCCCACACACACACACACTCCCCCTCTCTCTGTAAGGAATTCCTTAGTATTAAACAAGCATTTCTTTTTATACTGTAATCAAATGAAGAATGTTGTTAGCAGTCAGTCATGACAACCGAGGGGGATTATCTCGCAACACTGTTGCCGATCTATTGCACAAGCTGTATAACTGCCCTCTTGCAATACTCCAGTAGCTTTTTTCCCCAAGTAGTTCATCTAACACGACGTGGTCTAATGCACAGTGTGAGCAGCTCCACCCTGTATAGCACCAGTAACATCCTGCTGCTCCCGTTTAGCGGTCTCACCTAAGGGTTCATTGTGTCCAGGACACAGGAAGTCTTGCAGTACTGGGATTCCTAGGATCAGAAGTTGATATCGGTTGGCATCCAGGTGCAAACAGACAGGAAATGCAGGGCAGACAAAGGCCCGGAGCCTCATGGGTGAGGTGGAAGGCACATCGTTTTTTGCCACCTTCCTGGCAAAAAGGGTGGACAAGGCTAAGGGCAAAGAAGTACAATGTCTTGTTCAGGAAGTGCAGGCAAATGAAGTAGCATGCCAGGTACCAGGAACTGGGGGACTGGAGCAGGAGACAAGGTCTAAAAATTTGCTGTGACCCTTTAGGGGTGGGTTGTAGAGTAGTTGCAGGACCCTTCGGGGAAGGCAAAGAAAAAGTCCAATAAGGCTGCAACTGAAGCCATAGAGAAAACTACAAATTGGCTATGGATCAATAGCACAACATCACTGGGTCACAGGCCGGAGTCTGATAAACCATGGTCAGGTCCCCTTGCTGACGGCATCTGACCTTAAACACCCATTGTACCCAGGTTACATCTCTGATGATGTGTACACGTGCATCAGTAAGATTATCTTTCAGCTTTTACAAATGGTAAAATTTATATGTCATGAATTGACTTCAGCCTCATGAATTAACTTCCTGAGACCCAAGCTTTTATCTGGTGTGCATTTTTTATTTCTCCTTGATATTTGGGATAAGTAACACCTGATCAGTATAATAACTAAACTTAGTCAATGTACTGGAAGTTTGGTTATAAGTGCTATGAGTTTGCTATTGGTTATTAGTGTTATTGCACATAACTACACTGTTTTTTGACTGGAATAGGAGCAATGTTGTAATATCACCAAAGGATGATGTGGGAAGTGTCCCTAAATGTCGCAAATGGTTCGAAGCTGTAAAAGTGAAGTATCATGGGTCTGAGAGGTAGAAATGTAATGTCCACATATGTGGGTGCAGGGTCTTGGGAGTTTGAGTGGCCTCACTGTGTGCTTGTGTACATGGCTTTTGGTTCATCCTTACTATCCTACAAATGAGAGCAAACTGTATGAACTTCGAACATTGGAAGCATGTTTGCGTCTATTTTCATTAGAGAAATATTATTTGTTTGATTTTATGAGATCATAATACTTTGAGAATTTCCCTAGTTGCTTATTAGTTAATCAGGCCAGTATTTTGGTTAGCTTACTATAAACCTGAAGGCTTAGTGGTGCTCAGAAACTGTTTATATACATGATTTTGCAAACCTTTAAAGTCATGCAGTTGAATTCACAGAGTAACATCACATCCATTTGGTGTGGAAGAAAGGTCAGATGAGGTTCTTACAGTCTTCAAAGAGCCTGATGTGAAAATTCAGTTTAACAAATTGAGCTGATAACCTTGGCATAGCCACCACATTTGAACAGGACTTTCACAGGTCAGGAGTAAGAGAAAGAATCCCACCCATGGTGAAGTTCTATCTGCAACACATCTGCTCAAGGTTGTGTAAATCCTGTCTCCAAAAAGGAAAATATTGACTCCCCAGCAGCTGCAACTTGCCTCTAAGTTTTTGCTCATTAGCGTTGATTTTAATTCTTTTGATTCTTCTGAACATTCCAACCAGATTAGGTCAGTAAAAAAGCTTGTGCATGAATTTGTAGCTCTAAAACTGTGGTTTCCAGGTCACAGGAAGTCAGAGTTAGTGGAATAAATAGGATGGGGAAGCTTCAAAGCAACTTAATTGCAGTTTTAAGAAAATAAAGGGGAGCCAGTGCCAGTTTAACGAACCTCCCTTTGGATAACCGTGTTTCCAAGAAATTTTGACTCTGATACAAGATATAATGACATTGCAATGTATTATGCATTACTTTAACCCCAGCACTTACGTTACATAACAGCAAGAACACCGGCACACAGACAACTCAGAGGGAACCAGGTGTCTAATTTTTGTGATTTCATGGAGTGCACTACATATTGCCTTTTTGGTAAACAGATCTACCATTTCCAGAAATCACGAAGCAGCACTGGCAAGTGTTTGCTACAAGGACAGCCTTGACTGATTCTGACTATTTTGGAAGCAACATTGATGAAAGAGAGAAAAGATTTCGGAGAAATTTTCAATTTGGTTTAGGTTCATGACAAATCTTTTTATTCTGCTATAGAAGTGTAAAAATATCCATAAATGAACCTCATCACCATAACAAGGTAGTTTTTATTCTGATAGAGTTTCTTTCACACTAGCTTTGAAAAATTAGGATGAGTGGTGTACTGAAACTGGGAAGGCAATATTGTACTTGTTTCATCGTTTTAGTCGTATGATTAGGAAAACAACTCTAGTTGATTTCTGTTTAATATTGCAACCATATCAGTGACAGATGCTTCAATCATTTCTGTTAAATGTGTTCAATGGATTACTCTTAAAATTGTTATAAAGCTGATTGGAGGCAAGATAAGGGTGAAAGAGTGAAAAGAGTGAGGAAAAAAGAAGAAAGATGTTTCCTATGATTGGTTGTGTGATTACATTTTAGGAAGGATGTAGTTTTGGATAGTGAACAGTGAAGATGAGGGTCAGAAACTACATTAGAGTAGCTTTGAGCTTTGATTATTTTCTTGTCGGTATTTTCTTGCTTCCCAACCACATCTCTTATAAAAAAAAAAAAAAGAAAAAAAAAGTTCATCCATTTCATATGATCTGTGCTTTATGGTTATCATTATTATTTTTCATTCTTGTCTGTGAGCTTTATGCAGCAAAGGGTCATGACTGGGAGTAGAACGAAGGCTACATGTAAATTGTTGAGTCTATATGAAAAAGCTGTATCTCTCATTTCAATCAGGAATATGGACAAAAATGTAACACACAGCATAAACATAAGCACTTGAGCCATCTTACTCTGAATCAGAAATAGAAATGGGATGCATGAAAACTTCAAGGCTCATTTCACTGAAGAAAGTATCTCCTTTCAAATTAAAAGCAAGCAAGATGCACTGAGACCCAAGAGATAGATACTCATTAGAAGACGCTTTCCTTTAGGGTGTTGATACTTTAGACAGTGACATGCAGAAACTGAACCACTTGTCCAAACAGATGCTCAGGGAGCCAATTTCAAGTTTATTAAGTGGCAAACTTGACATTACGCATACATATGAAATGATTGTAAAAAGGTCTGCCTGGCTTCTGGTTTTCTCGATCACCTTAACATAGCACTCGTTCACATTCAACCTTAAGATTTAATTCCTCCCTGATGACATGTACCTCCAGTCTAAGTAGCGCATAAATGATAGCATATTTAAGTTTTACAAGATTAATGGAAAGATACTGATGAATAAAAGGGGCTGAAACAGGAAGAAAGATTGAGACTGATGGCATTTTTTTCCGTGAGCTCATTAATTTGGATTGATGGAGTCTAAGGATGGAGTCTGTCTGCAGGCTCAGAAGAGAGAAAACTAAATACTCCTTTAAATTTGAGAAATGCTCTGATTTTTCTATCCCTTCTGAGGGAGCACACAGGAACACGCTTTTGTCCTCCATTGTTGCAACTCCTTTTTTTCCCTAGATGTATGCCTGTGACTCACCTTACCCTTATTCCATTCCTCTTATTTCTATCTCTTACCTTTCAATCACATGCCTCCTCATCTGTCTTTTCTTCACATCTGCCCCCCCTTCCCTTCCTTCTCTTTCCTCTTCTCAGTAATGACTCATTGAACGTGCCCCGACTATGGAGCGTCCTTCATCTGTAAACATGGCATTTTCTGGGCAAGAGGTAAAAAAAGATGGCTGCAGTATGAGAGGAATGGGAGGGATGTTGAGCCTTTTTTTTCCAATCAGAGAAAAAAAGATCAGGCCAAACTGACAACAAATCTAAAAAACGTCACAATAAGAGATGATGAGAAATATTCACTAGAGGTATTGAGCCCTTCTCTCCTGTTACCAATTTTTATTCCCTGCTCATGTTCATACTGGGGTAAATATGCTCAAAACCAAAGAAAGAAAGATAATAATGAATAAAATAACAACTCAGGACCAAACATGATTGATGGTGGTTTGATGTGAAAATAATTGATGCTGGTTGGTTGATTTTTCAACACTAAACTGAAAATGGTGTCAACCCCTATTTCACCCCCGTCCCTTGCTGTCTTAGATTATTTTTCCAATTACTGTCATGTAAAATCATTTGTGACACTTCCCTCTCTGTACACCTCCACTGACGGACCACTGTTCAGTTCAGCCTCCGTACAAGCTGTCACATTTAACCGCCTTTGGGGTTGTGCGCAGTTCAACACTCCACAACCAGCTGAGTGAAAAACACTGTTCCTTTGTGGAAATGTGATTTTTATGTTCAGATGGAAGGGCAAACTGCGCATTGAGTTGTTTGGTTGTGGTAGTCATGTGCCAGTGGTCATCTAGGCTTTTCCTCCCATCCCTTATCTTCTTGATACTTCTTGTAACTGCTTCACTGACTCGTCCTCTGCTCCTTCATCCTTTGTACTCAAGTGCATGTCTCATTATTTCACCACACAACTCCAAAAATGGATGTTTTAAGGTCACGCGGCATGCGATAGAAATGACCGCAGGCTGGGTTGATTACTCCGGTGCTTCACTGCTTCGGAGCAGCAAATGGTGTATTTGTTGAGTTTTTCATGATAAATGACGTTTACTTCGATCTTGCTGTCCATTTCCTTACCCACCATCAATCCCACTTATCTTTACGCCTTTATTCATTCCCCTACTCTCAAAAATGTCCCGTTGTGAGGAAAACTCAAGGAAATGATTCAATTACTGGCCTCAGTCGTTAAAACAATGAAAATGCCACAGTCAGATGTGTCTGTCTGAATCAGGATGAAGGCTGTGAAGACACAAACAGCTAATGAAGACACTGTTTTTGAGCTCAGATGCTGCACAGGCCACGAGACAGGTCAAAAGAGCAGTGTAAAATATCTGCTAGAGGATATTCACTGAATATAGAGCTACTTTCAGACACAATCACTGTGAAAACAAACAGAACAACAATGCAGGTTGTATTTCAGAGCTGACACCGAGCTGTGAATGGGGCACAATTTGATGTTCTTTCGCAGAATGTTGTAGGCTG
This sequence comes from Thalassoma bifasciatum, assembly GCA_008086565.1. Classification (NCBI taxonomy): domain Eukaryota; kingdom Metazoa; phylum Chordata; class Actinopteri; order Labriformes; family Labridae; genus Thalassoma; species Thalassoma bifasciatum. Next base: position 574,342 of record RPOG01000083.1, read on the forward strand.
TATGCATTTGTTGTTCAAAATGATTCGGTCGTGCTGGAATAGGTTGCGGTGCAAAGGTTGTGTTCAGACAGGTCAGGCAGTGTGGGCCAATTTTGTTTTCCTAAAGGCAATAATAGTGTGCGGTATTTCTACAAATATAAGGGCCAAAGTAGCCTATTGTTGTGGGTTTTAGTCTGCAAGGATGCCCACAGCCTTCTCTTGGGTCACATAAACAGTGCTCGCAGACAATACTTTAAATTTTATCTATATCACTTGAAACTTTTAAGTGCACCTGAAGGTACACTAATGCCAGTCTTAATATTTGAAATGGTCTGCATGTTTTGCTGAATGGGACTATTTAATGGTGTTTTTGGTTAGCATTAAAACAAACCATAAATTTGAGCAGTAATCCCCAGTGTTTTTTATATGTAGAGCACTCAAACTTACAAAGTGATTCACAAAGGCAGAGAACTAAAATATACAGGTTGTAAAAAGGAAAAAGAAAAACAGAAAAAAGAGGATAGACAATTAATTTCAAATGGAAATCATATAATAGATAACAGATATAATGGATAATAGATGATAGTAATAGATAATGAATTACAACACTAAAAAAAAAAATCTTAATTCAGGCAGAACCCTTTTTTGTTTCACTGAAACCAGCAGTGTCAAGTTGTTTTTATCAGCCAGCTCAGCTTGGTTCAGAAAATGTTTTGTTTTTGGATGTTATCTTGTCTTGCAGCAAAAGCTGACCTGTTCTCTTCTTTTCTGTCATAAGTCCTTCAGTTAGGGAACTGTCTACTGCCTTACAATAAGGAAAAAGGAGATGACCATTGTCGAAGCTTGTGCAGACTCTGGCTTTGTTGACTAAAAAATAGCTTCAAGAAATGGAGAGGTCTTTACTTTGCTTTTTTTTGTTAAAAGAAAACACATTGAATGATGAAAATACATGCCAGACCAGGAGAAGAGTCTCAACAGTCTGGAGAATTCTATATAAAGTCATAAACTGGAGTCATTAGCTCTGACTTTCCTCATCAGTCTGCTCTTGTTGATTTTATCCTCTTTTTTGTAAAAAGCCATTTATTTATTCATTTGTTAATTTATTTCTTCATGTCAGAGCATCAATACATTATCCATTTATGGAGTAAGAAAAGGGGTCGTGCACTGAAGCATTCAACTCTGGAACACTTTGAAAAGTTTGCATTTTCAGTCACCCAAAACACAGCTCTGATGTAAATTGAGTACCAAAATGCTAAAACAGTTTACCATTTCCTGTTGAAAACGTTTTTGTGTAAACAGGACCTTAACCTTCAAATACTGCCATTTTTAATTCAGCGTATTCAACCTTGCTCCAGCCTTCATCTAATTCCAGGCTTTGCTGTGTCAGGTAGATATTTGGCCCCTGCTTCCTGAAACTAATTTGCTCTCTACTCATTTGCACATGTAAACTGATTTAGCTGAGCAATATACACCATATGCAGGTAAGACATCAAGATCATCATCAAGACCCTCAAGTTTTTTTTTTCTTGACTCTTTTTTTGTTTCTTTCTGTTCATTTTATTCTAATTGGTCCTCTTTTCTTATGATTGAATACAGGTCATCACCATAAATGAGCAGAAATTCACAAATGGTGCACAATTTCACACTTGGTCCGATGGAGCTGTTTTCAAACCAATAATTTTTCTGTTTAGTTCCGATTAGTGCATTTATAGTCAGTCCTCTAACACGCTGGTAGTCTAATTAGCTTCTCTGGATAAATGAATTGAAATTGTTTCCTAAGGGCCCTATGAATGGGAGGTGTTTGTATAATTCCTGACTGCTTGAGATGTTAAGGGTGGGCTACAAGTTTGATTTATAAAATGCCTTTTATTTTCATAATTGCACCCCAACTCTGTGAATGCAGTCATATAAAATAATTGCCAATTCCTGCTTTTGTAGGGCACAGTGAGCTCATTTTCTTCTTTTGTGTCCCATACAACCATACATTTCCAGTGTGAGTGTTTTCTTAGCATGTGAAGCGGTATGATTTGCCTCATGCGCCTCACCGCAGAACCTGCTTTGCTTTCTGTAGTTCTCCTTTCTTTTACCCCAGTTGCTCTTTTAAAACTGCAAATGAGGGAAAGTTGTTAAGAGTCCTCCCTTTGGAATCCCAAGGTTGAATTTGGCTAAAAAAAGAATTAAAAAAAAGACGAGTTACTCTTTAAAATCAAGTTCAACAGACATCACCAATGAGATCATATTTTAAATCACCTTTCTGAAATCAGAGGTCCCACAAAGACAAACAGCTGTTAGTAAAGTGTACTCTTTTATCCAACTGATTTCAATAGTCTTACATGCATCAATGCCAGTGTTCTGGTAAATACTCACATTGCTGTTATTCTGAAGCTGTTAAGCTGTTTGTATCATTTATTGTTCTAAGAAGGCGAATAAAACTTGAAGTGAGTGCCAGAAATAAACTGTTATTATAGTCTCAGTATTAGTCTTTTAAGTGCTTCCTATAAAAGATATTGTATCATAATGTGCCTGCTATATGGTACCTTTGGAACTTCTCAGAAGTGTCTGGCCAAAGAAACAAAAAAGGAAAATGCTTCACAGAGACTCGTGAAAGATGGTCGAAGATAAGTTGGCCAGAAAAATGCGAGAAGCTGAACAAAGGCGCTATATTTATGGGTAAATGGCGTACTTCACAGCCACTCTGTGCGTCTCTTTGCTTTTGAGCATTGAATTAAACAGGCTAATTTTAAAGCGGATCTTAAGGCTATGTCTTTTTCTCCCTATCAAGGACTACTCTTCCTCCTTTCTGAAGCCGTCTTAAAAACAGCAAGAGAGGAGCAACGGCAAGGTCAGCAGCTCTATCCTGCTGAACTTATTAGCCTCATTAAGTAGCTTCAGCTCTTAGGGCCTGCTGGCAAACTGACAGACCTGTGTCTATTGGCAACACAATTCTAGTGGATTTGACTGGATATATATGATTAAAGCAGAGACTTGAGGACTGTTTAATGGAAATTGAACCTAATGAAGCGAACAAGTAACTCTTTATTAGGTGAATTTACCGAATAGAAGAGGCTAATGGATTGGTTTGCTTTGAATAAAATCAGAGTTATTTTGTTACCATATTTTACTCCATAAAACTTTGCCCATTTAGTCCTGGACTTATTGGATGATACCCAGTGCCCTTTGGATACCACTGTGATAAAATAATGAACTTAACATTGGTGGAAAAGTGTAATTTGTGACTTTGGGTGATGGAACACTCTCTGCTGGCAGCATGTAGCTGTTCTTAATTGTCACATAATGACCCTAACAGGAAACCTAAATTATATGTTGGTGCAGATGTGCAAGCCCTATTCTTGCATACCAGGAAAAAGTTATTTGTACTAACTCCAACTTTAACTTAACAGCTGAGCTGGACTGTTACAATTTTGGGTCATGTCTACAAGTGTTGCTCCCTGACTCCTTAAGCATGTACGTACAGTATATGATCTTTTATTGGCCAGAAAAGATCCAAATGGTTCAAACTTACCAAAAGTTTGAAATGATCATGTAGAAGTTTGTGATGGATTTATTTTTGGAATTGAAGAATTTTTTGTTTTGTTCCAGCAGACTACTTTTGAAGGATAAAATTCAGTGGTCAAATGAAAAACCTTCATTTCCATCAGGGAAAGGTGATTCAGAAAAATCTCTTTGGGGCCCGAGGCCGGCACAAAACAACATTATCAAGACATCAACAAACAAGAGGAAGAAATTAAACACAGATGAGAAGAAAACCTATAAAAACTAGTATGATAAGGAATCAAACAAACCCCTGTTCTCTGGGGGGAAAGAACAACAAAAAATACAAATTCTCCCAATTACTTTCTCCTTCTGTCTCATCACTTTCTGTACCCTGCATGAATAAGTTTGAACTCTGTTGTTTTGTTATATTGTACAGCCTGTTTAAGAAAAGACTGTTAACATGGGTGTTTTACTCATGGGATAAAGATTAGGCAAAGTGACAGGTATAGTGTACAATAAGTATGGTAGACTTCAACTTCATTTGAAGAAAGTAAATTTTATTTTGCATGGTACTTCACTCAAAGCAAGGCCCCAAAGTTTATCAGAAAATAAGAAAATGATACAAAAACAACAATAAAATGATCAAAGTACACAGAAAAGCTGCCAAAAAATATCGCAGAAGATGTTCAAATGCTTTTTGTGAACAGGAAAGGACTTTTGCACTGTGTTTTATTTTTGTGATTTAATAAAAGCTTTGCAGAAATGAGGACAGTTTCTATGAAGACATATTTTTCAATGTTTTATCTCCAAAATCAATTTGAAAAGAAGACACACATGTACAGACCTTTCTCACTGTTCTTAAGTGGGCTGCTTCACTTCTTTCATTGCCTGAAGAATTTTGCCTGAGAAATAAAATTAATATTCTGATGTGAAATGCAGTTGGACATCAATCCACCAAAGAACGTTGTGGGCATCAAATGTAAAATCAGAAATGGAAATATGGGTGTTGAAATTGAACTGAAACTGACATTTTAAAAGAGAGGGGCAAAACTACATTGAAATAATACTGCAGGCTGAGTTTAAAGGCTACTTCAAAACCAAGTGTCTCTCTGAACAGCATTTGTGGAAAGTAACACATTTCAAGTGAGAGCAATCAGACCAGGATATTGGGCAAGTCATTCACAGTCAAAGTCACAAAAGGGGCAGAGTGGGTGCAAGCTACACACAAGGAGAACAACAGCGCAAGTATTCAGCCCAGAGGTTATTTAGGATGAAAAAGGAGCAGAATAAACAAAGTGAGAAGAAGCAAGAAAACAAAAAGGAAAGATAAAAGCTAAAAAATTGTCAGCGAAGCAGAAAGGTTTCAAAGGGATCAGGAGGCAAGGAAACACTCAAAGTACGTAGAGGTGAGATAAGAGGACAGGCAAGAGCTTCCTCAATATCTGAATGCAAAAAAAAGAAGTGGCAAGCGATGTAGAAATGGCAGAAAATATCAAGAGAGTTGAGAGAGTAAGAAAATTGTAAAAGGAGATGATTTGATCCATTCTTACAGGTGACCAAAAAAAAAAAAAGGTAACAGCAGGTTTTGGAGTTTGGAATACAAAAGTGGACTATCATGATGACCAAAAATGCAGCCCCTCTAGAAAATGCTAGAATAGCACTTGACACAAACAATGGAGCAGAAGAAATGTCCTGTTACTAAGCCAGACGAGGAGATTAAGATGAGATGGAGAAAAGGTGTGCTTTGACTGTTAGGTGAAATAAAGAATCAGTTTATCTGCAGGGGGATTTTAAATGTGCTTTCCTTTCCTCCCATGCAGCAGCTTTGAATATTAGTAGCAGTTTTAAGAAAGTCAATGTAGTATTGGATAGCATTTTCAAGAGTTTAACTTAATGCATGTTTCATTTTGCTTGTGTGTATGTGCAAGATCGAATGATATGAGGCTTGCTGACTTTTGAAATGCAAATATGTGATGCATGCATAAAAACGGCTCCAATTTCATGTTGTGCCATGAAGTGGGACTTAAGTTGCATTAATTCCAGAGCTAATTCATTGAATCAAAGAGTCTATTTGCTGTGTAGTTTTAAAAGCTACTTAACTGAATGTCTTATTTGATAAGGGCAATGCAATTCAACAGTTCCAACACCAAAACAAACAAACAAACAAACAAAAACAAAGCTGGACATTTGGACAACCACATTATACTAGAAATATGAAGATATAGTCAAATACCCTAATCATAAGGCAACATACATTCTAAGCAACAGGAAAAAAAGAGGCATTTAAAATACATCACGATAAAAAGTTGATCAAAGATGAGAAATGGAAAAGAACAAAGAACAAGGAATAATCAAGGGAGAAAAAAGTGCTTACATGTTAACTGTTTGAAACACACCACAGGTTATTCTGATATCCAGGAAAATGCTTTGAAAATGTTAATGAGAAATGAAATGCATTTAATGTGTTTGCAATGCATTGAGGACATGCATAATTCAAAACGCCTCATTAACAATATTCAAACTAGAGTATAAACACAAATTTATTACATTATTAAAAAAGTGTTACATATGCAATAACATTATCTTAAATTAATGATAACTCATTAGTCATTAGGCTATAGGTAAGGGGGTGAAGGTAGAATTCAGTGTAACATGTTTGTGCTGCTTAAATGAGGGAAGCATAATACCAACTGTGAGTTGTCATGGAGACATTTTCCATAGGATTTTTTCGTTATCAGGAAAAGACATAATTGGTTCTAAAATAGAAAATAAAATCACGCAATAGTGGCAACCTCATTCCATGCTTTTCTTTCTGTTTCTTATCTGATCGATTAGACACCTTTTCAAATTTGCTCACTCAGTTATTGGCTGAACAATTAATCTTATTTAGAATTTTTTTCCTCTCTCAACAATCCACAGGAAGAGATAAAACTAGACTTTAAATATACTGCACCCTTTTAGTTGGATTTATTTTGCATGAGGTGTGTGATCAGGTCATCCCTTTCATTGCTCTTAGTATTCAGAATAAATTACTGTAGGTATAGGGTTTTGACCTAATCAGAATCCTGTGTTTGCTCAGTTGGTTGGATGGTACAAAACTGGATGAATACAATATTTCTGTATGTTGAAGTGATAATGTTGTTTTAATTTAAATGCCACTGTAACATGTGCTTGGAAATGAAAGAAAGACTTGTGGTTATTCTCACCCAATGACAGCTGGGATAGCCTCCAGCCACCCGTGACCCTGAACAGGATAGATGGTTATGAAAAAGGATGGATGGACTTTGGATTATGGTAAATGAAGAAATTCGGTTGAAAATCCTTATAACTATGGAAGGAAACTGTTCAATTGAATTCAAATTACTGGTGTAAATAAGGAATTTAATACTTTTAGAAATTCTAGTATTGCAGAGCTTGGAAATGTTTAATTTGAAATGAATAACAGGAAAACCTTCACTCCTTGGCCATTCTGAATGGAAATGGTCAGACTGTTCCAATTTCACCTGCCTTATCTGAATGTGCGCTGTTAAAAGAGGTTCAGTTCCAGGAAATTAAAGATTGGTTCATTTAAATTCTTGGCACAAGACGTGTATTTACCCGGTTATTATCTGTCAGTGGCAGCAAAGGTTTAACTGACCCAAAAAGACAAAATTACATAGAAATTATAACATCTTCTTGATAATCACATATATGTTATCTAGAGCCTGCGAAGAATCAAACACTGCTGACTGGCTGACACACTTAATGTTCTTTAACTTGATCCCAACTACAATGAGGCATCTTAAATTTGCAGGAAAAGAGACAACAAGAATGCAGATTTTGAGCATGTTTTTACTACTTTATTGTAGGTATCACACGTACTGCAATAAAATGCATAAAAACTTTTGTAAAGTAAACCCCAAAGGTGTAACACTACTCTCCTAAAAACACATAGAACCAGAAATATCATGCTGTTTATTCAAGCCATCCTGTTTTTTTTTTTTTTTTAAATCCAGGAGTCTGTGTTACAGACAATGTAACTTGGCAGCTAACAGTCAGTTGAGTCACCTGCTGACTAATACAGGCTGCTTTCTCAGTTATTATATCTTTCAAATTATGCAGAAGTGCATCTCAAACTGCAACAGATGTGAGATGTTGAGAGGTAATAATGGTGAGTTTTTCCTCCTTGAGGGGTCATCTTCTAAATTATCCATTTGTTTCAGGAAATTATTTAAAAAGGTAAAGAGGGGGTATGATCCATTTTAACATGGATATAAAATAACAATGCTTGATGTTTCAACTGGATGTATATAATTTTCAGACAGCTACATATCCATCTTCAAAGATTTCTTTACTGATTCATGACACATGGGGGAGTGGGCCTCAATCACAAGGGTTTGTCCATAACTCTGCCTCTGACATGCCTCCACAGGTTTGGCAACATAGGATGGACTGCTGTCATTATGGACTCCATGACAGAAAAGGGACAGGAGGACGAAATAAGAAATCTTTAAGTGAGGACTAGAAGTGACAGTACAGAGCATTCTTCAAGTGTTAGGGTACATTGGTATGGTGCAGAGCAACTGATAACTCATCCTACTTTTGTATCACCGGAAGCAAACACCTTTAGGCATGCAACTTCATTCACAACCAGTTCATTTCTTTGGTCCATGCATGTATTCCTCACACCCTGCTTGAACATCATGGTATCAGAATCTACAAGCTTGAGTGATTTTAATTGAATAATCCGTTTTCAAAGGAACATGATCATGATATACTCACGATGTATATCTGTTCATGATTCCTTTACCTTTTCACCTTAATCTGACTTTTAATCAATGCTGTACTGAAATCTGGCTCAGAGGCAAGCAGACAATGAGAGAAACATTGGTATGTAAGGTCATTGTGAGGGGTTGAAGATCCAGTGTGAGCAGAAGCTAAGGGGCACTCCCTTCTGCTTCACTAATGGGCTGCTTTGAGGCACAGAAAGCTGTGTTCCTCGCTCACCATGGAAACTGATGAAAGGAATGTTTGACTCCTCTNTTCATTGCTCTTAGTATTCAGAATAAATTACTGTAGGTATAGGGTTTTGACCTAATCAGAATCCTGTGTTTGCTCAGTTGGTTGGATGGTACAAAACTGGATGAATACAATATTTCTGTATGTTGAAGTGATAATGTTGTTTTAATTTAAATGCCACTGTAACATGTGCTTGGAAATGAAAGAAAGACTTGTGGTTATTCTCACCCAATGACAGCTGGGATAGCCTCCAGCCACCCGTGACCCTGAACAGGATAGATGGTTATGAAAAAGGATGGATGGACTTTGGATTATGCTAAATGAAGAAATTCGGTTGAAAATCCTTATAACTATGGAAGGAAACTGTTCAATTGAATTCAAATTACTGGTGTAAATAAGGAATTTAATACTTTTAGAAATTCTAGTATTGCAGAGCTTGGAAATGTTTAATTTGAAATGAATAACAGGAAAACCTTCACTCCTTGGCCATTCTGAATGGAAATGGTCAGACTGTTCCAATTTCACCTGCCTTATCTGAATGTGCGCTGTTAAAAGAGGTTCAGTTCCAGGAAATTAAAGATTGGTTCATTTAAATTCTTGGCACAAGACGTGTATTTACCCGGTTATTATCTGTCAGTGGCAGCAAAGGTTTAACTGACCCAAAAAGACAAAATAACATAGAAATTATAACATCTTCTTGATAATCACATATATGTTATCTAGAGCCTGCGAAGAATCAAACACTGCTGACTGGCTGACACACCCTTTGATGCATAACATGGGTCAAAAGTGACCCGGCTGAGTTTTTATTTTTGATATCTTTGCAGTAAATTAATTTTATCATTCAGTCTTCAAGGAATTCCTCAATCAACTTGTTTCTGACCATCATACATAATTATTTTATTTTTTAGAAAAAATGAAAAACTTATTTTTTCCAAAAACATAGTGATGGGAAAATTAGCACAACATGGGTCCAAAATGACCCATATTCATTTTCTATGCTATTTCATGTATGGCTGAGTGTTTTTATGATATAACTTTGAAATAAATTAATTTAATAGTTAGTAAAGATAAAGATAGTTCTGGCATAGCTTGGACTTATGTTTTGGCTCATTATCTTGCTGTAAGATGAACCCCTGACCAACTAGACACATACCAGAGGGTATTGCATGGCGCTGCAGGATGCTGTGGTAGCCGTTTTGGTTCAGGGTGCCCCTCACTCTGAACAAGTCACCAACCCTGGATCCAGCAAAACAAGCCCAGACCATCACACTTCCTCCTCCATGTTTGACAGTTGAAGCCACACACTGTGGAAGCATCCTTTCACCTACTCTACACCGTACAAAGATCCTTCCTGATGAACCCAAGATTTCAAATTTTGATTCATCAGTCCATAATACCTTTTTCCAGTCTTTAGTCGTCCAATGGCAGTGTTTCTTGGCCCAGGCAAGCCTCTTTGTCTTATTCTGACATCTTGGCAATGGTTTTCTTGCTGCAACTGGTCCAGTCAAACCCGCAGCTCTAAGTCTTCTCTTCACAGTTGAAACAGAGACTTGCTTACTACGACCACTATTAAGCTGTGCTTGAAGCTGTTGTCCTGTGAGCCGCCTATCACGCAAACTGTTGACTCTCAGAAACTTGTCCTCTGATTCAGTTGTGGCTTTGGGTCTGCCAGACCTCTTCCTGCCAAAAGCCTAGTTTCCACCAGGCAGTCTGGTACGGGTCAGATCGGTAAAGCCTGATCCTGTGCGCGTTTCCACAGCCAACCGTGCCCTGCTTAAAGGGCTGGATGGCGAGAGCCACGTCAGCTACGTAACAGCGTGACATCACTGCAGAACAACCAGCGCTACACAGTGTACCCCGCAAATAAATGCAATGAAGAAGAAATTAGCGGCATTGGACATCCAGCAACTCTTCTACTATGTGATCAACATGTGGCTCTTTATTCCATAAAGAAATGAAGCTTTGTTTCAGGAAAGGCTGTGTGCGGGGTTGTGTGTTGTTCTTTATTGCCACTGTCGCACGGGAAGTTACCGATCTTTTGACCAATCAACGTACTGCAGTGATTATAGCCCCACCCCTGGGGCCGGTTTGGTGCGGCTTGGCACCCCAACAGAAGGGTACTGAAAAGTGGAGCGGTACGGGTCGCTTATTAGGGGACCCGTCCCGGTTTTAGTCTATGGAAACACCACAAAATGCGTGCGGTACCGAGATGAACTGAACCGATCCACTTGATGGAAACGAAGCTAAAGTTTGCCCCAGTTTCTGACTTCCTTTTGATGGTGAGGGAAACTACTCATTGATACCTTGGCTTTCTTTGCAATTTCTCTATAGGAAATACCAACATTTTTCAGTGTTATGATGGTCTGTCTCTCTTCCACTGTTAATTGCCTTTTTCTTGCCATTTCTGTAGCAACACACTACTTTCTGCAGGACAATACTGTTCAACTGATGCTCACGAGGGTATGGTACCACATTGTGTTCAAACACTGCTTTTATGCTGACAGAGGGGCTTGTTAGTAATCAAGAAAACCTGGAACACTTGTAGGAATTAGTAGCAGCAGCTTTTTAAGGCTTGGTCACCCTCCGTTGCTGCAGGACAGCTATCAATTGTTAACCCATTTTGTGTTATTGTTCTGGAATGTACTCTGTTTTTCAATTTTGAGTAATCTTACTTTTTATTTTACCCTCTGGTAGTTCACCACTTACTGTTGTATCATTTCAAGCTACTGATTGGACTTGAGTGATTTGAATTGCAATAAATAACTGGAAAAATTGGGGTGTTCCAAAACTTTTGACCGGTAGTGTATGCAGCCATGTTATGTTATCTGAGGTGTGTGTATGTGTGACAAAATTACAAATAAATGTGCTGCAAATGTTAAATAAGTCAATGTTTGGCCCCCACTCACTAAAGTGATTACTTGAAAGAAATTATCGTTAAAGTATTACATCTTTTAATCACACTTGGATGAATGGGTCGATTTTGACCCATGTGTGTAAATTTGATGAAGTAATAAAAAAACTACTTTTTTTCATAAAGAATAAACGCAAGAATGTAAATAATGATTAGTCTTAATCAAAAACAAGATATTAAAAGAATACTTGAAATATTCAATCCTAAAACATATATATTTCCAAAGATAGAACAAAGATAAACTCAATCAGCATGAAATAACCTGGAAAATAAATACGGGTCATTTTTGACCCATGTTGTGCATTAGAAGGGGTGTGTATATGTTGTGCATCAAAGGGTTAATGTTCTTTAACTTGATCCCAACTACAATGAGGCATCTTAAATTTGCAGGAAAAGAGACAACAAGAATGCAGATTTTGAGCATGTTTTTACTACTTTATTGTAGGTATCACACGCACTGCAATAAAATGCATAAAAACTTTTGTAAAGTAAACCCCAAAGGTGTAACACTACTCTCCTAAAAACACATAGAACCAGAAATATCATGCTGTTTATTCAAGCCATCCTGTTTTTGTTTTTTTTTTTAAATCCAGGAGTCTGTGTTACAGACAATGTAACTTGACAGCTAACAGTCAGTTGAGTCACCTGCTGACTAATACAGGCTGCTTTCTCAGTTATTATATCTTTCAAATTATGCAGAAGTGCATCTCAAACTGCAACAGATGTGAGATGTTGAGAGGTAATAATGGTGAGTTTTTCCTCCTTGAGGGGTCATCTTCTAAATTATCCATTTGTTTCAGGAAATTATTTAAAAAGGTAAAGAGGGGGTATGATACATTTTAACATGGATATAAAATAACAATGCTTGATGTTTCAACTGGATGTATATAATTTTCAGACAGCTACATATCCATCTTCAAAGATTTCTTTACTGATTCATGACACATGGGGGAGTGGGCCTCAATCACAAAGGTTTGTCCATAACTCTGCCTCTGACATGCCTCCACAGGTTTGGCAACATAGGATGGACTGCTGTCATTATGGACTCCATGACAGAAAAGGGACAGGAGGACGAAATAAGAAATCTTTAAGTGAGGACTAGAAGTGACAGTACAGAGCATCCTTCAAGTGTTAGGGTACATTGGTATGGTGCAGAGCAACTGATAACTCATCCTACTTTTGTATCACCGGAAGCAAACACCTTTAGGCATGCAACCTCATTCACAACCAGTTCATTTCTTTGGTCCATGCATGTATTCCTCACACCCTGCTTGAACATCATGGTATCAGAATCTACAAGCTTGAGTGATTTTAATTGAATAATCTCAAAAGTTTCCTTGTACTAGTACTATATGAGTGCTACATATAGACAAGTACTAAGGAAATGGAAAAGTGGAATTAGACTGAAAATTAGTTACGACATGACTTTAGACCGAGTCTCCGTTCGTCTGTTACTCTCTTTGTAACCATACATTCCAGTAACACTCCCCAACTTCTAGGTCACACTCGTCTTCGATTCCCCGTGTCCCTTCTGCTTCACTAATGGGCTGCTTTGAGGCACAGAAAGCTGTGTTCCTCGCTCACCATGGAAACTGATGAAAGGAATGTTTGACTCCTCTAAATGGCTGTATTTGCCACATTTTCCTTTTCTTCTCTGGAGATAAGCAGGTATTTTATGTCATTATCACCCTTTGCTATAATTTTATGTAGAGAAAAGATAAATGTCAACTGGTAAATGTGATTAAATCTTTGTGATAATACTTTCTTATAAAACAGAGCAAATCGTATAATAATTATGCTACAATGCCAGATATTACACTGCTAAATATGAACACACATGGGGACTTTTGTTCTTTTGCATCTTTGGCTTTTCTGTGCTTTGTTGCCCTTATACAGCACCGTTTCAGCCCTCATACTGACACAAACATTAAACAGAGTCCATGTGATGTTGACTATTAACACGAGAGGGCCAAAAAATCTTGATGTGCCTAAGAACTACAAATACGACAGTTTTGGGTTGATACAGTTGATAAGGCATGTTCAAACCTATCATACCTACCCAGCTTTACTGTTTTCCTGAGTTATGTGAGAAGAGACTAGAGGAAATGTTTGTTAATAGAAGAATACACGTGTGCATAGAATTCTCTTATGTGTGGAGAGCACTATTTGATGGCAACACAAATACAAAGATTAACTGACTGTCAACTCAATCTCATGATGTCCCGAAAGGAAGATTTGTCAATAAACTAAGACCATGAAGTAAGAGCAAGCAATGGCAGAAATGTGTAGGAGAGTCATATGATCCATTATCTTCATCCTGTTAGAAATCGTTTCCCACACCACCTTTTGATCAAGCAAATTGATTGTCAAAAACACCAGAAATGTAACTAAGGTTGTTTTATTTCGCCAAACAGAAAGAAATCCCCAAGATTAAATGTGACATTTTTTGTCTCCAGAGAAAACTTAAGAGAAAAAAACTTTTTTTCTTCCTTGTCTCTGAGAGCTCAGACACTCCCCTTTCTCCTCTCTGCAAAATGTTGCTCTTAATGGGGGAAATGGAAAACATTTATTCATCTTTTAAAGCCTTCTGTCAGTTTTTCTTCACATACTCTGTCTGAATAAGCGCCTGGCTATGACTCACCAAACGATCTTGTTATGGGGAAAAAAATATTAAGTCTTTTTCATTTGGTTCTCCCAAAGTATGAAACTTAAGTCCTTAAGGTTCTGGAAATCTTAAATGTACAACAGTCAAGCACAAGGCCCCATGTTGGAGCCGATGAAATAGTTTTTGCATTCTCCAATAAAAAAGAAAAACACCTGTTCTTGCCTTTTCTGATACAAAGCTTCCCTTGGACTGACTTTGTGAGACATTCACAGTTCTATCTCTTCGTCTATGAAACAAGTGAATAAGCTTGCACACTTACAATGCTTTCTTGGTCTTTCTTCCCACCCACAGTGCTTTCACATGCACCAATCTACACCACTTCTATACACTGATTTCAGAGAATGAAATCTTGTGGCTGTTTCTCACTTAATTGATTTGTCTCTTCCTCTCTTGTCTCTCACACTTGTTTCCTCCTTCATCGCTTCATTAGACAGAGGATCTGAAGATGCGCCATTTGTGAACCGAGGAGCCGCCTTTGTGCCCATTAGTATTTAGAAATCCCTTTCTCTCACTCCCCTGGCTTTGTTACCAGGAGCAATTTCAGTGTTTGGCCCAAGGTTACTTTGACTTGTGAACTGCGGGAGCTGAAATCGAAATCGCCAGCCTTCTGATTGAGAGCCAAAGCTGCCCAAGATCTTGGTGCAATTTGAAATAATAACTGGATATAGATTTTGAGTTTCACAGCTGACACAAACTCAGAACTCCAGAGTTTGTTTGTCTCATCCAATAACTCCAACCTTCTAAAACCACGTATCTGGTGGGACACGCTGGGGAGTTTATTGAAAATCCAACCTTCATCTATTAACTTTGAATTTATATTAGGTTAAGTAAATGAGTATGCTGATATAAGGATGGATAATCACAGAGTACTGACTTATAGAGAAGTGGTGGGATTAAAAAAATTAACTCTGCTTTGCAACAAATATGCAAATCAAATCTTGAAATGGAAAGCCTTTGAAATAAGCTAACGTATGACAACACAAATAGGCTGTACACCAGGTGATCAAAAGTCCAAGAACACAGCCTCAAAAGCCAAAATCTTTGCAAAAAGTTGGTTTCTATATCATTTTATGTCAGGTAATGAAACTATCATGACCTACTGGAGGCAAAGGCAAAACAAAATTGGAGTTGCACTTTCAAAAATGTCCTTCTTTCCCCCTCAATTCCTCTTACCATTCTTATGTTCTTTCTTTGTTTATTTCCTTCAAAAGAAGGGAACAGAAATAATGCATTTCATTGCAGTTTCATCACACTGACTAGCTGGTGACAGACAAAAATTATTATGACCAGAGCAAAGACAGATTGCAGGATTGTTCTGGTAAAGCAAAAGAGATATTTTATGTGTCAGTCAGTTTTACAATCACTGTCCTTTGAATTAACCCCAGGAGGCACCTGGGTACAAGTCAAATCCCAACATCACTCTTATCAAATGAAAGCTGACCTCTTCCCCGAGGCAGCTACCGTACCTGTCCTTTAAAACCAGAGTGAAACACTTGCATCCAGTTTGAAGATCACAGGATGACATATATATATATGTATATTTTTTTTGTGTGCGTGTGTGTGATTTGATTGTTTTAACTCAGCAAATTAAGGAAACAACAATATGAAGAAATTGCAACAATGGCATTTTTAGGCATATTGTAAATAGACAAAAAACAAACTGTGATAAGCCTTGTTACCCAATGTCTCATTTCTTTGAGAAAAACTGTACGGTGACTGACAGAGCTAATAAGTCACAGGCCAAAATACCTCCTTGTAGAAGTACAAATAAGCCAATACAACTACAGTAAAAGCTATCTTACTGCAAACTGAGATGTTACAAAAAGTTTCCAGGCATCTTTAAATGTTAAGTGGAAGAGTTTTTAACATTTTTTGATTGCCAGGATAGAATGAGGAGTAGGTAGTAAACCCTTCATCAGACCACTCAACACCAGATCCACACAGCACAAAAAGCAGAGGTAGTGGTTGATTCTACTAACTTCACTAACTTCTGCTAACTAACTGATTTGCAGCACACTTCCTTTTACATTTTTTATCTTTTATTTTTTAAATTCTTTTTTGGTTTTACATGTTCAGATTCTATTTGTGTATCTTTTTGAAGCATGTATTTGCTCTCTGAAGCATGCTTTGTCATTAGCAGTACATCCCCATTGTTGAATTTGATTGGGATTTCATTGTTGCTTGATTTGCTGCTTAAATATCTCAGTAAAGACAGTCTAGGCTATTTGAGTTTCCCAATCCTGCACTGGCATGCCCATGAAAAAAAAAGTCCTTTGCTCAACTCCCAACTGCATTTCTTTCTTCTGTGTATGTTTTGATTGACATCACAGTTCTTTTGGTCTAACCACTACTAATGAGTTAGATCTAATGAGTGAGTTAATTGCCATGCCCATGTTGGGAGTAGTGGTTTTATGGTATTATCATGGGTTAATGAGCATGGCATTACATTGGGTGGATTTTTAGCTCCCCTGCTAATAGTGTAGCACTAATAGTGTAGCACTGCTATGTGGTGTCAATTAGAGTTCAATCTTCAATTAAAACTTTCAGCATTCCCATTCAGTGTGACAGTAATACTTGCTTAATCAGTGTTTGTGGAAGACTATCCTTTGTTCTACTGTAACATGATTGATTCTCCTGTAGATATATTTTTATGTCTTTTTTCTAGCTGTTTTCTTTATGAGTCCTCTGAGTTCAATTAATGCGATCTTCAGTCTCATTTGTGTCTGGTATATCAGTGTACTCAGTTGTAGTGTGGCTGACCAGGCCACTTTATACGCTGAAATGTGCAGTCAGTCTGTACAAGACTTCAAAAACATGGTGTAGCTGATTTCTATGAAGATATGCATCCACTCACTGAATTTATGTCCTCATAATAGTGCTTCTCCGTGCTCCATTAACTGACCCATCATTTTTCATCTCTGAATCAGAACAGAGTTAAAGACTTGTCTGCAGACTGTCTGAAAAGCTTGACAATTCAGTGGCATTAATTCAGGCCTCGGTGGTGGGTGGAGGTCACCAAGCATGAACACATAGATGACTAAGAAGAAGTCCAAGAGAAAGACAAGGAGACAAGCTTAATAATCCTCATAATTTATTTATTCAGTCCGAGGTTAGGGTGTAGGAGTTTTTGTGGTGTGGGAAGCAAAGAGGGACAAAAGATGGAGGCAGGGGATGTGAAGAGTGGCAGGAGACCCGGATCCACTGCTGAGTTATATTCTTTCCTGATGAAGGCCTTTGTGCATAGTTGATATGCAGCTGTGCTCATCAAACACCTTCAAGAAAATTCAATGCAGGGTTTCTCTGTTATGCTGGTGTATATGTGGCTACACATGCATACAGATATTAGGTCTGTATGTCAGGGCCAAGACAGCACGAAGAGCATAGAAAAGAAAGTAGAAGCACAGAAGAATACACTCTGACTATTTTGCTCCACTGTTGTGCCCTTCTTGAATAAATCAGATAGAGTTTTTGTGTATTGCATCCCCATTCCCATTTATTTAAGTGATTTAACACATCATTTGCAGTTTTATGTTCATTTTATGATGAGGAATTCAATTTAAAAAAAAAAAAAAAACATAAGCAGTTTTCATGTGACAGTTACTAATGAAAGCATATTAATATACCGCCTTTATCACGTTATTTAGAGTTGTTATTCACTACCATGTTGTTTTCAAAGATATTATTCCCCCTCACTACACTTAATCATGCTTAGCATAATGTCTGCCGGATTAAAATTCATAGATATTGATTTATAGACACATTTGAACCATCCTTTTGTGCCGTTACTGTTTTCAAGAATCAAGCTTCTATTATAACTGCTGCATATGTATTCATCATAGCCGTACCAAAATAACCCAAGCCTAATTATACTGCCACTGGTGACGGATGTGCTTTATGAAGATATCCCTTCTACAAGCTATAATCCTGTTGTTCAGCACGAACTACAATGTTTGGACAATGCAGCACAGATGATAAAAGTAGTTTTCACTTGATGATTGCTCTGAAAGGATTTGGTTTGATGGCTCGTAGGGATACTGTAGGGATAAGAGAGGTAAATTCTGCATTTAACTCAAGACAGATTGGGTCACTTTTATAACGTGTCACTTATATGTTCCATTAGCTGGAACATTTAAAGGCCTGTATTCTAACCATAGTCGAACATTATGTTTTCTTATCTAATCCTGACCCTCAGTATTTTAATCACTGTTGAGATTTTTTTTCCCATTTCAGATCATTTCCCAAACACATTACAACATTTCAAAGCAGTTCTTTGCAGTAATCATGAAAATCTCATTTAGAGGGATAAAGTGTTTTGCTGGCTACATGTACAGACCACATTTTGGGGACCAAGCACAATCTATTAGCTGAAACATTATTAGCTGTATGTCCTTTGTTGATTCTGTTTGACTCATCAAGAATAACTTGTTAACTGCCAACCGAGCAGCAGCTTGTACATGTAAATCAACATGTAACTGTAATGTCACTCTCTGACATACATTATTTTCAGCCTTAAAGCCATTTGCCAGTCCAGTGAAACAGAAAGAAGCTGATATCAAACTACAAGAAGGAACATGCCTTTCAACTCAAATGTGCAGCTTACTAGAGAGAAAGACATCAGATATGGCACAAGCCTAAAAAATTCCACCGATAACCTTCACACTGCAATGCCCCTGAATAAATGTCATATACTATCTGCTGTTTGCTCAGTGGAACCACTGCATCCAATCTGCCCAAATGGAACTAAAGAGCTGCTAGAAATAAATCCTGAAATAAGACTGTGAGGTTTCTTAAGTATAGACCAAACAAAACAAGGGTTTCTGTCTTCATTTGCAATGTGTTCAATGATTCTAGTGTAATACAGTATGTGCAAATAACAGGGAAGCATATTCTGTTCTGTTGCAAAAGCCACACAGTGTATCCTTGGATTTGACTAAGGATTCATGCCCATGTTTTCCATGAATGTGTCTGTGTGCATTTTAAAGGGAGAGAGATAAATGAGATCTGTTATTACCGTATGTCCACATGGCTAGCACATGATTTCTTACCCAAGGGCAACCACACTGTCAGGTCTATGAATATTCCATTAGGCCAAGCTGCATTTGTCCTTTTTTCATATGGAAGGGTCTGGCAGCTCTTAATGGAACCAATGTAATATATGTGTCTGCCTGTATCAGGTACAGAGATATAAGTGTGTTAAAGGAGATGAATGCAAGAGATCAAATCAGCTACTGATTCGAGAAGAAGGCTTCGAGTATTGTTTTATGATATTCAGCCATCTTACAGTCAGTTGATCACTCTCCAAATGCTCCATCTCTCTGTATGTTGATGTAGAAGCATATGACTTTGAGACAAATGCATGAATAACTGCAGTGTTGGTGCTTCTTTCAAAAGGAGCCAACAATTGACTTTTATAATTTTATTTCTTAACATTTTCAAAGGTTTATCTGATAAGTTATTCACCTGGGTATGATTTCATCTAAAGCTTATTCATTGTTTTCTAGCTGCTGTCTCTACCTTTTACACTTACTTTGACTTGGCACTTATGCACCAATGCTGAATCCCCACAATTACTTTTGTAAAATATAAATGAAGGAGTGAAATTAACCTCTTGCACTGCTCTTCCCACGCTTCGCTTTACTAGCCTGTTGAAATTCTATGTAGAAGAAAACAACAAAGCATGTAGATTCAATACGCCATTGTTGATTTATTGAAAGGTCAAAGCCTTGAGTGTTTCATTTTCTGTTACCACATGCTGCTGAAATTAAAAAGTGATTTGTTAGAGGAAAATTAAAACCATCAAAAATCAGTGTTTTAACTTTGCTGAAAAGGGCTTTTTTCTGGTTTTGTGAGTTACACTTAAGACAGCTTATAAAGCATCTAAAAATTTGCAATTCTTGTTTATTGATTGGTTGTTAATATGGCTGATGTTCCTGGCTCTTTTAAAACAGGCCACTCAAACCGCATGGTCCAGCTCTGACATAATTGACACAGGAATCAATTTCTTTGTTGCCTAGCCCTTCTTTTACGAAGTTTTTCAATGAGAGAATCCATCTTATGTCCATTTAATTATATAAACTCTAAGTTCATAATGGCACCATGAATCTCAAGCTCTTTTCAGGAACTTTTTTCTTACATTGATTTTTGTGCCCCTTTTTTTACCAATCGTGAAGACTTGTTCATGCACGTAAGTAATGTGTCTGATGTAATGAGGCAATAACGTCACAGCAAGAGGTGTGACTTGAGCTGTAAGCACATTATCTAGAATGTGTTGGTTTTGCTGTTTTTTTCAAGCACAGCCTTTGCAAAACAATCAAAATATATCGTCACACTTTTCAGTTTTGCTGCTTGTTTGCTTTGCCAGAGCTCTCCCTCTTGATCTCATGTCTATCGACTGATGCTGATTGCTCTTTATTTTCACTCTTGCTTGGTGCAGCGTGAAGTTGAAATATGAGTGTACAGTTTTTTTTGTAGCTTTCATGAGAATCTGTGCTTTTTCTATTCTCTTACATGTTAGAATAATTGATGATGTAGTATACACTCTTTTGACTGACACTATTCTAACTACGGCTGGATGTGAAACCAAACTAGAACTTCTCTGGGATCGTTAGCTTCGAAGAAGTCATCAAGTGTGTTTTTAAAAAAAACAACCCACCACCATTTCAGCAATGTTTGCAGAAACAAGTACAGGCTTATCTTTACTATTATCTAAGAGATGTAAAATTGGTGGTGTAAAGTTTTTGTAAGTGTTTCCACAACTAAAATCTTAAAGGTAGAACAGAGACATCTGTTCCTCCTCAGGTGTTAATCACATATAGGAGACACACTATGACATTCATTCCTAAAAGAAAAGTGAAAGACTGGAGCAGGAGCACACATGGAGGATTAGAGTACTGCGAAGTACTGACAAACAAATCAGCCATTCATTATTACTGTATAAAGAAATATGGGGTTCATTTCACAACATGGTTTTGATTAGGAACATATGTAGGTTCAGGTTCTGAAACTCATTACAACCAGACTTATTTTCCATGCAGGGATTAAAGGGGTGATGACATAATGTATTGAACCCACAATAGTTTGAGTCTGCATGCTGGAGAGGTGGTGGGGGTTGAAAGTTTGAGCTAAGGGCCGTGGTGATGCTGATAAAGCAGAGGCAGAGACAGAAAATCCTGCAGATTAAGTAGACCGCCTAATTGGAGGATACTTTGACAGGTGATTGTGAGAATGAATCATGGTAAGTAGTGCAGCTGGAGTTGACTCTCTAGACTAGAATGCAGGTGTAACTATAAATGGATAATTGAGATAGTAGCCTGGATCCTATACTCAGCTGTTGTCACATTGTGTTGATTAAGGTATTTATAAAATATCAAGGTGGGACACAGAGATGAGAATGTATGTTATCTCATCTCTCAGAACAACAGTCAAAAAAAGACCAACTCGCTTAACTGTAGGTCTACAACAAAAGAAAAGTAACTTACCTTTTGTAGAACAAACCAAGTTTTAGATTAGTACATTGATGGATCACTAATTTTGTCTCTGTCTTTCTCTTCTTGAATATAAAATGTATTTTGAGCAGCATTTAGGTTGTGATGTCAGTGACTTAACATAAAAATGTGTTTTACAAATTGTTTAAGAAATCTGCTTCTATTCTGAGGCTAAGAGCAAAAATACTGACATAGACCCTGGAAGTACACAACCATAGCTGCTTACATTTCAGCAGAACTCTCTGCTTTGGCTCTGAGCTCCATTAAGGACCAACTACTGCTATGTTGTTCAGCCTTGTTAGCTATAGTTGCCATTTGAAGTGCCACTTGGTGCCCTGGAGTTCTTTATGCCTCTGCTAGTTGGTTTCTTCTCAAAAGCTAGCTGGGGTAACACCTGCTGTGTTAAAGAGCAGCCAGAGTAATATTTCAGACATAGCTGGCTGGGTACAAGAAGGTAATTGTGGCCATTTGCCTAATATTGGGATTCATTTGTGCTTTCTACCACCATTAGAGAGGCTGTGGCAGGGGACAAAAGCATGTTTGATTTTCTCTGTGAATCTGAGCTTTTTATTTATGGAAGTATGACCGGTTGTACAATGTTGGGAGAGCTCTTAGCCTGAAACAGAAAAGTGTCCCATGTTTTTGTAAGCAACCTCTATAGTGTTTAAATCATAAACAAATACAATATTCATCAATCCTTCCTCAGGGATCTTGGATGAAGAGTGGATTTACAACAATTTTTAGTCCTTCCTGCAGGCTTCTCTTGACCTCTTTCTTTCTGTTCTGCTCAGTCACCTCTCTCTCTCATTCACTCACACCCAGTTATACTCAGAATTTTGGATGACTGTGCACTGTGTACTTCCAAAGTTCTGTTAAGTAGGTGTCTAGACTAAAACAAAAACTTTCCAGAAGTGTGTAAAGTTATCTCTATTAGGCTGATGCTTTCAAATGTTATCTACTGCACCGCTTCACTTTTTGTTTATTTTTGCCAGAGATCCCCTGCAAGTGGCAAAGGGTCAAAGTTCAGGCTAATCAAAGTGTTGTTAAGAATGGTTTGGTTAAAATGAATTGTAAGTAAGAGTGAGCAGACATTAATCGCTGAAATCAAACTGCTTACATTCTTTCCCTTCAAAAGCTGTACTCTCTCCTCTGCTCATGTTGGTGCAAAAACTGTACCAAGTCCAAAAGAATTGCTTCCAGCAAAAGAAATTGATACTTCCCCACTGCAAGGTCACTGCACTTGATTTGCACTAGCATAAAATGGGCCCCAAGATATTTTATGGGATGGTATTCTTTGCACAGTATAGCTGGAAAGGCTTCACGATGTCACTGGGATGGAATTACATTTCATTGCATCTTGAACCCTTTGGTTTCTTTTAAGAGGGCTGTAAAGTCCAAAAAATGAATTTTGCCTATAAATTAGAAAAAAGTATAACTTGGTTTAATCTTTTTTGAAATATACATGTGGGCTTTGAGTTTTGGAATATGAAGACATTTAAGTGTTGTTTGATTAACCCATACCAGCAGCTCATTTTCTTACTGTTCTCTATGTCAATGAATTGAAGTTATGATCCATATTTCCCTGATTATGGTATGTGGTTATTTGTATTAATACACTTGACAAAAGGGTTTGAGTTTCAATCCCAGCTTCCAGAGTCCACATGTGTCAGACTTCATGAACTTGACACAAAACCATAACTTGCTTCTGGGTGGCATAGTACATAGCCTTCTGAAAGGGATTAGTTAATACTGACGGGCAATTTACAGTTATCTCTGCCAGTAGTGTGTGAGAATGGGTGAATGTGACATGTGTAAAAGCGCTTCGAGTTTTTGGAGGACAGAAAAGTGCAGTCCATTTACCATCTATTGAATTGTTTGCCTTGATATTTGTTGCCGCAATTTAATGTTCCCTGAGGTAGGAATTTTAATAACCTTGGTGAGTCAATGGGTTTTTCTTATCTGGTCAAAATTCACTTTAAAGTTAGGAGAACATTTTCTATGATGCATCGAAATTTAAATTGCCATCGTGACCATGTTAATATGGTTTCTTTTTATTTTTGTTCTCTTGTCCATT
Source organism: Thalassoma bifasciatum (assembly GCA_008086565.1). NCBI lineage: Eukaryota > Metazoa > Chordata > Actinopteri > Labriformes > Labridae > Thalassoma > Thalassoma bifasciatum. The sequence goes on from RPOG01000083.1 coordinate 597,951, forward strand.
GCGTTGCTATCTTGGATGACAGCTTTTCTGAAAATGTCAGAGAAATGTCCTGATTTGTTTTCTGTGTGTCATAAACACAGACTTTGGTGTCTGTTTACATACAAAGTTATGGTTGCTACTTGATTGGGCAACTTACCCTCATCCTAGCTCACAAGCACTGGGCAAGAACACATATACTGACAAAAGTAAGTCTGCCTTCACTAAGGTGGGGGATGATATGCCTCTTTTCAGCCAAATCAGGCCTTCAGCTGGTTTACCTAAAAAAACGGTATACCAAAAAAATCAATAACAAAGTTAGCAAAAAGCCAACTAAAAATTTAACAGTGAAACCAAGGACACTATACCCCTCTTTGCCTTTGCATCTTCTTCTGCTGTTAAGATTTTGATTACTATCTAGCTTGGCTTCCAGCTCAAAGCCCTGTGTGCATATGTGGAGCAACGCCCAGTCCTTTTGAAGTCCAATTGTGGACAATTGATGAATGTATTTTTTTTTGTATCTTAGTAGTTTGCTTGTCTGTTTTGTATACCAGTGTTTTGTAAGTCCATGTAGGTTGGGCACGCTGCGTTTGCACAGAATCCTGAGAAATAAACTTTTACTATGAGTTCAACTCATTACCATTACACTCTCTTCTGAGAAGACAGCTGCTAGCATTGCTGTAAACTTTCCAGTAATTAGTTGTTACATTTGCAAAATTGATCATTTTAATATTTAAGTTTATTCTAAAGTACTCTGCATTTGTGCTGAACATAGCGATGACCTGTGGATGTGTTCAGTTATCACCATGAACCAGGGTAATACCTGAAGTCAAGTGTTGATTTTGCTTCATTAAATTCACATTGCTCTGCAGTTTGGCATGAAATGGTTTGAGTAGATGGAATTTATTTATCCATTAAATATATTCCACTGCCAGGTTTTTATTGTGACAACAGCCCTGCTTTGGAGCAGCTTTTCATGTTGGCTTGGAAAAGCATCACAGGCACATCATCTCTTATTTGCCAAGCTTCCCTTCAGCAACTGGCTGTTACCTACTGGAGCAGTCACCTGGACAGGCCCCTCAGGCTAACAGATATGTCAGCTTTCTCCTTGGCTGCAGTTGACTTCCCCTCACCTGGCCTGTGAATGTAGCCAGCTGATCTTTGGCTTGAGGTAAGCAAGGGGAGAAGGAATTGAAAGGTAGGGAGTGAAAGCAAAAATAAGGGAGGATGGAAAGGTGCAAGAGGTCGAACTGGGAAAGCACTGTGGAGGGAGCGAGACTGAGGAAGTAGTGGGCTGGGAGGGACACCTGGGACTCGGTCCAGTTTGGACATCTTGTCACACCTGTAGCATCGTCTGTCTGGCAAGCACGAATGAGGAGAGTAAGGGGGTTGCCATCTGCTACATCATGCCCTTCTCCAGTGTGCTGCAATGGGGATTTTCTTGTCAGGCCAAATGTACAGCAAAGGCCTTTTGACGATGGATACAGCACCAACCGTCTACCCAGTCATCCCTCCTGAGCTGATTAATTTGTTGATTTTTCAAATTAACATCCTCCGGCTATTGCCAACATGACGGTTAATCCAAGATGTGGAGACTAAGGAGGGGTTAAGGACAGATAGAATATTAATGATACAACTCACCATGGAGTAAACGCTGCCTGTGAGAGACCAAATTTGTCATGGAAAGTAATCTCCATCTTTCCATTTTAAGGAGTATGGGGATCACAGCTGACCACCCACTGCAAAAAATAAAGGCAGTCATATATTATGTAAAGATTTGTAATATGTTGCCGTAGTTAAGAGAAGTGACAGCATACAGCAGCATCTGTGGTTTTACACATTTCAGGACGGAAAGACATCCTGATCAAAGCGCCAAAAGGCTCTGTCTGGGGTATTAGTAGCACTCCACTGGATGAGGAATCCATCCAGTATTCATTGTGAATATTAATGATTCACCACTGTCTTGTACGTGTCATCCATGTTTTTACACCTATCAGGCACACAGGAAAAGCACGATAGAACCATTAGGATCTATCAATATTTCATCACACGTCAACCCACACAGGATCTTTGT